>CM057348.1:304954973-305611487 GCA_030015575.1 Agapanthus africanus
CGGATACTCGCCGGGTAAACTTAATAGACAGCCTCACTCCATAGCCCCGACCAAGTGACTGTAGGAGAACCCCGTCGCCGAAAGCGTCCGTTCGGGTGCTCGCGGCAGCGGTGTTCCGCCTTGGTGCACTTCGTCGACGGTATCGGGGGTGCGGCCGCCTACTAAAGTTTGCGACGAGCATTCGATCAGGATGTCGGGAATCTTGCTGAATTGCCCGACTTGATATTGAAAAGAGTTTTCGATAATGAGACTAAAATGCGGGGTTTATAATTGTTAGGCATGCGATGTCTAAGGAATTCATTTGATTAGGCATGCGATGTCTATACAGGTTGCGGATTCCAACTGTTGTAGTTTTACACTTTCTTTTCTGTGACCGTAAGTGTAATATGTGCTATCGCCGGTTTCGTTGCTATATGTCAACGAAAATTGGGATGCGCATATTTACTTACGTTGATGACATGTGATGTTATGTGTTGCTGGATATGTTATATTGGATCGTCGTGTTTGAATAGCCGGGGTTTTTTTTATGTGAGATGAGTGTTTTTCATTTTCATTCATGTAAAAACTTGTATGTAATATTCTTTTATTGGGACACTTCCAGGTTGCGGAAGATGTCACCCTTTGTATATTATTTACTTTTCCGCACTAGGATAGACCCAAGGAGGGGAGCACAAGTAACCGGGTTCTGGAGTCCAGTGGGAGACCAACTCGAGGAGTCGAGTCCGGGTCTCCTAACTCTAGAATTGGTAGGGTTGCTTGCCGCTCTCGTAGGGGTCTAGGGGTGTGGGTTTGGCTATTCATCACGACCGTGGAATCCGTGTTTTATACTGGCTCGTATTGAAAACAAGGACGTCCTAGAATATCCAATATTTCATATGATTCTTCTGCTGCGATATCTGCGATGTGATCATGTGATGTTCTGTGATAGATACTGTATATAGTATATATGATATATTATATAGATGTTACTTATGTTTTACACCCGCGCTAGCCCTGCCCTGCTCTGCCGTTAGTTACCAAACCTAACGGTGCACGAAGGGACATCGAGGCGAATGCGGATGGCATAAGTGTACGTCGTATTTATCTGTTATGTTTAGGTACTTAAATGATGGGACTTCATTAATGTGATTAATGAAATAAAAGAAACCTAAAGATGTTGTAGAATCGAATTTCAAAAATAAAACAGGTAGCTACAGTTCTTGCTTTGCACAGCGGTATATGTGATATATCCCGTGTTAGTTATATGTATGCCCTAGAGGCCATTACTGTACATAGGATGTATATTGTAGTGGATGCTGGGACGTATATAAGGAGGACTTTCTTGCTCGACATGATAGTATGCTATCTGGTTGATCTTTACCTTAACGTGTATGCTGATTGTCTCTCTGTTACATGTTGGTAAAGCCCTTAGGATGTGTGCTTGACTACCTGGACTATGATGCGGATCATACTAGTGGGGACATGGTAGTCCATAAGTACATCCTTCAAAGTCCCTAGTCGTGGGTGTATCGAGACGGGGCATCGATATACCAGAGTAGACTAGCGTGTAGCTTCTCGACCCATACAGATGGGCGATGGATGATCCCATATCCATTGGTGTTTGACATCGGAGATGTTATACGGGTGCTCAGTAGAGACTGGGTATACTGGACGGACTCGCCGAGAACTCCCAGATGGTATTATACCTCACGTCAGATGGCAGTTCTCTGGTGACACTGGTACAGAGTAGTCTGTTGACCCGAGATCGTCATAGAGTCTTGTGTGGTTCCCACTGTGCTTTGATTTCCATCTTACCACGTCCAAGAGGGCGTGCAAAACGGTGGTTTTTGGGTACAGTCCCGAGTCACATGGAGGCAATGAGCGATAGGAGGGGATTCGTCTCTCCCGGTATAGGGGGTTGATGTTGCGCTGTGTTCGATTGGCTATAACAGGAAGTCCCTGGCCAGGGCTGCTCAGAGAATTGCTGGTAAGTGTTACCAGTAGTTTCTCGACCCGTTATGAGCCTCATATCGACACGACTTATCGAGCTATTGGGGTCTGACGTTTACCACCCCTAGGCGAGATATGCGACATATCAGACGATCAGACCGGACTGTAAGGTAGTGTTACTGGTCGGATTCGCAGGAGTGTGAGCGGGCTTGCTCGTCGATCTTCTGATCGCTCAATACCCGGGTGGCCGTTACGTTTAGCAGACCGCTTGCGGCTTGTGGATGTTTGATATGATCATCATCTGCTACCGGCGTATTGACGAGTCTTTAGAGTCCTACACAGAGGTTTCCTGGCTCAAGCGAAACGAAATAGGAGTGCATATGAGATATGTGCGGGACCGAGAATGATACCAGTATGTGATACTGTATTTGATTCTCGCGATGTAACATTGATCGGTTATATGCGATATAGCCGGGTTATCGGATCAAGTGTTGATTCGATAAGTTGTTACTGAAGATACTAGTCGGTTATGTGCGACATGACCGGATCATTGAATCAAGTGTTGATTTAGTGATTTAATGCATAATTATATATTTGATATATTACTTTGCATTAACTAGTATCGGTTCACTTTATATGGATTTTCTCACTCGATGTGCAAGTTGTATATGTGATATACTTTTGTACATATACATTGTATCATGTTTGATGATACATGTTGACTTGTGCTTGTGTAAAGATTAAACCATGGTTATATGAATGGTTAGGGTTTTATATACTTATTCATTTATTTATATTCATTATTCTTTTAAGGAAAAGAAAAGAAAAATGGTGGCATTCTTTTGTTAATTCATGAAGCTTCATGAATACTTTGACTTAGTCACCATTTTTGTCTTCATTCCTAACCTAACCATTCACTTAACTTGGGTTTAGTCTCTACACATAACCATGGTCATGTTATGATAAAGATTGGATTATTCTTTTCTTTTGAATTAACTTATCATAACTTTCTTCTTCTTCTTCTTCATCTTCTTCTTTGAAGAAGCTTGAGGTCATCAATGGTGATTGATGAAGATGAGTGAGAAATCCAATTCTAAAGTCTACCCACTTCCTATTTCTTCATCCTCTACCTCTTGCCAAGTAGTAGAGTGTGTTTCCTTCACAAGTTTTCATGGCTCGGTGAAGGTGGAGCTTGATTTAGCGATGCCTCGACGTAGATCATCTTCGGCATGGACATCGACGACCTAGCTCGCTTTTTCTCCGACGAAGCCGACTCCAGAGCCCGGATTCCTTTTGGACAGCGGAGATGACTTCGTTGCGGAGCTATGGAGGTGGAGCACCGGATCTACAAAGGTTGTATTTCCGTTTTTCCATTAGTTAATTGTTAACTAGTTATCTTTTCGCCTAGATTTCTAGCCAACGGTCCGTAGTCGGGTCTCTCGGCACCTAGAATTTTTGAATTTGGCATGTTCGATGCCTTGTGAGACCTCACTAGTGTGCCTAGGAACCCTACAGTGGTATCAGAGACTAGCTAGAGCTTTAGGCGAAGTCTAGACGGAATTTGAAACCCGAACGAACCCGAAAACCAAACTCAAAAATGCTCTCTGTCCAGATTTTAAAAATGTGGATTTTTCAAGATTAAAAATATCCAGAAAATCAAGCAGGGTTTTCTAAGAATTACTGTAAATTTCGTGGGCCTAACTCAACTTTTCCACCGCGGAACCGCGGCACGTGCTATGCATGCCGTGGCGGTTCAGCGGTGGTTTTGTCGTTTTGTGCATTTTTCTTTCCACAGTAATTCTCAGATTTCTGTGCTGATTTTCTTGGGATATTTTAATATTTATTATACAGTTGAGTTTTCAGGGGTTGTTTTGGGTTTTCATGAGTTCGATCGGGTTATCAAATTTTGTCTGTGTGGCTTTCCGGATAAATTTTAGAATATGTTAAAAAGTTCGACCGGATATAAATACCCAATTTTTCCCCTGTCGGGAAATTTCCAAGTGTTGGATTTTTCCGTAGTTTAACGACGTTCTAAGTAGTGCAAGTAACTCGATGGACCCTCTAGAAGACAACAAACCTTAACTCGATTATGTGACCGTCTTGAACTGCCCTTTGAACCTTCGGGTTTGGGGCAGTACGGCGTGCCACATATGAGGCGTTGGCTTGACCCTTCTACGGCTGGACCGTTGGTACTGAGGCACGAACGGAATGTTGTTAGACTTGTTTCTTGTGTTGATCTGTATCGGGAAAACTTGGGTGTTCGATTGTTCGATCGGAAAGTTTAACATTTTCTGTTTATCTGGAATGGGATACAATAATTGGAATTCACAATAGTTATGAGATAACTAAATGAATGTTATAAACACAGCAGTTTAGTCTCACTTGATCGGTTGCCACGGAATTTTGATGTGATCAAAAGTCCGTCGCAATCACGTAGCGTACGCGGATACTCGCCGGGTAAACTTAATAGACAGCCTCACTCCATAGCCCCGACCAAGTGACTGTAGGAGAACCCCATCGCCAAAAGCATCCGTTCGGGTGCTCGCGGCAGCGATGTTCCGCCTTGGTGCACTTTGTCGACGGTATCGGGGGTGCGGCCGTCTACTGAAGTTTGCGACGAGCATTCGATCAAAATGTCAGAAATCCTGTTGAATTGCCCGACTTGGTATTGAAAAGTGTTTTCGATAAAGAGACTAAAATGCGGGGTTTATAATTGTTAGGCATGTGATGTCTAAGTAATTCATTTGGTCAGGCATGCGATGTCTGAGGTGGTTGCGGATTCCAACTGTTGTAGTTTTACACTTTCTTTTCTGTGACCGTAAGTGTAATATGTGATATCGCCGGTTTCGTTGCTATATGTCAACGACAATTGGGATGGACATATTTACTTACGTTGATGACATGTGATGTTATGTGTTGCTGGATATGTTATATTGGATCGTCGTGTTTGAATAGCCGGGGGTTTTTATGTGAGATGAGTGTTTTTCATTTTCATTCATGTAAAAACTTGTATGTAATATTCTTTTATTTGGGGCGCTTCCAGGTTGCGGAAGTTGTCACCGTTTGTATATTATTTACTTTCCGCACTAGGAAGACCCAAGGAGGGGAGCACAAGTAACCGGGTTCTGGGGTCCAGTGGGAGACCAACTCGAGGAGTCGAGTCCGGGTCTCCTAACTCTAGAATTGGTAGGGTTGCTTGCCGCTCTCATAGAGGTCTAGGGGTGTGGGTTTGGCTATTCATCGCGACCGTGGAATCCGTGTTTTATACTGGCTCGTATTGAAAACACGGACGTCCTAGTATATCCAATATTTCATATAATTCTTCTGCTGCGATATCTGTGATGTGATCATGTGATGTTCTGTGATAGATACAGTATATAGTATATATGATATATTATATAGACGTTACTTATGTTTTACACCCGCGCTAGCCCTGCCCCGCTCTGCCGTTAGTTACCTAACCTAACGGTGCACGAGGGGACATCGAGGCGAATGCGGATGGCATAAGTGTACGTCGTATTTATCTGTGATGTTTAGGTATTTAAATGATGGGACTTCATTAATGTGATTAATGAAATAAAAGAAACCTAAGATGTTGTAGAATCGAATTTCAAAATAAAACAGGTAGCTACAGTTCTTGCTTTGCATAGCGGTATATGTGATATATCCTGCACCTTATTCGATGAGGAAAGGACCGAGATCCCTTCACCGGGAGTGACTCCTTTAGCAATAACTGGCAGATGCTACACACTCGGTTTGTCTTTTGATTGCTTTTAAAAAGTTTTTGCTTTGCACAGTGATATATATGATATATCCCGCACCTCATTCGACGAGGAAAGGACCGACGATCCCTTCACCGGGAGTGACTCCTTTAGCAAAACTAGAAAAGCCTCAAAAACACTCAATTTCAAAATTCATTTGATTCTACAACGATATCAAGTTCATTACGCAATAGGTTTTCATAAAAACCTGTCGTAGCCCTCCGTCATTTCAGATAAGTGCTGTTTAGTATTCGTGCTGCGTTTGTTGACCTCCGTCAAGGCGCAGTGTACGGTAGCTAACTAGTGCTTATCTGCTAGCATATGATGCGATTGGATTAGGGTATTCGTACGGCGTTGTTTGGCATGCGTCAAGGGTCGTGCGGGTGGGTTTAATTCAATCAAGAAATGTACGGGTTGAACTTGACTAGCAGACTATGGGTTGTTTGGCATGCGTCAAGGTCATAGCGAGCTAGAGGCAAAATATTATCGGGAATTTCAAGTGTTGAAATTTGCAATGAGATTGCATACCTTCTATGAGATAGTTGGATCCCGATACCCGCTGCGAGTAAGAGTTACTCCTGGGAGAGTTTTATACATTACAATTAGCCGATCAAGTAGGTGTCTAGAAAGGTGTCAACGAGGTTACGCTTCTGGGAAAATGAGGTTTACATTAATTAGGTTCGTGCGAAAGCACGGGGGACCTCCCTCAAAGTACCGACACTGGCCTGGCTGAAAGATTGGCGAACTTGTAGTGTGTAATTAATCCCGGCTAGTCTTTCCTTTTAGGGTTTGAAGGAAGATTTGATAAAAAGCAGTAGGAGCCATCCTGATTAGATAAAATAATAACCAATCTATTCTTGACAGAGCGCACGCTGAGTGTTTTCTTCTCTCTCTCTCCTGGTAGCGACCATATCACGCCTTAATCAAGATAATAATACGGAATACTGACCGAACCCGCTTGTTATACTGAGCTAGGGAACGTTGGTCCCGCTCCAACTTATAATTGTTATAAGACAGAGCAGGAAATTGGGGATTACCAGAATTCCCGTGCCGCCCAAACGAGGAGAGTGCATGATGATGCATCATCTTCGAATGTGTTCATTATACAGAACTATTTCTCAGTATCCTTTACGTCCTGGGTATGTGATACCAGATCAGGATCCCAGATATGTAATATGTTACATAGGGCTACAGATAGGTAGAGAACTGAGAACGGGTGATAAGTTTCATGAGGCAGAAAACGGGGCAAGTGTTGCAGCCAAGTCTGTTGGTCACTGTCACCCTGTATTACCAATACATTGATTCTGAACGAATGTTATTAGATACCGAACCTGATATACAAAATCATATCAGTCTCTTTATTAGTAAAGAAATGATAAAATTTTGTATTGTTGGATAATGTTTTGAACATTTCCTATATCAAAAGTTGATCGGATCAGGCACGTTATCTAAAAGCATTGATGTTCTAAATCAAACTACAGTTCTTAGTACATGGAACACACACAAGAGGAAGAGTTCAGAAATGAACGGATTCTTCTTGAGGTATTGTAGACTAGGTCATATCAATGTGACCCGACTAGCTAGAGTTACATATAGATGCATATTTAAATCAGTTTGAATTTACATCTTGTGAAACTCGCCAGTCATGTCACAAAGATAAGATGACCATAGCTCCGTTTACTGGAAATAGAGAAAGAGTTAATGAACTCTTGGGACTGATACATGATGATGTATGTAAGGTCTACTGTCTACACATGCCAAGACCGGTTCTTTATACTTCATTATATTCTCTGATAATCTCTCAAGATTCAGTCATATGTTCCTGTTGAAACATGAGTCCGAACCTTTTGAGATATTCACAGAATATAAGCTAGAAGTAGAGAACCAAAACACAGGTATAAGTATTATGTCCTTTGATGAGATCAAGGAGGAGAATACTTGAGCACGGAAATCCTGGATTATTCAAAAGGAGAATGAGATTCTCTCTCAGCATTACTCCTCTGTATACACCATAGCACGATGGTATATCGGGGCGGAGCAATAACACCCTATGTGATAAGGTGTGCTCTATGATGAGTACTACCGAGTTACCTATCTCCTTTTGGGAGTTGTGCACTTGAGAAGTTGCATACCTATTGAATAGGTTCGAATCAAATCAGTTGCCTACCACTCCATATGAGATATGGAAAGGGAAGAACCCGTGTCTTAAGCTAGTTAAGATTTGGGGTTGTCCGGCCTATGTCTAAAAGCAAAATCCGGACAAGCTCGAGGCAAGGTCTGTTATGTAGAACTGGAAGTGTTCGAGCTATACAAACTACAGCAGATGATTTGGTACAACCAGAGGATTCAGTAGATACCAACGAATCTCGGCCTCTCCGCCGATCTAGTAGGGTTCCTCACCCACCTGAGAGATACTTCGGTTTCTCTATGACAGTGGGAGAGAGGACTGCATCATGAGATGATGACCCAACTAGTTTCGAGCTGGCCATCAGGAGTAAGACTCTGTAAGAATGGCTGGATGCTTAGTGATCTGAGATGGAATCCATATACACCAACAAAGTATGGACTTTGGTTGCTATATCTGAAGTGTTAAATCCCCATCAAGGGCAAGTATATCTTGAGAAGATTACTTGGTGTACATGGAAAAATTGAGACTTTCAAAGCTAGACTTGTTAAAGGTTATCGTCATTGACCAGGCGTGGATAATGATGAAACCTTTTCAAGTAGCTATGCTTAAGTCCATCCGGATCCTACTTACCACGGCTACATACCATGACTACGATATCTGGTGGTTTGGTGTCATGACTGCTTTTCTAAATGATATTTTGGAAGAGAGCGTCTATAAGTACACAGCCAGAGGGCTTCGTAGACAGTGGGAGCAGCGGAAACGTGTGCAAGATGCTTTATAGGATAAAGCAGGCATCGCGGAGTTCGAACATCTGTTTTGATGAAGTAGTCAAAGAGTTTGACATCATCAAAATGGTAGATGAACCTTGTATAAACAAAAAGGTAGTAGGGAGTATAGTGACGATCCTCGTAGAGTACGTGGATGACATACTCTTGATAGGGAAGGAGTTTCCTATGCTGCGCTCGATCAATCTCCGCTTATCACAATGATTCTCCATATAGGATCAAAGTGATACCTCCTAAATCCTGGGTTTTGGATCTATGAGATAGATCTAATTGGATGTTAGGATTCTCACTAGTTGTAGTGAGATGGTATCAATCGACCCTGGGGAGAATCACTGGAATAGTTCCAGGGTGATAAAGACGACTGAATGTCAGTCACAGGCATTGTCTTTACCCTCAGTGAAGGGACGGTATGTTGGAAGAGTTCCAAGCTAGATACCGTGACATACTAGACGATAAAGGCATGATACATCGCTACTTAAGATGCTACCAAAGAGGCTGTTTGGGTGTATATTGGTTCATAAGATGAACTATGTTCCTCCCATTGTGTGACAATGGAGTTGTGGCTTATGCCAAGGAACGTCGGTCCCATCAGTGATCCAGACATATTCTAAGGCAGTATCACTTGATCATGGAGATGGTTGATCTCCAGGGAGATCGAGGTAAGGAGAGTAGACTCAGAGGACAACACAGCGGATCCACTCACAAAGGCCTGTTCCCAGAGAGAGACTTTTATGGGATGGTTGAGTATGAGATACTGCAACCACTGCTATCAGATGGCCCTAGTGCAAGTGGGAGATTGTTAGTTATATGTATGTCCTAGAGGCCATTACTGTACATAGGATGTATATTGTAGTGGATGCTGGGACGTATATAAGGAGGACTTTCTTGCTCGACATGATAGTATGCTATCTGGTTGATCTTTACCTTAACGTGTATGCTGATTGTCTCTCTGTTACATGTTGGTAAAGCCCTTAGGATGTGTGCTTGACTACCTGGACTATGATGCGGATCATACTAGTGGGGACATGGTAGTCCATAAGTACATCCTTCAAAGTCCCTAGTCGTGGGTGTATCGAGACGGGGCATCGATATACCAGAGTAGACTAGCGTGTAGCTTCTCGACCCATACAGATGGGCGATGGATGATCCCATATCCATTGGTGTTTGACATCGGAGATGATATACGGGTGCTCAGTAGAGACTGGGTACACTGGACGGACTCGCCGAGAACTCCCAGATGGTATTATACCTCACGTCAGATGGCAGTTCTCTGGTGACACTGGTACAGAGTAGTCTGTTGACTCGAGATCGTCATAGAGTCTTGTGTGGTTCCCACTGTGCTTTGATTTCCATCTTACCACGTCCAAGAGGGCATGCAAAACGGTGGTTTTTGGGTACAGTCCCGAGTCACATGGAGGCAATGAGCGATAGGAGGGGATTCGTCTCTCCCGGTATAGAGGGTTGATGTTGCGCTGTGTTCGATTGGCTATAACAAGAAGTCCCTGGCCAGGGCTGCTCAGAGAATTGCTGGTAAGTGTTACCAGTAGTTTCTCGACCCGTTATGAGCCTCATATCGACACGACTTATCGAGCTATTGGGGTCTGACGTTTACCACCCCTAGGCGAGATATGCGACATATCAGACGATCAGACCGGACTGTAAGGTAGTGTTACTGGTCGGATTCGCAGGAGTGTGAGCGGGCTTGCTCGTCGATCTTCTGATCGCTCAATACCCGGGTGGCCGTTACGTTTAGCAGACCGCTTGCGGCTTGTGGATGTTTGATATGATCATCATCTGCTGCCGGCGTATTGACGAGTCTTTAGTGTCCTACACAGAGGTTTCCTGGCTCAAGCGAAACGAAATAGGAGTGCATATGAGATATGTGCGGGACCGAGAATGATACTAGTATGTGATACTGTATTCCATTCTCGCGATGTAACATTGATCGGTTATATGCGATATAGCCGGGTTATCGGATCAAGTGTTGATTCGATAAGTTGTTACTGAAGATACTAGTCGGTTATGTGTGACATGACCGGATCATTGAATCAAGTGTTGATTTAGTGATTTAATGCATAATTATATATTTGATATATTACTTTGCATTAACTAGTATCGGTTCACTTTATATGGATTTTCTCACTCGATGTGCAAGTTGTATATGTGATATACTTTTGTGCATATACATTGTATCATGTTTGATGATACATGTTGACTTGTGCTTGTGTAAAGATTAAACCATGGTTATATGAATGGTTAGGGTTTTATATACTTATTCATTTATTTATATTCATTATTCTTTTAAGGAAAAGAAAAGAAAAATGGTGGCATTCTTTTGTTAATTCATGAAGCTTCATGAATACTTTGACTTAGTCACCATTTTTGTCTTCATTCCTAACCTAACCATTCACTTAACTTGGGTTTAGTCTCTACACATAACCATGGTCATGTTATGATAAAGATTGGATTATTCTTTTCTTTTGAATTAACTTATCATAACTTTCTTCTTCATCTTCTTCATCTTCTTCTTTGAAGAAGCTTGAGGTCATCAATGGTGATTGATGAAGATGAGTGAGAAATCCAATTCTAAAGTCTACCCACTTCCTATTTCTTCATCCTCTACCTCTTGCCAAGTAGTAGAGTGTGTTTCCTTCACAAGTTTTCATGGCTCGGTGAAGGTGGAGCTTGATTTAGCGATGCCTCGACGTAGATCATCTTCGGCATGGACATCGACGACCTAGCTCGCTTTTTCTCCGACGAAGCCGACTCAAGAGCCCGGATTCCTTTTGGACAGCGGAGATGACTTCGTTGTGGAGCTATGGAGGTGGAGCACCGGATCTACAAAGGTTGTATTTCCGTTTTCCCATTAGTTAATTGTTAACTAGTTATCTTTTCGCCTAGATTTCTAGCCAACGGTCCGTAGTCGGGTCTCTCGGCACCTAGAATTTTTGAATTTCGCATGTTCGATGCCTTGTGAGACCTCACTAGTGTGCCTAGGAACCCTACATCCTGCACCTTATTCGATGAGGAAAGGACCGAGATCCCTTTACCGGGAGTGACTCCTTTAGCAATAACTGGCAGATGCTACACACTCGGTTTGTCTTCTGATTGCTTTTAAGAGTTTTTGCTTTGCACAGTGATATATATGATATATCCCGCACCTCATTCGACGAGGAAAGGGCCGACGATCCCTTCACCGGGAGTGACCCCTTTAGCAAAACTAGAAAAGCCTAAAAAACACTCCATTTTAAAATCATTTGATTCTACAACGATATCAAGTTCATTACGCAATAGGTTTTCAGAAAAACCTGTCGTAGCCCTCCATCATTTCAGATAAGTCCTATTTAGTATTCGTGCTACGTTTGTTGACCTCCGTCAAGGCGTAGTGTGCGGTAGCTAACTAGTATTTATCTGCTTATGCATATGATGCAGATTGGATTAGGGTAGTCGTGCGGCCTTGTTGACCTCCGTCAAGGTTCGTGCGGGTGGGTTTAATTTGATCAAGAAATGACGGGTTGAACTTGACTAAGTAGCCTATGGTTTGTTGACCTCCGTCAAGGTCATAGGGTGCTAGGGCCAAAATATTATCGGGAATTTCAAGTGTTGAAATTTGCAATGAGATTGCATACCTTCTATGAGATAGTTGGATCCCGATACCCACTGCGAGTAATTGTTACTCCTGGGAGAGTTTTACACATTACAATTAGCCGATCAAGTAGGTGTCTAGAAAGGTGTTAACGAGGTTACGCCTCTGGGAAAACGAGGTTTACATTAATTAGGTTCGTGCGAAAGCACGGGGGACCTCCCTCAAAGTACCGACACTGGCCTGGCTGAAAGATTGGCGAACTTGTAGTGTGTAATTAATCCCGGCTAGTCTTTCCTTTTAGGGTTTGAAGGAAGATTTGATAAAAACAGTGGGAGCCATCCTGATTAGATAAAATAATAACCAATCTATTCTTGAAAGAGCGCACGCTGAGTGTTTTCTTCTCTCTCTCTCCAGGTAGCGACCATATCACGCCTTAATCAAGATAATAATACGGAATATTGACCGAACCCGTTTGTTATACTGAGCTGGGGAACGTTGGTCCCGCTCCAACTTTTAATTGTTATAAGACAGAGCAGGAAATTGGGGATTACCAGAATTCCCGTGCCGCCCAAACGAAGAGAGTGCATGCTGATGCATCATCTTCGGGTGTGTTCGTTACAAAGAACTGTTTCTCAGTATCCTCCGCATCCTGGGTATATGATACCGGATCAGGATCCCAGATATGTAATCTGTTACATAGGGCTGCAAAAAGGTAGAAAAACTGAGAACGGGTGATAAGTTTCATGAGGCAGAAAACGGGGCAAGTGTTGCAGCCAAGTCTGTTGGTCACTGTCACCCTGTATTCCAAATACATTGATTCTGAACGAATGTTATTAGATACCGAACCTGATATACAAAATCATATCCATCTCTTTATTAGTAAAGAAATGATAAAATTTTGTATAGTTGGATAATGTTTTGAACATTTCCTATATCAAAAGTTGATCGGTTCAGGCACGTTATCTAAAAGCATTGATGTTCTAAATCAAACTACAGTTCTTTAGTATACGGAACACACACAAGAGGAAGAGTTCAGAAATGAACGAATCCTTCTTGAGGTATTGTAGACTAGGTTATATCAATGCGATCCGACTGGCTGAAGTTACATTTTAGATGCATATTTAAATCAGTTTGAATTTACATCTTGTGAAACTTGCCAGTCATGCAACAAATATAAGATGACCATAGCTCTATTTATTGGAAACAGAGAAAGAGTTAATGAACTCTTGGGATGATACATGTTGATGTATAAAGGTCCCCTGTCTACAGATGCCAAGACCGGTTCTTTGTACTTCATTACATTCTCTGATGATCTCTCAAGATTAAGACATATGTTCCTGTTGAAACACAAGTCAGAACCTTTTGAGATATTCACAGAATATAAGTTAGATGTAGAGAACCAATACGGGTATAAGTATTATGTCCTTTGATGAGATCAAGGAGGAGAATACTTGAGCACGAAGTTCTTGGACTTTTCTAAAGGAGAATGAGATTCTCTCTCAGCATTACTCCTCCGTATACACCATAGCACGATGGTATATCGGGGCGGAGCAATCTCACCCTATATGATAAGGTGTGCTCTATGATGAGTACTACTGAGTTACCTATTTCCTTTTTGGGAGTTATGCACTTGAGAAGCTGCATACCTATTGAATAGGGTTCGAATCAAATCAGTTGCCTACCACTTCATATTTGATATGATAAGGGAAGAGCCCATCTCTTAAGTTAGTTAAGATTTGGGGTTGTCCAGCCTATGTCTGAAAAGCAAAATCCGGACAAGCTCGAGGCAAGGTCTGTCATGTAGAACTGGAAAGGTTCCAGCTATACAAACTACAGCAGATGATTTGATAAAACCAAAAGATTCAATAGTTACCAACGAACCTCAGCCTCTCCGCCGATCTAGTAGGGTTTTCTCACCCACCTGAGAGATACTTCGGTTTCTCTTTGACAGTGGGAGCGAGGATTGCATCATGAGATGATGACCCAACTAGTTTCGAGCTGGCCATCAGGAGTGGGACTCTGTAAGAATGGCTGGATGCTTAGCGATCTGAGATGGAATCCTTGTACACCAACAAAGTATGGACTTTGGTTGCTATATCTGAAGGGTTAAATCCCCATCAGGAGCAAGTATATCTTGAGAAGATTACTTGGTGTAGATGGAAAAGTTGAGACTTTCAAAGCTAGACTTGTTAAAGCTTTTCGTCATCGACCAGGCGTGGATTATGATGAAACCTTTTCAAGTGGCTATGCTTAAGTCCATCCAGATCCTACTTGCCACGGCTACATACCATGACTACGATATCTGACGGTTGGGTGCCATGACTACTTTTCTAAATGATGTTTTAGAAGAGAACGTCTATAAGTACACAGCCAGAGGGCTTCGTAGACAGTGGGAGCAGCGAAAACGTGTACAAGATGCTTTATAGGATAAAGCAGGTATCGCGGAGTTGGAACATCTGTTTTGATGTGTTAGTCAAAGAGTTTGATATCATCAAAATGGTAGATGAACCTTGTATAAACAAAAAGGTAGTAGGGAGTATGGTGATGATCCTCGTAGAGTACGTGGATGACATACTCTTGATAAGAAAGGAGTTTCCTATGCTACGCTTGGTCAATCTCCGCTCATCACAATGATTCTCCATATAGGATCAAAGTGATACCTCCTAAATCCTGGGTTTTGGATCTATGAGATAGATCTAATTGGATGTTAGGATTCTCACTAGTTGTAGTGAGATGGTATCAATCGATCCTGGGGAGAATCACTGGAACGGTTCCAGGGTGATAAGGACGACTGAAAGTCAGTCACAGGCATTGTCTTTACCCTCAGTAAAGGGACGGTATGTTGGAAGAGTTCCAAGATAGATACCGTGGCATACTAGATGATAAAGGCAGGATACATCGCTACTTAACATGCTACCAAAGAGGCAGTCTGGATGTATATTTGTTCATGAGATGAACTTAGTTCCTCCCATTGTGTGACAATGGAGTTGTGGCTTATGCCAAGGAACGTCCGTCCCATCAGTGATCCAGACATATTCTAAGGCAGTATCACCTGATCATGGAAATGCTTGATCTCCAAGGGATCGAGGTTAGGAGAGTAGACGCAGAGAACAACACGGCGGATCCACTCACAAAGGCCTTTTCCCAGAGAGAGACTTCTATGGGATGGTTGAGTATGAGATACTACAACCACTGCTATCAGATGGCCCTAGTGCAAGTGGGAGATTGTTAGTTATATGTATGCCCTAGAGGCCATTACTATACATAGGATGTATATTATAGTGGGTGCTTGGACATATATAGGGAGGACTTTCTTGCTCGACATGATAGTATGCTATCTGGTTGATCTTTACCTTAACGTGTACACTGATTGTCTCTCTGTTACATGTTGGTAAAGCCCTTAGGATGTGTACTTGACTACCTGGACTATGATGCGGATCATACTAGTGGGGATAGGGTAGTCCATAAGTACATCCTTCAAGGTCCCTAGTCGTGGGTATATCGAGACGGGGCATCGATATACCAGAGTAGACTAGCGTATACCTTCTCGACCCATACAGATGGGCGATGGATGATCCCATATCCATTGGTGTTTGACATCAGAGATGATATACGGGTGCTCAGTGGAGACTGGGTATACTGGACGGACTCGCCGAGAACTCCCAGATGGTATTATACCTTACGTCAGATGGCAGTTCTCTGGTGACATTGGTACAGATTAGTCTGTTGACCCGAGATCGTCATAGAGTCTTGTGTGGTTCCCACTGTGCTTTGATTTCCACCTTACCACGTCCAAGAGGGCGTGCAAAACGGTGGTTTTTGGGTACAGTCCCGAGTCACATGGAGGCAATGAGCGATAGGAGGGGATTCGTCTCTCCCGGTATAGGGGGTTGATGTTGCGCTGTGTTCGATTGGCTATAACCAGAAATCCCTGGCCAGGGTTGCTGAGATTTACTGGTAAGTGTTACCTGTAGTTTCTTGAACTGTTATAGACCTCATATCGACACGACTTATCGAGCTGTTGGGGTTTGACGTTTACCACCCCTAGGCGAGATATGCGACATATCAGACGACGAGACCGGACTGTACGGTAAGTGTTACTGGTTGGATTCACAGGAGTATGAGCGGGCTTGCTCGTTGATCTTCTGATCGCTCAATACCCGGGTGGCCGTTACGTTTAGCAGACCGCTTGCGGCTTGTGGGTGTTTGATATGATCATCATCTGCTGCCGGCGTATTGACGAGTCTTTAGAGTCCTACACAGAGGTTTCCTGGTTTAAGCGAAACGAAATAGGAGCGCTTATGAGATATGTGCGGGACCGAGAATAATGCGTGTATGTGATACCATATTCCATTCTCGCGATGAATGTATCGAATGGTTGTATGTGATATAACCTAGTTATCGAATCAACGATTGATTCGATAAGCCGATACAATGGATATTAGTCGGTTATATGCGATATGACCGGATCGTTAAATCAAGTGTTGATTTAATGATTTAATGTATAATTATATATTTGATATATTACTTTGCATTAACTAATATTTGTTCACTTTAAATGGATTTTCTCACTTGATGTGCACATTATATATGTGATATATCTTTTGTGCACTTGATTGTATCATGTTTTATGATACATGCATGTTTGGGTGTATGTTTAGATTAAACCATGGTTATGTAATGGTTAGGGTTTTTTTATATTTATTAATTCATTTATCTATTCTTTTTGGTTAAAAGATAAAAGGAAAGAAAACAAAATGGTTGCTTTCAAACTTGAAGCTTGTTGAAGCTTCATGAAGCTTTGACCAAGTGACCATTTTGTCTTCATCTCCTTACCCTAACCATTCCCACTAACCATAGTTTATTCTCTACACCTAATCATGGTTGCCATATGATAAGTATTGATATTATTTTCTATTTTTAAAAAGAACATATCATATTATCTTCTTCTTCTCCTTCTTCAAGATGAAGAAGCTTGCTACCTTCAATGGCAACTAGTGAAAAAGAGTGAGAAATCCAATTCTAAAGTGAACGCACCTCCTATTTCTTCATCCTCTACCTCTTTCCAAGTAGTATAGGGTGTTTTCTTCACAAGTTTCTTGACTTGGTGAAGTTGGAGCTTGATCTAGTGTTTCCTCGACGTAGATCATCTTCGGCATCGAAGTCGACGACCTAGCCCGCCCATTTCTCCGATGAAGCCGACGCTAGAGTCCGGGATCCGATATGGACATCGAGGGGACTTCATCATGGAGCCATGGAGGTGGAGAACCGGTTCTACAAAGGTTGTAGCCTCTTTCTTGTAGTTAAGTTGTTAACTAGTTTCATTTTTTCGCCTAAACTCTAGTCTACGATCCGTATTAGGGTTTCCCGGCACTTGTAAAATTTAAAATTGGCATGGTTGATGCCTTGTGAGACCTCATTAGTGTGCCTAGGAACCCTACAAGCCCTGGCCAGGGACTTCCTGTTATAGCCAATCGAGCATAGCACAACATCAACCCCAATACTGGGAGAGACGAAACCCCTCCTATCTCTCATTGCCTTCATGTGCCCTGGGACTGTACCCAAAGTCCACCTGTTTGCATGACTCAGTAGAGCCGTGGTAGGGTGGAGATCAAAGTACGGTGGGGGGACACACAAGACTCTATGACGATCTTGGGTCAACAGACTAACCTGTACCAGTGGCACCTGAGAACTGCTATCCGATGATAGATATAATACCACATAGAAGTTCTCGGCGAGTCCATTCAGTGTACCCAGTCTCCACTGAGGACCCGCATACAATCTTTGGTGTCACACACCAGATGGATATGGGATCATTCATCGTCCATCATATGGGACAAGAATGGTATACGCTAGTCTACTCTGGAATATCGATGCCCCGTCTCGATACACCCACGACTAGGAATAGTTATGGGATATGCTTATAAACTATAGGTGTCCCACTAGTATGATCTGCATCATAGTCCTAGTAGTCAAGCAAATATCCTATGGGCTTTATCAACATGTACCAAATGAGTAAGATGCATGATCAAATGAACATGTCAAGATAAAGTAAACCAGATAGCATACTATCATGTCGAGCAAGAAATTCATCTATATACATATATACATGTCCAAGCATCCACTAAACATATAATGGCCTCTAGGGCATACATATATCTAACACCCATTCTACACTTGACTTTTTCCATGGTTGCTTTTCTTCATCTCCTTCATCTAGCTCTTTAGCAATCTGGGAGGTGAAGAAAATTAGTGAGAAAAATATTTCTAAAGTGAGAAAAATTCCTACTTCATCAACCTACACTAGATTAGCCATTTAGTTTAGGTTGTTTGCTTCACAATTAACGAAGAGATAGCTTGAGTTAGTGTTTCCTCGACGTAGATTATCTTCGGCCTGTTAGTGATATGTATGCCCTAGAGGTCATTACTATACATACATTGTATATTGTAGTGGATACTTGGACATATATATGGAGGACTTTCTTGCTCGACATGATAGTATGCTATCTGGTTGCTTTTTATTTTAACATGTACACTGATTGTTTCTATTTTACATGTTGATAAAGCCCTTAGGATGAGTACTTAACTACCAGGACTATGATGCAGATCATACTAGTGGGGACAGTGTAGTCACTAAGTACATCCTTCAAATGTTCCTAGTCGTAGGTGTATCGAGACAGGGCATCGATATACCAGAGTAGACTAGCGTATAACTTCTCGACCCATGTAGATGGGTGATGGATGATCCCATATCCATTGGTGTTTGACATGAGAGATAGTATACGGGTGATCAGTGGAGACTGGGTACACTGGACGAACTCGCCGAGAACTCCCAGATGGTATTATACCTAACGTCAGATGGCAGTTCTCTGGTGACACTGGTACAGGTTAGTCTGTAGACCCGAGATCGTCATAGAGTCTTGTGTGATTCCCACTGTGCTTTGATTTCCACCTTACCACGTTCAAGAGAACGTGCAAAACGGTGGCTTTTGGGTACAGTCCCGAGTCACATGGAGGCAATGAGCGATAGGAGGGGTTTCGTTTCTCCTGGTATTGGGGGTTGATGTTGCGTTGTGCTCGATTGGCTATAACAGGAAGTCCCTGGACAGGGCTGCTTCAGAAATATACTGGTAAGTGTTATCAGTAGTTTCTCGACTCGTTATGAGCCTCATATCGACACAACTTATCGAGTTACTGGGGTCTGACGTTTACCACCCCTAGACGAGATATGCGACATATCAGACGAAGAGACCGGACTGTATGGTAGTGTTACTGATTGGATTCGCAGGAGTGTGAGCAGACTTTCTTGTTGATCTTCTGATTGCTCAATACCCGGGTGGCCGTTACGTTTAGCAGACCGCTTGCGGCTTGTGGGTGTTTGATGTGATCATCACCTACTGCCGGCGTATTGACGAGTCTTTAGAGTCCTACACAGGGGTTTCCTGGCTTAAGCGAAGCGGAGTAGGAGCACATATATGATATGTGCGGGACCGAGATTAATACGATATGAGATACCGTATTCTATTCTCGTGAATTGTGACATTGGTCGGTTGTATGCGATATATCCGGGTTATCGGATCAAGTGTTGATTCGATAAGTTGTTACACATGATATTAGTCGGTTATTTGTGATATAGCCGGATTATTAAATAAAGATTTGATTTGATAATCTAATGTATAATTATATATTATATATATTATATTACATTAACTATTATTAGCACACTTATGATTCTTTTCTCACTTAATGTGCACATTGTATATATGTGATATGTATATTTGTGTACATGTTTTGTGTCATGCTTGATGATACATGCAAGATGGGTGTATGAGACTTATACCATACTAGGGTTAAGTTAGGATTTTTATTTATTGCTTAAATTATAACAAAAGAGAAAGACTTGGTCAATATTGTCAAGCTTGGATGTAGCTTGTAGAAACATTGACAAAGTCCACTCTTTTGTCATTCCTTAGGGTATTTGTTAACCCAACCCTTAACCTTATCTCTTGGTTAATTCTCTAAATGAGTTAAGCATGAGGACTTAACCTACCCATGGTTGCAATAATTCATTTGGATGAATTATTCATATGAGTTCATATTCTTCTTCTTCTTCTTCCTCAAAGCTTTCTTGCTTCAATGGAGATGTGAGAAAATGAGTGAGAAAATGAAATCTAAAGTGAGCAAACTTCCTACTTCATCAACCTATACTACTTTCCATTTAGTATAGGGTGTTTGCTTCATTAATTCTATAATTAGTGAAGAGATAGCTTGGGTTAGTGTCTCCTCGACGTAGATCATCTTCGGCCTCGAGGACATCGAAGCAAGCATGTTCGTTTCTTCATGGGAGCCTCTCTAGAGTCTGGAGTTCACGTTCGCAGCGTATGGACTACTACACGGAGCTATTGAAGTGAAGGACCGGTCTACAAAGGTTGTATTCCTTGCTCACTTCTTATTGCAAAGTGTTTGCATTTCATATTCCGTCGATTTCTAGTTTACGATTCATGGTTAGGGTTAGCTAGAACGGCATTTTTAAGAATGTGGCATGGACGATGCCTCTCGAAACCTTGCTGCCGTCTTAGGTAATCCTGCACGTCCTCAAAGACTTCAAGCAATCTTGTTCCTTTCGTCTTGTAGAGCCTTTCTAGAGTCCGGGAGTTCACTACTTGGAGTGAAAGGACTACTACACGGAGCTTTTGAAGTGAAGGACCGGTCTACAAAGGTTGTATTCCTTGTTCACTTAGATGTAAAGATGTTTAAATTCTAGTTTCGTCTAATTCTCTAGTTAACATTCTAGGTTAGGGTTTTTTGGCGCGCCAAATTTTTTAAAACGGCATGTCGATGCCTCCCGAAACCCAGTGCCGGTGCTGTGGAACCCTACAGTGGTATCAGAGCCATGCTAGAGAATTAGACGATATTTGTAGAATTACAAAACCGAAACAACCCCGAATCACTCAAAACAAAAACCTAGTTTCTGTCGAAAATTTCAGAGTGTCTAAAATTTTTTTAAGCAGTTGCAGAATGTTGCATGAGATGTAACTTGAACACCAGACGAAAACGAGCTTCTCTTGCCGGAATTACACAGGCCACATTCAGTTAAAAACCAGCCCCACGTTAGCTTATTTTGGCTTCTTTTTCGTGTGGTGTTCCAGGCTCTGGGTTTTGGTGTTTCAAGTGTTTCTTGTTTTTACTAGGATTGCATGTGATGTTATCTTTCTGTAAAGGAAATTCGGAGTGTTTCGTAGTCGTAATTCTAACATCATTTCGAGTTATCTTAGATGACGTTAAAAAGTTCGAACGGATATCAATAATCCATTTTATCCATCGCTGAAAATTTTCCAAGAGTTGGAATTTTCCAAGTTTAAAATCTTCAGAAAATCATGCAGGTGATTCTATGGACCCTCTAGAAGAATGAAACCCTAACTCGATTCTGTGACCGCCGAAACCGCCACCAAACCCTAGGGGTTTGTGGTAGTTCCGTGGCGCTATAGGTGAGGCAAGGGTTTACCCTTCTATGGTTGGTCCATAAGTGTTGTGGCATGTTCTGGGTGTTTTTTCAACTGTGCTCATGTGTTGAGCTCTTTGGGAAATTTTGGGTGTTTGTTGATTCGATCGAAAAGTTTAACATCGTCTAGCCATCTGTGAATTGTAATACAATACTTGGAATCCACAATATTTAGTTTTATGAAAACTAATTTGAATTTTATAAATCTAGCAATTCAGTCTCATTTGATCGGTTGCCACGGGATTTTGATGTGGATCAAAAGTCCGTCGCAATCACGTAGCGTACGCGGATACTCGCCGGGTAACCTTACCAGATAGCCACGCCCCATAGCCCCAACCAAGCGACTGTAGGAGAACCCCGTTGCCAAAAGCATCCGTTCGGGTGCTCGCGGTCGCGGTGTTCCTCCTAAGTGCACTTCGTTGATGGCATCGAGGGTGCGGCCATCTACTAAAGTTTCCGACGAGCATTAGATCAGATTGTCGAGAATCTTGTTGAATTACCCGACTGGTTATTGAAAAGTGTTTTCAATATCGAGACTAAAATGCAGGGTTTATAATTGTTAGGCATGCGATATCTAAGGAATTCATTTGGTTAGGCATGAAATCCAAAGTATGTGATACATTGGGTTTGTGATGTCTAAGGTGGTTGCGGATTCCAATTGTTGTAGTTTTTCACTTTCTTTTCTGCGACCGTAAGTATAATATGCGGTGTATCACCGGTTTCGTTGCTATATGTCAACGACAATTGGGATACGCATATTTACTTATGTTGATGACATGCGATGTTATGTGCTGCTGTGATATGTTATATTGGATCGTCGTGTTTGAATAGCCGGGTTTTTTTTATGTGAGACGAGAGTTTTTCATTTTCATTCATGTAAAAACTTGTATGTAATATTCTTTTATTGGGGCACTTCCGGGTTGAGGATGATGTCATTATTGATGTATATTATTTACTTTTCCGCATTAGGATAGACCGAAGGTGGGGAGCACAAGTAACCAGGTTCTAGGGTCCAGTGCGAGACCATCTCGAGGAGTCGAGACCGGGTCTCCTAACTCTAGAATTGGCAGGGTTGCTTGCCACTCTCGTAGGGGGTCTAGGTATGGGTTTAGCTATTCATCACGACCGTGGAATCCGTGTTTTTTACTGGTTTAATTTAAAACACGGAATTCCTAGTATATCCAATATTTCATATGTGTTCTTCTGCTGCCGATATTCTGTGATGTGATCACTTTATATGATAAGACGAATGTTGTTATTATATATATGATATATAATATTGCTATTTTCGTTTCTTCTATGATGCTTAGGAAGTATAAATGATGGGACTTCATTAATGATATTAATGAAAGAAAAGAAACCTAAAGATGTTATAGAATCTTGTTTTAAAAACTGGTAGCTCTAGTTCTTGCTTTGCATAGCGGTATTTCTTGTAGAATATCCAGCACCTTATTCGATAAGGAAAGAGCCGAGATCCTCTCACCGAGAGTGACCTATTTAGCAAAACTAGCAGATGCTACAATCCACCCGGTTTTGTCTTTTGATTGCTTTTTTAGTTCATGCTTTGCATAGAGGTATTTGTGAAATATCCAGCACCTCATTCGATGAGGAAAGAGCCGAGATCCCTTTACCGGGAGTGACCTCTTTAGCAAAACTAGAAAAAGCCTAAAAAACACTCCTTTTAAAAATCACTCGATTCTACAACGATATCAAGTTCATTACGGAAAGGGTTTTCTTAAATATTTGTCGTAGCCCTACGTCATTTCAGATAAGGACTATTTAGTATTCGTGCTGCGTTTGTTGACCTTGTCAAGGCGTAGTGTGCGGTAGCTTATTAGTGCTTATCTGCAAAGCATATGATGTGATTGGATTAGGGTAGTCGTGCGGCCTTGTTGACCTTGTCAAGGGTCGTGCGGGTGGGTTTAATTCAATCATGAAATGTACGAGTTGAACTTGACCTGCGATTTATGGTTTGTTGACCTTGTTAAGGTCATAGATCGCTTGGGGCAAAATATTATCGGGAATTTCAAGTGTTGAAATTTGCAATGAGATTGCATACCTTCAATGAGATAGTTGGATCTCGATACCCACTGCGAGTAAGAGTTACTCATGGGAGAATTTTGCACATTACAATTAGCCGATTAAGTAGGTGTCTAGAAAGGTGTTAACGGGGTTGCGCCGCTGGTAAAACGAGGTTTATTTTAATTTGGTCCGTGTGAAAGCACGGGGAACCTCCCTCAAAGTGCCGACACTAGCCTGGTCGAAAGATTGGCGAATTTGTAGGGTGTAATTAATCCCTGCTAGTCTTACCTTTTAGGGTTTGAAGGAAGATTTGATAAAAACAGTGGGAGCCATCCTGATTAGATAAAAAAATAACCAATCTAATCATGCAAGAGCATACGCTGAGTGTTTTGTTCTCTCTCTCTCCTGGTAGCGACCGTGACATTCCTTAATCAAGATAATAATATGGATGCATTAACCGAACCTGCTTATTATACTGAGCTGGGGAACGTTGGTTCCGCTCAATCTTATAATTGTTATAAGTCCGAGTAGGAAATAAGGGAATATCCGGATTTCCATGCGACCCAATCGAGGAATGAGCATGTTGATGCATATTCTTCGGGTGTGTTCCTTTACCGAGAACTGTTTCTCAGTATCCACTACATCCTTGGTATGAGATACCGGATCAGAATCCCACATATGTAATCTGTTACATGAGCTAAAAAAAGATAGAGAACTGGAATTGGGTGATATGTCTCTAAGTGTTAGAGAATGGTGCAATTGTTGCAGCCAAATCAGTTGGCAAATATCAGCTTGTATTACCAAATGGTAAATACATTGATTCTGAACAAATGTTATTACATACCGAACCTGATATACAACATTACATCAGTTTCTTTATTAAGTTAAAAAAGAATATAATTTTGTATTGCAGGATAATGTTGTGAACATTTTCCTTAATCAAGAGTTGATTGGATCAGGCACGTTATGTAATGGTATATACGTTCTAAATCAAACCACAGTTCAAAGTATGTAAAACACACACAAGATGAGTAGTTCAGAAATGAACGAATCCTCCTTATGGTATTGTAGACTAGGTCATATCAATGCGATACGACTAGCCAAGTTACATAAGGATGAATATTAGAATCTGTTCGAATTTTCATCTTATGATACTTGCCAGTCTTGTCTCAAAGATAAAATGACCAATATTCCGTTTACTGGAAATAGAGAAAGAGTTACTTAACTCTTGGGACGGATACATGATGATGTATATGGTCCTATGTCTACAAATGCCAGGGTTGGTTCTTTGTGTTGGAGATAGTGCCCTCAGAGTCAATTATTGGATCACAGGCACGTGATTGCAATGATTGAGGGAGGACCTATCCCGGTAGGACAGTCTTACTCAAGATGATAGTATGCTATCTGCTTTACCTTTATCATCGTGTACTACTTTAGGTGACCTGACATGTCGCTATTACACGTTGATAGAGCCCCTAGGATTCTTGCTTGACCACCAGCAGTATGAGGGCGATCATATAAGTGGGAGCTGGGGTCTATAAGCACATCCTTAAAAGGTCCCTAGTCGTGGGAGTTTCGAGACAGGGCATCGATACTCCAGAGTAGACTAGTGTATACAGTCGAGACCCCGACGAGGGGCGGTGGCCGGTCTCACAAGCCACTGGTGTCAGTTGGTTCACCTAAGATGTATACAGGTGCTCATTGGGTTATGAGTACACCGGGAACATGCTAGTTGGTCTTATACCTGACGTCAGATGGCAGTTCCCTGGTGACATGTGTACAGGTTAGTTCATCAACCTGAGGATCGTCATTTGTCTCGTGTGAGTTCCCACTGTACTTTGATTACTACCCTACCACGCTCAAAGGAGACGTGCAAACAGGTTTTAGTTGGGTATAGTCCCGAGCCACATGGAGGCAGTGAGCGGATCTTCAGGGGTTCGTCTCTCCCGGTATTGGGGGTGAGGTCGCGCTGTGTCTAGGAGAGCCATTACACAAAGCCCTCGATCGAGGCAGGAGATTTACTGGTAGGTATTCCAGTAGTATCTCAGCGTGTTCTGGGCTACACTCCGACACGACTTGTACCGCTTTTGGGAGTCTGACTTTACCAACCCCCTAGGCCCGCCATGCGATGCTCATAGACGAACGAACCAGACTGTGCGGATATTGTCACTGACAGGCTCAGTAGGGTGTCAGGATGAGTTCACTCATCGACGTCCCTTTTGGTCAATAGCTGGTAGCCCGTCACGTATTGGCTTATACCTCTGACGTGCTAGTGGTTAAATCCACAACCAAGGTGTTGACGAGTCTTTAGAGTCCCCCACATTCAGTTGCTCAAGTTTTCGGGCGAAAAGCTGTAGAGGCCGTATGGAGATATGGCAGGGTTCGATCAAATACGTGCGGTATTGCACGGATCAGGATCGGACGGATAATACTAGCCGGCTTTGGTTTAAGCCGGATCCTAGTATAGTACAGTGTAGATTTTGTCTCTTTGCATTTGTATTCGGTCGGAATACAAATGCGGGTGTGTATACACAGTATCGGGGTTTTCCTGTAATTTATTACGGGACCAGTTTTTTTGGAGTTGCCAGTTTGCTTTCCGTTTCGGCCATATTTCTTTGTATCTTTCATTGGCCGAAGATTGGTGGAGGAGGGCTTATTTGCATTTGTGCAAATAAGCAATTTGGAAGGGGGTCTTTGCATATTGTTGGATCATGATGGTTCCACCATCCCTTGACCATTTGACTTCTTCTTTCATGATGGCTTGACCTTTGTTGTGATGATGATGGTTGGTGGAGTGTGGTTTTGTTTTGGTGATCATTTCTTTTCATCATATGTGATTCCCTCTTGCATTATTGATCAAGCCACTCACTCCCTCATTCACTCTCTCTCTCATTCTCCCATTCCATGAGTATGGCCGGCCAAGCCATGAGAGGGCTGTCCAAAATTTCTCATGTGGGATTTTTGCTCTTTTGCTTGTGTAAAAATCCTACAAGTTCCATCTCCATGAGCTTGTATCATCCCTCCACCAAAAGGGCACTTTCTTAAACCCCAAAATGAGACATGGTTCTACACGTATTCTACAGCAAACCTTGGGCACGTCGGCTCGCCAACTTCGTGCCCGAGTTGCCTCGGTATAGAGGTGGGAGCCCGTAAAAGAAGCAGGCGACATGGTGCCCTTCCGACGAGCAGGTGGAGACCGGACATTCCGCGGGAGATCGTGTTAGTGTATATGCCCTAGAGGCCATTACTGTATCATACTAGCTTGTATATTACTTAATGGAAGCTTGGGATATTCACAGTTGTATATACAATCTTGCTCGAAATGGTAGTATGCTACTTGGTTTGTCTCTGCTTTAATATGTGCATGTGTTTCTTTTAGCATATTGCTGGTATACATATTAGTAGAGCCCTTAGGATCTTTGCTTGATTACCATCGTTGTGATGGCGCTCGCACTCGTGGGAGCTGGGTAATCTATAAGCACATCCTTATACAGGTCCCTGGTCGTTGGACTATCGAGACAGGGCATCGATACTCCGGAGTAGACTAGCGTATGCGCTTCTCATCCCAGTGTGGGAGACGGTCTGTCCCACAGCCGTTAGTACGTCGTACTTGGGATAGTATGCGGGTGCTCGTTAGGTTACGAGTACACTGGACAGGACTCGTCGGGAACTGTTGGTTGGTAATATACCTATCGTCAGTTATCAGTTCCCAGGTGACATGAGTACAGCTTAGTCCGCTGACTTGACACTGTCACTTCGCCTCGAGTGTGTTCCCACTGCACTTTGATTACTACCCTACCACGGCTCAAAGGAGCTGTGCAAACAGGTAGTTTTTGGGTGCAGTCCCGAAGCACTTGGAGGCAGTGACGGTTAGACAGGATTCGTCTCTCCCGGTATTGGGGGTTGACATCGCGCTGTGTCTAGGAGAGCCATTACACGAGTAGTCCCTGGCCAGGGCAAGCGAGATATACTGGTAGGTTTCCAGTGTTATCTCAGGGTGTTCTGGGCTACACTCCGACACGACTTGTACCGCTATTAGGGGACTGACGTTCACCGCCCCCCTAGGCCCGCCATGCGATGTATCAGACGAACAGACCGGACTGTACGGAGACTGTCACATACAGGCTCAGTAGGAGTGCAGATGGGGTTCACCTCGTCAGTCTTCTTATCGACATCTACCTGGGGACCGTTACGTACAGCTAGTGCCGCTTGCGGTCTGTGGTTAAACCCACTGCCAGCGTAGTGTCGAGTCTTTAGAGTCCCACACAGAGAGCTATTCGCCTTTAGGCAAAACGAGTAGAGGTCGCATGGTTTTGCGACAGGGTTCGTTCGCATCCGCGCACTTGTGCACGTTTGCTGTCCGGACAGTTTATACTAGCGGGCTTTGGTTTAAGCCGGATCCTAGTATATGATTTGAGATTGGTTTTTCTCAGGGTATTCGTGTTCCTCGGATCACGAATGCGGGTGCGTATGCACAGTTGCTTGAGATTGGGGGAGAGGACCTTGTTTTGGGTTAATGGCATTTGTCATTTTATTAACCCTATTGTTTTTGTGTGGATTATTGTTAATTGATAATTAGCTTAATTATTGTGCATGGTTGTTGTTGACAATTTGACTTCATTGACTTGTTGACCATGTTGACAACTTGACCATAATCATTTCATTTGGAAGATGCTCTTTGATCTTTGCAAAAATGAAATGATAATGGTCAATTCATGATTTATCATGACAATTTTCAAGCTAATTATCTAATTAAAATTATCCTCACATATTAGTGAGAATGGCTCACTATTTTCTCATTCTCTCATTCTATTTCTCTCTCTTGCTCATCCTCTCCCTCAAGCTCTCTCCCTCTCATGTGTTGAGAAACAAAAAGCTTGAGAAAAACCCTCTCTTGATCTTCTCTTCTCACTTCTAGGGTTCAAGTCTTAGCATTTCTTGCACTCTAGTTACTCCTAGTTTGGAGTTGAAGCTAAAGGTGGTGGCTTTCAAGTGGATCCTTCTTTGACGGGAGAAGACAAGCAAGGTGAACTCTTTCTACCATACCTAGGAGCAAGGAGAGAAGGACTAAAGACCAAAGGTATAACCTTTCTTCACTTAGCTACTTTGTAGTTAGGGTTAGCTAGTTTATGTTTAGCAAAGATCCTCACAAGCATAGTCCATGTTGCCTAAGTCATTAAAAATCCGATTTTTATTATGTTTTCCGCCTCCCCGTAAGCACCGGGGTGGGCAACACGGACTTACAGTGGTATCAGAGCCTAACTAAACCTAAACTAGTTAAGTAGTTAAGTGTAACGAAGTTCGGAACCGGAAAAATCACAAAACCAAACTTTAACAAAATCCAAGTTTCTGTTAAAATTATTTCTGCTCAAAATGAAAAACTGTATACATGTAAAATCGTCTCAGGGTTTTGTGAATACACCCAAGAAAAACGATACCCTAATTCCCTCAAGTCGCCGCCCTTCCGCCGCATGAAGTAGGTATGTGCGGCGGAACCGCCGCGGATTGTCGTGATCGGCGCATCGTTTTTCGTGCAGAGTGTGTTTTTGTTGGTTTTGGGATTTTTAGGATATATTATATGTACCCAGATTTTCCAGAAAAGAAATTTCCTTTTGGGGTCCTATAATTCCGTATTTTTCCGAACTTCACTGCACTTTAACTATATCGGTTATATCTGTAATGCTTGCATGTATTGAACGTCGGCTAATCGCTATAAGACGATTAGTCGGGGTTATACATGATCTGTGATTGTTATTGGTTTGTGGATATGAATGGATTGGATCGTCGCGGGTGAATAGCCGGGTTGGATGTGAGATGAGCGTTTTTTTTTCTTTCATTCATTTGTAACATGTAAATTGATGTAATAATATTCTTTGTATGGCCGCACAACCGGGTCGGGGTTGTAGCCGTCATTGTATAATTCTTTTTACTGTTTTTGCTCCTAGGATAGACCCATGGAGGGGGTGCACAAACTACCGGGTATCTCGAAGTGCCGAGTGGCCTACTCACGGTGGTGAGGGAGGTTGCTTCGCTTCGGGTGCTTGGCGGGTAGTTTGCCGCACCCGTAGGGGTCTTGGGTGGGGTATTGGCTATTCACCGCGACCGTGTAATCCGCTTTGCGTTGCAGGCTCGAACGCATTGCGGATTCCTAGTATATCCAATGTATTCATCTGTGATCTGTAATGTCTATCATTGCTATATATTTATATATAATAACTATTTAGGCGTTGCTTATGTTTTACAGCCGCGCTAGCCCAGCCCCCGCTCTGTCGTTAGTTAAGTAACCTAACGGGTGATGACGGGGCCCCGTGGCGAATGCGAATGGCATAAGCGTACGTCATATTTTGGTTGTTTTCTGCAATGGTAGGATTAAATGATGGGACGCATTAAAAGAACTAATGCAAGAAATAAACCAAGTAAAAGTCGATTGGAACACTTTGAAAACCACTCGGTTCTTTTTCAAAAACTAAACTTTTAAACGCGGAGCTTGAACCACTCCTTTTAAAAGCTATCTCGTTCCATCGATTATATCAAGTTCACTACGTTCACGGTTTCGCCAAAACCATCCGTAGCCCTCCATCATTTCGGTTAAATATTCGGTAGTATTCAAGCTATGTATTTTGACCTCACGCCAAGGCATAGTGATTGGTAGCTGTCGGATATTTATCCGTTGCATAGATAGAATGCGTTGATTTGAGACAGTCGTACTGCCGTTTTGGCCTACGTCAAGGGTAGGTACGGGTGGGTTCAAATTAACCAGGATAATGATGGGAAGAACTTGACATGTGACTTATGACATTTTGACCTCACGCCAAGGTCATAAGAGCATGGGGCAAAAATCCACATCGGGAGTTTCATAAGTACTGAAACTTGCTAGCGTTGCATACCATTTGGAGTGTGATAATTCTGGTAGGATTCCTTCGGTTTTATCACGCGATGATATTTGGATCCCGATCCTACTGTGAGTATATGCTACTCCTCGGGAAAACTCTCACTTAACGATCAATGCTATAAACCTAGTAGGTGCCTAGAAAGGTGTTAGCGGGGCTACGCCCACAGGGAAAAGAGGTTACTTAATTAAGGAACTTCGCGAAAGCGTTGGAAAACCTCCCTCGAAGTACCGACACTGGCCTGGCTGAACGGTTAAGCAAGTATTGTACGGTGAGAATGATCCCGGCTAATCCTTTTCTTTATGGTTTGAGAAGGGATTCGAGAGACAGTGGGAGCCATCCAGTTTAGACAAACTAAAAACCACTCTAAACTTGCAAGAGCATCATGCTAAAGTGTTTCTTTTCTCTCTCCTAATTGCAGCGACCATTCAAGATGACCGGACTTAAGTTACTATTAGATAAAAACATATTGACAGGGCCAAACTACAAAGATTGGCTCAGGAATGTCAAGATGGCTATCACTTATGACAAGCTGGGGTATATACTTACCACCAAAGCTCCCCCCGTCCCAGGTCCCACCTCCAGCGTCGCGGATGTAGAAATCCGTAAGACATGGGAGATAGATTGCGCGAGGGCCAAATGCCTCGTACTAGCCTCGATGGACAACGACCATCAGAGGAGGCACGAGAATATGGACCTAGAGTCCATATTTCTCCATACAAAAGAACTGTATGGAGAGCAGTCTCGTATCGCAAGATACGAAGTGTCGAAGAAGCTCTTTTCGGCAAGGTTGGCCGTCGGATCATCGGTAGCGGACCACGTGCTTAAGATGATCGGCTACATAGAGGAGCTCGCGGACCTCGGGACCACGTTGGAGAATGAACTCTATACCGATTTGATTCTCCAGTCCCTTCCTTCCACTTACGCCCAGTTCATTCTTAACTTCAACATGCAAGGAAAGGAGGTTGAACTTGCCGAGCTTCTGAACATGTTGAGGACTGCTGAGGGCACCCTACAGAAGGGTAGGGAGACATCCACTTTGTTTGTAGGAGGATCTTCCTCTTCTAGGTCCAGGGCGAAAGCCAAGGGCAAGAAGAAGAAAGCCCCCGCCAAACCAAGAGGCGGTGTCGGTAAAGTGGATACGAAGGGAAAGGGTAAAGCAACAAAGGTAGCAGGGAAGCTGGTGGGGAAGGAAGAATGCTTCTATTGTCACAAAAGTGGCCACTGGAAACAAGATTGCAAGGCTTGGAAAGCCAGAACACAGGATTTGAAGCGAGTTGCAGCTTCAGCTTCAGGTGTGTATGTTATTGAAAACTGTCTATCAATAAACTCTACATCCTGGGTATTGGATACCGGATCAGGATCTCATATCTGTAATTCTTTGCAGGCGTTGAGAAAGCGTAGAGTTTTGAAGGCAGGTGACATGACCCTCAGAGTTGCGAACGGTGCTAGCATGGATGCAGAGGCCGTGGGGGACTATCACCTGGGATTATCAGATGGACACTTTTTGGTTTTGCGTAGTTGTTATTATGTACCAAATGCAACCTGTAATATCATTTCTGTATCTTTATTATCTAAAGAAGGTTATGAATTTGCATTTGTAAGTAATGTAGTGAACATTCACCTTAATCAAGTGTTGATTGGGTCAGGTACATTGAACAACGGTATTTACGTTTTAAACCAACCACAGGTTTTCAATATCCAGAATACACATAAAAGAAAGTCTCCAGATATTAATCAAACTTTCTTATGGCATTGTAGACTGGGTCACATCAACGAGAGAAGATTGACTAAGTTACATACTGAAGGATATTTAGATTCGTTCGAATATCAATCGTATACAACTTGTCAATCCTGTCTCAAAGGAAAGATGACAAAGGCTCCGTTTTCTGGACACGGAGAAAGAGCGAGCGAGCTCTTGGGACTCGTACACAGTGACGTGTGCGGTCCAATGTCTACACATGCGCGAAGCGGTTTTTCTTACTTCATAACTTTTACGGATGATTTCTCAAGATTCGGACATGTCTTCTTAATGAAGCATAAATCCGAAGCTTTTGATAAGTTCCAGGAATATAAAAATGAAGTAGAAAAACAAACAGGCAAAAGTATCAAGATCCTAAGATCGGATCGAGGAGGAGAATACTTAAGTGCCGAATTCCTGAATTACTTAAAAGAGAATGGAATTCTCTCTCAGCTTACTCCTCCATACACCCCGCAACATAATGGTGTATCGGAGAGACAGAACCGAACCCTATTGGATATGGTACGGTCCATGATGAGTAACGCTGAGTTACCGCGATCATTCTGGGGATATGCGCTAGAAACAGCTGCATATCTTTTGAACCGTGTTCCCACTAAGACTGTGCCTACCACACCATATGAGTTATGGAGTGGGAAGAAACCCTATCTTCAATACTTGAAGATTTGGGGATGTCCAGCTTATGTCAAAAAGCAGCATGTGGACAAGCTCGAGGCACGCTCAGTACTGTGCAAGTTTGTGGGATACCCAAAGAACTCCAGGGGGTATCTTTTCTATTACGCAGAGGAACAAAAAGTCCTTGTTTCTCGCAATGCCCACTTTCTGGAACATCAGTTTTTAGAAAAAGAAATAAGTGGGAGCGCAATAGAACTGGAAGAAATTCCAGAACCACAAACTATTACTGAAAGTTTAGTGGAACCAGAAGGTTCAAAAGAACAGGACATTCCCATGCCACTCCGCAGGAGTAGTAGGCAGTCTCATCCGCCCGAGAGGTACTACGGTTTCCTCATTGACGGGGATAGAGAGGACTGCATCCTAGATTGTGATGAGCCTACTAGCTTCCAGCAAGCCATTCAGAGCGTCGACTCGGTAAAATGGCTGGATGCAATGCGGATCGAGATGGAGTCCATGTACACCAACAAAGTATGGACGTTGGACATTGCTCCAGACGGGGTAAAACCCGTAGGATGCAAGTGGATCTTCAAAAGGAAGATTGGTGTAGATGGACAGGTTGAGACCTATAAAGCTAGACTGGTAGCAAAGGGTTTTCGTCAGCGACCTGGTTTGGACTATGACGAAACCTTTTCTCCAGTAGCTATGCTGAAATCCATTCGGATCCTTCTTGCCATCGCTGCTTTCCACGATTATGAGATTTGGCAGATGGACGTAAAGACAGCTTTTCTAAATGGTCATTTAGAGGAGTGTGTCTATATGGACCAGCCAGAGGGTTTCATTCAGGGTGGGAGCAGCGGAAAGGTGTGCAAGTTGCTCAAGTCCATTTATGGACTCAAGCAGGCATCGCGGAGTTGGAACATCTGTTTTGATGAGACGGTCAAAGAATTTGGCTTTATCAAAAATCCAGATGAACCATGCATCTATTGTAGATTTGTAGCGAGAACTGTAGTATTCCTCGTTTTATACGTGGATGACATTCTCTTAATAGGAAATGACATTCCTATGCTACAATCTGTCAAGGGGTTCTTGTCACACAGGTTCTCCATGAAAGACCTGGGTGATGCCTCCTACATTCTGGGTATCCGGATCTACCGTGACAGATCCAAGAGGATATTAGGACTCTCGCAGTCCAGGTACATCGACACCATACTGAAGAGATTCAGTATGGAAGATTCCAAGCGCGGTAATCTACCGGCTTGTCACGGGATCACCCTCTCCAAAGAGATGTCTCCCAAGACTGATTTGGAGAGGGATCGCATGTCTATTATACCCTACGCTTCTGCGGTAGGCTCTATAATGTATGCGATGTTATGTACCAGACCGGATGTGGCTTATGCACTGAGTGTGGTAAGCAGGTATCAGTCAAACCCAGGGGAGAAACATTGGATAGCAGTAAAGAACATTCTCAAGTACCTGAGAAGGACTAAGGAGATGTTCTTGGTGTATGGCGGAAAAGACCTGCAGGTTGAGGCCTTTGCTGACTCCAGCTTCCAGAGTGACAAGGATGATTCCAAGTCCATGTCGGGTTTTGTCTTTACCCTCAAAGGAGGGGCGGTGTGTTGGAAGAGCTCCAAACAGGAAACCGTTGCTGACTCGACTATGGAAGCGGAATACATCGCTGCATCTGATGCCGCAAAAGAAGCTGTCTGGATGAGGAAGTTCTTGAAAGAACTTCAGGTGGTTCCGTCCATTGTTGACCCAATACCTCTGTATTGCGACAACAACGGGGCTATAGCTTTAGCGAAGGAACCCAGGTCCCATCAGAAATCCAGACACATCTTAAGGCGGTATCACCTGATCAGGGAGATCGTGGATCGCCAGGAGATCGAGGTCCGGAGAGTTGCATCAGAGGATAACACAGCAGATCCATTCACCAAGGCCTTGCCCCAGACTCAGTTCGAGCGGCTGATCGAGATGATAGGTCTTCGATACGCCAGTACATGGCCTTAGTGCAAGTGGGAGATTGTTAGTGTATATGCCCTAGAGGCCATTACTGTATCATACTAGCTTGTATATTACTTAATGGAAGCTTGGGATATTCACAGTTGTATATACAATCTTGCTCGAAATGGTAGTATGCTACTTGGTTTGTCTCTGCTTTAATATGTGCATGTGTTTCTTTTAGCATATTGCTGGTATACATATTAGTAGAGCCCTTAGGATCTTTGCTTGATTACCATCGTTGTGATGGCGCTCGCACTCGTGGGAGCTGGGTAATCTATAAGCACATCCTTATACAGGTCCCTGGTCGTTGGACTATCGAGACAGGGCATCGATACTCCGGAGTAGACTAGCGTATGCGCTTCTCATCCCAGTGTGGGAGACGGTCTGTCCCACAGCCGTTAGTACGTCGTACTTGGGATAGTATGCGGGTGCTCGTTAGGTTACGAGTACACTGGACAGGACTCGTCGGGAACTGTTGGTTGGTAATATACCTATCGTCAGTTATCAGTTCCCAGGTGACATGAGTACAGCTTAGTCCGCTGACTTGACACTGTCACTTCGCCTCGAGTGTGTTCCCACTGCACTTTGATTACTACCCTACCACGGCTCAAAGGAGCTGTGCAAACAGGTAGTTTTTGGGTGCAGTCCCGAAGCACTTGGAGGCAGTGACGGTTAGACAGGATTCGTCTCTCCCGGTATTGGGGGTTGACATCGCGCTGTGTCTAGGAGAGCCATTACACGAGTAGTCCCTGGCCAGGGCAAGCGAGATATACTGGTAGGTTTCCAGTGTTATCTCAGGGTGTTCTGGGCTACACTCCGACACGACTTGTACCGCTATTAGGGGACTGATGTTCACCGCCCCCCTAGGCCCGCCATGCGATGTATCAGACGAACAGACCGGACTGTACGGAGACTGTCACATACAGGCTCAGTAGGAGTGCAGATGGGGTTCACCTCGTCAGTCTTCTTATCGACATCTACCTGGGGACCGTTACGTACAGCTAGTGCCGCTTGCGGTCTGTGGTTAAACCCACTGCCAGCGTAGTGTCGAGTCTTTAGAGTCCCACACAGAGAGCTATTCGCCTTTAGGCAAAACGAGTAGAGGTCGCATGGTTTTGCGACAGGGTTCGTTCGCATCCGCGCACTTGTGCACGTTTGCTGTCCGGACAGTTTATACTAGCAGGCTTTGGTTTAAGCCGGATCCTAGTATATGATTTGAGATTGGTTTTTCTCAGGGTATTCGTGTTCCTCGGATCACGAATGCGGGTGCGTATGCACAGTTGCTTGAGATTGGGGGAGAGGACCTTGTTTTGGGTTAATGGCATTTGTCATTTTATTAACCCTATTGTTTTTGTGTGGATTATTGTTAATTGATAATTAGCTTAATTATTGTGCATGGTTGTTGTTGACAATTTGACTTCATTGACTTGTTGACCATGTTGACAACTTGACCATAATCATTTCATTTGGAAGATGCTCTTTGATCTTTGCAAAAATGAAATGATAATGGTCAATTCATGATTTATCATGACAATTTTCAAGCTAATTATCTAATTAAAATTATCCTCACATATTAGTGAGAATGGCTCACTATTTTCTCATTCTCTCATTCTATTTCTCTCTCTTGCTCATCCTCTCCCTCAAGCTCTCTCCCTCTCATGTGTTGAGAAACAAAAAGCTTGAGAAAAACCCTCTCTTGATCTTCTCTTCTCACTTCTAGGGTTCAAGTCTTAGCATTTCTTGCACTCTAGTTACTCCTAGTTTGGAGTTGAAGCTAAAGGTGGTGGCTTTCAAGTGGATCCTTCTTTGACGGGAGAAGACAAGCAAGGTGAACTCTTTCTACCATACCTAGGAGCAAGGAGAGAAGGACTAAAGACCAAAGGTATAACCTTTCTTCACTTAGCTACTTTGTAGTTAGGGTTAGCTAGTTTATGTTTAGCAAAGATCCTCACAAGCATAGTCCATGTTGCCTAAGTCATTAAAAATCCGATTTTTATTATGTTTTCCGCCTCCCCGTAAGCACCGGGGTGGGCAACACGGACTTACAGATCGGGACGACGGCGAGAAGACCGGAGGACACGGATCGCTCGGTATATCTCTCTTCCCCATCTTGTAGTTAGCTAGGACTAGTTAATGGTACGATCCGGGTTTATAGTGCGCGGTGGTGCCGGTTTGAAAATTAAAGTTAACCATCGCTTCCGCATTTGGCCTCGGGATGGAGGCCGGGGCGCCGCCGTGCACTTACAGTGGTATCAGAGCCTCGCCATTAACATAGTCTAGCTTTCTCTAATGTGTTTTACATTTCCGATCGAACAATTTTCCAAAAACCGTATTTTTTTCTTCACATCAGTTTCTGTCGAAATTTTTTGAAGTCCAAAATTTTTTCAGTATGTTGCAGAGTGATGTGCAGGGAATTATAAGAATTCTGTAGAAATTTGATCACGTGATCGCTCTATACGACCGCGGAACCGCGGCCGAACCCATGCTTGGGCCGCGGTTCCGCCGCAGTATTTGCAGATCAGTGTGCCAAATTTTTACAGAGAGCTCCTGTGATAAAAATAGGGGTTTTGGAACATTAATTTTGGGCCCAGATTTTCTTGATGTGCTACAGTAGTGCTTGGGGCCCACTTGGGTAAATTTGATCGATCGGATATTTTAAACACATTGGTTCACGGTATTTACATTATATCTGCAACCGTGAATGTCACTTGATTGGTAAATCCAGTCTAACTGCTATAGCCCGGTTAGACGGATTTGCGAACGTGACATTCACGTTGATGTTCTGTGATTTTGCTGTGATGTTGCGGATTGGTCGCGGGGGATAGCTTGGTTGCAGTGGTAGTACAGTTTTTTGTTGTATTATGTACATTTGATATTGCGGGGCGAGCGTCCGACATGTGGACTGCCGTCTGTTCATAACAGAATACTGCATTTTATACCGCCCATTCTTATGCTCATATGTTTATAGGTAGGTGCTTTTAATTCGTGTTTGTTACATATTTACAGATTACAGGTTTCCAGTACAAATATTGCAAATCAAGACAAAATCTCCACAGTTACACCAAATACAGAACATCTATTGACAACAGATAAAAGCCGGGTTCCGGTCATCCATATCCGTCCAGTGCTGCGTACCGGTTCCAGAGACAAGACATATGACAGCGGTCATTCGTGTCTCGGACAAGCACAGAGTACGAGAGGGGCAGCACAAGAATCAATGGGTGCGCGGAGCTCGAGGGAGAAAAGGTCAAAAGTATTATTTTTGTTGCCACTTTGGACCATTGCAAATCTGATGCAACTGTGGAAGCATACTGCAATTTGGTATATGTACAATAACATAGGACAGAGAACCAGGGGAGTACACAAAAGATGGTGGCCCAACTCATCAAGACGGCCGCGGAACCGCGGCCTAAGCAGGCTTAGGCCGCGGATCCGCGGCCATGTGGGGTCCTCTCTCTGTCGTATTTTGGGGGCAGTTTGGGGACTTCATATTGAGGCAGATTGTTGCCCTAGGTTTTCAGTTCACCTCCTACAAATACCCCAGAACTTGCCAAGCTTTAGGTGTTCATTTCTTTGTTCCTCTTTTCCCTAGTTTTAGTCTTTTTCTTCTTCTTCTTCTTCATCTTTCCTCCATGAAAATTGTAGTGAGAGTTTTTTGAGTGGAAGATCAATGAAGATGAGGGTTTTTGTATCATTCTCTTTTTTAACTTCCCCTTGAGATTCTTGCTTTCTCTTGATCTTTCAACCTCTTCATTGAGCTTGAAAGGTTAAGGGTTTGTTATTGATCTCAAAGGTCGTATTTTTTCTTATGGAATTAGTGCTTCATTTCACATGCGTTCTTTACCCTTCTCTTGATCTTGCAACCTCTTGATTGAGCTAGCAAGTTTAAGGGTTGGCTATTGATCCCATGCTTGTCTTGAGTTCTAGTTTCTTGTAATTACTTTCTAGTTTTCCTTCTCGCTTTTTATCACTTGCTTTTTATTACCTCGCTTTACTTATTTGCAATTTAAATTCATGCACTTACTTACTTGTAATCTTTTCTTTTCTTTGTTCTTTTCTTTCTCTCTTTTTTGTTCATATTGTGAATGGTTGTAATTGTTGTTGTTGTTAAGAATCAATACGATATTGTAAGTTAAGTCTTTCTTAGCTCATTTCCTTTTCCCGTTATTTTCCATTGAACTCCGCCCAAACGTTACGCAAGCGCTCCGTTAGGCACCCTACCCTAACAAGGTAACGGTGATTCCTAACCGCGACCGGTTGCGTTCGGTTTGGCCGGAGGCGAAAGCAAGAGACAAGAACGGAAGGACAAAGGTAAAAAAGCCGGATTCTACGAATACCGCGCTTAAATCCCCTAATCCACGTTGTTGCCGATTGCTCTAGCTTCAATTGGTCAAGACTCGGCTCAAAGGTTTTGAGTACGGATTTCTTTAGCTTACAATTTCGTATCTTTTTCTTAACAACTTTATACTTGCAAATAATACACATAGGTTAGACTAAACGAACTCATACAAATTCTTTATTGACTCGTCTAAGACAAGAAAGGATATACAACCATCTCCCTGTGGATCGACCCGTGCTCAACCGGCTAGCTGCATAGCGACACCGTCCTGATCGCGGTAAACTTTAGAACTTTGAACATCCGACACGCCAAAAGCGTGCGATCAAATGGCGCCGTTGCCGGGGAGACGGTAGCGTATTTTCTTTCTTGTTATTCGGGTTAACATTCTTTTTGTATATATTTATAAAAAAAAAATCTTTTTTTTTTGATCATTTTTGTGGGCAAGAGTGCAGATTTTTGCAGATTTGCAAACTGCGATTGTGGGGAGCAAAGTGTGTATTCAAGGCTAAGGTGATTGAAAAGTACAGTGCCAAAGATCCGGGTAGTTTGACCCGTGCAAGCGAACTTTTCAAGCTTACCGGATTTGATTCAACGGGGGTTTCCTAACCCAAAAATTAACGGTACGTACTTTACTAACACCTTCTTCTCAAATCCGACGCATCCAATATACTATTCTTTGCAGGATTCTTTGCAAGTTCGCTAGCAAACGCTAAAATTGACTAACCCGTATTTGTTGCAGTGCCGCGCTTAAACTAAAAAATGATTGTTTGATTCTTTATAGAATTTTTATTGAATTGTGCATTGCATACATTAATACGGACTTAAGGGCAAGCGAACCCCAGCACATACGGTAAAGGATTTCATCACCTTTTCCGTGGCCCACAAATCACGAACTTGAGCATAACGTTTACCCGCACAAAAATTTAAAAGAAACTAGACTTTAAGCCTTAAGGACTTCGCGCTCACTAGGAGAAGTTAACTGTGTTTAGAACCTCGCTTAACGGTATATTGTTTACGGGGTGTCTAGGAAAGTGTTAACGGCGAAACCGCCAAAAGAGAAAGGGTTATTTAATTAAGGAACTTCGCGAAAGCGTTGGAAAACTTCCCCTTATCTCTGCACTTACCTGGCCTCGTGATCAGTGTATCTTGAGCCCGTTTCTCGACACAGTTTTACTTCGACAATCAAGTTCTGGAGTAGGTCTAGTTGAACTAGGTGAACCCTAGAACGATTAGGTGTGTGGTATTTTTGTGTCGTGATTGTTTTTGTCCATATTCTTTTTGTGTATATTTCATTCTTTTGTTAATATCTATAAAAAAAACAAAATCACATTCTTTTTCCCCTCCTTTTCTCTTCCTTTCTTTCTTTCTCTCTTCATATCATGGGTACCCTACCTCGCAAAACTCTTGCCGAACTTTGGTACCCGCAACCAGACATTACTTCTTACGGTTCTTGCTTTGGCCGAACATCGAACGACCCCTCCATGCCCAAATTGTCATTGAAAGATCGCATAGACGTGTCTACGACAAACACTTGCCCTCCGCAATCCACTTTGTATCAACCTTTTCAACCTCCCCCACCCTCTTATGTTGATACCCCTTTTGCAAGTCGTCCTTTGTCCATCGCTGAACATATTGAACAATCTCATAGCCGATCTTTCACTCCTTTCACCACTACAGATTCCTGGGATCAACAATTCCATTCACCTTCCTATCCAAATGTTGATCCTACTCCTGTCCAGCCATTCAATTCCTACCAATCCTACCCTACTTTTTCACCTTCCCTAGACATTGCTTCAGAACCGCCATTTGGGAGTTTCTAGTATCCAAACAACTTTGTATCTTTTACTGAAACCCATCACAACCCATGTCTAGTCTAGAACAGTCATTGGAAGACTTTAGGGTAGCATCAAGCCAATAGATGATGGATTTGAATGCGTCCATGGCCGCTCTCATACAACCTACTGACCCGGTAGCTAGTTTCCAACTAGCTCCTAATTTTCCAATGTATGATGAGGCGGCAGGACAGGCTGAGAATTTGAGTGGAAAGAGTGAGCTGTATACCCTTCCAAATCAAACCTACCCGTTTCAAATTGAATCCCACAACTCCTGTGTTGAAAGTCTCTCTTGTGTTCCAAATGAATTATCAGTTGAAAATAGAATGTTTAATAAGTTGTGCGACTTTGTAGTGTTTGATTTGCCAGATAGTGAAGGTACCCTGCCAAGTGAAACCACACACAATCCTTTTGACCTCTACACCTCCATCTTAGAACCTGAATTGATTGAAATCCATGCTTTTGATGAGGTGTCTGAGAAAATTGACTTTCACTTGATTAAGGATATTGACGCCGGGAAGATTTTGGATGATGAACCTGTAGATTTGGCAGAGTTTTTCTCTCCAATTCATCATCCCGAGTCATTAAATGTTTTTCCCGAACTCCATATGCGTCTTGATTTTGAAGAGAGGTGCATGGATGTGCTAAATTTTAAGGAAAATTTTGAGGATAGTTTTGAGGATGAAACAGTTCTTGTTGATGAGTCGGATTTTCCAATTCATCCTGTTCCTTTCACTGACTATGTACACCCTCCAGATCCCTTAACCGATATCCTTCCTCAATCACTTCCCCCCATCCTTTCCATCATTCCGACCTTGCAAGAAACCGTCTCACTTTCATTTCCATTGTCTGGTTTACCAAGTTCGGCATACCCATGGTTTCTCACAAATCTTGAGGGATTTGACCCCATTTCTCGACAGGTTAATATATTAGCACAATCACTTTTCACACATCGGTCATCACAAATTGTGCTAATTTATTCGCCCCATTTCCACCCTCAAGTTCGTATTCCACTTCTTTCTCCCTTCCGCCATTCTTCTTCTCATATACCGAGACCGTATCCCGCTTCTATCTCCATACTGTCTCGTGTATTCTCCATCTCTTTTCTCTACGCCTTCTTCCACCAACCTGTACATTATAGCGATAAAATCTTTGAATGGTTGGTGCTCACCTTTTGCCTGTGTAAGGCCTTGTATATATTAATATTGTTCCTTCCCCCCTAATCCTGCACTTCATCGCTTAACAGTGGAAACACTGTTTCATGTAAGTTTGGGGGGGACCCTTTTTGTGTATTTTTTTTTTGTTTTCTTTTTGTATATAATTTGTTTTTAGGGAGCACCGGCAATTTTGACCCTCTTGGTGTAGCCTGACAGTGAGGGCACTGTCAAGTTTAAGTTTGGGGGTGTGCTCGGTAAGCTTTCTTCCTTCGCATTCATTTGTATATTTTACATTTGCATACCTTATTAAAAACCCATAAAAAATCGAAAATTTTCCAAAAATATAAAAACTTTGTCGTCAAGTTAGCTAATAGGGTAACTTAGATTTTTATTCCGAAAGTTTAGTTGACATATTAGAAATAACTAAATTCTAGGCTTAGGAATTGAAAACCCTAAAAATAACCCTCGTTCTGTTTAAACTTGGTGATTATACGTCCTTATAGTTTTTTTGAGAAATAGGTAATTTTGAGTTCAGTTCTTGAGTTAAGTCAAGATGAAGGGAGAGTATTGAAGCTTTGCTGAAGGATAAGTCTGAAAAATAGTTTCTTTTCTTGAGTTCAAATTTAGAAAGTATATACCCTACAAACTGCACTTACACGCACCTTGAAACTAGGGATAGTAGAGGATACCTAGAAATACTCTTGCCTGAAAGCCTAGTATGAAAGAAAAAAACGGTATTTAAAGCTAAACACCAAAAGAGCATATTGAAAAATATATCCGGTCTTGAAAAAGAAAAAGAAAAATAAAAATAAAAAGAAAAAATAGAATAAAGTCAAGACCTGGAAACTGCTATTTACACTTTAAGCTCACACATTCAGTAATCGGCCGTTAGTGCCTCAAGAAGCATTAATAGTCGCATGAAAGGTGTGTGAGCAAATCCGTCCATCCTTAATGAAAAGAAATAGTATTAGGTATTAGGGCAAGGGTATTATAGCTTGAATTAAATTCTCAAGTGTAGGGGTGCAAAGATACACACACGTAGGGGTATACAATCGATGTTTGGATAAAAGATAGAAATAAAGAATAAGACTTGTGTTTTCTGTAAAGTTGATAAAAATCCCTGATTTAAGGCCGTACTTTAGAAGGAAAACTCAGGGGAACCAACATCTTTCTATACTTTTTTGGAACGTATATGATCTAAGGTTAAATAGATTAGAGGTGTGAAGCCTTAGGGTTGGATATTTCTAACTTAGGATGATAGAATTTCTAACGTAAATACTACACTGTAGGAGTAGAATCGACGTTAACTTATGACACTAGCTTGACGGGATTTTGTGGGTAGTATCCGCTGAAAACCCTCAGGAGACAACACTCCTCCTACTAGGGACACCTAGAGATTTAACGGCTTGTTGCACGTGCTCAGTGCAATCGCGTTCCCTGAGAAAGTGCGGTTAGGATTTTCATTTTTGTGAATAATTGGTTTTGCTCGGGACGAGAAAAAGTTAAGTTTGGAGGTATTTGTTCATAACAGAATACTGCATTTTATACCGCCCATTCTTATGCTCATGTGTTTATAGGTAGGTGCTTTTAATTCGTGTTTGTTACATATTTACAGATTACAGGTTTCCAGTACAAATATTGCAAATCAAGACAAAATCTCCACAGTTACACCAAATACAGAACATCTATTGACAACAGATAAAAGCCGGGTTCCGGTCATCCATATCCGTCCAGTGCTGCGTACCGGTTCCAGAGACAAGACATATGACAGCGGTCATTCGTGTCTCGGACAAGCACAGAGCACGAGAGGGGCAGCACAAGAATCAATGGGTGCGCGGAGCTCGAGGGAGAAAAGGTCAAAATTATTATTTTTGTTGCCACTTTGGACCATTGCAAATCTGATGCAACTGTGGAAGCATACTGCAATTTGGTATATGTACAATAACATAGGACAGAGAACCAGGGGAGTACATAAAAGATGGTGGCCCAACTCATCAAGACGGCCGCGGATCCGCGGCCATGTGGGGTCCTCTCTCTGTCGTATTTTGGGGGCAGTTTGGGGACTTCATATTGAGGCAGATTGTTGCCCTAGGTTTTCAGTTCACCTCCTATAAATACCCCAGAACTTGCCAAGCTTTAGGTGTTCATTTCTTTGTTCCTCTTTTCCCTAGTTTTAGTCTTTTTCTTCTTCTTCTTCATCTTTCCTCCATGAAAATTGTAGTGAGAGTTTTTTGAGTGGAAGATCAATGAAGATGAGGGTTTTTGTATCATTCTCTTTTTTAACTTCCCCTTGAGATTCTTGCTTTCTCTTGATCTTTCAACCTCTTCATTGAGCTTGAAAGGTTAAGGGTTTGTTATTGATCTCAAAGGTCGTATTTTTTCTTATGGAATTAGTGCTTCATTTCACATGCGTTCTTTACCCTTCTCTTGATCTTGCAACCTCTTGATTGAGCTTGCAAGTTTAAGGGTTGGCTATTGATCCCATGCTTGTCTTGATTTCTAGTTTCTTGTAATTACTTTCTAGTTTTCCTTCTCGCTTTTTATCACTTGCTTTTTATTACCTTGCTTTACTTATTTGCAATTTAAATTCATGCACTTACTTACTTGTAATCTTTTCTTTTCTTTGTTCTTTTCTTTCTCTCTTTTTTGTTCATATTGTGAATGGTTGTAATTGTTGTTGTTGTTAAGAATCAATACGATATTGTAAGTTAAGTCTTTCTTTGCTCATTTCCTTTTCCCGTTATTTTCCATTGAACTCCGCCCAAACGTTACGCAAGCGCTCCGTTAGGCACCCTACCCTAACAAGGTAACGGTGATTCCTAACCGCGACCGGTTGCGTTCGGTTTGGCCGGAGGCGAAAGCAAGAGACAAGAACGGAAGGACAAGGGTAAAAAAGCCGGATTCCATGAATACCGCGCTTAAATCCCCTAATCCACGTTGTTGCCGATTGCTCTAGCTTCAATTGGTCAAGACTCGGCTCAAAGGTTTTGAGTACGGATTTCTTTAGCTTACAATTTCGTATCTTTTTCTTAACAACTTTATACTTGCAAATAATACACATAGGTTAAACTAAACGAACTCATACAAATTCTTTATTGACTCGTCTAAGACAAGAAATGACATACAACCATCTCCCTGTGGATCGACCCATGCTCAACCGGCTAGCTGCATAGCGACACCGTCCTGATCGCGGTAAACTTTAGAACTTTGAACAGCGATCACCGTCACTGCCTGTTTGTATTATTATTTTGGGGCACGACCAGGTTGCGGTCGATGTACCCGTTGTATGTATATTTTACTTTCTGTACTAGGATTGCCCCGCGGATGGGTGCACGGATAGCCGGATTCTAGAGGGCAACGGGCCCGCATCTCATGGCATTGAGACAGAGGGGGATTCACTCTAGAATTGGCGGGCTATTCGCCGCACTCGTAGGGGGTACAGGTTGACCCAGGAGGGGTGCCCAAGTTACCGGATTCCGTGAAGTGCTGGGTAGTCCATTCACGTTGCTGAAGGGGGCTGCCTCGCTTCAGGTTTTGGAGGGTAACTTGCTGCGCCCGTAGGGGTCTAGGATTTCATTGCACAGGCTATCCACACGACCAGGGGAACGTCGGGTTTCAGTAGTGGCTCTGTGAAACCCGAGGATCCCAGATATCTGTATTGTTCTGTGATGCTGTACATTTCTGTGATGTTGCATTCTTATCACGCCTTGAGCGAAAATTATATATTGATATATATATTAGTACATATTGTATATGTTTTGCATCCGCGCTAGTCCAGTCCCCGCTCTGTCGTTAGTTAGCTAACCTAACGGGTAATGACGGGACCCAGTGGCGAATGCGGATGGCATATACGTACATCAGTATATTTTCGTTCTTTGTGGTGTGATCAATTGATGAGACTGCGTTGATTCGGATCAATGCAAGTTAAAAACAAACCTAATCTGATGTTGTTGGAACTTTTTCAAAAAGCTGTTATTGCAAGGACGTTCACTTTTGTTTTGCACCGTGGTATTCAGTTCGAATATCCTGCTCCTCAGTCGACGAGGCAAGGGCCGAGATCCCTTCACCGGGAGTGACCCCTTGGATAAAAGTTTACGCCAGGGCAATAACTTCACTATAGCCGATTACTTTTGCTTTGCATCGTGGTATTCAGTTGGAATATCCTGTACCTCATTCTACGGGGAAAGAGCCGAGATCCCTTCACCGGGAGTGACCTCTTTAGCGAAGGTTTTCGTCACTATATTTTTAAAAGCTATTCGGTTCCTTCAACGATATCAAGTTCATTACGTTAAAGGTTTTCGCCAGAAACCATTCGTAGCCCTCCATCATTTCAGTTAAATATTCGGTAGTATTCAAGCTATGTATTTTGACCTCATGCCAAGGCATAGTGTTTGGTAGCTGCCGGGTATTTATCTGTTGCATAGATAGATGCGTTGGTTTGGGACAGTCGTACTACTATTTTGGCCTACATCAAGGGTATGTACGGGTGGGTTCAAATTAACCTGGACAATGATGGGTAGAACTTGACATGTGACTTATGATATTTTGACCTCACGCCAAGGTCATAAGAGCATGGGGCAAAAATCACATCGGGAGTTTCAAAAGAACTGAAACTTGCCAGATATGCGCATACCTTCTGGAGTGTGATGACGTGAGCGGATTCCGTCACGTTATCATGCGATGATAGTTGGATCCCGATTCCCACTGATGAGTTAGTTTACTCCTCGGGTGACCCCGACTAATTCTTCTTTCAGGTTTGGAGGAGAATTTGAAGTGACAGTGGGAGGTTTCCTGATTAGATAAATTGGTAACCATTCTGATCTAGGTTAGAGTGCACGCTGAGTGTTTCTTTTCTCTCTCTCTTTGGCAGCGACCATTGACCCGACCCTAAGACTATGACTCAGAGACCAAAATTGACCGAACCTTCTTAAATACTGGCTTTTGGATTGTCAGAGTTACAGACCTCATTGCCACTCCTACTTTTACCCTTTCTCCAGAACACCCCGTATTACTACGAACTTCCACTTCCATTGGACAAAACCATCGTATGGTTATATACGAACTTGAAGGGATTTATTCGAGGATGGTTTCCGGTTCTGGAGAAAATGAATAGGACTATTCAGTTGTCTTTTCCTTTTACCTTCTCTCAGGCTGCGAGTACTCCTTGGTTTAGGAGATAGTACACCTATTACGCAAATTGGATAGTCTTCTTCCAAACCTTAGGCTGGTGCCGACCAGTAGGGAATGAAGAAATCCAATTTGCCTAACGATGGTGTACAGAAGGTATTAAGTAAAGACATATAAAGGGATTAGTAAGAGGGAAAGTAAATTGCGACTGCTATTCACGACCAAACCAGGTATTCATTACCACTCCCACTTCACCTTTGTATTTCTCCAGGACACTCCGTATCACTACGAAGATCCACAGTTTATTGGATACTCCATCGTATGGTTATATACGAACTCGAAAGGAACTTGTTCCAGTTCGGGGATGGATTCTGGTTCAGGAGAAATAGGAATAAGGTTTATTCGGTTGTCTTTTATCTTCACCTTCTCTCGCATTGCGAGTGCTCCTAGGATCAGGACAGTACACCCATTATGCTTATTGGATAGTCTTCTTCCAAACCATAGGCTGGTGCCGAACGGTAGGGAAGGAAGAAAACCATTTGGCCTAAGGGGTGTGCAGAAGGTAATGACTAAAGACATATAAAGGGATTTGGAGAGGTGGCAAAGAATTATACGGTTACAGTCGTGAATCTGGAAGAGGCATTACTAGGAATACCGGGATACCCCATCGAAATATTTCAATGTTTCAGTTTCACTGTGTACTGTTAATGGAAAACTGATTTCCTAATTAGACATTTGCTCCAGGGTATGTATTTACCAGGTATGATTCTCACATCTGTATGGTTTTACAGATGATGAGTGGGAGTAAGTTATTGGGAATTAGGTGATCATCCTCATTATATCGGGATTCGTTGTAATCGGTGATATTTGAGGAAATCACCTGGGCTGTTTGCCGGTCGGCAAATATTTGGTTTTGAATATCCGCTGTTATGCACCAATTTCAAATTGATATATCTGTACGTCTATTTTCATAGAGTGAGATATATTTTTTTGAAATTATGTCTATGACATTTACCTATATCAGTGGATGGTTAGGTAAGGAGCATTAAACAGCGGTGTAATTCTTCTTAACCATAAGTACAGTTTTCAACCTACGACACACAGGGATTGAGTTATCAGACTCAAGGGACTTATACAGAGTATTGTATGTTGTCTAGGGTCCATCAGGACAGAGGGGTTGGTCCTCGTACTATATTCGGTTTACTTATGACTTCTCTAGTTTTTAGACAGGTGTTTCGTGGAAACACAGGGTCCGAATTTTGAGAAGTTATAGGTATTTGAATAAAGTAGAGAACCAGATATTGCAAGTATCGAGATTCTTCAAAGTGATCGGAGAAGTAGATACTTGAGTATGGTATTCAGTTGATAGTAGTGATTAAGAGAACTTGCTTCTCTTTCAGGTTACTCATAATTGGAAGCATTCCTAAGTTGAGTAACGCTGATCGGCCTCTTTCCATTTAGTTGACATGCACTGGAGAAAGCTGCATGATTTGAATCTGGTTCAATTAAATCAGTGCCTCTGTTTCTGTATTGGATATCGAACAGTTCATATCTTAACGATGTTAAGGTACGGGGAGTTGTCCGGCCTATGCTTAAAACCAGACTCTGGATAACTCAAGGCATGTTTCTGTAATGGCAGTTTGTGGGTTGACCCAGGCTATGAGGAGGGTTGACTTTCTACCATCTGGAAAATCAATAGTGATATTGTTCTTGACTCGCCATAGTTTTAACAAAAATGGATTTTTTCAGAAAACAGTAGTGGGAGTATGGTAGAACTGGAAGTGATTCTAGAACCACAAACGATTACTGAAGATTTGAAAGCAACCTAAAGATTCAATCTGGTTTGACATTCCATTGGCCACTCCGCAGATAAGGTGGGTAACTTCAGGCACTCGAGAGGTACTCCGGTAGCCTCAAGGACGGTGACAGGGAAGTTCTTGTTTACCCACACTTTCCATTGCTGTTGTTCCGGCTGCGAGACCCGGTGGGAGGATGAGTATAGCGTCGTTCTGAACTGGCTTCAGAAGTGTACGTGTATATGACTCTGCCAGAGGGTTGCCGTAGTCAGTGGGAGCAGCGGAAGCATTGGTGGACAGGTGGCTTATGTCTATTTATAGACTAAAGCAGATATAGCGGAGATAGATCATCTATTTCTGATGTGACAGTCATAGGTTTGACTTCATCAGAATAGGGGATGGATCTGTTGAGAAGGTAGTAGGGTGTGTTGTCATGGTATTTGGATGACATACACAGAGTAGGAAGTGATATTCCTATACTACGATCGGTTATACTTTGATCGTCACACAGTGGTTTCTCCACACAGAACTTGGATATCATATCAGACATACTGGTTACTAGATCTATGGTTTTAGATCTAGATTTGGGTGGTTTCCCAATCAGGGTACTTAGACAGCATTCTAAGAGTATTTAGAATGGACGACTCCTGGCACGGTAGTGTACCTGCAGGTGATGGAGTCACCCTCTCTAAAGGTGTCTTACAGACTAAAGGGGAGAGGGATGTGCATGATTGGCAGATCACTTGCTCAGGCAATTGAGTCAATCATGAGATGTCAAGTACCACACCAGATGCTGTTCTTGCACTAGATTCAATAAGTTGACATTGATCCAATCCTGGAGAAACAGTCGGAGGCAGCTTTAGAACATAAGTGGATGTTCTAAGGATATGATAACGACAGCCTCTTTCGGGAGACAGTTATCATTCCAGGCTTCCAAGGTGACCTAGACAACAAGGAGGTTGTCAGAGTTATAGTTTTCCCTCTGACGAGGGGCAGTATTTTGGACAGGTGGTCCAAGGAAATACTGAGGGAGGCATGGCGCAGTATACTGATTAAGATCAGTTGATGATACAGTCTAAGAAGTTTGGATTTGGAGTTCATTTATGAGCTAGGTCCCATCAGACATCCAGACACATTCTAAGACAGGTATTGCTCATTTCGGGAGATGGCTTTCTCCGCGAACTTGAGATTATAGAGAGACATAGAAAGAAACTTCAAGGCGGATCCACTCACTGAGGTTATTCCTCGAACGCAATAGTTTCGCAAACGGGCTTTGTGAGACTGACTAGTAGAGGAGTTGGGTGTTTGGTATCACACGGGCTGTGAGTATGCGACATCGTAATAATTAGCCTTGAGTGCAAGTGGGAGATTGTTGGAGATAGTGCCCTCAGAGTCAATTATTGGATCACAGGCACGTGATTGCAATGATTGAGAGAGGACCTATCCCGGTAGGACAGTCTTACTCAAGATGATAGTATGCTATCTGGTTTACCTTTATCATCGTATACTGCTTTAGGTGACCTGACATGTCGCTATTACACGTTGATAGAGCCCCTAGGATTCTTGCTTGACCACCAGCAGTATGAGGGCGATCATATAAGTGGGAGCTGGGGTCTATAAGCACATCCTTAAAAGGTCCCTAGTCGTAGGAGTTTCGAGACAGGGCATCGATACTCCAGAGTAGACTAGTGTATTCAGTCGAGACCCCGACGAGGGGCGGTGGCCGGTCTCACAAGCCACTGGTGTCAGTTGGTTCACCTAAGATGTATACAGGTGCTCATTGGGTTATGAGTACACCGGACATGACTCGCCGGGAACATGCTAGTTGGTCTTATACCTGACGTCAGATGGCAGTTCCCTGGTGACATGTGTACAGGTTAGTTCATCGACCTGAGGATCGTCATTTGTCTCGTGTGAGTTCCCACTGTACTTTGATTACTACCCTACCACGCTCAAAGGAGACGTGCAAACAGGTTTTAGTTGGGTACAGTCCTGAGCCACATGGAGGCAGTGAGCGGATCTTCAGGGGTTCGTCTCTCCAGGTATTAGGGGTGAGGTCGCGCTGTATCTAGGAGAGCCATTACACAAAGCCCTCGGCCGAGGCAGGAGATTTACTAGTAGGTATTCCAGTAGTATCTCAGGGTGTTCTGGGCTACACTCCGACACGACTTGTACCGCTTTTGGGGGTCCGACTTTACCAACCCCCTAGGCCCTCCATGTGATGCTCATAGACGAACGAACCGGACTGTGCGGATATTGTCACTGACAGGCTCAGTAGGGTGTCAGGATGAGTTCGCTCATCGACGTCCCTTTTGGTCAATTGCTGGTGGCCCGTCACGTATTGGCTTATACCTCTGACGTGCTAGTGGTTAAATCCACTACCAAGGTGTTGACGAGTCTTTAGAGTCCCCCACATTCAGTTGCTCAAGTTTTCGGGCGAAAAGCTGTAGAGGCCGTATGGAGATATGGCAGGGTTCGATCAGATACGTGCGTATTGCACGGATCAGGATCGGACGGATAATACTAGCCGGCTTTGGTTTAAGCCGGATCCTAGTATAGTACAGTGTAGATTTTGTCTCTTTGCATTTGTATTCGGTCGGAATACAGATGCGGGTGTGTATACACAGTATCGGGGTATTCCTGTAATTTATTACGGGACCAGTTTTTTTGGAGTTGCCAGTTTGCTTTCCATTTCGGCCATATTTCTTTGTATCTTTCATTGGCCGAAGATTGGTGGAGGAGGGCTTATTTGCATTTGTGCAAATAAGCAATTTGGAAGGGGGTCTTTGCATATTGTTGGATCATGATGGTTCCACCATCGCTTGACCATTTGACTTCTTCTTTCATGATGGCTTGACCTTTGTTGTGATGATGATGGTTGGTGGAGTGTGGTTTTGTTTTGGTGATCATTTCTTTTCATCACATGTGATTCCCTCTTGCATTATTGATCAAGCCACTCACTCCCTCATTCACTCACTCTCTCATTCTCCCATTCCATGAGCATGGCCGGCCAAGCCATCAGAGGGCTGTCCAAAATTTCTCATGTGGGATTTTTGCTCTTTTGCTTGTGTAAAAATCCTACAAGTTCCATCTCCATTTGCTTGTATTATCCCTCCACCAAAAGGGCACTTTCTTAAACCCCAAAATGAGACATGGTTCTACACGTATTCTACAGCAAACCTTGGGCACGTCGGCTCGCCAACTTTATGCCCGAGTTGCCTCGGTATAGAGGTGGGAGCCCGTAAAAGAAGCAGGCGACGTGGTGCCCTTCCGACGAGCAGGTGGAGACCGGACATTCCGCGGGAGATCGGGACGACGGCGAGAAGACCGGAGGACACGGATCGCTCGGTATATCTCTCTTCCCCATCTTGTAGTTAGCTAGGACTAGTTAATGGTACGATCCGGGTTTATAGTGCGCGGTGCTGCCGGTTTGAAAATTAAAGTTAACCATCGCTTCCGCATTTGGCCTCGGGATGGAGGCCGGGGCACCGCCGTGCACTTACACTTTGTACTTTATTACATTCATCGACGATCTCTCAAGATTCGGACATGTGTTCCTGTTGAAACACGAGTCTGAAACTTTTGAGAAATTCAAGGAATATAAGCTTGAAGTTGAGAACCAGATGGGTAGAAGTATTAAGACCTTTGATGAGATCGGGGAGGCGAATACTTGTGCATGGAGTTCCTGGATTATCAAAAAGAGAATAAGATTCTCTCTCAGCTTACTCCTTCGTATACATTACAACACATTGGTGTAACAAGGCGGAGGTATCGCGCCTTATGAGATATGGTGCGCTCTATGATGAGTACTGCTGAGTTGCTTTTTTCCTTTTGGAGTTATGCATTTGAGAAGTTGCATACCTATTGAATGGGGTTCCATCCAAATTTGTGCCTGCCACTCCATATGCGATATGGTATGGGAAGAGATCATGTCTTAAACGAGTTAAGATATGGGGTTGTCCGGCCTATTTTGAAAAACAAAATCTGGACAAGCTCGGGGCAAAGTCAGTTCTGTATAAGTTTGTTGGATATCCCAAACATTTGCGAGGGAATATCTTCTACCACACTGAGGAGCAAAAGGTGTTTTGTTTCTTAGCATGCCACCTTTTTTAGAAAAGGAATTTCTTATGAAGAAATTAGTGGTCATGAGGTAGAACAGGAAGGAGTTCCAGTTAGACAAACTAACAGCTGATGATTTGGTGAAACCAAAGGATTCAATAGTCTCCAATGAACCTCAACTTCTCCACGAATCTGGTAGGGTTCCTCATCCGCCTGAGAGATGCTACGGTTTCCTCGGTGACGGTGGGAGCGAGGATTGCATCATGGTAAATGATGACCCAACTGAGGTCCAAGCAAGCCATCACGAGTGGGGACTCTGTGGAAAGGCTTGATGCTATGCGATCAAAGATGGAATCCATGTACGCCAACAAAGTATTACTTTGAATGTTGCACCTGAAGGAGTAAAACCCATTGGGAGCAAATGGATCTTGAAAAGATTCTTAGTGTAGATGGAAAAGTTGACACTTTCAAAGCTATGCTTCAGTTCATTAGGATTAGAGCATGCATCGCGGGGTTGGAACATCTGTTTTAATGTGGCAGTCAAAGAGTCTGACTTCAACAAAAAGGTAAATGAACCTTGTATATACAAGAAGGTTGTAGAGAGTAAGGTTGTCCTCCACGTATTGTACGTAGATGACATACTCTTGATATGAAATGGTTTCCTATGCTACACTCGGTCAATCTCCTCTTATCACGAGGATTCTCCATAGAAGATCTGGATGATACCTATGTAGGGTTCCTAGGCACTCTAATGAGGTCTCACAAGGCATCAACCATGCCAATTTCAAATTTTAACGGTGCCGAGAAACCCTAACAAGATCGTTGGCTAGAATTTTAGGCGACAAAGCAAACAAGTTAACATCTTAACTAAAAGTAAACGAACATACAACCTTTGTAGATCCGTTTCTCCACCTCCTTAGCTCCGCAATGAAGTCTCCTCGCTGTCCATATCAAATCCCGGGCTCTAGCGTCGGCTTCATCGGAGAAGAAGCGAGCTAGGTCATCGACGACGATGCCGAAGATGATCTACGTCGAGGCATCTCTAGATCAAGCTCCAACTTCACCAAGTCAAGAAAACTTGTGAAGGAAACACACTCTACTACTTGGCAAGAGGTAGAAGATGAAGAAATAGGAAGTGGGTTCACTTTAGAATTGGATTTCTCACTCATTTTCATCAATCACCATTGATGAAGTGAAGCTTTCTTCATGAAAGAAGATGAAGAAGAAGAAGAAGATAATTATCATAAGAATCATGAGAAAAAGGAAAATAGATTATTCTTATCATAACTATAACCATGGTTAAGTGTAGAGAGAGGACTATGGTTAAGTGGAATGGTTAGGGTTAAGCATGAGACAAGAATGGTGACTAAGTCAAAGCTTCATGAATCTTCAACTAACAAACAAAACAAGCCACCATTCTTTTCTCTTTATCTTTTCCAAAAGAATAAACAAATAAATGAATAAATAAGCAAAACCTTAATCATCATTTTAACCATGGTTTAGTTCTTTACACTTAACCAAATAAACATGTATCATCAAACATGATACATACAAGTGCATAAAACTATATCACATATACAATGTGCACAATCCAAGTGAGAAAATCCATTTAAAGTGAACCAATACTAGTTAATGCAAAGTAATATATCAAATATATAATTATGCATTAAATCATTAAATCAACACTTGATTTAACGACCCGGTCATATCGCATACAACCGACTAATATTCAATGTATCGGCTTATCGAATCAATGCTTGAATCGATAACTAGGTTATATCGCATACAACCAATCGATACATTTATCGCGAGAATGAAATACGGTATCACATACACGCATTATCCTCGGTCCCGCACATATCTCATATGCGCTCCTATTTCGTTTCGCTTGAGCCAGGAAACCTCTGTGTAGGACTCTAAAGACTCGTCAATACGCCGGCAGCAGATGATGATCATATCAAACACCCACAAGCCGCAAGCGGTCTGCTAAACGTAACGGCCACCCGGGTATTGAGCGATCAGAAGATCGACAAGCAAGCCCGCTCACACTCCAGTGAATCCAACCAGTAACACTACCGTACAGTCCGGTCTCGTCGTCTGATATGTCGCATATCTCGCCTAGGGGTGGTAAACGTAAGACCCCAATAGCTCGATAAGTCGTGTCGATATGAGATCTATAACAACTCGAGAAACTACTGGTAACACTTACCAGTATATCTCAGCAACCCTGGCCAAGGATTTCCGGTTATAGCCAATCGAACACAGCGCAACATCAACTCCCTATACCGGGAGAGACGAATCCCCTCCTATCGCTCATTGCCTCCATGTGATTCGGGACTGTACCCAAAAGCCACCGTTTTGCATGCCCTCTTGGACGTGGTAAGATGGAAATCAAAGCACAGTGGGAACCACACAAGACTCTATGACGATCTCGGGTCAACAGACTACTCTGTACCAGTGTCACCAGAGAACTGCCATCTGACGTAAGGTATAATACCATCTGGGAGTTCTCGGCGAGTCCGTCCAGTGTACCCAGTCTCTACTGAGCACCCGTATATCTCCTCTGATGTCAAACACCGATGGATATGGGATCATCCATCGCCTATCTGTATGGGTCGAGAAGGTATACGCTAGTCTACTCTGGTATATCGATGCCCCGTTTCGATATACTTACGACTAGGGACTTTGAAGGATGTAGTTATAGACTATCTGTCCCCACTAGTATGATCTGCATCATAGTCCTGGTAGTCAAGTACACATCCTAAGGGTTTTACCAACATGTAACAGAGAGACAATCAGTGTACACGTTAAGGTAAAGTGCAACCAGATAGCATACTATCATGTCGAGCAAGAAAGTCCTCCCTATATACGTCCTAGCATCCACTACAATATACATCATATGTACAGTAATGGCCTCTAGGGCATACATATAACTAACAATCTCCCACTTGCACTAGGGCCATCTGTAGCAGTGGTTGTAGTATCTCATACTCAACCATCCCATAAAAGTCTCTCTTTTTGGAAAAGGCCTTTGTGAGTGGATCCGCCGTGTTATCCTCTGAATCTGCTCTCCTAACCTTGATCTCCTTGGAGATCAACCATCTCCATGATCAGGTGATACTGCCTTAGAATATGTCTGGATCACTGATGGGACCGAGGTTCCCGGGCCAAAGCCACACTTCCATTGTCACACAATGGTAGGAACCTAGTTCATCTCATGAACCAATATACACCCAAACAGCCTCTTTGGTAGCATCTTAAGTAGCGATGTATCCTGCCTTTATCATCTAGTATGCCACGGTATCTAGCTTGGAACTCTTCCAACATACCGTCCCTCCACTGAGGGTAAAGACAATGCCTGTGACTGACATTCAGTCGTCTTTATCACCCTGGAACCCTTCCAGTGATTCTCCCCAGGATCGATTGATACCATCTCACTACAACTAGTGAGAATCCTAACATCCAATTAGATCTATCTCATAGATCCAAAACCCAGGATTTAGGAGGTATCACTTTGATCCTATCTGGAGAATCATTGTGATAAGCGGAGATTGACCGAGCGTAGCATAGGAAACTCCTTTCCTATCAAGAGTATGTCATCCACGTACTCTACGAGGATCATCACCATACTCCCTACTACCTTTTTGTTTATACAAGGTTCATCTACCATTTTGATGATGTCAAACTGTTTGACTACTACATCAAAACAGATGTTCCAACTCCGCGATACTTGCTTTATCCTATAAAGCATCTTGCACACATTTCCGCTACTCCCACTGTCTACGAAGCCCTCTGGCTGTGTACTTATAGACGCACTCTTCTAAAACATCATTTAGAAAAGCAGTCATGACACCCAACCACCAGATATCGTAGTCATGGTATGTAGCCGTGGCAAGTAGGATCTGGATGGACTTAAGCATAGCCACTTAAAAGGTTTCATCATAATCCACGCCTGGTCGATGACGAAAAGCTTTAACAAGCCTAGCTTTGAAAGTCTCAACTTTTCCATATACACCAAGTAATCTTCTCAAGATATACTTTCTCCTGATGGGGATTTAACCCTTCAGATATAGCAACCAAAGTCCATACTTTGTTGGTGTATAAGGATTCCATCTCAGATCACTAAGCATCCAGCCATTCTTACAGAGTCCTACTCCTGATGGCCAGCTCGAAACTAGTTGGGTCATCATCTCATGATGCAATCTTCGCTCCCACTGTCATAGAGAAACAGAAGTATCTCTCAGGTGGGTGAGGAACCCTACTAGATCGGCGGAGAGGCTGAGGTTCGTTGGAATCAACTGAATCCTTTGGTTCTATCAAATCATCAGCTTCAGTTTGTATGGCTGGAACATTTCCAGTTTTACATAACAGACCTTGCCTCGAGCTTGTCCGGATTTTGCTTTTAGACATAGGCCGGACAACCCCAAATCTTAACTAGCTTAAGACATGGGCTCTTCCCTTTCCATATCACATATGAAGCGGTAGGCAACTGATTTGATTGGAACCTTATTCAATAGGTATGAAACTTCTCAAGTGCATAACCCCTTAAGGAAAAAGGTAACTCAGTAGTACTCATCATAGAGCACACCATATCATATAGGGTGTGATTGCTCCGCCCCGATATACCATCGTGCTATGGTGTATACGGAGGAGTAATGCTGAGAGAGAATCTCATTCTCCTTTAGAATGATCCAGGAATTCATTGCTCTAGTATTCTCCTCCTTGATCACATCAAAGGACATAATACTTTTACCCATGTTTTGGTTCTCTACTTCTAAATCATATTCTGTGAATATCTCAAAAGGTTCGGACTTGTGTTTCAACAAGAACATATGTCTGAATCTCGAGAGATTATCAGAGAATGTAATGAAGTACAAAGAACCGGTCTTGGCATGTGTAGACTGGGGACCTACATACATCAACATGTATCATCCCAAGAGTTCACTAACTCTTTCTCTGTTTCCTGTAAACGGAGCTATAGTCATCTTATCTCTGTGACATGACTGGCGAGTTTCACAAGATGTAAATTCAAACTAATTTAAATATGCATCTTTATGTAACTCTAGCTAGTCGGGTCATATTGATCTGACCTAGTCTACAATACCGCAAGAAGGATCCGTTCATTTCTGAACTCTTCCTCTTGTGTGTGTTCTGTATACTAAGAACTGTAGTTTGATTTAGAACATCAACGCTTTTAGATAACGTGCCTGAACCGATCAACTTTTGATATAGGAAATGTTCAAAACATTATCCAACAATACAAAATTTTATCATTTCTTTACTAATAAAGAGACTGATATGATTTTGTATATCAGGTTCGGTATCTAATAACGTTCGTTCAGAATCAATATATTTGTAATACAGGGTGACAGTGACCAACAGACTTGGCTGCAACACTTGCCCCGTTTTCTGCCTCATGAAATTTATCACCCGTTCTCAGTTCTCTACCTTTCTGTAGCCCTATATAACAGATTACATATCTGGGATCCTGATCCGGTATCATATACCCAGGATGCGGAGGATACTGAGAAACAGTTCTTTCTAATGAACACACCCGAAGATGATGCATCAGCATGCACTCTCTTCGTTTGGGCGGCACGGGAATTCTGGTAATCCCCAATTTCCTGCTCTGTCTTATAACAATTATAAGTTGGAGCGGGACCAACGTTCCCCAGCTCAGTATAACAAGCGGGTTCGGTCAAAGATCCGTGTTATTATCTTGATTAAGGCGTGATATGGTCGCTACCTGGAAAGAGAGAGAAGAAAACACTCAGCGTGCGCTCTTGCAAGAATAGATTGGTTATTATTTTATCTAATCAGGATGGCTCCCACTGCTTTTTATCAAATCTTCCTTCAAACCCTAAAAGGAAAGACTAGCCGGGATTAATTACACACTACAAGTTCGCCAATCTTTCAGCTAGGCCAGTGTCGGTACTTTGAGGGAGGTCCCCCGTGCTTTCGCACGAACCTAATTAATGTAAACCTCGTTTTCCCAGAGGCGTAACCTCGTTAACACCTTTCTAGACACCTACTTGATCGGCTAATTGTAATGTGTAAAACTCTCCCAGGAGTAACTTTTACTCTCAGCGGGTATCGGGATCCAACTATCTCATAGAAGGTATGCAATCTCATTGCAAATTTCAATACTTGAAATTCCCGATAATATTTTGCCCCTAGCAGCTATATGACCTTAACATAGTCAACAAATCATAAGTGCTAGTCAAGTTCAACCTGTCATTTCTCGATTGAATTAAACCCACCCGCACGACCCTTAACATAGTCAACAAAGTCGCACGACTACCCTAATCCAATCGCATCATATGCTTATACAGATAAGCACTAATTAGCTACCGCACACTACGCCTTAACATAGTCAACAAACGTAGCACGAATACTAACTAGTACTTATCTGAAATGACGGAGGGCTACGACGGGTTTTTCTGAAAACCTATTGCGTAATGAACTTGATATCGTTGTAGAATCAAATGATTTTTTTAAAAATGGAGTGCTTTTGAGGCTTTTCTAGTTTTGCTAAAGGAGTCACTCCCGGTGAAGGGATCATCGGTCCTTTCCTCATCGAATGAGGTGCGGGATATATCATATATATCACTGTGCAAAGCAGAAACACTTAAAAGAAATCAAAAGAAAAACCGAGTGTGTAGCATCTGCCAGTTATTGCTAAAAGAGTCACTCCCGGTGAAGGGATCTCGGTCCTTTCCCTATCGAATAAGGTGCAGGATATATCATATATACCGCTGTGCAAAGCAAGAACTGTAGCTACCTATTTTATTTTTGAAATTCGATTCTACAACATCATAGGTTTATTATCATTTCATTAATCACATTAATGAAGTCCCATCATTTAATTACCTAAACATCACAGATAAATACGACGTACACTTATGCCATCCGCATTCGCCTCGATGTCCCCTCGTGCACCGTTAGGTTAGGTAACTAACGGCAGAGCGGGACAGGGCTAGCACGGGTGTAAAACATAAGTAACATCTATATATATATACAGTATCCATCACAGAACATCACATGATCACATCACAGATATCGCAGCAGAAGAATCATATGAAATATTGGATATACTAGGACGTCCGTGTTTTCAATACGAGCCAGTATAAAACACGGATTCCACGGTCGCGATGAATAGCCAAACCCACACCCCTAGACCCCTACGAGAGCGGCAAGCAACCCTACCAATTCTAGAGTTAGGAGACCCGGACTCGACTCCTCGAGTTGGTCTCCCACTGCACTCCAGAACCCGGTTACTTGTGCTCCCCTCCTTGGGTCCATCCTAGTGCGGAAAAGTAAATAATATACAAAAGGTGACATCTTCCGCTACCTGGAAGTGCCCCAATAAAAGAATATTACATACAAGTTTTTACATGAATGAAAATGAAAAACACTCATCTCACATAAAAACCCCCGGCTATTCAAACACGACGATCCAATATAACATATCCAGCAACACATAACATCACATGTCATCAACGTAAGTAAACATGCGTATCCCAATTGTCGTTGACATATAGCAACGAAACCGGCGATATCACATATTACACTTACGGTCACAGAAAAGAAAGTGTAAAACTACAACAGTTGGAATCCGCAACCTACATAGACATCGCATGCCTAATCAAATGAATACCTTAGACATCACATGCCTAACAATTATAAACCCCGCATTTTAGTCTCAAAATCGAAAACACTTTTCAATATCAAGTCGGGCAATTCAACAAGATTCCCGACATCCTGATCGAATGCTCGTCGCAAACTTCAGTAGACGGCCGGACCCCCGATACCGTCGACGAAGTGCACCAAGGCGGAACACCGCTACCGCGAGCACCTGAACAGATGCTTTCGGCGACGGGGTTCTCCTACAGTCACTTGGTCGGGGTTAAGGGGTGTAGCTGTCTATTAAGTTTATCCGGCGAGTATCCGCGTACGCTACGTGATTGCGACGGACTTTTGATCACATCAAAATTCCATGGCAACCGATCAAGTGAGACTAAACTGCTGTGTTTATAACATTCATTCAGTTATCACATAACTACTTGTGAATTCCAATTATTGTATCCCATTCCAGATAAATAGAAAATGTTAAACTTTTCGATCGAACAGTAAAACACCCAAGTTTTCCCGATATAGATCAACACATGAAACAAGTCTAAAAACATTCAGTTCGTGCCCCAGTACCAACGGTCCAGCCGTAGAAGGGTCAAGCCAACGCCTCACATGTGGCACGCCGTACTGCCCCAAACCCGAAGGTTCAAAGGGCAGTTCAAGATGGTCACATAATCGAGTTAAGGTTTGTTGTCTTCTAGAGGGTCCATCGCGTTACTTGCACTACTTAGAACGTCATTAAACTACGGAAAAATCCAACACTTGGAAATTTCCCGACAGGGGAAAAATTGGGTATTTATATCCGGTCGAACTTTTTAACATATTCTAAACTTATCCGGAAATACACAAAGACGAAATTTGATAATCCGGTCGAAACATCGAAGCTCTAAAACACCCCAGAAAATTCAACTCTTGAATAAATATTAAAAATACCCATAAAACTCAGCTGCAGAAATTATGAATTACTGTGCAAGGTAGTAGGGATGACGTCATCCTTTAGCCGCGGAACCGCCGCCTAAGCTGGCTTAGGCCTCGGTTCCGCCGCATAGTGTATTGTTCATTGAAAACAAATTGCACCATAATTCTTAAAATTCTCTGCTGAATTTTTTAAGCATTTTTAATCTTGAAAAATACCAGATTTTGGAAAAAGTCCAGAGAGCACTTAATCTTAGGGTTTCGATGTTCATTCGGGTTTCAAACGACGTCTAGACTTCGCCTAAGGCTCTAGCTAGGCTCTGATACCACTGTAGGGTTCCTAGGCACTCTAATGAGGTCTCACAAGGCATCAACCATGCCAATTTCAAATTTTAACGGTGCCGAGAAACCCTAACAAGATCGTTGGCTAGAATTTTAGGCGACAAAGCAAACAAGTTAACATCTTAACTAAAAGTAAACGAACATACAACCTTTGTAGATCCGTTTCTCCACCTCCTTAGCTCTGCAATGAAGTCTCCTCGCTGTCCATATCAAATCCCGGGCTCTAGCGTCGGCTTCATCGGAGAAGAAGCGAGCTAGGTCATCGACGACGATGCCGAAGATGATCTACGTCGAGGCATCGCTAGATCAAGCTCCAACTTCACCTGTCACTCCCGGCTGATTCAACACGAGCAATTAAAGCTACCGACTCTAGAACAGCGGAAACAGGGCAGCTGCGGAATCTGCTATTGGATCAGCCATTTTCGTTATAACTTTTCGAGTCCGTGAGTGATAAAACGAGTCTAACATCTATCTTAAAAACTATCTTAGATAGCTTAAATACCAAGTCAAGAAAACTTGTGAAGGAAACACACTCTACTACTTGGCAAGAGGTAGAGGATGAAGAAATAGAAAGTGGGTTCACTTTAGAATTGGATTTCTCACTCATTTTCATCAATCACCATTGATGAAGTGAAGATTTCTTCATGAAAGAAGATGAAGAAGAAGAAGAAGATAATTATCATAAGAATCATGAGAAAAAGGAAAATAGATTATTCTTATCATAACTATAACCATGGTTAAGTGTAGAGAGAGGACTATGGTTAAGTGGAATGGTTAGGGTTAAGCATGAGACAAGAATGGTGACTAAGTCAAAGCTTCATGAATCTTCAACTAACAAACAAAACAAGCCACCATTCTTTTCTCTTTATCTTTTCCAAAAGAATAAACAAATAAATGAATAAATAAGCAAAACCCTAATCATCATTTTAACCATGGTTTAGTTCTTTACACTTAACCAAATAAACATGTATCATCAAACATGAAACATACAAGTGCACAAAACTATATCACATATACAATGTGCACAATCCAAGTGAGAAAATCCATTTAAAGTGAACCAATACTAGTTAATGCAAATTAATATATCAAATATATAATTATGCATTAAATCATTAAATAAACACTTGATTTAACGACCCAGTCATATCGCATACAACCGACTAATATTCTGTAGCGTTTTGAAAATCGTTTCGGTGAAATTTCGGAAAATCGGTAAAATAAGGGGGTTTTCTGTAAAAAAGTCAAAATGCAAATATCTTATTATAAAAATTAAATATACATATTCTAGCTATGAAATTGCTAGTATTTGGTGTTTATTGAGCCACTGGTGAAATTTCAAATTTTCTGAAAAAAATTTATTTTATTATTATTTTAAGCCGGTAAGAAAATACATTAAATTAGCGATAAATACAAATTTAAATGGGCTAATTTTAATCCTTAAAATCATGTTGATTAAAATCTAGTTGTAATATAAATTTTTAGTATTTTATTTCAAGTTTTAATTGATTTATTTTATGGAAAACAAAAATATAGTTATTTTGAACTAAAACTTGCAAATTTGGTATTGTGGGGGGTCTTTTTGCATAGAATTTTTTTGTAAAGTCTCTCACACTCACCCTCACTCCCCTTGGCCGGCCCCACACTATTGTAGCAGCCCAAGAATTTTATTTCCCTCTTTTTGACCTTAAATCATGTGAGAAATGGGTTAAAATAAGGTTTTTATATATAGTAAAGTAGGTGGGGGTATTATGGTAATTGGGAGGGGCTTTGACCTTGGAATTTCCACACCAATCACTCACCTCTCCCCACTCCCCTCTTCTGGCCGAAATATTCAGCAGCCCCCCCTCATTTTTCCCCCAAGTTTCCACTTTATTTCATCTCCAAAAACCTCACAAAAATCCATCAAAAATCCCATAAAATCAAAATCCGACTCCTACCCATTTTCCCTCATCTCCTTTAGCATGGATCTTGGTGCAAGGATTTCAAAATGGAGGTCTAGAATTCAAGTTTGATCATGGTTTGTGAGGTATAACTTTTGACCCATTATTCATTTTGTTTGATTTAAATTCCTTAATGAAGCTAATTAGGTGTTAAATTGTGGGTTTAATTGAATGTTTGGAAATTCAATTGGGAATTTTGAATTGAAGCTAGGGTTTGAATTAAATTAGGTTCTTTATCATTAGCTTATGATTGTAATGAGGGGATTAACATGTAATTGAATGCAAAATCTAATTTGGTTACTAATTGCTAATTTGTTAGTTTAAAAATGGTGATAATTATGCTAAATTGCTAACTAGGTTTTAGAAATTAAATAAAAACGTGGGATTAAAATCTAGTTAGGATTTTTAGCACATCATTAAGGTTTCCATGAGTGGTTTAACCATTTAATATATGTAAAACCAAGTTTAATTGTAAAATTATGAATTTTACAATAAAAAGTGTTAAAATTGATATTTTTGCAATCTAGGATTTTGGAAATTATGCAAATTTATGTGATTAAATTATGGAAATGGTTTTTAAGACTTATTTAAGTTATTTAATAAGTATTATGGCCGCTAGAATTGTTTAAACATCGAGTTTTGCACTAAAATGGGTAATTTTGTTTGCTAGTTTTTCGGAAAAACGGCTTTCAAAGTGAATTTGGGGTTTTTGTGAGTTTTAACCTAGTTTATATTAAAATTAGTGTGCGTGAATGTGCAAATGAGTGTGATTGGATTTTTCTCGATGGTTTGACGTTTGTACATCGACATCGAGGGTTGGTTTGACTATTCTTGCATGCGTAGGCGATAAGTTTGGACCTATGCGTGATACGCGTGCCGATTTGATTTTCGTATGCCGTTTCGATTTCGAATTTAGTTTTAATGCGATACGGTGCGTTATGATATGTAGGTACCCTATGTGGATTTCGAGACGACCAGCAAGCGCGTGGCGACGTCGGCACCGGCGAGCGAGGACCAGGTGAGTAGATTTATATCTACGGGGAGAAGTCGGGTGGATGACGTATAGCACCCCCGCAGTTCATGGTGATGTATACGGACACGTATACATACATATATATATTGGTTATATATTGTTTGAGTTATTGATGATAAATATGGATATTTAGTGTTCTTGGATGATTGAGTGTCGCGAAACCCTAGAGTAGCGGTCGCACCACACTTGCACACACCCACCCATACTTGCATACTTTCTTCTTTCTTTTGTGCTTATTCGGGAATATATAGCTATGTGTTCACATAGGTATGGGACTGTGTGTTCACATACGGATTTGAGGATAGTACTTGGGATTTATGATGAGTCGATGAGATTTGATTTGAGGCAGTGAGATCGGTGATATAGCGGGGTTCGTATTTGAGATACGACATGACGCTGTAGCGGGTCCTTGACGTAGTTTTACACACGTGCATGCATACTTAGGCGATATCAGTATTGTACTAGACGTAGATCAGTACCAGATCATAATATTGATAAAGAGGATACCAGGTGAATAGTATGATGAATGTGATTTTGACCCGTACCCAGAATTGGAGGATGCCGTACGACGGATTTACGTACGAGCTATATCTTGATGATTGATCCGCACTCTTGACTTGGGATGTCTGATTATAGATATGGTATCGGATATGATATTATTGAGGCGGGATCACCGACTAATATATATACAGGTATGTATATGTATCGACTCAGACGTTAGGCGGTTTCCTTACCTGTAGTCCAGCTTGTTAGCTTAGCCCTTTAGCTTAGTTTAGTTGTTAGATTAGATTCAATTCTTATCTATTTCAAAGCTTACGAATCATGCGTATTTTAAAAGACAGGTCAAGGGATTCTACGGATATTTCAAAAAACGTATCTTTTCTTAAAAACACCGTAGCCCCTATTTTCAAAACCCCATGATTCGTGTTATTTCAAAAGGCACCATTTGTAGGACTTATATTAGATTAGTGCAGATTAGTTATAGTTGCGTCTAGTATTCAGCTCCCGCTCATTTTTACTGTTCGCTCCGCATCGCATACTTATATTATAATTTCTTATTGCATTATTAATATCATGCTGTTAGGACACCAGCACCATTACCGATGACGCGTATGTACCACGTACACTTACTTGCCGGCTCACACACATCTTCATCGGTAATTGACATGTCACGAACACTTTAGAAAATACTATTTCATTTGACATAGGTTGTTAGCTAATAGTTTAGACATGATATTAGTGTACTTGCCTTATATGCTAGTTAGACATTGTAGTTATTGCCTACTACTTCATGCATGTTATTATTCACTGTTGTGTCGCATTCATGGATTCTCATGCCTATATTCACTGTTTACATGCTATTGATGAATTGGATTCGGATTTCATGAGATTTCTTGGATTTGGAGGAAAACCGCAAAAACATAAATAAACCTTTTCTCCCTTTTAAAATAAAAAGTGCGGTTTTCCCATGATGTATGAGTCGTCCACCATGAGTTTGCTGATGGATTTCGAGACCCGATTCGAGGAGTGGAGGAACCGTTTCGGGTACATGGTGGGCCCGGTATGGTACCCCGGGGCAAGAGGAATGTGGTGTTGACGTTGAGCCTGGCTGGGGAGCACTACCTACCGGTGATATTACCCGACACGTCGGATATCCGGAGGATACCGTCGTGGTCTTGAGATGGATGGTAGGGGCCGGTCTGGACTGACGGCGCCCTAGATATTGAGATTGAGACATTGATATTTCGAGACATTGAGATTTATGTTTTGTGTCGATGCTAGACACTGTTGATACTGATTTCATTTATGATACCTCAGTTTAAAAATACAAAGGAAATCTCACTAATTTATGAAAACAGTTCTTCATTTACATGTATTCTGTTTTCATGCATTCATACCTCATTCATATGATATATTGCTACCTGAGGCACTGACACGGGCACATGAGATTACACTCGGGTTAGATATTTACCCTAGCCTTGTTATAGGCTACGTGTTATTCCTATATTTGAGGACATATTATGATCATTGACCTAGGATTGCGTTATTTATGCGATTTCTGTGCGTAGATGTTTTTCTATTCACGAGTTGGCAACTCACCCCCGTTGTGCCCCAGTTTCTTGCAGGTTTGCCGTACAGGTTTCATTACGGCATTGCTAGCACTACTTCCATTTCCGGGTGATTTGCTAGTAGGTGGGTTTATTTGTATCGTACCCCCATTATATATCTTGTATATCATTATTCTGTTGTATCTAGAAGTTCCATCAACCAAACATGTATTTATTGAGATAGAGACCAGTGTTGTTTATTCTTTCGACCTTAGAGTCGCTCGTTATATATTTGGTGGTTTTGAGTTTCCGTTTGAGTTTTGATCCTCGCCGTTGGCGTTGTATATTATATTGCTTGTGTGGTTGTGACCGTCGATTGACGAAGAGCTAGCTCCCGCTTGGGGATGCCTTTTTCTTGATTTCGTATACTATTCATGTTGTATCCCGTTTGGGGGCCAGTATTTACAAAGGAGACTCTGCCGAAATTTTCAGTAAAATTTTGATGTTTTAAAAAACCGCATAATTCGGCTTATGCTATTGAAATTACTTGCTTTAAGTTGGTTTTTCCTGCACTCTACTACTTTTCTTGGTTTGGATTTCTGGGTTTTCGGTTTACTTAGATTACGTACGCCTCGAGACGTTTCGTAGTTTAAGTGCCGGTCATGTTCCGTAATTTCGGGACGTGACAAAGTTGGTATCAGAGCGTTAGGTTTTAACCTTCGGAGCGTAGGATGACCCTTGGTTGATGGAATAGGTGACTAAAGTAGAGTGGCGTACCGTTGATATGTTCCGCGGCATATTTATGACACGCCACTCCACTTATGAAGCCTTAGGATGTACATTTCCTTGTTCAGTATTATATTCCTTCCTGATCTAGCCTCATCGGTACCAGTTTGGTTTTGCTGCTACGGTTATGGCAGGAAGAGCTACGGCTAGAGTTGCGGTCAGCACAAGCTCGTCACGAACGAGGACTGACCAGGGCATGATTCCGGCGACACACGATTGCGGAGATGTGTCTTTTTACTGTGTTTCCGCGCCACGAGCGTTTGGCGGATCGCCTTTATGAGGTTACTCGGATGTGCTGATCGACACTAGAGGATTGAGCCACTGACAGAGGCCAGCTAGATTTTGATGACCATTGGTATATTACTTACTCATGATGATTGAGACACTGTTCAGCGTGCGGACGAGTGAGCCAGTTGTTGCAGCGAACGACGGGATATCGCCCCAGATGTTGGAGCTATTGCGGGACGAGTTGTACTAATAGATGCTAGAAGGTCGCTAGTCATCGAGGATGAATGACTAGGACATGTGGATCGTTCGCCTACCCCGATGCGAGGTCATCAGATAGATTGATTCCAGCTGGAGACGACTTCACGCGGAGACGTTGAGAGTCGACAGAGACAATCGAATGTCAGAAACCTATTATTCCAAGTTTAAAGTAGTCGGAAAGACATGCAGGCAATTCTATGGTCCCTCTAGAAGAATGAAACCCTAACTCGACTTAATGACCGTGTGAAAGCCTTTGAACCTTCGGGTTTGCGGCAGTTCTACGGCGCTATTAGTGAGGCTTGGGTTTGCCCTTCTACGGCTGGACCACCGATGCTGTGGTATGTACTCGATACTATTAAACTGTGCCCAAGAGGTTGAGCTCTTGGGGGATTATAAGGTTTTGACAAATCGATCGGATGGCTCGACTTAATTCGGATGCTAGGTGGTGAGATGCATTTCTTGGGAGACTCCGGATACGAGGATAGCCGTGGGAGCTCAGTCCATGCAGCCACGACGAGACGAGTCCGAAACGGTCGACATTAGAGAAAAGTGAAGAAAGAGGTTCGTACCAGATCTAGATGAGATGACGTTCCACTCCGCCGACATCAGAGATGCGATGCGCATGCCGAGGCGTGGTACTTAGATTTACCTTCCAGAAGGAGTCGCGTTGAGTATGCAGCCGTTCCAGAACGAGAACAGATCTAGTAAGGGACGATGACTTCCGGACAGTTCGGCAGAGACGAGATTTGGGAGAGATCTCGATAGGACCTTTCTGGAATAAATTACAAGAAGACCTTGACCCAGGAGTGGTCATTGTTACGCACACCTGGGTGGTCATTGTTACGCACACCAGCAGGCCAGAGTTCATGATCATTGACGAGACGTCCCACTAGTGACCGCGACAGTTGCCCCAAGATTCTTAGAGGATGCGCTTGAGCGGTACTATTCCGCCATTATTGATTTCGATGTTTTGGGTGATTTATTCGCATGATTTGATTTTGATGATTGAGGATTTACGATCTTTGCACAGTGTAGCACTTGATATCGTTTTCGTGCTTTGGTTTCACATGTTTGTGATTTTACGGTTTTAGACATTTGAGTTGATTTTGTGCGTATATACGCACACGTTTTGGTTCCTGCACTCTGTACAGTTTATATATGCTTGCAGTGCAGTGATACGCCTTTTGTGCACTTAGATGCACTGGACTTTGATTTCGATGGTGATGTTCGATATTTGTTTTGTGCACCTTGTGCACCTGACTGGATTTTGCGTATATTCGGCACTTGATATTGGATTTCATGATTTCGTACACGATAGATGCACCTGATTTGGATTTTCGCGCATGTTGGGCGCATGTTTTGAAGTGTGATTTTGGTGCACACCAGATGCACTAAATCGAGATTTTTCGTGCATGTCAGATGCACCTGATTTTGCTGTCAGGCACACATGTTGCCTACGACAGATGTTTCGTGCACACCCGATGCACTTAGATGTTGTTTCTGTGCATATGTATGGCACATATTTGGATTTTGATTTCCGTGCGCACAAGACACACGTAGTATTCATACGCGTATTTTGGGGATTGATTTTTCCTATAGAGCAGTACGTTTTTATGATATTGCTATGTGTTTTCGTACTGATCAGGACTAGTCAGAGGACAGTACCTGAATATATTTTACATGTATAGTTTCGAGTTATATCACATTGGTTTTGCTTTGGATTTGGTATTGATGTCTTCCCCATGACTCCGATGATTGTGGGATGCTTGACGGAGTTTTGATTTGAGTTATATGCTCATTTTTCATGCGCATGCGCTGCGCTACGATTTGTTTTATGTATTTACAATTTCGGAGCCCCGACGACTTGATGGTTTTGGTTCAGATGTTTTAGTATTTGGGGGGAGTTTTACTTTAAATTCGGGGACCGAATTTTTTTAAGGGGGGAGGATTGTAGCGTTTTGAAAATCGTTTCGGTGAAATTTCGGAAAATCGGTAAAATAAGGGGGTTTTCTGTAAAAAAGTCAAAATGCAAATATCTTATTATAAAAATTAAATATACATATTCTAGCTATGAAATTGCTATTATTTGGTGTTTATTGAGCCACTGGTGAAATTTCAAATTTTCTGAAAAAAATTTATTTTATTATTATTTTAAGCCGGTAAGAAAATACATTAAATTAGCGATAAATACAAATTTAAATGGGCTAATTTTAATCCTTAAAATCATGTTGATTAAAATCTAGTTGTAATATAAATTTTTAGTATTTTATTTCAAGTTTTAATTGATTTATTTTATGGAAAACAAAAATATAGTTATTTTGAACTAAAACTTGCAAATTTGGTATTGTGGGGGGTCTTTTTGCATAGAATTTTTTTGTAAAGTCTCTCACACTCACCCTCACTCCCCTTGGCCGGCCCCACACTATTGTAGCAGCCCAAGAATTTTATTTCCCTCTTTTTGACCTTAAATCATGTGAGAAATGGGTTAAAATAAGGTTTTTATATATAGTAAAGTAGGTGGGGGTATTATGGTAATTGGGAGGGGCTTTGACCTTGGAATTTCCACACCAATCACTCACCTCTCCCCACTCCCCTCTTCTGGCCGAAATATTCAGCAGCCCCCCCTCATTTTTCCCCCAAGTTTCCACTTCATTTCATCTCCAAAAACCTCACAAAAATCCATCAAAAATCCCACAAAATCAAAATCCGACTCCTACCCATTTTCCCTCATCTCCTTTAGCATGGATCTTGGTGCAAGGATTTCAAAATGGAGGTCTAGAATTCAAGTTTGATCATGGTTTGTGAGGTATAACTTTTGACCCATTATTCATTTTGTTTGATTTAAATTCCTTAATGAAGCTAATTAGGTGTTAAATTGTGGGTTTAATTGAATGTTTGGAAATTCAATTGGGAATTTTGAATTGAAGCTAGGGTTTGAATTAAATTAGGTTCTTTATCATTAGCTTATGATTGTAATGAGGGGATTAACATGTAATTGAATGCAAAATCTAATTTGGTTACTAATTGCTAATTTGTTAGTTTAAAAATGGTGATAATTATGCTAAATTGCTAACTAGGTTTTAGAAATTAAATAAAAACGTGGGATTAAAATCTAGTTAGGATTTTTAGCACATCATTAAGGTTTCCATGAGTGGTTTAACCATTTAATATATGCAAAACCAAGTTTAATTGTAAAATTGTGAATTTTACAATAAAAAGTGTTAAAATTGATATTTTTGCAATCTAGGATTTTGGAAATTATGCAAATTTATGTGATTAAATTATGGAAATGGTTTTTATGACTTATTTAAGTTATTTAATAAGTATTATGGCCGCTAGAATTGTTTAAACATCGAGTTTTGCACTAAAATAGGTAATTTTGTTTGCTAGTTTTTCGGAAAAACGGCTTTTAAAGTGAATTTGGGGTTTTTGTGAGTTTTAACCTAGTTTATATTAAAATTAGTGTGCGTGAATGTGCAAATGAGTGTGATTGGATTTTTCTCGATGGTTTGATGTTTGTACATCGACATCTAGGGTTGGTTTGACTATTCTTGCATGCGTAGGCGATAAGTTTGGACCTATGCGTGATACGCGTGCCGATTTGATTTTCGTATGCCGTTTCGATTTCGAATTTAGTTTTAATGCGATACGGTGCGTTATGATATGTAGGTACCCCATGTGGATTTCGAGACGACCAGCAAGCGCGTGGCGACGTCGGCACCGGCGAGCGAGGACCAGGTGAGTAGATTTATATCTACGGGGAGAAGTCGGGTGGATGACGTATAGCACCCCCGCAGTTCATGGTGATGTATACGGACACGTATACATACATATATATATTGGTTATATATTGTTTGAGTTATTGATGATAAATATGGATATTTAGTGTTCTTGGATGATTGAGTGTCGCGAAACCCTAGAGTAGCGGTCGCACCACACTTGCACACACCCACCCATACTTGCATACTTTCTTCTTTCTTTTGTGCTTATTCGGGAATATATAGCTATGTGTTCACATAGGTATGGGACTGTGTGTTCACATACGGATTTGAGGATAGTACTTGGGATTTATGATGAGTCGATGAGATTTGATTTGAGGCCGTGAGATCGGTGATATAGCGGGGTTCGTATTTGAGATACGACATGACGTTGTAGCGGGTCCTTGACGTAGTTTTACACACGTGCATGCATACTTAGGCGATATCAGTATTGTACTAGACGTAGATCAGTACCAGATCATAATATTGATAAAGAGGATACCAGGTGAATAGTATGATGAATGTGATTTTGACCCGTACCCAGAATTGGAGGATGCCGTACGACGGATTTACGTACGAGCTATATCTTGATGATTGATCCGCACTCTTGACTTGGGATGTCTGATTATAGATATGGTATCGGATATGATATTATTGAGGCGGGATCACCGACTAATATATATACAGGTATGTATATGTATCGACTCAGACGTTAGGCGGTTTCCTTACCTGTAGTCCAGCTTGTTAGCTTAGCCCTTTAGCTTAGTTTAGTTGTTAGATTAGATTCAATTCTTACCTATTTCAAAGCTTACGAATCATGCGTATTTTAAAAGACAGGTCAAGGGATTCTACGGATATTTCAAAAAACGTATCTTTTCTTAAAAACACCGTAGCCCCTATTTTCAAAACCCCATGATTCGTGTTATTTCAAAAGGCACCATTTGTAGGACTTATATTAGATTAGTGCAGATTAGTTATAGTTGCGTCTAGTATTCAGCTCCCGCTCATTTTTACTGTTCGCTCCGCATCGCATACTTATATTATAATTTCTTATTGCATTATTAATATCATGCTGTTAGGACACCAGCACCATTACCGATGACGCGTATGTACCACGTACACTTACTTGCCGGCTCACACACATCTTCATCGGTAATTGATATGTCACGAACACTTTAGAAAATACTATTTCATTTGACATAGGTTGTTAGCTAATAGTTTAGACATGATATTAGTGTACTTGCCTTATATGCTAGTTAGACATTGTAGTTATTGCCTACTACTTCATGCATGTTATTATTCACTGTTGTGTCGCATTCATGGATTCTCATGCCTATATTCACTGTTTACATGCTATTGATGACTTGGATTCGGATTTCATGAGATTTCTTGGATTTGGAGGAAAACCGCAAAAACATAAATAAACCTTTTCTCCCTTTTAAAATAAAAAGTGCGGTTTTCCCATGATGTATGAGTCGTCCACCATGAGTTTGCTGATGGATTTTGAGACCCGATTCGAGGAGTGGAGGAACCGTTTCGGGTACATGGTGGGCCCGGTATGGTACCCCGGGGCAAGAGGAATGTGGTGTTGACGTTGAGCCTGGCTGGAGAGCACTACCTACCGGTGATATTACCCGACACGTCGGATATCCGGAGGATACCGTCGTGGTCTTGAGATGGATGGTAGGGGCCGGTCTGGACTGACGGCGCCCTAGATATTGAGATTGAGACATTGATATTTCGAGACATTGAGATTTATGTTTTGTGTCGATGCTAGACACTGTTGATACTGATTTCATTTATGATACCTCAGTTTAAAAATACAAAGGAAATCTCACTAATTTATGAAAACAGTTCTTCATTTACATGTATTCTGTTTTCATGCATTCATACCTCATTCATATGATATATTGCTACCTGAGGCACTGACACGGGCACATGAGATTACACTCGGGTTAGATATTTACCCTAGCCTTGTTACAGGCTACGTGTTATTCCTATATTTGAGGACATATTATGATCATTGACCTAGGATTGCGTTATTTATGCGATTTCTGTGCGTAGATGTTTTTCTATTCACGAGTTGGCAACTCACCCCCGTTGTGCCCCAGTTTCTTGCAGGTTTGCCGTACAGGTTTCATTACGGCTTTGCTAGCACTACTTCCATTTCCGGGTGATTTGCTAGTAGGTGGGTTTATTTGTATCGTACCCCCATTATATATCTTGTATATCATTATTCTGTTGTATCTAGAAGTTCCATCAACCAAACATGTATTTATTGAGATAGAGACCAGTGTTGTTTATTCTTTCGACCTTAGAGTCGCTCGTTATATATTTGGTGGTTTTGAGTTTCCTTTTGAGTTTTGATCCTCGCCGTTGGCGTTGTATATTATATTGCTTGTGTGGTTGTGACCGTCGATTGACGAAGAGCTAGCTCCCGCTTGGGGATGCCTTTTTCTTAATTTCGTATACTATTCATGTTGTATCCCGTTTGGGGGCCAGTATTTACAAAGGAGACTCTGCCGAAATTTTCAGTAAAATTTTGATGTTTTAAAAAACCGCATAATTCGGCTTATGCTATTGAAATTACTTGCTTTAAGTTGGTTTTTCCTGCACTCTACTACTTTTCTTGGTTTCGATTTCTGGGTTTTCGGTTTACTTAGATTACGTACGCCTCGAGACGTTTCGTAGTTTAAGTGCCGGTCATGTTCCGTACTTTCGGGACGTGACATATTCAATGTATCGGCTTATCGAATCAATGCTTGAATCGATAACTAGGTTATATCGCATACAACCAATCGATACATTTATCGCGAGAATGAAATACGGTATCACATACACGCATTATCCTCGGTCCCGCACATATCTCATATGCGCTCCTATTTCGTTTCGCTTGAGCCAGGAAACCTCTGTGTAGGACTCTAAAGACTCGTCAATACGCCGGCAGCAGATGATGATCATATCAAACACCCACAAGCCGCAAGCGGTCTGCTAAACGTAACGGCCACCCGGGTATTGAGCGATCAGAAGATTGACGAGCAAGCCCGCTCACACTCCAGTGAATCCAACCAGTAACACTACCGTACAGTCCGGTCTCGTCGTCTGATATGTCGCATATCTCGCCTAGGGGTGGTAAACGTCAGACCCCAATAGCTCGATAAGTTGTGTCGATATGAGGTCTATAACAACTCGAGAAACTACTGGTAACACTTACCAGTATATCTCAGCAACCCTGGCCAGGGATTTCCGGTTATAGCCAATCGAACACAGCGCAACATCAACTCCCTTTACCGGGAGAGACGAATCCCCTCCTATCGCTCATTGCCTCCATGTGATTCGGGACTGTACCCAAAAGCCACCGTTTTGCACGCCTTCTTGGACGTGGTAAGATGGAAATGAAAGCACAGTGGGAACCACACAAGACTCTATGACGATCTCGGGTCAACAGACTACTCTGTACCAGTGTCACCAGAGAACTGCCATCTGACGTAAGGTATAATACCATCTGGGAGTTCTCGGCGAGTCCGTCCAGTGTACCCAGTCTCTACTGAGCACCCGTATATCTCCCCTGATGTCAAACACCGATGGATATGGGATCATCCATCGCCCATCTGTATGAGTCGAGAAGGTATACGCTAGTCTACTCTGGTATATCGATGCCCCGTTTCGATATACCTACGACTAGGGACTTTGAAGGATGTAGTTATAGACTATCTGTCCCCACTAGTATGATCTGCATCATAGTCCAGGTAGTCAAGTAAACATCCTAAGGGCTTTACCAACATGTAACAGAGAGACAATCAGTGTACACGTTAAGGTAAAGTGCAACCAGATAGCATACTATCATGTCGAGCAAGAAAGTCCTCCCTATATACGTCCTAGCATCCACTACAATATACATCATATGTACAGTAATGGCCTCTAGGGCATACATATAACTAACAACCTACTACATCTTGTGGATTATGATCTATGATGATAGATCTAAGTGGATGTTGGGAGTGTCCCAAATCCAGATACATTAAGACCATACTATAGGGGTTTAGTATGGAGGATTCTAAGCGTGGTGGTTTGCCCACTTACTCATGAATCACTCTCTCCAAAAAGATGTCTTCCGAGACTGATTTGGAGAGAGCTCGCGTGCAAAAGATACCCTATCCTTCGGCAGTAGGCTCTATGATGTATGCGATATTATGTACCAGACCAGATGTAGCTAACTCACTAGGTGTAGTGATTAGGAATCAATCGGATCTTGGGAGAATCACTGGATAGCTGTGTAGGACATTCTTAAGTACTTGAGAAGCACTAAAGAAATGTTCTTAGTGTTGGTAACGGTGAACTCCAGTGGGAGTCCTTTACCAATTCCAGCTCCCAGAGTGATATGGTCGATTGAAAGTCAGTCTCGGGCTTTGTCTTTACCCTCAGTGGAGGGACGGTATGTTGGAAGTGTTCCAAGCTAGATACCGTGGCAATCTAGATGATAAAGGCTGAATACATCGCTACCAACGATGCTACCAAAGTGGATGTCTGGATAATTCTTGTTCATGATATGAACATGGTTCCTACCATTGAGCGTCCAATAACTGTTATTGTGACAACAATGGAGTCGTGGCTTTAGCCTAGGAACGCCGGCCCCATTAGCCATCCAGACATATTCTTAGAACAATATCACCTGATCAGGGAGATGGTTGATCTCTAAGAGATCGAGGTAAGGAGAGTTGACGCGAATGATAACACGGCGGATCCACTCACAGAGGCTTTTCCCTAGAGAGACTTTTGTGGGACGTTGAGTATGAGATACTACAACAAATGGCCTTAGTGCAAGTGGGAGATTGTTAGTTATATGTATGCCCTAGAGGCCATTATTGTACATATGATGTATATTATAGTGGATGCTTGGACATATATAGGGAGGACTTTCTTGCTCGACATGATAGTATGATATATGGTTGCTCTTTATCTTAACATGTACACTTATTGGCTCTCTATTACATGTTGATAAAGCCCTTAGGATGAATACTTGACTACCAGGATTATGATGCAGACATACTAGTGGGGCAAGGGTAGTCGGTAAGTACATCCTTCAAATATTCCTAGTCGTGGGAGTATCGAGACGGGGCATCGATATTCCAGAGTATACTAGTGTATACGCTTCTTGACCCATATGATGGGCGATGGATGATCCCACATCCATTGGTGTTTGACATCAGAGAAGGTATATGGGTGCTCAGTGGAGACTGAGTATACTGAACGGACTCGCCGAGAACTTCTAGATGGTATTATACCTCACGTCAGATAGCAGTTCTTTGGTGACACTGGTACAAGTTAGTCTGTCGACCCGAGATCGTCATAAAGTCTTGTGTGATTCCTACTGTGCTTTGATTTCCACCTTACCATGTTCAAGAGATCGTGCAAAACGGTGGTTTTTGGGTACAGTCCCGAGTCACATGGAGGCAAGGAGCGATAGGAGGGGATTTCGTCTCTTTCGGTATTGGGGGTTGATGTTGCGCTATGCTTGATTGGCCATAACAGGAAATCCCTGGCCAGGATTGCTGAGATTTACTGGTAAGTGTTATCAGTAGTTTCTCGAACCGTTATGGGCCTCACATCTGCATGACTTATCAGGATATTGGGGTCTGACGTTTACCACCCCAGGCTGTGATATGCGACATATCTGACGAAGAGACCGTACTGTACAGTAGTGTTACTTATTGGATTCGCAGGAGTATGAGCAGGCTTGCTTGTTAATCTTCTGATCGCTCAATATCCAGGTAGCCGTTATGTCCATCTAGTACCGCTGACGGCTTGTGGGTGGCTGATATGATCACCACATACTGCCGGCGTATTGAAGAATTGTTAGTGTCCTACACAGAGGTTTCCTGGCTCAAGCAAAACGAAGTAGGAGAACATATGTGATATGTGCGGGACCGATATTAATACGAGTATGTGATGTCGTATTCTATTCTTGCGATATATGATATCGGACGGTTATATGTGATATAGCCGGGTTATCGGATCAAGTGTTGATTCGATAAGTTGATACATATGATATTAGTCGGTTATATGTGATGTAGCCGGATTATTAAATCTAGTGTTGATTTAATAATTTAATATATAATTATATATTTGATATATTATTTTACATTAACTAATATTAGCTCACTTAAGCATTTCTTTAGCTCACTTGTGTGTGCACTTAATATATATGTGATATATATTATTGTGTCATGCTAGTTGCAACATGCTACATGGATGTATGAGACTCACACCATGCTTAACATATTGAAGGGTTTTAGTTATTTAAAGTAAATCAAAATTAAATGGAAACTAGTCACATGGTTGAATCTTGTGGAAGCTTGTGGAACCATTGACCAAAGTCCACTAATTTTGTTTTACTTAAGATATTTATTAACCCAACCATTATGATTAGCCATGGTTTAGTCTCTACATAAGTTAATATATGATATTAACTCACCTATGGTTCCTATTCTACACTTGACTTTTTCCATGGTTGCTTTTCTTCATCTCCTTCATCTGGCTCTCCAGCAATTTGGGAGGTGAAGAAAACTAGTGAGAAAAATATTTCTAAAGTGAGAAAAATTCGTACTTCATCAACCTACACTAGATTAGCCATTTAGTTTAGGTTATTTGCTTCACAATTAGTGAAGAGGTAGCTTGAGTTACTGTCTTCTCGACGTAGATCATCTTCGGCCTCGAAGACTTCAAGCAAGCTTGTTCCTTTCATCTTGTGGAGCCTTTCTAGAGTCCGGGAGTTTACTATTTGGAGCGAAGGGACTACTACACGGAGCTTTTGAAGTGAAGGACCGGTCTACAATGGTTGTATTCCTTGTTCAATTAGATGTAAAGATATTTACAATCTAGTTTCGTCTAATTCTCTAGTTAAGATTCTAGGTTAGGGTTCTTTAGCATGCCAAATTTTTTAAAACGGCATGGATGCCTCCTGAAACCCAGTGGCGATGTTGCGGAACCCTACAGATAAAGCTAAGCGGAGGAAGAAGGAGAAAATGAGGAGAGAGAAGATGAGAGTGATGAATGAAAAAATCAAGCATGGAAAAAATGATATGGCTCAAAATGAATATAATTGAAGCATGCAATATTTTTCTCAAAAATAATGCACCATGCTTCAATAGTAACCCCAAATGAATATAAAATGATATAAGCCATCATTCATCCATGCTTTGACTCTTTCCAAATTCCACCTCATAATTTCCATTTTCACAAAATGAAAACCATTTATGAGGTGTCCCTTTCTAGAAGGTATTCTTGTACAATTATAAGTGTACCCCTCACCGTATACCGTATAAATATACCCTTATCCGAATTCAGAAAAATACGAATACAAATAATCCAATAATATAATACCGGTATCCGGCTTAAACCAAAGCCTACCGGTATTATCCTTCCGATCATTATTCCTGTAACCATTACACGAACATGATTGAAACCTTTCCGTAACAACTTACGGCCTCTACACCTTTTTCCTGAACCAGGGAACCCTCTGTGTGGGACTCTAAAGACTCGACAGTATACTTGCAGTGGGTTTAACCACAAGTACGTCAGCGGTACTAGCTGTGCGTAACGTCTACCTAAGTACGTGACGAAAAGGTGGCCGACGAGCGAACTCATCCTAACCCTAACGAGCCTGTAAGCAACACTTACTGTACAGTCTGGTCTCTTCGTCTGATACGTCGCATATGAAGTGTAGGGGTGGTAAATGTCAGACACCAGAAACTTTTTGAGTCATGCTGATTTATGGCCCATAACGGTTCGAGAAACTACTGATAACTCTTATCAGTAAATCTCGACAACTCTGGCCAGGGATTTGCTGTTATGGCCGATCAAGCATAGCGCGACATCAACTCCTTATACCGGGAGAGATGAAACTCCTCCCATCGCTCACTGCCTCCATGTGATTCGGGACTGTACCCAAAATCCACCTGTTTGCACGACTCAGTAGAGCCATGGTAGGGAGGAAATCAAAGCACAGTGGGAATCACTCAAGACACTATGACGATCTCGGGTTTACAGACTAACCTATACAAGTGTCACCAGAGAACCGCTATATGACAATAGGTATATATACCATCTAGGAGTTCTCGGCGAGTCCTGTTCGATGTACCCATTCTCTAATGAGCACCTGTGTACAATCTTTGATGTCAAACACCAATGGTTGTGGGATCAACCATCGCCCCCTGGGTCAAGAAACGTACACACTAGTCTACTCTGCCCTATCTCAATATACCCTCGACTAGGAACTATTAAAGGATATGCTTATAGAATGCCCAGAATAAACGGTTGCTTGAGGATGTAGTTGAGATTAGGAGAAAAGGTGATAGAATTTTACTGGTTAAGCTTATTCTAGGTAGAGAGATCTTTAATGTTATTAGTGCTTATGCACCACAGATAGGTCTTGATGACGCTAGTAAGCGTCTATTCTGGGAAGATTTAGACGAGATGGTGCAAAGTATATATAGTGGAGAGAAGTTATTTATTGGTGGTGATCTTAATGGACATGTAGGTACTAGTCGTAGTGGGTTTGATACTATCCATGGAGGTTTTGGTTTTGGACAAATGAATGAAGTAGGTGACTCGATTCTAGATTTTGCCTTATCTTATGACTTGATCTTAGCAAGCACTTGGTTTAGGAAAAGTGAGTCCCACCTTATCACTTTTAGGAGTGGATCAAGTGCTAGTCAAATAGACTTTTTTCTGACGAGAAGAATAGATAGAGGTTGTTGTATCGACTGTAAGGTAGTGCCAGGTAAGAGTGTAACCACTCAACATAGACTTTTAGTTCTAGATTTTCGATTTAGAAGAGGACCTAGGAAGATTAGACGTAAGGTAGAGCCTAGAATTAAATTGTTTTGATTGAAAGAAGGTAACCAAAAGGCTTTTATAGATCGTGTCGTCCAAGAAGCGGATTGGCAGTCGGAAGATGATTCAGACAGAACATGGAACAAAATGGCTAGTTGTATCAAGAAGGTAGCTAGAGATCTAGTTGGTGAGTCGAGAGGTGATGCTTCACCATCTAAGGACACATCATGATGGAATGAAGAAGTAAAGGCTGCTATTAAAATTAAAAGGGATTCTTATAAAGATTTGAAGAAAAGTAGAGATGTGGAGAGATTTGAGAAGTATAAAATGGCTAAAAAGGAAGTTAAGAAAGCTGTTCGGGAAGCTAAATCTAAGGTCTACAAGGAGATGTACGAGAAATTAGACACTAAAGAGGCTGAAAATGATATATACCGGATTGCTCGGATGCGGGAAAGGAAGACTAGAGACTTATGTGCGGTGAAGTATGTCAAAAATGAAAATCAGAAGGTTTTAGTTCGAGATGAGGATATCAAGGAAAGATGGAGAGATTATTTTGACAAATTGTTCAATGAGAGCTTTACTAAGAATTTGGATGGACTTGTCATTTAATCTCAAGATATAAACTGTGATTTCATGCGTAAAATAAGACTACCTGAGATTAAAGAAGTTTTGAACAGAATGAGTTTAAGAAATGCGGTTGGTCCTGACGGGATTCCTATCGAGATTTGGAGATGCTTAGGAGAAATAGGCGTTAAATGGATGACCGATCTGTTTAATAAGATTTGGCAGACAAAAAAGATGCCAAATGAATGGAGAAAAAAAATATCCTTGTACCTATCTACAAGAACAAGGGTGACATTCAAAGTTGCTCAAACTACCGTGGAATAAAACTTATGTGTCACACCATGAAACTTTGGGAGAGAGTGATTGAACACAGGCTAAGGAAGTATATTAAGATAACAGAGAACCAGTTTGGGTTCATGCCTGGACGATTGACGACAGAGGCTATTCATTTGCTTCGTCAACTTGTCGAGCGTTTTTGAGAGAGGAGAAGAGATTTGCATATGATATTTATTGATTTAGAAAAAGCGTACGACAAGGTACTTAGAGAGGTATTATGGGGGACAATGATGAAGAAGGGGTCCCCGTCAAGTATATTGACATAATCAAGGATATATACGATAGAGTAGTGGCAAATGTCAGAACTTGCGGTGGCTTAACGAGTGATTTTCCGATTATAATTGGTTTACATCAAGGATCTGCATTAAGTCCATTCCTGTTTACCATCGTGATGGATGAGCTTACTAGAACTATCCAAGATGAAGTACCTTGGTGTATGCTATTCGCTGATGATATTGTTCTAGTAAATGAGACGAAAGCAGGGGTTAATGCCAAATTGGAATTATGGAGGCAAACATTGGAATCTCGGGGATTCAGATTGAGCAGGTCCAAGACAGTATATATGCATTGCAAATTTAGTAACCAGAGAAGTCAAAACCATATTGGTATAACATTGGAAGGGCAAGAGATATCACCGAGCGACCAGTTTAGATATCTAGGTTCCATCATCAAAAAGAATGGGGAGATCGATAGTGATGTTAATCAAAGGTTCCAAGCTAGTTGGTTGAAATGGAGGAGTGCAACAAGGATTTTGTGTGATCATAATTTTCCGTTAAAATTGAAAGGGAAGTTTTATCGGAGCGCTATTCGGCCTGCCTTATTATATGGTACAGAATGCTGGGCTCCTAAGAAGCATCATACACAGAAGATGCACGTAGCGGAGATGCACATGCTTCGTTGGATGTGCGGTAACACTAGAAAAGATAAGGTGCAAAATGAGGATATTCGTCTAAAAGTTGGTGTAGCACCTGTGGAGGAGAAGATGCAGGAAAACTGGCTAAGATGGTTTGGTCATGTACGACGCAGACCTATGTGTTAGTTGTATGTATGCCCTAGAGGCCAGTATTGTACAGATGATGTATATTATATTGGATGCTTGGACATATATAGAGATGACTTTCTTGCTCGATATGATAGTATGCTATCTGGTTGCACTTTATATTAACATGTATACTAGTCTCTTTAAACTGTCTTATAGTTACATGTTGATAAAGCCCTTAGGATGTATACTTGACTACCTGGACTATGATGCAGATCATACTAGTGGGGACATGGTAGTCCATAGGTACATCCTTCAAGGTCCCTAGTCGTGGGTATATCGAGACGGGGCATCGATATACCAGTGTAGACTAGCGTATACGCTTCCCGACCCATGAGATGGGTGATGGATGATCCCATATCCATTGGTGTTTGACATCAGAGATGGTATACGGGTGCTCAGTGGAGACTGGGTACATTGGACGGACTCGCCGAGAACTCCCAGATGGTATTATACATCACGTCAGATGGCAGTTCTCAGGTGACACTTGTGCAGGTTAGTCTGTAGACCCGAGATCGTCATAGAGTCTTGTGTGATTCCCACTGTGCTTTGATCTCCACCTTACCACGTCCATGAGGGCGTGCAAAACGGTGGTTTTTGGGTATAGTCCCGAGTCAAATGAAGGCAATGAGCGATAGGAGGGGTTTCGTCTCTCCCGGTATTGGGGGTTGATGTTACACTGTGCTCGATTGGCCGTAACAGGGAAGTCCCTGGCCAGGGCTGATCAAAGATTTGCTGGTAAGTGTTACCAGTAGTTTCTCAACCCGTTATGAGTCTCACATCGGCACGACTTATCGGTTATTGGGGTCTGACGTTTACCGCCCCTAGACTTGATATGCGACATATCAGACGAACAGACCGGACTGTACGGTAAGTGTTACTGGTTGGATTCACAGGAGTGTGAGCGGGCTAGCTCGTCGATTTTCTGATCGCTCAATACCCGGGTGGCCGTTACGTTTAGCAGACCGCTTGCGGCTTGTGGGTGCTTGATATGATCATCATCTGCTGCCGGCGTATTGACGAGTCTTTAGGGTCCTACACAGAGGTTTCCTGGCTCAAGCAAAACGAAATAGGAGCGCATATGAGATATGTGCGGGACCGAGAATAATGCGTGTATGTGATACCGTATATCATTCTCGCGATGAATGTTTCGATTGGTTGTATGCGATATAACCTAGTTATCGAATCAAAGATTGATTCGATAAGTCGATTCATTTGGATACTAGTCGGTTATGTGCGACATGACCGGATCATTGAATCAAGTGTTGATTTAATGATTTAATGTATAATTATATATTTGATATATTACTTTGCATTAACTAGTAATGGTTCACTTTAAAAGGATTTTCTCACTTGATGTGCACATTGTATATGTGATATATTTTGGTGTACACTTGTTTGTATCATGTTTGATGATACATGCTAACTTGAGTATGTGTAAAGATTAAACCATGGTTATGTAATGGTTAGGGTTTTATTTTTCTTACTTATTTATTTATTTGTTTATTTTGAAAAAGATAAAGGAGAATATGGTGGCTTTCTTTGGATGCTTGTTGAAGCTTCATGAAGCTTTGAACAAGTCCACCATATTTGTCTCATGCTTAACCCTAACCATTCCCACTAACCATGGTCTATTCTCTACACCTAACCAAGGTTAGGATATGATAAGTATTCATTTTTATTTTCTATTTTAAATCACTTATCATATTCTATCTTCATCTTCTTCCTCTTGAACAAGAAGAAAAGCTTACTAGCTTTAATGGCATTTTGAGTAAAAGAGTGAGAAATCCAATTCTAAAGTGAACCCACCTCCTATTTCTTCATCCTCTACATCTTGCCAAGTAGTATAGGGTGTTTTCTTCACAAGTTTCATGGCTTGGTGAAGTTGGAGCTCGATCTAGAGTTGCCTCGACGTAGATCATCTTCGGCATCGAAGCCGACGACCTAGCCCGCCCATTTCTCCGATGAAGACGATGCTAGAGTCCGGGATCCGAGATGGACAGCGAGAGGACGTCTACGTGGAGCTAAGAAAGTGGAGAACCGGATCTACAAAGGTTGTAGCCTCTTTCCTTTAGTTAAAATGTTAATTAGTTTCACTTTGTCGCCTAAACTCTAGTCAACGAATCCGTATTAGGGTTTCTCGGCACTTGTAAAATTTGAAATTGGCATGGTTGATGCCTTGTGAGACCTCATTTGAGTGCCTAGGAGCCCTACAAGTGGTATCAGAGCCTAGCTAGAGCCTTAGGCGAAGTCTAGACGACGTTTGAAACCCGAATGAACATCGAAACCCTAAAACAAATTGCTCTCTGGACTTTTTTCAAAAACTGGGTTTTTTCCAGATTAAAAATGCTTAAAAAATTCAGCAGGGAATTCTAAGAATTACGGTGCAAAAATTATCTCATGATGCCTCTAAAGCGCGGCGGAACCGCGGCAGAAGCCTGGCTTCTGCGGCGGTTCCGCGGCCACTTGATGGAATTTGCCTTTAAACTTTGCACAGTAATTCATGTTTTCAGGTGCTGAGTTTTCTGGGAATTTTTAATTTGCACTCAAGAGTTGAGTTTTCTGGGGTGTTTTGGAGCTTCGATGATTCGATCGGAAATTTCAAACTTTGCCTATGTGTTTTCCGGATATTTAGAATATGTTAAAAAGTTCGACCAGATAAAAATACCCACTTTTTCCCCTACCGGAAAATTTCCAAGTGTTGGATTTTTCTGTGGTTTAAGGACGTTCTGAGTAGTGCAAGTAACGCGATAGTCCCTCTAGAAGACAACAAACCTTAACTCGATTATGTGACCGTCTTGAACTGCCCTTTGAACCTTAGGGTTTGGGGCAGTACGGCGTGCCACATGTGAGGCGTTGGCTTGACCCTTCTACGGCTGGACCGTTGGTACTGAGGCATGAACTGAATATCTTTGAACTTATTTCATGTGTTGAACGGTTTCGGGAAAACTTGGGTGTTCGATTGTTCGATCGGAAAGTTTAACATTTTCTGTCTTATCCGGAATGTGATACAATAATTGGAATTCACAAACAGTTATGAGATAACTGGATGAATGTTATAAATCTAGCGGTTTAGTCTCACTTGATATTGAAAAGAGTTTTCGATAATGGGACTAAAATGCGGGGTTTATAATTGTTAGGCATGTGATGTCTAAGTATTTCATTTGATTAGGCATGCGATGTCTAAAGAGGTTGCGGATTCCAACTGTTGTAGTTTTACACTTTCTTTTCTGTGACCGTAAGTGTAATATGTGATATCGCAGGTTTCGTTGCTATATGTCAACGACAATTGGGATGCGCATATTTACTTACGTTGATGACATATGATGTTATGTGTTGCTGGATATGTTATATTGGATCGTCGTGTTTGAATAGCCGGGTTTTTTTTATGTGAGATAAGTGTTTTTCTTTTTCATTCATGTAAAAACTTGTATGTAATATTCTTTTATTGGAGCACTTCCAGGTTGCGGAAGATGTCACCGTTGATGTATATTATTTACTTTTCCGCATTAGGATAGACCCAAGGAGGGGGAGCACAAGTAACCGGGTTCTAGGGTCCAGTGGGAGACCATCTCGAGGAGTCGAGTCCGGGTCTCCTAACCCTAGAATTGGTAGGGTTGCTTGCCGCTCTCGTAGGGGTCTAAGGGTGTGGGATTGGCTATTCATCACGACCGTGGAATCCGTGTTTTATACTGGCTCGTATTAAAAACACGGACGTCCTAGTATATCCAATATTTTATATGATATTTTCTGCTGCGATATCTGTGATGTGATCATGTGATATGTTCTGTGATGGATACTGTATATAGTATATATGATATATTATATAGACGTTACTTATGTTTTGCACCCGCACTAGCCCTGCCCTGCTCTGTCGTTAGTTACCTAACCTAACGGTGCACGAGGGGACATCTAGGCGAATGCGGATGGCATAAGTGTACGTCGTATTTATCTGTGTTGTTTAGGTGACTTAAATGATGGGACTTCATTAATGTGATTAATGAAAGAAAAGAAACCTAAAAGATGTTGTAGAATCAAATTTTAAACAAAAAGGGTAGCTACAGTTTTGCTTTGCATAGCGGTATATATGATATACCCTGTACCTTATTCGATGAGGAAAGGGCCGACGATCCCTTCACCGGGAGTGACCCCTTTAGCAATAACTGGCAGATGCTACACACTCGGTTTGCTTTTGACTGCTTCTATAGTTTCTGCTTTGCACAGTGATATATATGATATATCCCGCACCTCATTCGACGAGGAAAGGGCCGACGATCCCTTCACCGGGAGTGACCCCTTTAGCAAAACTAGAAAAGCCTCAAAATCACTCCATTTCAAAACTTCATTTGATTCTACAACGATATCAAGTTCATTACGCAATAGGTTTTCAGAAAAACCTGTCGTAGCCCTCCGTCATTTCAGATAAGTACTAGTTAGTATTCGTGCTACGTTTGTTGACTATGTTAAGGCGTAGTGTGCGGTAGCTGATTGATGCTTATCTGTATATGCATATGATGCGATTGGATTAGGATAGTCGTGCGACTTTGTTGACTATGTTAAGGGTCGTGCGGGTGGGTTTAATTCAATCAGGAAATGACGGGTTGAACTTGACTAGCACTTATGATTTGTTGACTATGTTAAGGTCATAAAGCTGCTAGGGGCAAAAATTTTATCGGGAATTTCAAGTGTTGAAATTTGCAATGAGATTGCATACCTTCTATGAGATAGTTGGATCTCAATACCCACTGGGAGTAAGAGTTACTCTTGGGAGAGTTTTACATATTACAATTAGCCGATCAAGTAGGTGTCTAGAAAGGTGTCAACGGGGTTACGCCTCTGGGAAAACGAGGTTTACTTTAATTAGGTCCGTGCGAAAGCACGGGGAACCTCCCTCAAAGTACCGACACTGGCCTGGCTGAAAGATTGGCGAAGTTGTAGGGTGTAATTAATCCCGGCTAGTCTTTCCTTTTAAGGTTTGAAGGAAGATTTGATAAAAACCAGTGGAAGTCATCCTGATTAGATAAGATAATAATCAATCTGATCTTGCAAGAGCATACGCTAAAGTGTTTTCTTCTCTCTCTCCAGGTAGCGACCATATCATGCCCTAATAAAGATAATAATATGGATGTATTGACTAAACCCGCATGTTATACTGTGCTGGGGTACGTTGGTTCCGTTCTTTCTTATAAGAGTTATGGGAATGAACAGGACATAGGGGATTACCAGGATTCCCAAGCCACCCGAATGAAGAAAGTACATGTTAATGCATTTTCTTCGGGTGTGTTCGTTACAGAGAACTGTTTCTCCATCTGCCCTACGTCCTAGGTATTAGATACCGGGTCAGGATCCCATATATGTAATCAGTTACATGGGCTAAGGAAAGGTAGAGAACTTGGAGAAGGTGATAAAGACATTAGAGTTGGAAATGGTGCAATTGTTGCAGCTAAGACTGTCGGGGAATATCACCTTGTATTACCAACTGGTAATACATTGGTTCTGAACGAATGCTATTACATGCCGAACCTGATATGCAACATTATATCGGTTTCTTTGTTGAGTAAAGAGGGATATAATTTTGTATTACAGGATAATGTTATGAACATTTTTTGTAACCAAAAATTGGTTGGATCAGGCACGTTGTGCAATGGAATTTATGTTCTAAATCAATCAACAGTTCTGAGCATAACAAACACACACAAGAGGAAGAGTTCAGAACTGAACGAATCCTTCTTGTGGCATTGTAGACTGGGTCACATCAATGCGACACGACTGGCTAAGTTGCATAGGGATGGATATTTGAAACCATTCGAATTTTTATCTTATGACACTTGCCAGTCATGTCTCAAAGGCAAGATGACCAAAACTCCGTTTACGGGACACGGAGAAAGAGTTACCGAACTCTTGGGACTGATACATAGTGATGTATGCGGTCCCATGTCTACACATGCCAGGGATGGTTCTTCATACTTCATTACATTCACTGACGATCTCTCTAGATTCGGATATGTGTTCCTGATGAAACACAAATCAGAAGCTTTTGAGAAATTTAGAGAATATAAAAGGGAAGTCGAGAACCAAACCGGAAAAAGTATTAAAATCCTACGATCTGATCGAGGAGGTGAATACTTAAGCAATGAATTCCTGGACTTCCTAAAAGAGAATGGGATTCTCTCTCAGCTGACTCATCCATATACACCACAGCACAACGGTGTATCAGAACGGAGGAACCGCACCCTATTAGATATGGTGCGCTCTATGATGAGCACAGCTGAGTTACCTATTTCCTTCTGGGGATATGCGCTGGAGACAGCAACATACCTATTGAATCAAGTTCCATCTAAATCTGTACCTACCACACCATATGAGATATAGAGTGGGAAGAGACCATATTTTAAACGAGTTAAGATATGGGGTTGTCCGGCCTATGTCAAAAGGCAAAATCCAGACAAACTCGAGGCACGGTCAGTTCTTTGCAAGTTTGTGGGATATCCTAAGAATTCACAAGGATATTTTTTCTACCATGCTGAAAAACAAAAGGTCTTTGTTTCTCAATATGCCACCTTTTTAGAAAAAGAATTCCTTGAAAAAGAAATTAGTGGCAAAGTGGTAGAGCTGGAAGAAGTTCCAGATACACAAACCGTAACTGAAGATTTAGTGGAACCAGAAGATTCAGTAGTTCCCAATGAACCCCCGCCACTCCGCCGATCTAGTAGGGTTCCTCGCCAACCTGAGAGATACTACGGTTTTCTCATGGATGGTGGGAGCGAGGATTGTATCATGGAGGATGATGACCCAACTAGCTTCGAGCAGGCCATCACAAGTAGGGACTCAGTGAAATGGCTGGATGCTATGCGGTCCGAGATGGAATCCATGTACACCAACAAAGTATGGACTTTGGACGTTACTCCTGAAGGGGTAAAACCCATTGGGAGCAAGTGGATCTTCAAGAAAAAACTTGGTGTAGATGGGAAAGTGGAGACTTTCAAAGCTAGACTTGTTGCAAAAGGTTTTCGTCAAAGACCAGGTGTGGACTATGACGAAACCTTTTCTCCAGTGGCTATGCTTAAATCCATCCGGATCATGCTTGCCATCGCTGCATATCATGACTACGAAATCTGGCAAATGGATGTTAAGACCGCCTTTCTAAACGGTGATTTAGAAGAGTGCGTGTACTTGACCCAGCCAGAGGGCTTCGTAGACAGTGGGAGCAGCGGGAAGGTGTGCAAGCTGCTTAAATCCATTTATGGATTAAAGCAAGCATCGCGGAGTTGGAACATCTGCTTTGACGTCATTATCAAAGAGTTTGATTTCGTCAAAAACCCAGATGAACCTTGTATCTACAAGAAGGTGGCAGAGAGTAAGGTTATCTTCCTCGTATTGTACGTGGACGACATACTCTTGATAGGAAATGATATTCCTATGCTGCAATCGGTCAAGCTCTTCTTATCACAAAGATTCTCGATGAAAGATCTTGGTGATGCCTCCTGCATATTGGGAATTAGGATCTATAGAGATAGATCCAAACGGATATTGGGATTGTCCCAATTCAGGTACATTGACACCATACTAAAGAGGTTTAGTATGGAAGAATCCAAGCGTGGGAACTTACCCACGATCTCTGGAGTCACTCTCTCCAAAGAGATGTCTCCCAAGAATGATTTGGAGAGAGCTCGCATGCAAGGGATACCCTATGCTTCGGCTGTAGGCTCTATCATGTACGCGATGCTATGTACCAGACCCGATGTTGCATACTCACTAAGTGTAGTGAGCAGGTATCAAGCTGATCCTGGAGAGAGTCACTGGACAGCTGTGAAGAGCATTCTCAAGTACTTGCGAAGGACTAAAGAGATGCTCTTGGTGTATGGTAACGGAGAACTCCAAGTGGAGTCCTTTACCGATTCGAGCTTCCAAAGTGATAAGGACGACTCTAAGTCGCAGTCAGGATTTGTCTTTACCCTTTACGGAAGGGCGGTTAGCTGGAAGAGTTCCAAGCAGGAAACCGTGGCAGACTCGACAATGGAGGCTGAATACATCGCTGCCAATGATGCTGCCAAAGAGGCTGTCTGGATCAAGAAGTTCATTACTGAACTTGGAGTGGTTCCATCCATTGAGCATCCAATACCTTTGTATTGCGATAACAATGGAGCGGTGGCTTTGGCCAAGGAACCTAGGTCCCATCAGCGATCCAGGCATATTCTGAGGCGGTATCACCTGATCCGGGAGATAGTTGATCGCCGGGAGATCGAGGTCAGGAGGGTTGACACGAAGAACAACACGGCGGATCCACTCACGAAGGCCATTCCCCAGATACAGTTTGAGAGACTCTTCGGGATGCTCGGTACGCGATACTACAGCAGCTGGCCCTAGTGCAAGTGGGAGATTGTTAGTTGTATATATGCCCTAGAGGCCAGTATTGTACAGATGATGTATATTATATTGGATGCTTGGACATATATAGAGATGACTTTCTTGCTCGATATGATAGTATGCTATCTGGTTGCACTTTATCTTAACATGTATACTAGTCTCTTTAAACTGTCTTATAGTTACATGTTGATAAAGCCCTTAGGATGTGTACTTGACTACCTGGACTATGATGCAGATCATACTAGTGGGGACATGGTAGTCCATAGGTACATCCTTCAAGGTCCTTAGTCGTGGGTATATCGAGACGGGGCATCGATATACCAGTGTAGACTAGCGTATACGCTTCTCGACCCATGAGATGGGCGATGGATGATCCCATATCCATTGGTGTTTGACATCAGAGATGGTATACGGGTGCTCAGTGGAGACTGGGTACACTGGACGGACTCGCCGAGAACTCCCAGATGGTATTATACCTCACGTCAGATGGCAGTTCTCAGGTGACACTTGTGCAGGCTAGTGTGTAGACCCGAGATCGTCATAGAGTCTTGTGTGATTCCCACTGTGCTTTGATCTCCACCTTACCACGTCCATGAGGGCGTGCAAAACGGTGGTTTTTGGGTACAGTCCCGAGTCACATGAAGGCAATGAGCGATAGGAGGGGTTTCGTCTCTCCCGGTATTGGGGGTTGATGTTGCACTGTGCTCGATTGGCCGTAACAGGGAAGTCCCTGGCCAGGGCTGATCAGAGATTTGCTGATAAGTGTTACCAGTAGTTTCTCAACCCGTTATGAGCCTCACATCGGCACGACTTATCGGTTATCGGGGTCTGACGTTTACCACCCCTAGACTTGATATGCGACATATCAGACGAACAGACCGGACTGTACGGTAAGTGTTACTGGTTGGATTCACAGGAGTGTGAGCGGGCTAGCTCGTCGATCTTCTGTTCGCTCAATACCCGGGTGGCCGTTACGTTTAGCAGACCGCTTGCGGCTTGTGGGTGCTTGATATGATCATCATCTGCTGCCGGCGTATTGACGAGTCTTTAGGGTCCTACACAGAGGTTTCCTGGCTCAAGCAAAACGAAATAGGAGCGCATATGAGATATGTGCGGGACCGAGAATAATGCGTGTATGTGATACCGTATATCATTCTCGCGATGAATGTTTCGATTGGTTGTATGCGATCTAACCTAGTTATCGAATCAAAGATTGATTCGATAAGTCGATTCATTTGGATACTAGTCGGTTATGTGCGACATGACCGGATCATTGAATCAAGTGTTGATTTAATGATTTAATGTATAATTATATATTTGATATATTACTTTGCATTAACTAGTATTGGTTCACTTTAAAAGGATTTTCTCACTTGATGTGCACATTGTATATGTGATATATTTTGGTGTACACTTGTTTTTATCATGTTTGATGATACATGCTAACTTGAGTATGTGTAAAGATTAAACCATGGTTATGTAATGGTTAGGGTTTTCTTTTTCTTACTTATTTATTTATTTGTTTATTTTGAAAAAGATAAAGGAGAATATGGTGGCTTTCTTTGGATGCTTGTTGAAGCTTCATGAAGCTTTGAACAAGTCCACCATATTTTTCTCATGCTTAACCCTAACCATTCCCACTAACCATGGTCTATTCTCTACACCTAACCAAGGTTAGGATATGATAAGTATTCATTTTTCTTTTCTATTTTAAATCACTTATCATATTCTATCTTCATCTTCTTCCTCTTGAACAAGAAGAAAAGCTTACTAGCTTTAATGGCATCTTGAGTAAAAGAGTGAGAAATCCAATTCTAAAGTGAACCTACCTCCTATTTCTTCATCCTCTACATCTTGCCAAGTAGTATAGGGTGTTTTCTTCATAAGTTTCACGACTTGGTGAAGTTGGAGCTCGATCTAGAGTTGCCTCGACGTAGATCATCTTCGGCATCGAAGCCGACGACCTAGCCCGCCCATTTCTCCGATGAAGACGATGCTAGAGTCTGGGATCCGAGATGGACAGCGAGAGGACGTCTACGTGGAGCTAAGGAAGTGGAGAACCGGATCTACAAAGGTTGTAGCCTCTTTCCTTTAGTTAAAATGTTAACTAGTTTCACTTTGTTGCCTAAACTCTAGTCAACGAATCCGTATTAGGGTTTCTCGGCACTTGTAAAATTTGAAATTGGCATGGTTGATGCCTTGTGAGACCTCATTTGAGTGCCTAGGAGCCCTACACTATGGAAGCACCAGTTTGACGAATAGATACTCTCGATATGGGCAATGGTAAAAGGGCAAAAGGGAGACCGAAGAAAAGATGGATGGAGGTGATACGAAACGATATAGTTGCCAAAGAACTCAATGAAAGTATATTGTTCGATAGGAGTGAGTGGAGGCGGAGGATTCATGTGCTGGACCCAGCGTGATTCTCATATTGGTTCATGTAGCCTACCCCATATGCTTGGGATAAAAGGCTCAGTTGTTGTTGCTTATAGAATGCCCAGGCTCCACTAGTATGATCTACATCATAATCCTGGAAGTCAAGCATAATCCTAAGGGCTTCATCAATATGTATATAAAGATATGAAATACAACACATCACACGTTAAGATGAAGATAAACCAGATAGCATACTATCATTTCTAGCAAAGATTGTTTCTGTATATATACAAGCCTAGCATCTTATACAATATAGGCCTCTAGGGCATACATATCTAACAATCTCCCACTTACACTAAGGCCTGTAGCTGGTGCAATAAGTACCCACTGTCTACACTAGAACCAGTTGCCGGTGTACCGCATGCCCAACAGCTCGAACAGTTTCTCAAACTGGACTTGAGGGATGGCCTTGGTGAATGGATCTGCCGTGTTGTCTTTCGTGTCTACTCTTCGTACCTCGATGTCCTGGCGATCCACTATCTCCTTGATGAGGTGATACTGCCTTAAGATATGTCTGGATTTTTGATGGGACCTCGGTTCCTTTGCCAAAGCCATGGCTCCATTGTTATCGCAATACAGAGGATTAACAATGGATGGAACCACCTGAAGTTCAGAAATGAACTTCCTTATCCAGACTGACTCTTTTGCGGCATCATTAGCAGCAATATACTCAGTTTCTATCGTGGAGTCAACGACGGTATCTTTCTTGGAACTCTTCCAACATACCGCCCCTCCATTTAAGGTAAATACAAACCCTGAGATGGACTTACTATCATCCTTATCGCTCTGGAAGCTGGAGTCGGTAAAGCCCTCCATTTGGAGATCTCCGTTACCATACACCAAGAACATTTCTTTAGTTCTTCTCAAGTACTTCAGAATGTTCTTCACAACATTCCAGTGTTTCTCCCCTGGATTGGATTGATACCTGCTTACTGCACTCAGTGCATAAGCTACATCTGGGCGAGTACACAACATCGTATACATTATAGATCCTACCACCGAAGCATAGGGTATAATTCTTATGCGAGTCCTCTCCTCATCAGTCTTTGGAGACATCTCTTTGGAGAGGGTGATCCCGTGACAAGCGGGTAAATTACCCCGCTTGGAATCTTCCATACTAAATCTCTTTAGTATGGTATCTATGTATCTCGATTGGGACAATCCCAATAATTTCTTAGATCCATCTCTATAGATCTTAATTCCCAGAATGTACGAGGCATTACCCAGGTCTTTCATGGAGAATCTCTGCGATAAGAATAGTTTGACCGATTGTAGCATAAGAACATCATTTCCTATCAAAAGAATGTTGTCCACGTACAATACGAGGAATGTAATAGTACTCTCTACAATCCTTTTATAAATACATGGTTCATCTACATTTTTGATAAAACCAAACTCTTTGATTGTATCATCAAAGCAGATGTTCCAACTCCGTGATGCATGCTTTAATCCATAAATGGATTTAAGCAGCCTGCATGCTTTAATCCATAGATGGATTTAAGCAGCCTGCATGCTTTTCCGCTGCTCCCACTATCAATGAAGCCTTCTGGCTGATCCATAAAAATGCATTCTTTTAAATCACCATTTAGAAATGCCATTTTAACATCCATCTGCCATATTTCATAATCATAGTGAGCAGCTATAGCAAGCAGGATCCGAATGGATTTGAGCATCGCGACTGGTGAAAAGGTTTCATCATAGTCCAAGCCTGGTCTTTGACGAAATCCTTTTGCAACCGGCCTATCTTTATAGGTCTCCACATGACCATCCACACCAATCTTTCTCTTAAAATTCCACTTGCACCCTATGAGTTTTACTCCAGAAGGTGCAACCTCTAAAGTCCAAACTTTGTTGGTGTGCATGGATTCCATTTCGGATCTCATGGCATCCAGCCACTTCACTGAGTCACCACTCGTGATATCTTGCTGAAAACTAGTAGGATCATCATCATCCATGATGAAATCTTCTTTATCACCATCAATTAGAAAACCATGGTATCTATCAGGTGGGCGAGAAGTCCTACTAGATCTACGGAGTGGCTGAGGTTCGTTAGGTTCTATTGAAACCTCAGGTTCAACCAAGTCATCGATAATTGTTTGTGGATCTGGAATTTCTTCCAGTTCTACCGCATTGCCAACAATATCATTTGTAAAAAATTCATTTTCTAAAAATGTGGCATACTGAGAAACAAACACCCTTTGTTCTTCCTTGTGGTAGAAAAGATATCCATACGAGTGTTTTGGATATCCCATAAATTTACACAAAACCGATCGTGTCTCGAGTTTTTCTGGATTCTGCTTTTTCACATAAGCCGGACAACCCCATATCCTAACTCGTTTAAGAGATGGTCTCTTCCCATACCATATCTCATATGGAGTGGTAGACATGGTTTTGGTCGGAACCCTATTCAATAGATATATTGCAGTCTCCAATGCGCGCCCCCATAATGAAAGTGGTAACTCAGCATCACTCATCATTGATCGTACCATATCTAATAGGGCACGATTCCTCCGTTCCGACACACCGTTGTGTTGCGGTGTGTATAGAGGAGTGAACTAAGAGAGAATCCCATTCTCTTTTAGGAAATCTAGAAACTCTGAGCTTAGATACTCTCCTCCTCAATACGATCGAAGTTTCTTGATACTTAAGCCTGTTTGTTTTTCTACTTCAGATTTATACTCCTTGAACTTTTCGAAGGCTTCAGACTTATGTTTCAACAAGAACACGTGTCCGAATCTCGGGAAATCATCAGTAAAAGTTATGAAGTACGAAAACCACCTCTCGCATGTGTAGACATTGGTCCACATACATCACTATGTATGAGGCCTAAGAGTGCAGTAGCTCTTTCTCCATGTCCACTAAACGGAGTTTTGGTCATTTTACCTTTGATACAAGACTGGCAAGTTGCATAAGATTTATATTCAAACGGGTTTAAATATCCATCTTTATGTAACTTGGTTAGTCTTGTTTCATTAATATGACCAAGCCTACAATGCCAAATGAAAGCTTCATTTATGTCTGAAATCTTCCTTTTGTTTGTGTGTTGTATATTGAAAACTGTATGTTGATTTAGGACGTATATCCCGTTATTTAATGTACCATACACAATCAACTCTTAATTAAGGTTAATGTTCATAACATTAGATTGTAATACAAAATTATATTCTTCATTGTCCAACAACGATATTGATATAATATTACATAATATCGAAGGTACAAAATAACATGGGTTCAAAACCAATATACAACCCGACGGCAAACCAAGGTGATACTCTCCCACTGCTATAACATGTACAGAGAAACCATTCCTATCTCGGAGAGTGTGGTCACCTTTCTTCAAAAGCCTGCTATTTCTCAGCCCCTGCACACAATTGCAGATGTGAGATCCTGACCCGGTATCTAATACCCAAGAAGCAAAGTTAATTGAAAAACAGTTTTTTGTTACAAACACACCTGAAGTGGAAGCATCGGCATGCTTCTTCTTCTTGAGGCCGGCCAGGTATCCAACCCAGTTTCTCTTCCAGTGCCCAGTCTGGTGGCAGTGGAAGCATTCCCCTCTTCCTGTTGCAGCAGCCCCTATCCTATCCTTTCTCGTTTCCTTTTTCACTCCTCCTCTCGGTTTGATGGGATTCTTCTTCTTCTTCTTTCCCTTGGCCTTGGCTTTCGGGACGGAAGAGGAAGATGGCCCAACAATTAGAGCGGGAGTTTTCTCTACCTTTAGCGTGCTCTCTGCACTCCTCAACATATTGAGAAGTTCATGTAGTGACTTATTCATGTTGTGCATGTTGAAGTTTACAATGAACTGAGCAAAGGTAGGGGGAAGGGACTGTAGAACAATATCAACATACTGTTCGTTCTCCATGGTCTAACCCAGGTCCTCTAGTTCTTCAATAAGTTCAATTACCTTTAATACATGGTCACCTACAGACGTGCCAGCAGCCATCTGCATCTGAAACAACTTTCGAGATGCCTCGTATCGGAGAGTGCGAGATTGCTCTCCATACAACTCTTTTGTATGGAGAAAGATGGATTGTACATCCATCTTCTCATGCTTCTTCTGATGTTCATTGTTCATAGAAGCAAGCGCGATGCACTTGGCTATTGTACAGTCTATATCCCATATCTTGCAGATTTCTTTATTCGCAACTGAAGAATCAGGCCTGGGCTAGGAGGGGCTGGAGTAGTCAGGACGTATGCGACCTTATTATAGGTCAGGGCAATATTTGTTAGTGTATATACCCTAGAGGCCATTACTATATCATACTAGTTTGTATATTACTTAATAGAAGCTTGGGATATTCACAGTTGTATAGAAAATCTTGCTCAAAATAGTAGTATGCTATTTGGTTTATTTCTACTTTAATGTGTACATGTGTTTCTTTTAGTATATCACCTATACACATTAGTGGAAGCCCTTACGATCTTTGCTTGATTACCAGTGTTGTGATGGAAGTCACACTCGTGGGGGCTGGGTAATCCATAAGCACATCCTTATACAGGTCCCTAGTTGTAGGACTATCGAGACAGGGCATCGATACTCCGGAGTAGACTAGCGTATGCGCTTCTCATCCCAGCAGAGGAGATGGTCTGTCCCACAGCCGTCAGTACGTCGTACTTGAGATAGTATGTGGGTGCTCGTTAGGTTACGAGTACACTGGACATGACTCGTCGAGAACTGTTGGTTGGTACTATACCTATCGTCAGTTATCAGTTCCCAGGTGACATGAGTACAGCTTAGTCCGCCGACTTGACACTGTCACTTCGCCTCGAGTGTGTTCCCATTGTACTTTGATTACTACCCTACCACGGCTCAAAGGAGTCGTGCAAACAGGTAGTAGTTAGGTGTAGTCCCGAAGCACTTGGAGGTAGTGACGGTTAGACAGGATTCGTCTCTCCCGGTATTGGAGGTTGATATCGCGCTGTGTCATGGAGAGCCATTACACATAGTCGTCCCTGGCCAGGGCAAGCGAGATATACTGGTAGGTTTCCAGTATTATCTCAGGGTGTTCTGGGCTACACTCCGACACGACTTGTACCGCTATTAGGGGACTGACGTTTACCGCCCCCTAGGCCCTCCATGCGATATTCTCAGATGAATAGACCGGACTGTACGGAGACTGTCACATTCAGGCTCAGTAGGAGTTCGGATGAGTTCACCTCGTCAGTTTTCTTATCGGCATCTACCTGGGGGCCGTTACACACAGCTAGTGCCGCTTGCGGTCTGTGGTTAAACCCACTGCCAGCGTAGTGTCGAGTCTTCAGAGTTCCACACAGAGAGCTATTCGCCTTTAGTCAAAAGAGTAGAGGTCGCATGGTTTTGCGACAGGGTTCGGTCACATCCGCGCACTTGTGCACGTTTGGTGTCCGGGCAGTTATTACTAGCGGGCTTTGGTTTAAGCCAGAACCTAGTATACATTTTGGGATTGGTTTTATCTCATTTATATTCGTGTTCCTCAGAATGCGGATGCGGGTGTGTATGCATGGTTGACAGAGACAGAGGCAGAGGATTCTCATTAGGGTTGTGGACTGATGACTTTTGCCAAACCCTAATGAGAATAAGAAATATGATTAATAATAATATTAATTAAGTATTATTGTGCCATGGTTGGGTTGAAAGGTTGACTTTGTTGACTTGTTGACTTTGTTGACCGGTTGACTAGTTTGGACTTGTTGACCATCATCATGACAATGGCTATCATTTCATGGCTATGACTTTTGCTTGCTTGTTTGTTCACAAAACGTATTAAATGCATGAAATGATAATGCCATTGACATGAACCATCACATAATACTCAATTACTATTATTATTATGATTATTTTGTTTTTGAGAGCATGGTTGCAAAAGTCTTCTCTCATTCTATCATATTGATTCTCTCTCATCCTCAAGCTCTCCCTCTTCCTCTTGCTCATGGTTCTATTGTCTCATTAGTTGAGAAACAAGAACCATAGAGATAAAACCCAAAACACTTCTCTACTCATCCTAGTGTACAAGGTCTAGCAAGCCAAGTATTCTAGTTTCCTCTAGATTGAGGTTGGAGCCAAAGGTAGAAGCTTTCGGGTGGAACCATCTTCGGCACAAGGAGACGACGAGGCGAGGTCGATCCGACCACCACAAGGAGTCGAAGAGAAGGAGTTCAAGTTAAGGTATAACCCCTAACATAGTAGTTAAACTCTTAGTTAGGTTGTTAGATAATTTGTTTAGCGAAGATCCGTTTTTAGAGTCCATGTTACCTCCACCGAAAAAATAATTTTTCACCTTTTCCGCATCCCCGAAAGAACCGGGAAGGGTAACGTGGACTTACAATATTTACGTTCCTCAGCCAATCTTTGTAATTCGGTCCCGTGAGTTTATTCTTATCTAATAAAAGCTTAAGTCCCGTCATAGGTATCTGCCATTAGGAGAGAGAAAAGAAGACACTCAGCGATTGCTCTTGCATAATTATATTGGTTATTAATCTTATCTAATCGATGTCTCCCACTACTTTTATCAAATTTTCCTTCAAACCTTGAAAGGAAAATTAGCCAGGATTAATTGTAATCTACAAATTCGCTAACCGGTCATCCAGGCCAGTGTCAGTACTCCGAGGGAGATTCTCCATTCTTTTGCACGGACCTAATTAAAAAAAACATCATTTTCCTAGAGGCGTAACCCCGTTGACACCTTTAGGTCCGTGCGAAAGCACGGGGAACCTCCCTCGGAGTACCGATACCTACCTGGCCGAACGATTGGTGAACCTGTAGGGTGTAATTAATCCCGGCTAATATTACCTTTTATGGTTTGAAGGAAGATTTGATAAAAATAGTGGGAGCCATCCTGATTAGATAAAATAACCAATCTAATCTTGCAAAGAGCGCACGCAAAGTGATTATCCTTCTTTCTCTCCTGGTAGTGACCAATGACATGCCTTAATCAAGATAATAATATGGATGTTTTAACCGAACCTACTTATTATACTGGGCTAGGTTCCGCTCTATCTTATGATTGTCATAAGTCTGAGCAAGGAATATAGGAATATTCGAATTCCCACGCCACCCAAACGAAGAAAAAACATGTTGATGTATTATCTTCAGGTTTGTTTGTTATGAAGAACTGTTTCTCAGTTTACTTTTGTAAGTACACGGTAGCGTCCCGGCTGTCTAACAGACGCCAAATGCGGAACAAAAACTTTTACAACTGGCGCTATCGTATACTATAATCCGGATCTGCCATTAAAGCTAAACTAACAAACTACAAAGTGGGTAGAAATGTTATACCGAACGATCCGAGTCCTTCGGTCTTCAGCCATCATCCCACGCTTTGTTGCGGCTGCTCCGATCTCCTGAATCTTCAGTCTTCTCGTCCAGGTGGCACCACGTCGATGGATCTTTAAACGGGCTCCTGCCTCTGAACCGAGGCAACTCGGTCGTCAAGTTTGCTAAAAGAGACGACCAAGCACTAGTAAAATAGGGGGTTGCCCCTACGGATATTGAAATCCGTTGGGGCATATTTAACTTGGCCCTACGGATTAATCCGTAGGGCTAAAAGGTTGCCCCTACGGGCCCAGACGTCCAAGAATAAAAATATTAATTCTTAATTTGGTGTTTGCCCCTACGGAGCCGCAAACAAAGGACCTACGGGCAAATCCATAGGGGCAACTAAATTTCGATTTAATAAAGGCACAGATCGATCACCTACGCTCACTTTCTTCCTCTCTCTCTCGATCGCGCGCGAAAAAAATCCCCAAATCGCCACGCCGTTCTCCTCGTCGCCACCGCCGTTCTCGTCGCCACCGCCGTTCTCGTCGTCGCCACCGCCGCTCAGGTCGTCGCCACCGCCGTTCAGGTGAGTAAATCTTCAGGTAAATTAAAGAATTTTTTGATTATTTTGGGCTTAGGGTTCATGGCTAGGTCTGGGGTTGCGCGCGCGAGTTGGGGTTCGGCAGGGGTCGCGGTCGGGGTCGGGGTCGGGGTTAGGGTTAGGGTTGGGGTTCGGCTGCTGCAGGGGCTGGGGCTGGGGTTAGGGTTTGCCTTAGGGTTGGTGTTGGGGTTTAGCTGGCCGCGCTGGGGTTAGGGTTAGGTTGGGGCGGGGTGGGGCTGGGCTGGGGCTGGGGCTGGGGCTGGGGCTAGGTTGGGGTTAGGGTTAGGTGGATTGATGACAAAAAAATACCATAATTTATAAGTATATTACTCATCTAATGTGGATGGCATGTGAAAGCTAGATGAAGGTCGAGGCAAGCACAACAAATTTGTTGGATGGGACAATGTCAATAGGAGCTCAATGCTATTTGGAAAAATAATAATTCAAAAACATAGTGGAGTTTCCGATTGGTGGCATGGACTAGTTTGATGTATGTAGTTGGTTTGATTTATGAAAAAATGGGGAGACAACATGCATGTATGCATATAGGTAACATCTGCCAATATGCCATATCCAGACCGCAATCTATTTTTGCCTATTGGCTAATATGAAAATATCAGCCCGCGTATATGACATAATCAAAGTCGTTAAATCTTGATACGGTTTGTGTTTCGTTTTTTTATTTATCAGTTCTGTCAATGTTGCGTATAACGCTTTATGATTTCAGTATCCTACATTTGTAGTTTTAATTGTTGATTGTTATAGATGAATACCATTGCAATAATAGTTTTTGGTTGATGAATGCTATTGCAATGTAGGATGATCAGTTCTATCAATCTTGATCTCAATGGTTTAAAATCATGTTACACAAACAACACAAATGCACAACAAACGTATAATTAGAGAGCGATTCGAGATATTCAGGTTAAAACCAATATATGATACTCGATGATAATATGAAACCTTCATATTCCCATCGATACTCATATATGAAACTAAAAGCGCCACTTAGTCCCCGTCTATCGGTTAACATACGTGCGATGCTCGTCGTGACTTAGAACTATACGAAAGTTGTTAAATATCGGACAGTATAGCTCGATACTAACAACCGTCGTATAGTCTACGCGACGAGAAAATTCAATCGTATGGTAACCCATAGATTTGTCCCGTGTAGACAAGTTAAGAATGTATAAAGCAAACGCCTTCATTCACTTGTGTTTTCATCCGTTTCGAGATATTTCGTCGGTACCTTTCCGCTGGTTCTCTGTGTACAAAGATAGATTAGATGTTCATTTCAACGTTGTTTCACAGCTTTGAAATGATTATCTATTCTATTACAGTGTACTCGGAGAACAGCGGGGAGGTGCTGCCGAAATTTACTCGAAACGGTTGAAAGCACAAGTGATGGGCGTTCGCTCTATACATTCTTAATGGGATAGAAGCCTACCCCCGACAGCCGGAACACACACATACAACAAGAATACACAACAAACGCATAATTAGAGAGCGATTCGAGATGTTCGGGTTAAAACCAATATATGATACTCGATGATAATATAAAACGTTCATATTCCCATCGATATTCATATATGAAACTAAAAGCGCCACTTAGTCCCCGTCTATCGGTTAACATACGTGTGATGCTCGTCGTGACCTAGAACTATACGAAGGTTGTTAAATATCGGACAGTATAGCTCGATACTAACAACCGTCGTATAGTCTACGCGACGAGAAAATTCAATCGTATGGTAACCCATAGATTTGTCCCGTGTGGACAAGTTAAGAATGTATAAAGCAAACGCCTTCATTCACTTGTGTTTTCATCCGTTTCGAGATATTTCGTCGGTACCTTTCTGCTGGTTCTCCGTGTACAAAGATAGATTAGATGTTCATTTCAACGTTGTTTCACAGCTTTGAAATGATTATCTATTCTATTACAGTGTACTCGGAGAACAGCGGGGAGGTGCTGCCGAAATTTACTCGAAACGGTTGAAAGCACAAGTGATGGGCGTTCGCTCTATACATTCTTAATGGGATAGAAGCCTACCCCCGACAGCCGGAACACACTCATACAACAAGAATACACAACAAACGCATAATTAGAGAGCGATTCGAGATGTTCGGGTTAAAACCAATATATGATACTCGATGATAATATGAAACCTTCATATTCCCATCGATACTCATATATGAAACTAAAAGCGCCACTTAGTCCCCGTCTATCGGTTAACATACGTGCGATGCTCGTCGTGACCTAGAACTATACGAAGGTTGTTAAATATCGGACAGTATAGCTTGATACTAACAACCGTCGTATAGTCTACGCGACGAGAAAATTCAATCGTATGGTAACCCATAGATTTGTCCCGTGTGGACAAGTTAAGAATGTATAAAGCAAACGCCTTCATTCACTTGTGTTTTCATCCGTTTCAAGATATTTCGTCGGTACCTTTCCGCTGGTTCTCCGTGTACAAAGATAGATTAGATGTTCATTTCAACGTTGTTTCACCGCTTTGAAATGATTATCTATTCTATTACAGTGTACTCGGAGAACAGCGAGGAGGTGCTGCCGAAATTTACTCGAAACGGTTGAAAGCACAAGTGATGGGCGTTCGCTCTATACATTCTTAATGGGATAGAAGCCTACCCCCGACAGCCGGAACAAACACATACAAACGCATAATTAGAGAGCGATTCGAGATATTCGGGTTAAAACCAATATATGATAATATGAAACCTTCATATTCCCATCGATACTCATATATGAAACTAAAAGTGCCACTTAGTCCCCGTCTATCGGTTAACATACGTGCGATAATTTATTCTTTTCAACGACAAACGCACACACAAAGCATATACACGGATTTTCTCCTTTGTCAGTAACTATCCCGTTCTTATATTTCTCAATATAGTCAGCATAACTTACAATTTATATGTTATTCAGTCTAACATGGCCCATGAGTACGTCAGAGTTAAGGACTGGATGTATATGGATTGGAAACAACGTATGCAACCTAAGTTTGTCGCAGGAGTTGCTGCTTTCCTTGAATTTGCACGTGCACATAATAAGATCATAATAGAGAAGATTCTTTGTCCGTGCGATAGATATGGCAATAAGTACTGGCAGAAGGTAGAATTGGCAGAGCTTCATATTGTAAAACATGGGTTTACTAGACTTTATTCAACTTGGAAATATCACGGGGAAGGAGAAGAATGCAGTACTGCGGTAGAAGAAGAAGGAGAACACGATAATGCGGCAGGAAAAGAAGAAGAATTTGGTAATACGGCAGGAGACGGAAATTTATTTCCATCAGAAGAAATGGAGGATGTGGTAGAGGCTGCCCTAGGTGAATCTATTCGTACCGAAGATGACATTCCTTCCGTTCAAGGACCGCGTGCGGATAAATATGAAAATTTCATGAATGATGCTAGGAAACCAATTTATAAGAATGCGAAGTATTCCACCCTCTCATGGTTCGTCTAACTTTTCCAGATTAAGTGCCTAAATGGATGGAGCAACAAGTCATTCACAATGCTTCTTTCGTTCTTGAAAGATTCTATGCCTCCGGGAAATAATGTGCCCGAAAGCTGGTATGAAGCCCAGAAGATGATGTCTGATTTGGGTCTAAAGTGCGAGAAGATTCAAGCATGTCCTAAAAATTGCGTGTTGTACCGGAAAGAGAATTCAGATTTGAAAGAGTGTCTAACATGCGGAGCGGCCAGGTATAAGCCGAAAGATTCTGATAAGAAGCCTGATATACCTGTGAAGATAGCACGATACTTTCCCATAACACAGAGGCTACAGAGGCTATTCAGGTGCAAGAAAACAGCCGAGGTAATGATTTGGCATCACCGTGCTCCTCCAAGCGAAAATGGAAAAATGAGCCATCCAAGAGATTCACCGGCATGGAAGGATTTCGATAGGAGGCACGCAATATTCAGTAGCGATCCTCGCAATGTCCGGCTCGGACTGGCTACCGATGGCTTCTGCCCATTCAACTATATGGCTGGAAGTCACAGTACATGGCCCGTTGTAATGATAATTTATAATCTGTCGCCTTGGTTGGCTATGGACCAATCATACTTTATGATGCCTCTTCTTATCAACGGACCAAACTCACCGGGGAACAATATCGACGTCTATCTCCGACCTCTGATCGAGGAGCTGAAAACTTTGTTCATTGATGGTGTAGAGACATATGATTCAAACATAAATACAACCTTCATACTGCGTGCGGCTTTAATGTGGACAATTAATGACTTTCCTGCTTATGGAATGCTATCAGGTTGGTCCGTACATGGTCACAAAGCATGTCCTCATTGCCATGAACACACAACATCAAAATTTTTGAATTTTAGCAGGAAGGTTTGTTATTGCGGCCATCGACGTTTTCTGCCTCCAGACCACCCCTATAGGTTAGACACGGTTCACTTTGATGGTCATCAGGAGCTTCTTGGGCCTCCATCCCCATTGTCCGGAGAGGACGTGACTGCTAAATGGGATGGTTAACATAACGTGACCTTCGGGATGGATCCGACGAAACAGGTCAAACCACAATATTGGAACAAGTTAAGCATTTTCTTCGAGCTTCCGTACTGGTCTACAAATTCAGTGCGTCATTGTCTGGACGTCATGCATATAGAGAATGGAGTATCAGAGCACATACTTGACTTGCTTCTGTGTAAAGACGGGAAATCGAAAGACAACATGAATGCTCGGATGGATCTATAAGAGTGGTGAATAAGAAGTGAACTGCACCCTAAACCGGTAGCGGGTAAACCGGGCAAGTTTGTACTTCCCAATGCCGCTTATCATATGTCACAACCGGAGAAGAAAAGATTCCTGCAGGTGTTGCATGATTTGAAAGTCCCCACAGGTTTCTTAGGATCATTCAGTAAGAAAATAAAAATTATGAAGGGCAAGATCGATGTGCTGAAAAGTCATGATCACCATGTTATCGTGGAGCACCTTCTTCCATTAGCCCTCAGGACTTCTCTCCGCGACTCGTTTGGTCTAGTAATCAACGACCTATGTTGTTTTTTCAGGGAGTTGTGTGCTAAAACACTGGAGGTTGCAACGCTGGATAAACTAGAAAATTCTATTGCGTTGATACTTTGCAAGTTTGAGCGTATTTTCCCACCGTCATTCTTCGATATCATAATACACTTGACGGTTCATCTTGCAACTGAGGCGAAGTTAGCCGGACCGGTACAATATCGATGGATGTATCCCATCGAGAGGTACGTGTAATTTTTCGTTTCGTGCAATTTATAAATTTATTGTTGTCCTGTATGCCTGTATTTATTTATTCAACATATTCTCATTAGGTACCTTTACACTCTTAAGAAGTATATACGCAATAAAAATCGACCAAAGGGTTCTATCATGCAAGGTTATCTTCTTGATGAAGCAACCACATTTTGTTCCTGCTATCTGGACGAGAACATTGAGACAAGGCTTAACCGACCACGAAGAATTCAAGACGGGCCATATGGTAAAGCCGAGTATAAGAGGGTAGACACTATGTTTATCAACAAGATATACCGGTTTATCTTGCTTAATTGCGCATGTCTTGAACAAATTAGAGAGTAAGTTCTTTTGGATTAATTGTTATATCTGTGTTTGTGTGTGTATGAAATGACATAATATTAATGTCATAATTATTTGTCGAAAACAGAACTCATTTTAACGAGGTACGTGAGGGGCATCTTGATTGGAACGAAGAACGTTTGGAAAAATACCATCAGGATAATTTTTGTGATTGGGTCACAGAGCATGTAAGTTATTCGAATTACATTTTATTGCTATCAGTTTTAATCTAAACTTGTATCGTTATGTATTTGTCGTAAAATTTGTTTTGTTAGATCCACGATCCGAACTTGTCTGCATCATTTGAGAGTGATTCAAGATGTTTAGCTCAATTTCCTGGTATGGAGGTTGCATATTACAAAGGATTTGGTGTCCTTGGATACAAATTCGAAGTTAAGGACATAGAAACATCTAGAACCACTCAGAATAGTGGGATTGCGACGGTAGGATCGGACGGTGTGATTTACTATGGGTACTTAAATTGTATACTCGGCATCCACTATCCCGAACGATCAGAACCCTTTTATATATTCCAGTGTACTTGGTACGATCCGCGAACCGATACGGACAGGTGGAGAAGCGGTCTTGGGACTTGGAAAGATGAATATGGATTGACCAGTGTGAACACACTTCGATTTTAAGGTCAGGACGATCCGTTTATCTTTCCCAAGCGTTCCAAGTATACTATTCACAGTGTTTGAAGCATCCGGGGTGGAGTGTTGTATGCCGATAGAAACCCAGAGATGTCTACGATGTCCCAGAATACGAGGACAGCGATGAGGACGAAGAAGAGAGAAGGCTTAAAGTGCTCCGACCGTCTGTTTCGAAGGACGGGTTGTCTTCGACCGATCATGAAGTTACGTAGGTTAGAAATGACATCGACGATGAAATCCAAGTAGATATGTATGATGCGCCCACGAAACGAAAAAGGTTATCAGTAATGTTATATTATTACTTCACATTTTACGCTCTATACATATATAGTCAATACTTTTAATGATTGTCTAATGCGTCCACGAACCGTTTATCTAGATTTGATGACGATGTCGGGAGCAGCGAGGGGCGGCAGGAGCTCCAGCCGTGGCAGAGGCAGAGGCAGAGGCAGAGCGGTTCTGCCGCCCGGAGAGCTCCGTAGGGAGCTTCAGAGGGCCGGTCTTGCACCTAGATCGGAGACCCCTTCGGATGCCTCCTTCCGTGTGGATTTTGCCGCACCTACAGGTATACTGTGTTAGTTATATGTATGCCCGAGAGGCCATTACTATACATAGAATGTATATTGTAGTGGATGCTGGGACATATATAGTGAGGACTTTCTTGCTCGACATGATAGTATGCTATCTGGTTGAACTTTACCTTAACGTGTACACTTATTGTCTCTCTGTTACATGTTGGTAAAGCCCTTAGGATGTGTACTTAACTACCTGGACTATGATGCGGATCATACTAGTGGGGACATGGTAGTCCATAAGTACATCCTTCAAAGTCCCTAGTCGAGGGTGTATCGAGACGGGGCATCGATATACCAGAGTAGACTAGCGTATACCTTCTTGACCCATACAGATGGGCGATGGATGATCCCATATCCATTGGTGTTTGACATCAGAGATGATATACGGGTGCTCAGTAGAGACTGGGTACACTGGACGGACTCGCCGAGAACTCCCAGATGGTATTATACCTCACGTCAGATGACAGTTCTCTGGTGACACTGGTACAGAGTAGTCTGTTGACCCGAGATCGTCATAGAGTCTTGTGTGGTTCCCACTGTGCTTTGATTTCCATCTTACCACGTCCAAGAGGGCGTGCAAAACGGTGGTTTTTGGGTACAGTCCCGAATCATATGGAGGCAATGAGCGATAGGAGGGGATTCGTCTCTCCCGGTATAGGGGGTTGATGTTGCGCTGTGTTCGATTGGCTATAACCGGAAATCCCTGGCCAGGGTTGCTGAGATTTACTGGTAAGTGTTACCAGTAGTTTCTCGAATTGTTATAGACCTCATATCGACACGACTTATCGAGCTATTGGGGTCTGACGTTTACCACCCCTAGGCGAGATATGCGACAGATCAGACGGACAGACCGGACTGTACGGTAAGTGTTACTGGTCGGATTCACAGGAGTGTGAGCGGGCTTGCTCGTCGATCTTCTGATCGCTCAATACCCGGGTGGCCGTTACGTTTAGCAGACCGCTTGCGGCTTGTGGGTGTTTGATATGATCATCACCTGCTGCCGGCGTATTGACGAGTCTTTAGAGTCCTACACAGAGGTTTCCTGGCTCAAGCGAAACGAAATAGGAGCGCATATGAGATATGTGCGGGACCGAGAATAATGCGTGTATGTGATACCGTATTCTATTCTCGCGATGAATGTATCGAATGGTTGTATGCGATATAACCTAGTTATCGAATCAAGTATTGATTCGATAAGCCGATACATTGAATACTAGTCGGTTGTGTGCGACATGACCGGATCATTGAATCAAGTGTTGATTTAATGATTTAATGCATAATTATATATTTGATATATTACTTTGCACTAACTAGTATTGGTTCACTTTAAACGGATTTTCTCACTTGGTTTGTGCACTTTGTATATGTGATATACTTTTGTACACATGATTGTATCATGTTTGATGATGCATGCTTTTTGGTTAAGTGTAAAGAATTAAACCATGGTTAAGTTGGAAATTAGGGTTTTGTTTTATCCATTATTTATTTTGGTAAAATATTAAGCATAAAGAAATGAAATGGTGGCTAATTTTGGACTTGCATGTTGAAGCTTCATGAAGCTTTGACTTAGTCACCATTTTGTCTCATGCTTAACCCTAACCACTCCACTCAACCCTAGTTGATTCTCTACACTTCACCATGGTTAGATTATGATAAGCATTCCTTTTATTTTCTATTTTGGAATTAACTTATCATAACAATATTCATCTTCTTCATCTTCTTCTTCCTTGAAGAAGCTTGCTTCATCAATGGTGATTGATGAAAACAAGTGAGAAATCCAATTCTAAAGTCTACCCACTTCCTATTTCTTCATCCTCTACCTCTTGCCAAATAGTAGAGTGTGTTTTCTTCACAAGTTTCTTGACTTGGTGAAGTGAGAGCTTGATCTAGTGATGCCTCGACGTAGATCATCTTCGGCATCGTCGTCGATGACCTAGCCCGTCCATTCTCCGATGAAGCCGACTCTAGAGCCCGGGAACCATTTTGGACAGCCAGGAGACATCATCACGGAGCCGTGGAGGTGGAGGACCGGATCTACAAAGGTTGTATTTCCGTTCCTTTAGTAAAATAGTTTACTAGTTGCATCTTTCGCCTAGTTTTCTAGCCAACGATCCGTAGTCGGGTTTCTCGGCACCGTTAAAATGAAAAATTGGCATGGTTGATGCCTTGTGAGACCTCTTGGGAGTGCCTAGGAACCCTACATACTGCACGCATATCCATTTTGAATGTAATATTACAGATATTCATGCTTGTTTATGTCAAAATTACTTATACTGTCAATGTTTGATTGTCTAGTTGTTGGTGATGCGTCCACATCTGGGACATAGGCCACCCCCGCTCCTCCAGGTATGTTTATATATCATATAGTGTATGTATATTGATTTAGAATGCTATATCATAAATACACACATTCCTTTTGCTCTTACTTAGCAATTTTTATTATTGTCTAGCTGTAGGTGGTGACACCACCGCACCTGCGGGTATGTTTATATATCCTATAGTGCATTCATATTGATTTAGAATGTTATATTATTGATCTACACATTCTTTTTACAATTACTTATATAATCTATTTTTAATTGTCTAATTATAGGTGGTGCGTCCACATCTTCCGCAGGGGCCACTCCTGCCGCTTCCATACCCTCCGCATCGTCTGCAGGTTAGTATGAATAAATTTAAAATATTTACTCATTTTACATATGCTCTATAGAATAAATATGAACTTCATGGAAATTTAGCGTCGATGTTTATTTTCTAGTTGGAGGGGATGCGTCCGCATCCGGGACCCCGGTTGTTCCTCACCGGAGGAACTATCGTCCCGCTCGTGCTGCTGCCCGGGCCCAGGCTCGTGCGATAGTCACCGGAGGTATATATCACACTTGAATTTTTGTTTAACCTTGATTTCTTAATACAACTTTGTCTTATTATTGATTGTCTTGATATTTCGTGCAGACGCAGGGCCTCCCCATCCCCAGAGGGGGACTAGAGGCCCGAATCAGTCCCATAGGCTGAGGCCTGACAGAGCTAGGGGGGAGGCAGCATTCCCCCTTTTTTTACCCTTGACTATCGCTATACCGGTCCTCATGCCGAGAGGTTCGGCCGGTATTTGGGGGACGAGAGCCGGCTTGTGAAGAACTATCCACTTCACGTTGAGTGGGGCGAGCAGCACCAGCGCTCATTCGCCTTCTTCTTTGATCAGGCTCGGGTATGTATTAATATATATTTTCATTTGATCTATCCAATATATTTATCATTAACACTTGCAATCTAATAACAATGTTTTTTTTGTATTTTCAGTTGGATTACGATTTTCAGCCTGTAGCCGACCCTGATCACCCGGGGAGGGTGCTCGACCTTGATGCTCTGTACAATGGCCTGATGAAGAACATGTAGGCCAAGGTCCGATACAACAGGAATGAGCTGAAGGCTGACTGCTACTCCCTGTGGATGGCGACCTCCGAGGCAGAGAGAGCGGCCTCCTATCTACTCCGGCGTTTGCGAGAGTCGACGTAGAGACATGGCCTCTATTGTGCGCTTATTTCGACTCCCAACGCAAACAGGTATGTATTTTAAATGTAATTCATTATTTATGATATAATTTATTTCTTTGTGTTTTTTAATTAGAAAACTAAATGTTAATGCGTTGTGTAGAAACAGGCCGCTCAGAATACAGAGAACAGGAAGTCGGCGAAGAGGGGTCGCCCCACTTACACAGGTGGCTCGAGGAACATTACTCGAGCCATGGAGTTATCGGTAAATTACAATAGACCGACCTTTGTGATATTCTGCAATATTAAGAGTTATTTTCTAATATTTCTAATATTAAGAGTTACTTTCTAATATTGCAGACATCTCGGACCGTGGCGTCAGGTGGTACACCGAGCGTGCTGTCCGCATATCTTGCCGTCCACGGCACCTCGACAGATCCCGCCACGGGCGAGTTTCGATATCCCAACGTCGCTACCCAGGAGTACTGCGTAAGTGTTAATATTTTTTCTACCCAAATTTGAAATTTTAGTTTTGGAAGGTTCAAGTTTAAATCTTATACTTATACTTTACTGCTTAATGTGGGTGTAGGAGCGGGTGGTTGAGCAGGCCCAGGCCTCGGGGATCGATTTTACCGGACAGAGCGATCCGAGGCTGCTGACCCCAGTTCTGGACGCCGCACACGGAGGGCATCACGGAGGTTGGGAGAGAGGCCGGGGACTGGGCCCTAGTAGGGCCCATATGAGGTTGGACTCCACCCCGGCGGTTACTTCCTCCGTCTCCGGTGACCCACGTGTCCATCAGGAACTGGAAAGCTTGAGGCCACCGTTCAGGAGTTGAAGGAGATGCTGGTATGTATACTGCTTTATAGTAAAATATCATGTCATATTATATAGATATCAACATATCCATAATTAGTACGTAGCTTGAGCTTATTTGGTTTTAGACTTAAGTTTGATTAATCATACATACAGATGTAATTAAAATAAACAACAAACTAGATATCCAAACGGGGTTTCGAAATAACTTAATAATGATACGAATTCGAATAATACACAGTTCTTACACGCTTATTACACACGTTAGGTCCAGACGCGACAGGGTACAGCGGCCGAGCCTCCACATGCATCTCCTTCGGCTGCGGCTCCGCAAGCCACTACATCGGCTGCGCTTCCGCAGACAGCTCCTGTAGCTCCACCGCCCACTCAGACTCCCGCAGCCGCGGCTCCGCAAGCGACTACCTCGACGGCGGCTGCGCAGACCACATCGCCAGCTCCACAGGCCGCTCAAACTCCCGCTCACGCCGAATTGCAGAGTTTATTGACCGAGGAGCAGGCGCGCGTTATTCTATCGTTATTCAGAGGTGGAGCTGGACCGAACAAGGGTAGCTTTTTGGTTCTTATTTTTTGAAACATGTATTTATTTATATCATACACATTGTACTACATTTTGAAACGATTTCGATATTGGTTTATATTTATATCATATTCAGTTTTTGGATTTCTTTTGTATATTATATGCGTGAGATGTGATTATGAATACTGCGATATATGTTGTGTGATGATTATTTTTATATTTGATTGATGTATATATTATTGTGCACAGGGCGGGAAAAAATCAAGCAGCCCATTTTAAAAAAAAAATACAGATAATATGTACCTACGGATTAATCCGTAGGTACACATGTTGCCCCTACGGATAAATCCGTAGGGGCAAAATATCAGCAGTAACTGATATTTCCCCCATGATCTCAGTACCAGGGGGTTGGGGCGTGCCCCTACGGACATATCCGTAGGGGCCACTGCCTCTCCCCTACGGATATATCCGTTGGGGCAAAATATTAGGAATCCTGATATTTTGCCCCTACGGATAGGTACCTACGTAGCTATCCGTAGGGGGTATAACTTGGACCTACGGATTTGTCCATAGGTACACTTAATATATTAAAAAAACCCGTAAATAATATAAATTTTTTTACCCTACGGCTTAGTCCGTAGGGGCAATAGGACCTACACAGAAATCCGTAGGGGCAAGAATTTGCCCGTAGGGGCAAGTTCAGGGCCTCAACTTGCACCTGCGGCCTTTGCACCTATGGGGTAATTTTTTGCCCCTATGCATATATCCGTAGGGGCAGTGGGTTGCCCCTACGGACATATCCGTAGGGGCAACCCATATTTGTAGTAGTGAAGATGATGTAGAGAATGAGTAGAACACTTTGTCTCGCTTCGTCCAAAGACATGGATGAACGGTTAATGAAGTTGCATTTTGGAATCAGGTGAAATGAGAAATAAGGCTATCTAATTTCCATGAGTCCAAAACAATATCAATCTTTTTTCAAGCAACCATACTCTTTTACCAAGGGGTGGTCGGCCATATATAGAAGGAGGTGGGGGTGAGTGTAGGAGAGGGGGAGGTGACCACTGTTAGTTATATGTATGCCCTAGAGGCCATTACTATACATAGGATGTATATTGTAGTGGATGCTTGGACATATATAGGGAGGACTTTCTTTCTCGACATGATAGTATGCTATCTGGTTGCTCTTTGCCTTAACGTGTACACTGTTTGTCTCTCTGTTACATGTTGGTAAAGCCCTTAGGATGTGTACTTAACTACCTGGACTATGATGCGGATCATACTAGTGGGGACATGGTAGTCCATAAGTACATCCTTCAAAGTCCCTAGTCGAGGGTGTATCGAGACGGGGCATCGATATACCAGAGTAGACTAGCGTTTACCTTCTCGACCCATACAGATGGGCGATGGATGATCCCATATCCATTGGTGTTTGACATCGGAGATGATATACGGGTGCTCAGTGGAGACTGGGTACACTGGACGGACTCGCCGAGAACTCCCAGATGGTATTATACCTCACGTCAGATTGCAGTTCTCTGGTGACACTGGTACAGAGTAGTCTGTTGACCCGAGATCGTCATAGAGTCTTGTGTGGTTCCCACTGTGCTTTGATTTCCATCTTACCACGTCCAAGAGGGCGTGCAAAACGGTGGTTTTTGGGTACAGTCCCGAGTCACATGGAGGCAATGAGCGATAGGAGGGGATTCGTCTCTCCAGGTATAGGGGGTTGATGTTGCGCTGTGTTCGATTGGCTATAACGGGAAATCCCTGGCCAGGGTTGCTGAGATTTACTGGTAAGTGTTACCAGTAGTTTCTCAAATTGTTATAGACCTCATATCGACACGACTTATCAAGCTATTGGGGTCTGACGTTTACCACCCCTAGGCAAGATATGCGACATATCAGACGATCAGACCGGACTGCACGGTAGTGTTACTGGTTGGATTCACTGGAGTGTGAGCGGGCTTGCTCGTCGATCTTCAGATCGCTCAATACCCGGGTGGCCGTTACGTTTAGCAGACCGCTTGCGGCTTGTGGGTGCTTGATATGATCATCACCTGCTGCCGGCGTATTGACGAGTCTTTAGAGTCCTACACAGAGGTTTCCTGGCTCAAGCGAAACGAAATAGGAGCGCATATGAGATATGTGCGGGACCGAGAATAATGCGTGTATGTGATACCGTATTCCATTCTCGCGATGAATGTATCGAAAGGTTGTATGCGATATAACCTAGTTATCGAATCAAGGGTTGGTTCGATAAGCCAATATATAGAATACTAGTCGGTTATATGCGATATGACCGGATCGTTAAATCAAGTGTTGATTTAATGATTTAATGCATAATTGTATATTTGATATATTGCTTTGCATTAACTAGTATTGGTTCACTTTAAGATGGATTTTCTCACTCGTATGTGCACATTGTATATTCGATATATTTTCGTGCACTTGATTGTATCATGTTTGATGATACATGTTTACTTGGTTAAGTGTAAAGAATTAAACCATGGTTATTCATATAATTAGGGTTTTATTTTCCATTACTTATTTATTCATTTATTTATTTGTTTATACATTTTGGAAAATGAATGGAAAAGAGAAAAGAATGGTGGCTTTATTTGTTTGTTTGTTGAAGATTCATGAACCTTTGACTTAGTCACCATTCTTGTCTTCATTCTTAACCCTAACCATTTGAGCAAACCATGGTTTATTCTCTACACTTAACTAGGGTTAGATTATGATAAGGATTCCTTTGATTTTCTATTTGGATGATTATCATAATATTCATAATCTTCTTCTTCTTCTTGATCTTCACTTGAAGAAGCTTGCTTCATCAATGGTGATTGATGAAAACAAGTGAGAAATCCAATTCTAAAGTCTACCCACTTCCTATTTCTTCATCCTCTACCTCTTGCCAAGTAGTAGAGTGTGTTTTCTTCACAAGTTTCTTGACTTGGTGAAGTCGGAGCTTGATTTAGCGATGCCTCGACGTAGATCATCTTCGGCATGGACATCGACGACCTAGCTCGCCTATTCTCCGATGAAGCCGACGCTAGAGCCCGGGAATTCACTAGGACAGCGAGGGGACTTCGTTGCGGAGCTATGGAGGTGGAGCACCGGATCTACAAAGGTTGTATTTCCGTATTCCCTTAGTTAAGTGTTAAGTGTTAACTAGTTACTTTGTTCGCCTAGACATCTAGCCGACGATCCGTAGTTTAGGGTTTCTCGGCACCGTAAAATTTGAAATTGGCATGGTTGATGTCTTATGAGACCTCATTAGGGTGCCTAGGAACCTTACAGTGGTATCAGAGCCTAGCTAGAGCCTTAGGCGAAGTCTAGACGGAGTTTGAAGTCCGAACGAACCCGAAACCCCAAACCAAAAATGCTCTCTGTCCTTTTTTCAAAAACGTGGTTTTTTCAACATTAAAAATGCTCAAAAAAATTCAGCAGGGAAATCTAAGAATTACGGCGCAAAAAGTTTCTGATGAACAGTACACATTGCGGCGGAACCGCGGCAGAAGCTTGGCTTCTGCGGCGGTTCCGCGGCAAAAAGGTGACATCATCAATTCCTGTTTGCACAGTAACTCCTATTTTATTATGCTGGGTTTTCTGGGAATTTTTAATATTTATTCAAGAGTTGAATTTTCTGCGGTTGTTTTGGGGATTCGGTGTTTCGATCGGAGTATCAGATTTTGTCTATGTGGCTTTCCGGATAAATTTTAGAATATGTTAAAAAGTTCGACCGGATATAAATACCCAATTTTTCCCCTGTCGGGAAATTTCCAAGTGTTGGATTTTTCCGTAGTTTAACGACGTTCTAAGTAGTGCAAGTAACGCGATGGACCCTCTAGAAGACAACAAACCTTAACTCGATTATGTGACCGTCTTGAACTGCCCTTTGAACCTTCGGGTTTGGGGCAGTACGGCGTGCCACATGTGAGGCGTTGGCTTGACCCTTCTACGGCTGGACCGTTGGTACTGAGGCACGAACTGAATGTTGTTAGACTTGTTTCATGTGTTGATCTGTATAGGGAAAACTTGGGTGTTCGATTGTTCGATCGGAAAGTTTGACATTTTCTATTTATCCGGAACGGGATACAACAATTGGAATTCACAAGTAGTTATGAGATAACTGAATGAATGTTATAAACATAGCAGTTTAGTCTCACTTGATTGGTTGCCACGGAATTTTGATGCGATCAAAAGTCCGTCGCAATCACGTAGCGTACGCGGATACTCGCCAGGTAAACTTAATAGACAGCCTCATTCCATAGCCCCGACCAAGTGACTGTAGGAGAACCCCGTCGCCGAAAGCGTCCGTTCGGGTGCTCGCGGAAGCGGTGTTCCGCCTTGGTGCACTTCGTCGACAGCATCGGGGGTGCGGCCGCCTACTAAAGTTTGCGACGAGCATTCGATCAGGATGTCGGGAATCTTGTTGAATTGCCCGACTTGATATTGAAAAGAGTTTTCGATTTTGAGACTAAAATGCGGGGTTTATAATTGTTAGGTATGCGATGTCTAAGTAATTCATTTGGTCAGGCATGCGATGTCTGAGGTGGTTGCGGATTCCAACTGTTGTAGTTTTACACTTTCTTTTCTGTGACCGTAAGTGTAATATGTGATATCGCCGGTTTCGTTGCTATATGTCAACGACAATTGGGATGCGCATATTTACTTACGTTGATGACATGTGATGTTATGTGTTGCTGGATATGTTATATTGGATTGTCATGTTTGAATAGCCGGGGGTTTTTATGTGAGATGAGTGTTTTTCATTTTCATTCATGTAAAAATCTGTATGTAATATTCTTTTATTGGGGCACTTCCAGGTTGCGGAAGTTGTCACCCTTTGTATATTATTTACTTTTCCGCACTAGGATAGACCCAAGGAAGGGAGCACAAGTAACCGGGTTCTGGAGTCCAGTGGGAGACCAACTCGAGGAGTCGAGTCCGGGTCTCCTAACTCTAGAATTGGTAGGGTTGCTTGCCGCTCTCGTAGGGGTCTAGGGGTGTGGGTTTGGCTATTCATCACGACCGTGGAATCCGTGTTTTATACTGGCTCGTATTGAAAACACGGACGTCCTAGTATATCCAATATTTCATATGATTCTTCTGCTGCGATATCTGTGATGTGATCATGTGATATGTTCTGTGATAGATACTGTATATAGTATATATGATATATTATATAGGCGTTACATGTGTTTTACACCCGCGCTAGCCCTGCCCCGCTCTGCCGTTAGTTACCTAACCTAACGGTGCACGAGGGGACATCGAGGCGAATGCGGATGGCATAAGTGTACGTCGTATTTATCTGTGATGTTTAGGTACTTAAATGATGGGACTTCATTAATGTGATTAATGAAATAAAAGAAACCTAAGATGTTGTAGAATCGAATTTCAAAATAAAACAGGTAGCTACAATTCTTGCTTTGCACAGCGGTATATATGATATATCCAGCACCTTATTCGATGAGGAAAGGACAGAGATCCCTTCACCGGGAGTGACTCCTTTAGCAATAACTGGCAGATGCTACACACTCGGTTTGTCTTTTGATTGCTTTTAAGAGTTTTTGCTTTGCACAGTGATATATGTGATGTATCCCGCACCTCATTCGATGAGGAAAGGACCGACGATCCCTTCACCGGGAGTGACTCCTTTAGCAAAACTAGAAAAGCCTCAAAAACACTCCATTTCAAAATTCATTCGATCCTACAACGATATCAAGTTCATTACGCAATAGGTTTTCAGAAAAACCTGTCGTAGCCCTCCGTCATTTCAGATAAGTTGTATATAGTATTCGTGCTGCATTTGTTGGCTTTCTTCAAGGTGCAGTGTGCGGTAGCTATATGCTGCTTATCTGCTAGCATACGATGCGATTGGATTAGGGTAGTCGTGCGGCTTTGTTGGCTTTCGTCAAGGGTTGTGCGGGTGGGTTTAATTCAATCAAGAAATGTACGGGTTGAACTTGACTAACGGGCTATGGTTTGTTGGCTTTCGTCAAGGTCATAGCACGTTAGGGGCAAAATATTATCGGGAATTTCAAGTGTTGAAATTTGCAATGAGATTGCATACCTTCTATGAGATAGTTGGATCCCGATACCCGCTGCGAGTAAGAGTTACTCCTGGGAGAGTTTTATACGTTACAATTAGCCGATCAAGTAGGTGTCTAGAAAGGTGTCAACGAGGTTACGCCTCTGGGAAAACGGGGTTTACTGTAATTAGGTTCGTGCGAAAGCACGGGGGACCTCCCTCAAAGTACCGACACTGGCCTGGCTGAAAGATTGGCGAACTTGTAGTGTGTAATTAATCCCGGCTAGTCTTTCCTTTTAGGGTTTGAAGGAAGATTTGATAAAAAGCAGTGGGAGCCATCCTGATTAGATAAAATAATAACCAATCTATTCTTGCAAGAGCGCACGCTGAGTGTTTTCTTCTCTCTCTCTCCAGGTAGCGACCATATCACGCCTTAATCAAGATAATAATACGGAATATTTGACCGAACCCGCTTGTTATACTCCGCTGGGGAACGTTGGTCCCGCTCCAACTTATAATTGTTATAAGACAGAGCAAGAAATTGGGGAATACCAGATTTCCCGTGCCGCCCAAACGAAGAGAGTGCATGCTGATGCATCATCTTCGGGTGTGTTCATTACAAAGAACTGTTTCTCTGTATCCTTTACGGCCTGGGTATGTGATACCAGATCAGGATCCCAGATATGTAATCTGTTACATAGGGCTACAGAAAGGTAGAGAACTGAGAACGGGTGATAAGTTTCATGAGGCAGAAAACGGGGCAAGAGTTGCAGCCAAGTCTGTTGGTCACTGTCACCCTGTATTACCAATACATTGATTCTGAACGAATGTTGTTAGATACCGAACCTGATATACAAAATCATATCACTCTCTTTATTAGTAAAGAAATGATAAAATTTTGTATTGTTGGATAATGTTTTGGACATTTCCTATATCAAAAGTTGATCGGTTCAGGCACGTTATCTAAAAGCATTAATGTTCTAAATCAAACTACAGTTCTTAGTATATGGAACACACATAAGAGGAAGAGTTCAGAAATGAACGAATTCTTCTTAAGGTATTGTAGACTAGGTCATATCAATGCGACCTGACTAGCTGAAATTACATATAGATGCATATTTAAATCGGTTTGAATTTACATCTTATGAAACTTGCCAGTCATGTCACTGAGATAAGATGACCACAGCTCTGTTTATTGGTAACAGAGAAAGAGTTAGTAAACTCTTAGGACTGATACATGATGATGTATGTAAGGTCCCCTGTCTACACATGCCAGGGCTGGTTCTTTATACTTCATTACATTCTCTGATGATCTTTCAAGATTCAGACCTATGTTCCTGTTGAAACACAAGTCCGAACCTTTTGAGATATTCACAGAATATAAGCGAGAAGTAGAGAACCAAAATACGGGTATAAGTATTATGTCCTTTGATGTGATCAAGGAGGAGAATACTTGAGCACGGAAATACTGGACTATTCTAAAGGAGAATGAGATTCTCTCTCAGCATTACTCCTCCGTATACACCATAGTACGATGGTATATCGGGGTGGAGCAATCACACCCTATATGATAAGGTGTGCTCTATGATGAGTACTACTGAGTTTCCTATTTTCCTTTTGGGAGTTATGCACTTGAGAAGATGCATACCTATTGAATTAGGTTCGAATCAAATCAATGCCTACCACTTCATATGTGATATGGAAAGGGAAGAGCCCATATCTTAAGTTAGTTAAGATTTGGGGTTGTCCAGCCTATGTCTGAAAAGCAAAATCCGGACAAGCTTAAGGCAAGGTCTGTTATGTACAACTGGAAAGGTTCCAGCTATGCAAACTACAGCAGATGATTTGGTACAACCAAAGGATTCAGTAGAAACCAACGAACCTCAGCCTCTCCGCCGATCTAGTAGGGTTCCTCTCCCACCTGAGAGATACTTCGGTTTACTCTATGACAGTGGGAGCGAGGATTGCATCATGAGATGATGACCCACCTAGTTTCGAGCTGGCCATCAGGAGTAAGACTCTGTAAGAATGGCTGGATGCTTAGCGATCTGAGATGGAATCCATGTACACCAACAAAGTATGGACTTTGGTTGCTATATCTGAAGGGTTAAATCCACATCAGGAGCAAGTATATCTTGAGAAGATTACTTGGTGTAGATGGAAAAGTTGAGACTTTCAAAGCTAGACTTGTTAAAAGTTTGCATCATTGACCAGGTATGGATAATGATGAAACCTTTTCAAGTAGCTATGCTTAAGTCCATCCAGATCCTACTTGTCACGGCTACATACCATGACTACGATATCTGGTGGTTGGGTGTCATGACTGCTTTTCTAAATGATGTTTTAGAAGAGTGCGTCTATAAGTACACAGCCAGAGGGCTTCGTAGACAGTGGGAGCAGCGGAAACGTGTGCAAGATGTTTTATGAAATAAAGCAGGCATTGCGGAGTTGGAACATCTATTTTGATGGATTAGTCAAAGAGTTTGACATCATCAAAATGGTAGATGAACCTTGTATAAACAAAAAGGTAGTAGGGAGTATGGTGCTGATCCTCGTAGAGTACGTGGATGACATACTCTTGATAAGAAAGGAGTTTCTTATGCTACGCTCGATCAATCTCCGATTATCACAAAGATTCTCCATATAGGATCAAAGTGATACCTACTAAATCCTGGATTTTGGATCTATGAGATAGATCTAAGTGGATGTTAGGATACTCACTAGTTGTAGTGAGATGGTATCAGTTGATCCTGGGGAGAATCACTGGAAGTGTTCCAGGGTGATAAAGACGACTGAGTGTCAGTCACAGGCATTGTCTTTACCCTCAGTAAAGGGACGGTATGTTGGAAGAGTTCCAAGCTAGATACCGTGACATACTAGAAGATAAAGGCAGGATACATCGCTACTTAAGATGTTACCGAAGAGGCTGTTTGGGTGTATATTGGTTCATGAGATGAACTACGTTCCTACCATTGTGAGACAATAGAGTTGTGGCTTATACCGAGGAACGCCGGTCCCATCAGGGATCCAGACATATTCTAAGGCAGTATCACCTGATCATGGAGATAGTTGATCTCCAGGGAGATCGAGGTTAGGAGAGTAGACTCAGAGGACAAAACAGCGGATCCACTCACAAAGGCCTGTTCCCAGAGAGAGACTTTTATGGGATGGTTGAGTATAAAGATACTGCAACCACTGCTATCAGATGGCCCTAGTGCAAGTGGGAGATTGTTAGTTATATGTATGCCCTAGAGGCCATTACTATACATAGGATGTATATTGTAGTGGATGCTTGGACATATATAGGGAGGACTTTCTTGCTCGACATGATAGTATGCTATCTGGTTACTCTTTGCCTTAACGTGTACACTGTTTGTCTCTCTGTTACATGTTGGTAAAGCCCTTAGGATGTGTACTTAACTACCTGGACTATGATGCGGATCATACTAGTGGGGACATGGTAGTCCATAAGTACATCCTTCAAAGTCCCTAGTCGAGGGTGTATCGAGACGGGGTATCGATATACCAGAGTAGACTAGCGTATACCTTCTCGACCCATACAGATGGGCGATGGATGATCCCATATCCATTGGTGTTTGACATCGGAGATGATATACGGGTGCTCAGTGGAGACTGGGTACACTGGACGGACTCGCCGAGAACTCCCAGATGGTATTATACCTCACGTCAGATGGCAGTTCTCTGGTGACACTGGTACAGAGTAGTCTGTTGACCCGAGATCGTCATAGAGTCTTGTGTGGTTCCCACTGTGCTTTGATTTCCATCTTACCACGTCCAAGAGGGCGTGCAAAACGGTGGTTTTTGGGTACAGTCCCGAGTCACATGGAGGCAATGAGCGATAGGAGGGGATTCGTCTCTCCCGGTATAGGGGGTTGATGTTGCGCTGTGTTCGATTGGCTATAACGGGAAATCCCTGGCCAGGGTTGCTGAGATTTACTGGTAAGTGTTACCAGTAGTTTCTCGAATTGTTATAGACCTCATATCGACACGACTTATCAAGCTATTGGGGTCTGACGTTTACCACCCCTAGGCAAGATATGCGACATATCAGACGATCAGACCGGACTGCACGGTAGTGTTACTGGTTGGATTCACTGGAGTGTGAGCGGGCTTGCTCGTCGATCTTCAGATCGCTCAATACCCGGGTGGCCGTTACGTTTAGCAGACCGCTTGCGGCTTGTGGGTGCTTGATATGATCATCACCTGCTGCCGGCGTATTGACGAGTCTTTAGAGTCCTACACAGAGGTTTCCTGGCTCAAGCGAAACGAAATAGGAGCGCATATGAGATATGTGCGGGACCGAGAATAATGCGTGTATGTGATACCGTATTCCATTCTCGCGATGAATGTATCGAAAGGTTGTATGCGATATAACCTAGTTATCGAATCAAGGGTTGGTTCGATAAGCCGATACATAGAATACTAGTCGGTTATATGCGATATGACCGGATCGTTAAATCAAGTGTTGATTTAATGATTTAATGCATAATTGTATATTTGATATATTGCTTTGCATTAACTAGTATTGGTTCACTTTAAGATGGATTTTCTCACTCGTATGTGCACATTGTATATTCGATATATTTTCGTGCACTTGATTGTATCATGTTTGATGATACATGTTTACTTGGTTAAGTGTAAAGAATTAAACCATGGTTATTCATATAATTAGGGTTTTATTTTCCATTACTTATTAATTCATTTATTTATTTGTTTATACATTTTGGAAAATGAATGGAAAAGAGAAAAGAATGGTGGCTTTATTTGTTTGTTTGTTGAAGATTCATGAACCTTTGACTTAGTCACCATTCTTGTCTTCATTATTAACCCTAACCATTTGAGCAAACCATGGTTTATTCTCTACACTTAACTAGGGTTAGATTATGATAAGGATTCCTTTGATTTTCTATTTGGATGATTATCATAATATTCATAATCTTCTTCTTCTTCTTGATCTTCACTTGAAGAAGCTTGCTTCATCAATGGTGATTGATGAAAACAAGTGAGAAATCCAATTCTAAAGTCTACCCACTTCCTATTTCTTCATCCTCTACCTCTTGCCAAGTAGTAGAGTGTGTTTTCTTCACAAGTTTCTTGACTTGGTGAAGTCGGAGCTTGATTTAGCGATGCCTCGACGTAGATCATCTTCGGCATGGACATCGACGACCTAGCTCGCCTATTCTCCGATGAAGCCGACGCTAGAGCCCGGGAATTCACTAGGACAGCGAGGGGACTTCGTTGCGGAGCTATGGAGGTGGAGCACCAGATCTACAAAGGTTGTATTTCCGTATTCCCTTAGTTAAGTGTTAACTAGTTACTTTGTTCGCCTAGACATCTAGCCGACGATCCGTAGTTTAGGGTTTCTCGGCACCGTAAAATTTGAAATTGGCATGGTTGATGCCTTGTGAGACCTCATTAGGGTGCCTAGGAACCCTACAACCACAAGCACAATACTTATCATAGCATTAATGAAAGCATGAGTCACATAACACCTAGTATGAACACATTTAATGCAATCAAGTGAGTCACAAGCCTAGTCATCAATCAAGAAGCTTCCTCACTCATGACTCACCCTCATGACTCACCCATGGAAGAAAAGATAAATCAGCATTTAACCTATTGTTAAATACGGGTGATAGAAAACAGGAAACTGGCAACTTCCAAAAGCGATCCTGAAACGAATTTCAGGATAACCCCGTAACAGTATAAACATACCCGCATTTGTATTACAACCGAATACAAATACAACTGAGACAAAGATATTATATCTACACAGTATAATACTCGGATCCGGCTTAAACTAAAGCCTACCAGTATTATCTGCCCGAAATATGACACGTGCGTAAACGCACGTGCATATTCCGAACCCTGCCATAAAACCATACGGCCTCTACAATGTTTCGCCCGAACTTGGGAAAGTGTCTGTGGGGGACTCTAATGACTCATCAACACACTGGCACTGGGTATAACCACTAGCACGTCAGAGGTACTGGCTGTACGTAACGGTTGCCTATGTATTGATTGGAAGGGAAGCTGACGAGCGAACTGTTAGTTATATGTATGCCCTAGAGGCCATTACTGTACATTAGATGTTTATTGTAGTGGATGCTGGGACATATATAGGGAGGACTTTCTTGCTCGACATGATAGTATGCTATCTGGTTGACCTTTACCTTAACGTGTACACTGATTGTCTCTCTGTTACATGTTGGTAAAGCCCTTAGGATGTGTACTTGACTACCTGGACTATGATGCGGACCATACTAGTGGGGACATGGTAGTCCACAAGTACATCCTTCAAAGTCCCTAGTCATGGGTGTATCGAGACGAGGCATCGATATACCAGAGTAGACTAGCGTGTACCTTCTCGACCCATACAGATGGGCGATGGATGATCCCATATCCATCGGTGTTTGACATCACAGATGATATACGGGTGCTCAGTAGAGACTGGGTACACTGGACGGACTCGCCGAGAACTCCCAGATGGTATTATACCTCACGTCAGATGGCAGTTCTCTGGTGACACTGGTACAGAGTAGTCTGTTGACCCGAGATCGTCATAGAGTCTTGTGTGGTTCCCACTGTGCTTTGATTTCCATCTTACCACGTCCAAGAGGGCGTGCAAAACGGTGGATTTTGGGTACAGTCCCGAGTCACATGGAGGCAATGAGCGATAGGAGGGGATTCGTCTCTCCCGGTATAGGGGGTTGATGTTGCGCTGTGTTCGATTGGCTATAACAAGAAATCCCTGGCCAGGGTTGCTGAGATTTACTGGTAAGTGTTACCAGTAGTTTCTCGAAGTGTTATAGACCTCATATCGACACGACTTATCGAGCTATTGGGGTCTGACGTATACCACCCCTAGGCAAGATATGCGACATATCAGACGATCAGACCGGACTGTACGGTAGTGTTACTGGTTGGATTCACTGGAGTGTGAGCGGGCTTGCTCGTCGATCTTCTGATCGCTCAATACCCGGGTGGCCGTTACGTTTAGCAGACCGCTTGCGGCTTGTGGGTGTTTGATATGATCATCACCTGCTGCCGGCGTATTGACGAGTCTTTAGAGTCCTACACAGAGGTTTCCTGGCTCAAGCGAAACGAAATAGGAGCGCATATGAGATATGTGCGGGACCGAGAATAATGCGTGTATGTGATACCGTATTTCATTCTCGCGATGAATGTGTCGAATGGTTATATGCGATATAACCTAGTTATCGAATCGAGGGTTGATTCGATAAGCCGATACATTGGATAGTAGTCGGTTATATGCGATATGACCGGATCGTTAAATCAAGTGTTGATTTAATGATTTAATGTATAATTATATATTTGATATATTACTTTGCGTTAACTAGTATCGGTTCACTTAAGATGGATTTTCTCACTCGGATGTGCGCATTGTATATGCGATATACTTTTGTGCACTTGTTTGTATCATGTTTGATGATACATGTTTACTTGGTTAAGTGTAAAGAATTAAACCATGGTTAAACATATAATTAGGGTTTTATTTTTCCATTACTTATTTATTCATTTATTTATTTGTTTATACATTTTGGAAAATAAATGGAAAAGAGAAAAGAATGGTGGCTTTATTTGTTGTTTAGTTGAAGTTTCATGAAGCTTTGACTTTGTCCACCATTCTTATCTCATCCTTAACCCTAACCATTCCTTTAACCTTGGTCAATTCTCTACACATAACCATAGTTAGAATTATGATAAGTATTGTTTTTCTATTCTTTTTAATTAACTTATCATATTTCTTTCTTCATCTTCTTCATCTTCTTCAATGAAGAAAAAGCTTTCTTCATCAATGGTGATTGATGTATTTGAGTGAGAAATCCAATTCTAAAGTGAACCCAACTCCTATTTCTTCATCCTCTACCTCTTGCCAAGTAATAGAGTGTGTTTCCTTCACAAGTTTTCATGGCTTGGTGAAGGTGGAGCTTGATCTAGCGATGCCTCGACGTAGATCATCTTCGGCATGGACATCGACGACCTAGCTCGCCATTTCTCCGATGAAGCCGACGCTAGAGCCCGGATTTTGATTTGGACAGCGGAGAGGACTTCATCACGGAGCCGTGGAGGTGGAGGACCGGATCTATAAAGGTTGTATTTCCGTTCTTTTAGTTTAGATGTAAACTAGTTTCTTTTTCGCCTAAACTTCTAGCCAACGATCCGTATTAGGGTTTCTCGGCACCGTTAAAATTTGAAATTGGCATGGTTGATGCCTTGTGAGACCTCTAGTGTGTGCTTAGGAACCCTACAGTGGTATCAGAGCCTAGATAGAGCCTTAGGCGAAGTCTAGACGGAGTTTGAAAGCCGGACGAACCGAAAACCCATTCCCAAAATAGCTCTCTGGACTTTTTCCAAATTCTGGGATTTTCCTAAATTAAAAATATGCAGAAAAATCAGCAGGGGATTATAAGGGTTACTGTAAAATTCGATGCCATGATTCCATAAAGTCACCGCGGATCCGCGGCATGAGCATGCTCATGCGGCGGATCCGCGGCTAGTTTGTCGTTTTGTGCATCTAATTTTGCACAGTAATTCCTCTTTCGCAATGCTGGTTTTCCTAGGAATTTTTAATTGTTTTTCAAGAGTTGAATTTTCTGAGTTGTTTTGGGGATTCGAATGTTCGATCGGATTATCAAATTTTGTCTGTGCGGCTTTCCGGATAAATTTTAGAATTTGTTAAAAAGTTCGACCGGATATAAATACCCAATTTTTCCCCTGTCGGGAAATTTCCAAGTGTTGGATTTTTCCGTAGTTTAACGACGTTCTAAGTAGTGCAAGTAACGCGATGGACCCTCTAGAAGACAACAAACCTTAACTCGATTATGTGACCGTCTTGAACTGCCCTTTGAACCTTAGGGTTTGGGGGAGTACGGCGTGCCACATGTGAGGCGTTGGCTTGACCCTTCTACGGCTGGACCGTTGGTACTGAGGCACGAACTGAATGTTGTTAGACTTATTTCATGTGTTGAGCTGTATCGGGAAAACTTGGGTGTTTGAATGTTCGATCGGAAAGTTTAACATTTTCTAATTATCTGGAATGGGATACAATAATTAGAATTCACAATGAGTTATGAGATAACTGAATGAATGTTATAAACATAGCACTTTAGTCTCACTTGATCGGTTGCCACGGAATTTTGATGTGATCAAAAGTCCGTCGCAATCACATAGCGTACGCGGATACTCGCCGGGTAAACTTAATAGACAGCCTCACTCCACAGCCCCGACCAAGTGACTGTAGGAGAACCCCGTCGCCAAAAGCATCTGTTCGGGTGCTCGCGGTAGCGGTGTTCCGCCTTGGTTCACTTCGTCGACGGTATCGGGGGTGCGGCCGTCTACTGAAGTTTGCGACGAGCATTCGATCAGGATGTCGGGAATCTTGTTGAATTCCCCGACGTGATATTGAAAAGAGTTTTCGATTTTGATACTAAAATGCGGGGTTTATAATTGTTAGGCATGCGATGTCTAAGGAATTCATATGGTCAGGCATGCGATGTCTGAGGTGGTTGCGGATTCCAACTGTTATAGTTTTACACTTTCTTTTCTGTGACCGTAAGTGTAATATGTGACATCGCCGGTTTCGTTGCTATATGTCAACGACAATTGGGATGGACATATTTACTTACGTTGATGACATGTGATGTTATGTGTTGCTGGATATGTTATATTGGATCGTCGTGTTTGAATTGCCGGGGGTTTTTATGTGAGATGAGTGTTTTTCATTTTCATTCATGTAAAAACTTGTATATAATATTCTTTTATTTGGGGCACTTCCAGGTTGCGGAAGATGTCACCCTCTGTATATTATTTACTTTTCCGCACTAGGATAGACCGAAGGAGGGGAGCACAAGTAACCGGGTTCTGGAGTCCAGTGGGAGACCAACTCGAGGAGTCGAGTCCGGGTCTCCTAACTTTAGAATTGGTAGGGTTGCTTGCCGCTCTCGTAGGGGTCTAGGGGTGTGGGTTTGGCTATTCATGGCGACCGTGGAATCCGTGTTTTATACTGGCTCGTATTGAAAACACGGACATCCTAGTATATCCAATATTTCATATGTTTCTTCTGCTGCGATATCTGTGATGTGATCATGTGATGTTCTGTGATAGATACAGTATATAGTATATATGATATATTATATAGACGTTACTTATGTTTTACACCTGCGCTAGCCCTGCCCCGCTCTGCCGTTAGTTACCTAACCTAACGGTGCACGAGGGGACATCGAGGCGAATGCGGATGGCATAAGTGTACGTCGTATTTATCTATGATGTTTAGTGATTTAAATGATGGGACTTCATTAATGTGATTAATGAAATAAAAGAAACCTAAAGATGTTGTAGAACCGAATTTCAAAATAAAACAGGTAGCTACAGTTCTTGCTTTGCACAGCGGTATATATGATATATCCTGCACCTTATTCGATAAGGAAAGGACCGAGATCCCTTCACCGGGAGTGACTCCTTTAGCAATAACTGGCAGATGCTACACATTCGGTTTTTCTTTTGAATGCTTTTAAGAGTTTTTGCTTTGCACAGTGATATATGTGATATATCCCGCACCTCATTCGACAAGGAAAGGACCGACGATCCCTTCACCGGGAGTGACTCCTTTAGCAAAACTAGAAAAGCCTCAAAAGCACTCCATTTCAAAATCATTTGATTCTACAACGATATCAAGTTCATTACGCAAAGGGTTTTCTGAAAAACCCGTCGTAGCCCTCCGTCATTTGAGATAAGTACTGGTTAGTATTCGTGCTACGTTTGTTGACCTTAGCCAAGGCGTAGTGTGCGGTAGCTGATTAGTGCTTATCTGTATAAGCATATGATGCGATTGAGTTAGGGTTGTCGTGCGACTTTGTTGACCTTAGCCAAGGGTCGTGCGGGTGGGTTTAATTCAATCGGGAAATGACGGGTTGAACTTGGCTAGCACTTGTGATTTGTTGACCTTAGCCAAGGTCATAAGCTGCTAGGGGCAAAATATTATCGGGAATTTCAAGTGTTGAAATTTGCAATGAGATTGCATACCTTCTATGAGATAGTTGGATCCCGATACCCGCTGCGAGTAAGAGTTACTCCTGGGAGAGTTTTACACATTACAATTAGCCGATCAAGTAGGTGTCTAGAAAGGTGTTAACGGGGTTACGCCTCTGGGAAAACGAGGTTTACATTAATTAGGTTCGTGCGAAAGCACGGGGGACCTCCCTCAAAGTACCGACACTGGCCTGGCTGAAAGATTGGCGAACTTGTAGTGTGTAATTAATCCCGGCTAATCTTTCCTTTTAGGGTTTGAAGGAAGATTTGATAAAAGCAGTGGGAGCCATCCTGATTAGATAAAATAATAACCAATCTATTCTTGCAAGAGCGCACACTGAGTGTTTTCTTCTCTCTCTCTCCAGGTAGCGACCATATCACGCCTTAATCAAGATAATAATACGGAATATTGACCGAACCCGCTTGTTATACTGAGCTGGGGAACGTTGGTCCCGCTCCAACTTATAATTGTTATAAGACAGAGCAGGAAATTGGGGATTACCAGAATTCCCATGCAGCCCAAACGAAGAGAGTGCATGCTGATGCATCATCTTCGGGTGTGTTCATTACAGAGAACTGTTTCTCAGTGTCCTTTACGTCCTGGGTATATGATACCGGATCAGGATCCCAGATATGTAATCTGTTACATAGGGCTACAGATAGGTAGAGAACTGAGAACGGGTGATAAGTTTCATGAGGTAGAAAACGGGGCAAGTGTTGCAGCCAAGTCTGTTGGTCAATGTCATCCTGTATTACCAATACATTGATTCTGAACGAATGTCATTAGATACCGAACCTGATATACAAAATCATATCAACCTCTTTATTAGTAAAGAAAGGATATAATTTTGTATTGTTGGATAATGTTTTGAACATTTCCTATATCAAAAGTTGATCGGTTCAGGCACGTTATCTAAAAGCATTGATGTTCTAAATCAAACTACAGTTCTTTAATATACGGAACACACATAAGAGGAAGAGTTCAGAAATGAACGAATCCTTCTTAAGGTATTGTAGACTAGGTCATATCAATGCGACCCGACTAGCTGAAGTTACATATAGATGCATATTTAAATCAGTTTGAATTTACATCTTGTGAAACTCACCAGTCATGTCACCAAGATATAATGACACCATCTCTGTTTATTGAAAACAGAGAAAGAGTTATTGAACTCTTGGTATGATACATGTTGATGTATGTAAGGTCCCCTGTCTACACATGCCAAGACCGGTTCTTTATACTTCATTAAATTCTCTGATGATCTCTTTTGATTCAGACATATGTTCCTGTTGAAACACAAGTCAGAACCTTTTGAGATATTCACAGAATATAAGTTAGAAGTAGAGAACCAAAATAAGGGTATAAGTATTATGTCCTATGATGAGATCAAGGAGGAGAATACTTGAGCATGGAAATCCTGGACTATTCTAAACGAGAATGAGATTCTCTCTCAGCATTACTCCTCCGTATACACCATAGCACGATGGTGTATCGGGGCGGAGCAATAACACCCTATATGATAACGTGTGCTCTATGATGAGTGCTACTGAGTTACCTATTTCCTTTTTAGGAGTTATGCACTTGAGAAGCTGCATACCTATTGAATAGGGTTCAAATCAAATCCGTTGCCTACCACTTCATATTTGATATGATAAGGGAAGAGCCCATCTCTTAAGTTGGTTAAGATTTGGGGTTGTCCGGGCTATGTCTAAAAGCAAAATCCGGACAAGCTCGAGGCAAAGTCAGTTATGTAGAACTGGAAATGTTCCAGCTATACAAACTGCAGCTGGTGATTTGACAGAACCAAAGGATTCAATAGTTACCAACGAACCTCAGCCTCTCCGTCGATCTAGTAGGGTTCCTCACCCACCAGAGAGATACTTTGGTTTCTCTATGACAGTGGGAGCGAGGATTGCATCATGAGATGATGACCCAACTAGTTTCGAACTGGCCATCAGGAGTGTGACTCTGTAAGAATGGCTGGATGTTTAGCGATCTGAGATGGAATCCTTATACACCAACAAAGTATGGACTTTGGTTGCTATATCTGAAGGGTTAAATCCCCATCAGGAGCAAGTATATCTTGAGAAGATTACTTGGAGTACATGGAAAAGTTGAGACTTTCAAAGCTAGACTTGTTAAAGGTTTTCATCATCAACAAGGCGTGGATAATGATGAAACCTTTTCAAGTATCTATGCTTAAGTCCATCCAGATCCTACTTGCCACGGCTACATACCATGACTACGATATCTGGCGGTTGGGTGTCATGACTGCTTTTCTAAATGATGTTTTAGAAGAGTGCGTCTATAAGTACACAGCCAGAGGGCCTCGTAGACAGTGGGAGCAGCGGAAACGTGTGCAAGATGCTTTATAGGATTAAAGCAGGTATCGCGGAGTTGGAACATCTATTTTGATGAAATAGTCAAAGAGTTTGACATCATCAAAATGGTAGATGAACCTTGTATACACAAAAAGGTAGTAGGGAGTATGGTGATGATCCTCGTAGAGTACGTGGATGACATACTCTTGATAGGGAAGGAGTTTCCTATGCTACGCTCGATCAATCTCCGTTTATCACATGGATTCTCCATATAGGATCAAATTGATACCTCCTAAATCCTGGATTTTGGATCTATGAGATAGATTTAATTGGATGTTAGGATTCTCACTAGTTGTAGTGAGATGATATCAATCGATCCTGGGGAGAATCACTGGAAGGGTTCCAGAGTGATAAAGACGACTGAATGTCAGTCGCAGGCATTGTCTTTACCCTCAGTAAAGGGACGGTATGTTGGAAGAATTCCAAGCTAGATACCGTGACATACTAGACGATAAAGGCAGGATACATCGCTACTTAAGATGCTACCAAAGAGGTTGTTTGGGTGTATATTGGTTCATGAGATGAACTACGTTCCTACCATTGTGTGACAATGGAGTTGTGGCTTATGCCAAGGAACGCTGGTCCCATCAGTGATCCAGACATATTCTAAGGCAGTATCACTTGATCATGGAGATGGTTGATCTCTAAAAGATCGAGATTAGGAGAGTAGACTCAGAGGACAACACGGCGGATCCACTCACGAAGGCCTATTCCTAGAGAGAGACTTTTATGGGATGGTTGAGTATGAGATAATACAACCACTGCTACAGATGGCCCTAGTGCAAGTGGGAGATTGTTAGTTATATGTATGCCCTAGAGGCCATTACTGTACATTGGATGTATATTGTAGTGGATGCTGGGACATATATAGGGAGGACTTTCTTGCTCGACGTGATAGTATGCTATCTGGTTGACCTTTACCTTAACGTGTACACTGATTGTCTCTCTGTTACATGTTGGTAAAACCCTTAGGATGTGTACTTGACTACCTGGACTATGATGCGGATCATACTATTGGGGACATGGTAGTCCACAAGTACATCCTTCAAAGTCCCTAGTCATGGGTGTATCGAGACGGGGCATCGATATACCAGAGTAGACTAGCGTGTACCTTCTCGACCCATACAGATGGGCGATGGATGATCCCATATCCATCGGTGTTTGACATCAGAGATGATATACGGGTGCTCAGTAGAGACTGGGTACACTGGACGGACTCGCCGAGAACTCCCAGATGGTATTATACCTCACGTCAGATGGCAGTTCTCTGGTGACACTGGTACAGAGTAGTCTGTTGACCCGAGATCGTCATAGAGTCTCGTGTGGTTCCCACTATGCTTTGATTTCCATCTTACCACGTCCAAGAGGGCGTGCAAAACGGTGGTTTTTGGGTACAGTCCCGAGTCACATGGAGGCAATGAGCGATAGGAGGGGATTCGTCTCTCCCGGTATAGGGGGTTGATGTTGCGCTGTGTTCGATTGGCTATAACAAGAAATCCCTGGCCAGGGTTGCTGAGATTTACTGGTAAGTGTTACCAGTAGTTTCTCGAAGTGTTATAGACCTCAAATCGACACGACTTATCGAGCTATTGGGGTCTGACGTATACCACCCCTAGGCAAGATATGCGACATATCAGACGATCAGACCGGACTGTACGGTAGTGTTACTGGTTGGATTCACTGGAGTGTGAGCGGGCTTGCTCGTCGATCTTCTGATCGCTCAATACCCGGGTGGCCGTTACGTTTAGCAGACCGCTTGCGGCTTGTGGGTGTTTGATATGATCATCACCTGCTGCCGGCGTATTGACGAGTCTTTAGAGTCCTACACAGAGGTTTCCTGGCTCAAGCGAAACGAAATAGGAGCGCATATGAGATATGTGCGGGACCGAGAATAATGCGTGTATGTGATACCGTATTTCATTCTCGCGATGAATGTGTCGAATGGTTATATGCGATATAACCTAGTTATCGAATCGAGGGTTGATTCGATAAGCCGATACATTGGATACTAGTCGGTTATATGCGATATGACCGGATCGTTAAATCAAGTGTTGATTTAATGATTTAATGCATAATTATATATTTGATATATTACTTTGCGTTAACTAGTATCGGTTCACTTAAGATGGATTTTCTCACTCGGATGTGCGCATTGTATATGCGATATACTTTTGTGCACTTGTTTGTATCATGTTTGATGATACATGTTTACTTGGTTAAGTGTAAAGAATTAAACCATGGTTAAACATATAATTAGGGTTTTATTTTTCCATTACTTATTTATTCATTTATTTATTTGTTTATACATTTTGGAAAATAAATGGAAAAGAGAAAAGAATGGTGGCTTTATTTGTTGTTTAGTTGAAGCTTCATGAAGCTTTGACTTTGTCCACCATTCTTATCTCATCCTTAACCCTAACCATTCCTTTAACCTTGGTCAATTCTCTACACATAACCATAGTTAGAATTATGATAAGTATTGTTTTTCTATTCTTTTTAATTAACTTATCATATTTCTTTCTTCATCTTCTTCATCTTCTTCAATGAAGAAAAAGCTTTCTTCATCAATGGTGATTGATGTATTTGAGTGAGAAATCCAATTCTAAAGTGAACCCAACTCCTATTTCTTCATCCTCTACCTCTTGCCAAGTAGTAGAGTGTGTTTCCTTCACAAGTTTTCATGGCTTGGTGAAGGTGGAGCTTGATCTAGCGATGCCTCGACGTAGATCATCTTCGGCATGGACATCGACGACCTAGCTCGCCATTTCTCCGATGAAGCCGACGCTAGAGCCCGGATTTTGATTTGGACAGCGGAGAGGACTTCATCACGGAGCCGTGGAGGTGGAGGACCGGATCTACAAAGGTTGTATTTCCGTTCTTTTAGTTTAGATGTAAACTAGTTTCTTTTTCGCCTAAACTTCTAGCCAACGATCCGTATTAGGGTTTCTCGGCACCGTTAAAATTTGAAATTGGTATGGTTGATGCCTTGTGAGACCTCTAGTGTGTGCCTAGGAACCCTACACGAACTCATCCAGAAACCCTACTGAGCCTAACAGTGACAATATACATACAGTCCGGTCCGTTCGTCTATGAGTATCGCATATCGGCCTAGGGGCTGGTAACGTCAGGCCCCCAATAGCGGTATAAGTCGTGTCAGAGAGTGGCCCAGAACACCCTGAGATACTACTGGAGTACCTACCAGTAAATCCCCTGCCTCGGCCGAGGGCATTGTGTAATGGCTCTCCTGGACACAGCGCGATCTCACCCTCAATACCGGGAGAGACGAATCCCCTGCTGATCCACTCACTTGCCTCCATGTGGATCGGGACTGTACCCAAAAAAGACCTGTTTGCACGACTCCTTTGAGCCGTGGTAGGGTAGAAATCAAAGCACAGTGGGAACTCACACGAGACAAATGACGACCTCAGGTCGATGAACTAACCTGTACACATGTCACCAGGGAACTGCTATTTGACGCTAGGTATAATACCAACTAGCAGGTTCCCGGCGAGTCCTGTCCGGTGTACTCATAACCTAATGAGCACCTGTATACATCTTAGGTGAAGCAACTGACACCAGTGGCTTGTAAGACCGGCCACTGCCACTCGTTGGGGTCTCGACTGTATACACTAGTCTACTCTGGAGTATCGATGCCCTGTCTCGAAACTCCCACGACTAGGGTCACTTTAAGGATGTGCTTACAGACCCTAGCTCCAACGTATATGATCGCCATCATACTGCTGGTTGTCAAGCAAGAATTCTATGGGCTCTATCATCATGCAATAGTGAACTAAAGCATGTATATGATGATAAAGTCAAACCAGATAGCATACTATCATTTCGAGCAAGACTGTCATATCGGTATAGGTCCTGTCTCAATCATTGCAATCACGTACCTGCGATCTAATAATTGTCTTTGAGGGCACCATATCCAACAATCTCCCACTTGCACTTAAGGCTAATTATTATGATGTCGCATACTCACAGCCCGTGTGATACCGAACATCCAACTCCTCTACTAATCAGTTTCACAAATCCCGTTTGTAAAACTATTGTGTTCGAGAAATAGCCTTAGTGAGTGGATCCGCCCTGATGTTTCTTTCTATGTCTCTCTTAATCTTAAGTTCGCGGAGAAAGCCATCTCCCGAATCGAGTAATACCTGTCTTAGGATATGTCTGAATATCTGATGGGACCTAGTTCATAAATGAACTCCAAATCCAAACTTCTTAGACTTTATTGATAACTGAACCTAATCAGTATCCAGCACCATGCCTCCCACAGTATACTCTTGGACCACCTGTCCATAATACTATCCCTCGTCAGAGGGAAAACTATAACTCTGACAATCACTATGTCATCCATGTCACCTTGGAAGCCTGGAATGATAACTGTCTCCCGAAGGAGGCTGCCGTCATCAAATCCTTAGAACATGCACTTATGTTCTAAAACTGCTTCCTTATGTTTCTCCAGGATTGGATTAATATAAACTTATCGTATTTAGTGCAAAAACAACATCTGGTGTGGTACTTGACATCTCACGATTGACTCAATTGCCTAAGCAAGTGATCTGCCAATCATGCACATCCCTCTCCCCTTTAGTCCGTAAGACACCTTTAGATAGGGTGACTCTATCACCTGCAGGTACATCACCATGCTAGGAGTTATTTATTTTAAATACCTTTAGAATATTGTCAAAGTACCCACATTGGGAAACTACCCAAATCAAGATCTAAAACCATAGATCTAGAAACCAGAATGTCTGATATTATATCCATATCCTTTGTGGAGAAACAACTGTGTGACGACCGCAGTACAACCGATCGTAGTATAGGAATTTTACTTCCTACTCTGTGTATGTCATCCAAATACCAGGACATCACACCCTACTATCTTCTTAACAGATCCATCCCCTATTCTGATGAAGTCAAACCCATCACTGTCACATCAAAAATAGATGATCTATCTCCGCTATATTTGCTTAAGTCTATAAATATACATAAGCTACTTGCCCACTATGCTTCTGCTGCTCCCACTGACTACGACAACCCTCTAGCAGAATAATATATACGTGCACTTCTAAAGCTAGTTTAGAACGTCGCTATACTTATCCTCCTGCCGGGTCTCATAGTCGGGAACAACAGTAGTGTCAAGTCTGGGTAAACAAGAACCTCCCTGTCACTGTCCTTGAGGCTACCTTAGTACCTTTCGGGTGTCTGAGGTTACCCACCATATCTGCGGAGTGGCTAATGGAATATCAAATCTGATTGAATATATAGGTCCTATTAAATTTTCCGTAACCGTTTGCGGTTCTGGAATCACTTCCAGTTCTACCATACTCCCACTATTGTTTTCTGAAAAAATCCATTTTACTAAAACTGTGGCGAGTCAAGAACAATATCACTATTGATCTTCCAGATGGTAGAAAATCAACCCTCGACATAGCCCGGGTCAACCCACAAACTGCCATTATAGAAACGTGCCTTGAGTTGTCCAGAGTCTGGTTTTAAGCATAAGCTGGACAACTCCCCGTATCTTAACATCGTTAATATATGAACCATTCTATATACAATATAGAAATAGAGGCACTAATTTAATTGGAACCAGATTCAAACCATGCAGCTGTCTCCAGCGCATATCAACTTAATGGAGAGAGGTTAATCAGCATTACTCAACTTAGGAATACATCCAATTATGAGTAATCCGAAAGAGAAACAAGTTTCGCAAAACCATTACTATCAACTGAATACCAATCACAAGAATCTACATCTTCGATCTTTTTGAAGAATCCCAATACTTGTGACACCTGGTTCTCTACTTTATTCTTATACCCACAACTTCTCAAAACTTAGACATTGTATTTCTACGAAACACTTGTCTAAAAACTAGAGAAGTCATAAGTAAACAGAACATAGTACGAGGACCTACTACTTTATCCTGATAGTCACTGGACAACATACAATACTCTGTATAAGTCCACTGAGTTGAATAACTCAAAACCTGTGCATCGTAGGTTGAAAACTGTACCCAGGCGATTTCCTCAAATATCACCAATTACAATGAATTCCGATATGATGAGGATGATCACCAAATTCCCAATAACTTACTCCCACTCATCATCTGTAAAACCATACAGATATTAGAATGAAACCTGGTAAATACATACCCTGGAGTAAGTATCTAATCGGCAAATCAGTTTTCCTTTAACAATGCACTGAAACATGAATATGTTTCGTAGGGGTATCCTGGTATTCCTAGTGATGCCTCTTCCATAATCCAATTCATGATTTTAACCTTATATTTGTAAGTGCACGGCGGCGCCCCGGCCGTCAATCCGACGGCCAAATGCGGAAGCGGTGATAAACTTTAATTTTGCAAACTAGCAAACCGGCACCACCGCGCACTAAAACCCGGATCGAACCATTAACAAGTCCTAGCTAACTACAAGATAGGGAATAGAGATATACCGACTGATCCGAGTCCTCCGGTCTTCTCATCGTCGTCCCGATCTGCCGCGGAATGTACTGTCTCCACCTCGTCGCCGGAAGTGCACCACATCGCCTACGTCTTTTACGGGCTCCCACCTCAATACCGAGACAACTCGGGCACGAAGCTGGCTAGTCGACGTGCCCAAGATTTACTGTAGAATATGGTGTAGAACTTGTGTCTCAATTTTGGGGTAGTGGAGGTGCCATTTTTGGTGGAGGAAAGAAAGGATATTTTAGATGAACTAGAGAGCATTTTTCTTAGCACCATGAGAACCAAAATGCCACACCAAAAATGAATCAATCAATTCCCCTAAGGGAATGGCCGGCCCATGCCATGAGAAAGGAAAAAGAGAGAGGGCCAAGACAAAGAGGTGGTTGAAAAGCAAGTGATGATGAGAAAATCAAAATGATCACAACAAAACCCAACACTCTAAAACAACCATCATCATATCCAAAGTCAAGCAATCATGAAAACTATCATGAAGCAAAAGTCAAGTGAGGTCAATGGATGGTGCACCATCATGACACAACAATATGCAAAGACCCCCTGCACAAATGCTTATTTGCAACAATGCAAATAAGCCCTCCTCCACCAATCTTCGGCCAATGAACGATACAAAGAAAATCGGCCGAAACGGAAAGTAAACTGGCAACTCCAGAAAACTGGTCCCGTAATAAATTACAGGAAAACCCCGATACTGTGCATACACATCCGCATTCGTATTCCGACCGAAATACAAATGCAATGAGACAAAGTCTACACTGTACTATACTAGGATCCGGCTTAAACCAAAGCTGGCTAGTAAAATCCGTTCGATCCTGATCCGTGCAACACCGCACGTATCTGATCGAACCCTGCCATATACCCATACGGCCTCTAGTACAAGCTGTCCGATCTTGATCCGTGCAATACCGCACGTATCTGATCGGACCTTGCCATATCTCCATACGGCCTCTACAGCTTTTCGCCCGAAAGCTTGAGTAACTGAATGTGGGGGACTCTAAAGACTCGTCAACACCTTGGTTGTGGATTTAACCACTAGCACGTCAGAGGTATAAGCCAATACGTAACGGGCTACCGGGTATTGACCAAAAGGGACGTCTGTGAGCGAACTCATCCTGACACCCTACTGAGCCTGTCAGTGACAATATCCATACAGTCCGGTCCGTTCGTCTATGAGCATCGCATGGCGGGCCTAGGGGGTTGGTAAAAGTCAGACCCCCAAAAGCGGTACAAGTCATGTCGGAGTGTAGCCCAGAACACCCTGAGATACTACTGGAATACCTACCAGTAAATCTCCTGCCTCGGCCGAGGGCTTTGTGTAATGGCTCTCCTAGACACAGCGCGACCTCACCCCCAATACCGGGAGAGACGAACCCCTGAAGATACGCTCACTGCCTCCATGTGGCTCGGGACTGTACCCAACTAAAACCTGTTTGCACGTCTCCTTTGAGCGTGGTAGGGTAGTAATCAAAGTACAGTGGGAACTCATACGAGACAAATGACGATCCCCAGGTCGATGAACTAACCTGTACACATGTCACCAGGGAACTGCCATCTGACGTCTGGTATATGACCAACTAGCATGTTCCCAGCGAGTCCTGTCCGGTGTACTCATAACCCAATGAGCACCTGTATACATCTTAGGTGATCTAACTGACACCAATGGCTTGTGAGACCGGCCACCGTCCCTCGTCGGGGTCTCGACTGTATACACTAGTCTACTCTGGAGAAACGATGCCCTGTCTCGAATCTCCCACGACTAGGGACCTTTTAAGGATGTGCTTATAGACCTCCAGCTCCCACTTATATGATCGCCCTTATACTGCTGGTGGTCAAGCTAGAATCCTAGGGGCTCTATCAACGTGTAATAGTGACCTGTCAGGTCACCTAAAGCAGTACACGATGATAAAGATAAACCAGATAGCATACTATCATCTCGAGTAAGACTGTCCTACCGGGATAGGCCCTCCCTCAATCATTGCAATCACGTGCCTGTGATCCAATAATTGACTCTGAGGGCACTATCTCCAACAATCTCCCACTTGCACGCAAGGCTAATTATTGCGATGTCGCATACTCACAGCCCGTGTGATACTGAACACCCAGCTCCTCTACTAGTCAGTCTCACAAATCCCGTTTGCGAAACTAATGCGTTTGAGGAATAGCCTCAGTGAGTGGATCCGCCTTGATGTTTCTTTCTATGTCTCTCTATATCTCAAGTTCGCGGAGAAAGCCATCTCCCGAAATGAGCAATACCTGTCTTAGAATATGTCTGTATGTCTGATGGGACTTAGCTCATAAATGAACTCCAAATCCAAATTTCTTAGACTGTATCGTCAACTGAACTTAATCAGTATCCTGCGCCATGCCTCCCTCAGTATTTCCTTGGACCACCTGTCCAAAATACTGTCCTTCGTCAGAAGGAAAACTATAACTCTGACAACCTCCCTGTCGTCCAAGTCACCTTGGAAGCCTGGAATGATAACTGTCTCCCGAATGAGGCTGTCGTTATCATATCCCTAGAACATCCACTTATGTTCTAAAACTGCTTCCGACTGTTTCTCCAGGATTGGATTAATGTCAACTTATTGCATCTAGTGCAAGAACATCATCTGGTGTGGTACTTGACATCTCATGATTGACTCAATTGCCTGAGCAAGTGATCTGCCAATCATGCACATCCTGTTGGAGATAGTGCCCTTAGAGTCAATTATTGGATCACCGGCACGTGATTGCAATGATTGAGGGAGGACCTATCCCGTTAGGACAGTCTTAATCGAGATGATAGTATGTTATCTGGTTTATCTTTATCATCGTGTACTGCTTAGGTGACCTGACAGGTCGCTATTACACGTTGGTAGAGCCCCTAGGATTCTTGCTTGACCACCAGCAGTATGAGGGCGATCATATAAGTGAGAGCTGGGGGTCTATAAGCACATCCTTAAAAGGTCCCTAGTCGTGCGAGTTTCGAGACAGGGCATCGATACTCCAGAGTAGACTAGTGTATATAGTCGAGACCCCGACGAGGGGCGGTGGCCGGTCTCACAAGCCATTGGTGTCAGTTGGATCACCTAAGATGTATACAGGTGCTCATTGGGTTATGAGTACACCGGACAGGACTCGCCGGGAACATGCTAGTTGGTTATATACCAGACGTCAGATGGCAGTTCCCTGGTGACATGTGTACAGGTTAGTTCATCGACCTGGGGATCGTCATTTGTCTTGTGTGAGTTCCCACTGTACTTTGATTACTACCCTACCACGGCTCAAAGGAGTCGTGCAAACAGGTTTTAGTTGGGTACAGTCCCGAGCCATATGGAGACAGTGAGCGTATCGTCAGGGGTTCGTCTCTCCCGGTATTGGGGGTGAGGTCGCGCTGTGTCTAGGAGAGCTATTACACGAAGCCCTCGGCCGAGCCAAGGAGATTTACTGGTAGGTATTCCAGTAGTATCTCAGGGTGTTCTGGGCTACACTCCGACACGACTTGTACCGCTTTTGGGGGTCTGACTTTTACCAACCCCATAGGCCCGCCATGCGATGCTCATAGACGAACGGACCGGACTGTATGGATATTGTCACTGACAGGCTCAGTAGGGTGTCAGGCTGAGTTCGCTCACAGACGTCCCTTTTGGTCAATACCTGGTAGCCCGTTATGTATTGGCTTATACCTCTAACGTGCTAGTGGTTAAATCCACTACCAAGGTGTTGATGAGTCTTTAGATTCCCCCACATTCAGTTACTCAAGCTTTCGGGCGAAAACCTGTAGAGGCCGTATGGAGATATGGCAAGGTCCGATCACATACGTGCGGTATTGCACGGATCAGGATCGGACAGTTAGTACTAGAGGCCGTATGGGTATATGGCAGGGTTCGATCAGATACGTGCGGTATTGCACGGATCAGGATCGAACGGATATTACTGGCCGGCTTTGGTTTAAGCCGGATCCTAGTATAGTACTGTATAGATTTGTCTCATTGCATTTGTATTTCGGTCGGAATACAAATGCGGGTGTGTATGCACAGTATCGGGGTTTTCCTGTAATTTATTACGGGACCAGTTTTCTGGAGTTGCCAGTTTGCTTTCCGTTTCGGCCATTTTCATTTGTATCTTTCAATGGCCGAAGATTGGTGGAGGAGGGCTTATTTACATTTGTGCAAATAAGCATTTGTGGAGGGGGTCTTTGCATTTTGTTGCATCATGATGGGTGGACCATACCTTGACTTGCTTGACTTCTATCTTCATGATGGCTTGACCTTTTTGAAGTCATCATGCTTGATGATGATGTTTGGTTATGATGGTTGTGGTTGAGTGTTGGATTTTCCTTGTGATGATTTCTTCTCATCATCTCTTTTCTCTCTCTTGGATTATGAGAGACTCTCATTCTTTTGATTCATACTCCTCCCCCATTTTTCACGCTCTCCTCTCCCATTCCAAGCCATGGCCGGCCAAGAGAGGTTTGGGGCTGTCCAAAATTTGAGAGAAGAAAATGGTGTCTCATTCCCATGCCAAAAATCCCTTTGATCATCCAAAGATATATATGGTTCATTTCCTCCACCAATGGCAATTCCTACAACCCCAAATGAGACTTGCTCACTACACATTCTACAGCAAACCTTGGGCACGTCGACTAGCCAGCTTCATGCCCGAGTTGCCTCGGCATTGAGGTGGGAACCCGTAAAAGATGTAGGCGATGTGGTGCACTTCCGGCGACGAGGTGGAGACAGGACATTCCGCGGGAGATCGGGACGATGACGAGAAGACCGGAGGACTCGGATCAGTCGGTATATCTCTATTCCCCATCTTGTAGTTAGCTAGGACTAGTTAATGGTTCGATCCGGGTTTATAGTGCGCAGTGGTGCCGGTTCATGAAAAATTAAAGTTAACCATCACTTCCGCATTTGGCCTCGGGATGGAGGCCGGGGCGCCGCCGTGCACTTACAGTGGTATCAAAGCCTCGCCATTAACATAGTCTAGCTTTGTATAATGTGTTTACATTTCCGATCGACCAAAACTCTAAAATCCGCGTTTTGTTTGCATCAGTTTTCTGTTGAAATTTTTTGGAGTCGAAATTTTTTTCAGGTTACAGAAAAGTGATGTACTGGAAAATATAAGGCTACTGTAGAAATTCGACAGAGTAATTCCATAGTGGGAGCGCGGAACCGCGGCCAAACCCCCCTTTGGGCCGCGGTTCCGCCGCACTATGATCAGATCACTGTGTCAATTTTCTTCAGTTACTTTCTGGGCTAATAATAAGGGTTTTGGAATATTAATTTTAGGCCCAGAATTTCTTGATGTGCTACAGTAGTACTTGGGGCCCACTTGTTGAAATTTGATCGATTGGATATTTAAAACACATTATTTCACAGTATTTACATTATATCTGCGACCGTGAATGTCACCCGATCGGTAAATCCTGTCTAGCTGCTATAGCCCGGTTAGACGGATTTGTGAACGTGACTTTAACGTTGATGTTCTGTGTGTTGCTGTGATGTTGCGGATCGGTCGTGGGGGATAGCTGGATGCAATGCTAGTATAGTTTTGTTGTATTATGTACATTTGATATTGCGGGGCGAGCGTCCGACATGTGGACTGCCGTCACTGCCTGTTTGTATTATTATTTTGGGGCACGACCAGGTTGCGGCCGATGTACCCGGTGTATGTATATTTTACTTTCTGTACTAGGATTGCCCCGCGAAGGGGTGCACGGATAGCCGGGTTCTAGAGGGCAACAAGCCCGCATCTCATGGCATTGAGACGGAGGGGGCTTCACTCTAGGATTGGCGGGCTATTCGCCGCACTCGTAGGGGGTACAGGTTGACCATGGAGGGGTGCCCAAGTTACCGGATTCAGTGAAGTGCTGGGTGGTCCATTCACGTTGCTGAAGGGGGCTGCCTCGCTTCAGGTTTTGGCGGGTAACTTGCCGCGCCCGTAGGGGTCTAGGATTTCATTGCGCAGGCTATCCACACGACCAGGGGAACGTCGGGTTTCAGCGGCTCTGTGAAACCCGGGGATCCCAGATATCTGTATTGTTCTGTGATGCTGTACATTTCTGTGATGTTGCATTTTTTATCACGCCTTGAGCGAATATAATATATTGGTATATATATTAGTAGATGTTGTATATGTTTTGCATCCGCGCTAGTCCAGTCCCCGCTCTGTCGTTACTTAGCTAACCTAACGGGTAATGACGGGACCCAGTGGCGAATGCGGATGGCATATACGTACGTCAGTATATTTTCGTTCTTTGTGGTGTGATCAATTGATGGGACTGCGTTGATTCGGATCAATGCAAGTTAGAACAAACCTAATCTGATGTGGTTGGAACACTTTTCAAAAAGCTGTTATTGCAAGGACGTTCACTTTTGTTTTGCGCCGTGGTATTCAGTTGGAATATCCTGCTCCTCAGTCGACGAGGCAAGGGCCGAGATCCCTTCACCGGGAGTGACCCCTTGAACAAATGTTTGCGTCAGGGCATTAACTTCACTATAGCGGATTACTTTTGCTTTGCGCCGTGGTATTCAGTTGGAATATCCTGCACCTCATTCTACGGGGAAAGAGCCGAGATCCCTTCACCGGGAGTGACCTCTTTAGCAATGGTTTTCGTCACTATATTTTTATAAAAGCTATCCGTTCCTTCAACGATATCAAGTTCATTACGTTAAAGGTTTTCGCCAGAAACCATTCGTAGCCCTCCGTCGTTTCATATGGATAGTCAATAGTATTCAAGCTGTGTTTGTTGGCCATAGTCAAGGCACAGTGTTTGGTAGCTATTGGGTGTTCATATGCTGCATAGATAGATGCGTTGGTTTGGGACAGTCGTATAGCCTTGTTGGCCCTAGTCAAGGGCTTGTACGGGTGGGTTCAAATCAACCTGGACAATGACGGGTAGAACTTGACATGTGACTTATGATTTGTTGGCCTTAGTCAAGGTCATAAGAGCATGGGGTAAAAATCACATCGGGAGTTTCAAAAGAACTGAAACTTGCCAGATATGCGCATACCTTCTGGAGTGTGATACAGTGAGCGGATTCCGTCACGTTATCATGCGGTGATAGTTGGATCCCGATTCCCACTGATGAGTTAGTTTACTCCTCGGGTGACCCCGACTAATTCTTCTTTCAGGTTTGGAGGAGAATTTGACGGTACAGTGGGAGGTTTCCAGATTAGATAAATTGGTAACCATTCTGATATAGGTTAGAGTGCACGCTGAGTGTTTCTTTTCTCTCTCTCTGGCAGCGACCATTGACCCGACCCTAAGACTATGACTCAGAGACCAAACTTGACCGAACCTTCTTAAACACAGGCTTTTGGATTGTCAGAGTTGCGAACCTCATTGCCACTCCTACTTTTACCCTTTTCTCCAGGACACCCCGTATTACTACGAACGTCCATTTTCATTGGACAAAACCATCGTATGGTTATATACGAACTCGAAAGAATTTATTCGAGGATGGTTTCAGGTTCTGGAGGAAACGGATAGGACTATTCAGTTGTCTTTTCCTTTTACCTTCTCTCAAGTTGTGAGTACTCCTTGGTTTAGGAGATAGTACACCTATTACGCAAATTGGATGGTCTTCTTCCAAACCATAGGCAGGTGCCGACCGGTAGGGAATGAAGAAAACCAATTTGCCTAACGATGGTGTACAGAAGGTATTATGTAAAGACAAAGAAAGGGATTAGAAGGAGGGCAAAGTAAATTGCGACTGATATTCACGACCAAACCAAGTATTCCATTACCACTCCCACTTCACCTTTGTATTTCTCCAGGACACTCCGTATCACTACGAAGATCCACAGTTTATTGGATACTCCATCGTATGGTTATATACGAACTCGAAAGGAACTTGTTCCAGTTCGGGGATGGATTCTGGTTCAGGAGAAATAGGAATAAGGTTTATTCGGTTGTCTTTTATCTTCACCTTCTCTCGCATTGCGAGTGTTCCTAGGATTGGGACAGTACACCCATTATGCTTATTGGATAGTCTTCTTCCAAACCATAGGCTGGTGCCGAACGGTAGGGAAGGAAGAAAACCATTTGGCCTAAAGGGGTGTTCAGAAGGTAATGACTAAAGACATATAAAGGGATTTGGAGAGGTGGCAAAGAATTATACGGTTGTAGTCGTGAATCTGGAAGAGGCATTACTAGGAATACCGGGATACCCCATAGAAATATTTCAATGTTTCAGTGCCACTGTGTACTGTTAAAAGAAAACTGATTTCCCAATTAGTCCTTACTCCAGGGTATGTATTTACCAGGTACGATTCTCACATCTGTATGGTTTTACAGATGATGAGTGGGAGTAAGTTATTGGGAATTGGGTGATCATCCTCATTATATCGGGATTCGTTGTAATCGGTGATATTTGAGGAAGTCACCTGGACTGTTTGCCGATCGGCAAAATATTTGGTTTTGACTATCCGCTATTGTGCACCAATTTCAAATTGATATATCTGTACGTCTATTTTTATAGAGTGAGATATACCTTTTTGAAATTATGTCTATGACATTTACCTATATCAGTGGATGGTTAGGTAAGGAGCTTTGAACAACGGTGTAATTCTTCTTAACCATAAGTACAGTTTTCAACCTACGACACACAGTGAATGAGTTGTCAGACTCAAGGGACTTATACAGAGTATTGTATGTTGTCCAGGGTCCATCAGGACAGAGGGGTTGGTCCTCGTACTATATTCGGTTTACTTATGACTTCTCTGGTTTTTAGACAGGTGTTTCGTGGAAACACAGGGTCCGAATTTAGAGAAGTTATAGGTATTTGAATAGACTAGAGAACCAGGTGTAGCAAGTATCGGGATTCTTCAAAGTGATCGAAGATGTAGATACTTGTATATGGTATTCAGTTGATAGTAATGATAAAGAGAACTTGCTTCTCTTTCAGGTTACTCATAATTGGAAGCATTCCTAAGTTGAGTAACGCTGATCGGCCTCCTTCCATTAAGTTGACATGCACTGGAGACAGCTGCATGATTTGAATCTGGTTCAATTAAATCAGTGCCTCTGGTTCTATATTGGATATAGAACAGTTCATATCTTAACGATGTTAAGGTACGGGGAGTTGTCCGGTTTATGATTAAAACCAGACACTGGACAACTCAAGGCACGTTTCTGTAATGGCTGTTTATGGGTCGACCCAGGCTATGACGAGGGTTGACTTTCTACCATCTGGAAGATCAATAGTGATATTGTTCTTAACTCGCCACAGTTTTAACAAAAATGGATTTTTTCAGAAAACAGCAGTGGGAGTATGGTAGAACTGGAAGTGATTCCAGAACCACAAACGATTACTGAAGATTTGATAGGAACCTAAAGATTCAATCTGGTTTGACATTCCATTGGCCACTCCGCAGATAAGGTGGGTAACTTCAGGCACCCGAGAGGTACTTCGGTAGCCTCAAGGACGGTGACAGGGAAGTTCTTGTTTACCCAGACTTACCATTGCTGTTGTTCCAGACTGTGAGACCCGGCAGGAGGATGTGTATAGCGTCTTTCTAAACTAGTTTTAGAAATGTACGTATATATGACTCTGCCAGAGGGTTGTCGTAGTCAGTGGGAGCAGCGGAAGCATTGGTGGAAAGGCAGCTTATGTCTATTTATAGACTAAAGCAGATATAGCGGAGATAGATCATCCATTTCTGATGTGACAGTCATAGGTTTGACTTCATCAGAATAGGGGATGGATCTGTTGAGAAGGTGGTAGAGTGTGATGTCATGGTATTTGGATGACATACACAGAATAGGAAAAGAAACTCCTATACTACGATCGGTTATACTTTGGTCGTCACACAGTAGTTTCTCCACATGGGACTTGGATATTATATCAGACATACTGGTTACTAGATCTATGGTTTTAGATCTAGATTTGGGTGGTTTCCCAATTAAGGGTACTTAGAGAGCATTCTAAGAGTATTTAGAATGGACGATTCCTGGCACGGTAGTGTACCTGCAGGTGATGGAGTCACCCTCTCTAAAGCTGTCTTACAGACTAAAGGGGAGAGGGATGTGCATGATTGGCAGATCACTTGCTTAGACAATTGAGTCAATCATGAGATGTCAAGTACCACACCAGATGTTGTTCTTGCACTAAATGCAATAAGTTAACATTAATCCAATCCTGGAGAAACAGTCGGAAGCAGTTCTAGAACATAAGTGAATGTTCTAGGGATATGATAACGATAGCCTCATTCGGGAGACAGTTATCATTCCAGGCTTCCAAGGTGACCTGGACGACAGGGAGGTTGTCAGAGTTATAGTTTTCCTTCTGACGAGGGGCAGTATTTTTGACAGGTGGTCCAAGGCAATACAGAGGGAGGCATGGCGCAGGATACTGATTAAGTTCAGTTGACGATACAGTCTAAGAAGTTTGGATTTGGAGTTCATTTATGAGCTAGGTCCCATCAGACATCCAGACATATTCTAAGACAGGTATTGCTCATTTCGGGAGATGGCTTTCTCCGCGAACATGAGATATAGAGAGACATAGAAAGAAACATCTAGGCGGATCCACTCACTGAGGCTATTCCTCGAACGCAATAGTTTCGCAAACGAGCTTTGTGAGACTGACTAGTAGAGGAGTTGGGTGTTCGGTATCACACTGGCTGTGAGTATGCAACATCGCAATAATTAGCCTTGAGTGCAAGTGGGAGATTGTTGGAGATAGTGCCCTCAGAGTCAATTATTGGATCACCGGCACGTGATTGCAATGATTGAGGGAGGACCTATCCCGCTAGGACAGTCTTACTCGAGATGATAGTATGCTATCTGGTTTATCTTTATTATCGTGTACTGCTTAGGTGACCTGACAGGTCGCTATTACACGTTGGTAGAGCCCCTAGGATTCTTGCTTGACCACCAGCAGTATGAGGGCGATCATATAAGTGAGAGCTGGGGGTCTATAAGCACATCCTTAAAAGGTCCCTAGTCGTGCGAGTTTCGAGACAGGGCATCGATACTCCAGAGTAGACTAGTGTATACAGTCGAGACCCCGACGAGGGGCGGTGGCCGGTCTCACAAGCCATTGGTGTCAATTGGATCACCTAAGATGTATATAGGTGCTCATTGGGTTATGAGTACACCGAACAGGACTCGCTGGGAACATGCTAGTTGGTCATATACCAGACGTCAGATGGCAGTTCCCTGGTGACATGTGTACAGGTTAGTTCATCGACCTGGGGATCGTCATTTGTCTTGTGTGAGTTCCCACTGTACTTTGATTACTACCCTACCACGGCTCAAAGGAGTCGTGCAAACAGGTTTTAGTTGGGTACAGTCCCGAGCCACATGGAGACAGTGAGCGTATCGTCAGGGGTTCGTCTCTCCCGGTATTGGGGGTGAGGTCGCGCTGTGTCTAGGAGAGCCATTACACGAAGCCCTCGGCCGAGGCAAGGAGATTTACTGGTAGGTATTCCAGAAGTATCTCAGGGTGTTCTGGGCTACACTCCGACATGACTTGTACCGCTTTTGGGGGTCTGACTTTTACCAACCCCCTAGGCCCGCCATGTGATGCTCATAGACGAACGGACCGGACTGTATGGATATTGTCACTGACAGGCTCAGTAGGGTGTCAGGCTGAGTTCGCTCACAGACGTCCCTTTTGGTCAATACCTGGTAGCCCGTTATGTATTGGCTTATACCTCTAACGTACTAGTGGTTAAATCCACAACCAAGGTGTTGATGAGTCTTTAGAGTCCCCCACATTCAGTTACTCAAGATTTCGGGCGAAAACCTGTAGAGGCCGTATGGAGATATGGCAAGGTCCGATCACATACGTGCGGTATTGCACGGATCATGATCGGACAGTTAGTACTAGAGGCCGTATGGGTATATGGCAGGGTTCGATCAGATACGTGCGGTATTGTACGGATCAGGATCGAACGGATATTACTGGCCGGCTTTGGTTTAAGCCGGATCCTAGTATAGTACTGTATAGATTTGTCTCATTGCATTTGTATTTCGGTCGGAATACAAATGCGGGTATGTATGCACAGTATCGGGGTTTTCCTTTAATTTATTACGGGACCAGTTTTCTGGAGTTGCCAGTTTGCTTTCCGTTTCGGCCATTTTCATTTGTATCTTTCAATGGCCGAAGATTGGTGGAGGAGGGCTTATTTGCATTTGTGCAAATAAGCATTTGTGGAGGGGGTCTTTGCATTTTGTTGCATCATGATGGGTGGACCATACCTTGACTTGCTTGACTTCTATCTTCATGATGGCTTGACTTTTTTGAAGTCATCATGCTTGATGATGATGTTTGGTTATGATGGTTGTGGTTGAGTGTTGGATTTTCCTTGTGATGATTTCTTCTCATCATCTCTTTTCTCTCTCTTGGATTATGAGAGACTCTCATTCTTTTGATTCATACTCCTCCCTCATTTTTCACGCTCTCCTCTCCCATTCCAAGCCATGGCCGGCCAAGAGAGGCATGGGGCTGTCCAAAATTTGAGAGAAGAAAATGGTGTCTCATTCCCATACCAAAAATCCCTTTGATCATCCAAAGATATATATGGTTCATTTCCTCCACCAATGGCAATTTCTACAACCCCAAATGAGACTTGCTCACTACACATTCTACAGCAAACCTTGGGCACGTCGACTAGCCAGCTTCGTGCCCGAGTTGCCTCGGCATTGAGGTGGGAGCCCGTAAAAGATGTAGGCGATGTGGTGCACTTCCGGCGACGAGGTGGAGACAGGACATTCCGCGGGAGATCGGGACGATGACGAGAAGACCGGAGGACTCGGATCAGTCGCTATATCTCTATTCCCCATCTTGTAGTTAGCTAGGACTAGTTAATGGTTCGATCCGGGTTTATAGTGCGCGGTGGTGCCGGTTGATGAAAAATTAAAGTTAACCATCGCTTCCACATTTGGCCTCGGGATGGAGGCCGGGGCGCCGCCGTGCACTTACACATCCCTCTCCCCTTTAGTCTGTAAGACAGCTTTAGAGAGGGTGACTCCATCACCTGCAGGTACACTACCGTGCCAGGAGTCGTCCATTCTAAATACTCTTAGAATGCCGTCAAAGTACCCTGATTGGGAAACCACCCAAATCTAGATCTAAAACCATAGATCTAGTAACCAGTATGTCTGATATAATGTCCAAGTCCCATGTTGAGAAACCACTGTGTGACGACCAAAGTATAACCGATCGTAGTATAGGAGTTTCTTTTCCTACTCTGTGTATGTCATCCAAATACCATGACATCACACCCTACTACCTTCTCAACAGATCCATCCCCTATTCTGATGAAGTCAAACATATGACTGTCACGTCAGAAATAGATGATCTATCTCCGCAATATCTGTTTTAGTCCATAAATAGACATGAGCCACCTTTCCACCAATGCTTCCGCTGCTCCCACTGACTATGACAACCCTCTGGCAGAGTCATATACACGTACATTTCTAAAACTAGTTTAGAAAGACGCTATACTCATCCTCCTGCCGGGTCTCACAGTCTGGAACAACAGCAATGGTAAGTCTGGGTAAACAAGAACCTCCCTGCCACCGTCCTTGAGGCTACCGGAGTCCCTCTCGGGTGCCTGGGGTTACCTACCGTATCTGCGGAGTCGCCAATGGAATGTCAATCCAGATTGAATCTTTAGGTTCCTATTAAATCTTCAGTAATCGTTTGCGGTTCTGGAATCACTTCCAGTTCTACCATACTCCCACTACTGTTTTCTGAAAAAATCCATTTTTATTAAAACTGTGGCGAGTCAAGAACAATATCACTATTGATCTTTCTTATGGTAGACAGTCAACCCTCGTCATAGCCTGGGTCAACCCACAAACAGCCATTACAGAAACATGCCTTGAGTTGTCCAGAGTCTGGTTTTAAGCATAAGCCGGACAACTCCCCGTACCTTAACATCGTTAAGATACGAACTGTTCTATATCCAATATAGAACCAGAGGCACTGATTTAATTGAACCAGATTCAAATCATGCAGCTGTCTCCAGTGCATGCCAACTAAATGGAGAGAGGCCGATCAGCGTTACTCAACTTAGGAATGCTTCCAATTATGAGTAACCTGAAAGAGAAGCAAGTTCTCTTAATCATTACTATCAACTGAATACCATACACAAGTATCTACATCTTCGATTACTTTGAAGAATCCCGATACTTGCAATATCTGGTTCTCTACTTTATTCAAATACCTATAACTTCTCAAAATTCGGACCCTGTGTTTCCACGAAACACCTGTCTAAAAACTAGAGAAGTCATAAGTAAACCGAATATAGTACGAGGACCAACCCCTCTGTCCTGATGGACCCTGGACAACATACAATACTCTGTATAAGTCCCTTGAGTCTGATAACTCATTCACTGTGTGTCGTAGGTTGAAAACTGTACTTATGGTTAAGAAGAATTACACCGATGTTTAATGCTCCTTACCTAACCATCCACTGATATAGGTAAATGTCATAGACATAATTTCAAAAGGTATATCTCACTCTATGAAAATAGACGTACAGATATATCAACTTGAAATTGGTGCATGACAACGGATATTCAAAACCAAATATTTGCCGACCGGCAAACAGTCCAGGTGACTTCCTCAAATATCACCGATTACAACGAATCCCGATATAATGAGGATGATCACCCAATTCCCAATAACTTACTCCCACTCATCATCTATAAAACCATACAGATGTGAGAATCGTACCTGGTAAATACATACCCTGGAGTAAGTATCTAATCGGGAAATCAGTTTTCCTTTAACAGTACACAGTGAAGCTGAAACATTGAAATGTTTCGATGGGGTATCCTGGTATTCCTAGTAATGCCTCTTCCCTATTCACAACTGTAACCGTGTAATTCTTTGCCACCTCTCCAAATCCCTTTATATGTCTTTAGTCATTACCTTCTATACACCCCTTTAGGCCAAATGGTTTTCTTCCTTCCCTACCGTTCGGCACCAGCCTATGGTTTGGAAGAAGACTATCCAATAAGCATAATGGGTGTACTGTCCTAATCCTAGGAGCACTCGCAATGCGAGAGAAGGTGAAGATAAAAGACACCTGAATAAACCTTATTCCTATTTCTCCTGAACCAGAATCCATCCCCGAACTGGAACAAGTTCCTTTCGAGTTCGTATATAACCATACGATGGAGTATCCAATAAACTGTGGATCTTCGTAGTGATACGGAGTTGTAAGTCTACGTTGCGACCCCCGGTTCTTACGGGGAGGCGGAAACGGTATATAAATCAAATTTTTAGCGCAAGGGGCAACATGGACTAAACAAAGTCGGGATCTTTTCTAAACTAAACTAGCAAACATGCAAAGGAGAGTTAACTACTCGGCAAAGTGGTTATACCTAACTTGAACTCCTTCTTCTTGAAACCTAGTAGAGGTTGATGGTTCTCTCCTCGTCGCCTTCTTCCGTCAAAGATGGATCCACCTGAGGGTTCAACCTTCGGGCTCTTTCTTGAACTTAGAGTGAACTAGGATCTCCGGCTTGCTAAACCTTGAACCCTAGAGAGAGTAGAGAGTATCTATGGGGTGTTTTCTTTTCAAGGAGAGGGATTCTCAACACATGAGAAGGATTCTCCTTGAGCTTGAGGAAGAAGAAGATGAAGTGAGGAGAGAGAATGAATATGATAGAATGAGCTCTTTTTCCTCTTGCAACCATAACAAAAGGAAAAAGAATTATCTAATTAATAATAATAATTCAAATGAAATAGTTGATGGTTGTATTTGGAATGACCATTATCATCACTTCATTAAATGAATGTAAGCTAGAATCAAGGAGTATCCTTGCAAAGTAATGATGATGGTCAAACATTCAACCATGGTCAACAAGTCAACCATTGTCAACAAGTCAACAAAATCAACCATGACACAATTTCATTTAATTACTATTATTAATTGATATTTCATAAATCCATTAGGGTTTGGAAAAAGACGACTGTCAACTGTGCATACGCACCCGTTCCGAAACCCTAATGAAAAACCTCTTCCTCCGCCTCAAACAACTGTGCATACACACCTGCATTCTCGTTCCGAGGAACAAGAATACTGAGAGATAAAAGCAACCCCAAAACATATACCAGTATCTAACTCAAACCAGAGCCAGCCAGTAATATCCGTCCGGACTCCAAACGTGCACAAGTGCGCGGATGAGAACGAACCCTGTCGCAAAACCATGTGACCTCTACCCTGTTTTGCCCAGAGGCGAATACCCTCTGTGTGGGACTCTAAAGACCCGACACTACGCTTGCAGTGGGTTTAACCACAGACCGCAAGCGGCACTAGCTGTGCGTAACGGTCCCCAGGTAGATGCCGATAAGAAGACTGACGAGGTAAAACCCATCTGAACTCCTACTGAGTCTGAATGTGACATTCTCCGTACAGTCCGGTCTGTTCGTCTGATACATCACATGTCGGGCCTAGGGGGCGGTAAACGTCAGTCCCCCAATAGCGGTACAAGTCTTGTCGGAGTGAAGCCCAAAACACCCTGAGATAACACTGGAAGCCTACCAGTATATCTCGCTTGCCCTGGCCAGGGACTACTCGTGTAATGGCTCTCCTAGACACAGCGCGATGTCAACCCCCAATACCGGGAGAGACGAATCCTGTCTAACCGTCACTGCCTCCAAGTGCTTCGGGACTGCACCCAACCATTACCTGTTTGCACGACTCCTTTGAGCCGTGGTAGGGTAGTGATCAAAATGCAGTGGGAACACACTCGAGGAGAAGTGCCAGTGTCAAGTCAGCGGACTAAGCTGTACTCATGTCACCTGGGAACTGATAACTGACGATAGGTATAATACCAACCTGTCAGTTCCCGACGAGTCCTGTCCAGTGTACTCGTAACCCAACGAGCACCCGTATACTATCTCCAGTACGACGTACTGATGGTTGTGGGACTGACCATCTCCCACACTGGGATGAGAAGCGCATACGCTAGTCTACTCCGGAGTATCGATGCCCTGTCTCGATAGTCCTGCGACTAGGGACCTATATAAGGATGTGCTTATAGATTACCCAGCCCCAACTAGTGTGACTGCCATCACAACGCTGGTAATCAAGCAAAGATCCTAAGGGCTCCACTAATGCGTATAGGTGATATCGCAAAATAAACACATGTACACATTGAAGTAGAAACAAACCAAGTAGCATACTACTATATTGAGCAAGATTGTTTATACAAGGTGAATATCCCAAGCTTCCATTAAGTAATATACAAACTAGTATGATACAGTAATGGCCTCTAGGGCATATACACTAACAATCTCCCACTTGCACTAAGGCCATGTACTGGCGTATCGAAGACCTATCATCTCGATCAGCCGCTTGAACTGAGTCTGGGGTAGGGCCTTGGTGAATGGATCTGCAGTGTTTTCTTCTGAAGCAACCCTCCGAACCTCGATCTCCTTGCGATCCACGATCTCCCTGATCAGGTGATACCGCCTCAAGATGTGCCTGGATCTCTGATGGGACCTGGGTTCCTTCGCTAAAGCTATAGCCCCGTTGTTGTCGCAATACAGAGGTATTGGGTCAACAATGGACGGAACCACCTGAAGTTCTTTCAAGAACTTTCTCATCCAGACAGCTTCTTTTGTGGCATCAGATGCAGCGATGTATTCCGCTTCCATCGTCGAGTCTGCAACAGTTTCCTGTTTGGAACTCCTCCAACACACCGCCTCTCCATTGAGGGTAAAGACAAAACCCGACATGGACTTGGAATCATCCTTGTCACTCTGGAAGCTGGAGTCAGCAAAGGGCTCGATCTGGAGGTCTTTTCCGCCATACACCAAGAACATCTCCTTAGTCCTCCTCAGGTACTTGAGAATGTTCTTTACTGCTATCCAGTGTTTCTCCCCAGGGTTTGACTAATACCGGCTTACTACACTCAGTGCATAAGCTACATCCGGTCTGGTACACAACATCGCATACATTATAGAGCCTACCGCAGAAGCGTAGGGTATAATAGACATGCGATCCCTCTCCAAATCAGTCTTAGGAGACATCTCTTTAGAGAGGGTGATCCCATGACAAGCCGGTAGGTTACCGAGCTTGGAATCTTCCATACTGAATCTTTTCAGTACGGTGTCGATGTACCTGGACTGTGAAAGTCCTAATATCCTCTTGGATCTATCACGATGGATCCGGATCCCCAGGATGTACGAGGCATCACCCAGGTCTTTCATGGAGAACCTTTGAGAAAAGAACCCCTTGACAGATTGTAGCATAGGAATGTCATTTCCTATTAAGAGAATGTCATCCACGTATAAAACGAGGAATACTACAGTTCTCGCTACAAATCTACTATAGATGCATGGTTCATCTGGATTTTTGATAAAGCCAAATTCCTTGACCGTCTCATCAAAACAGATGTTCCAACTCCGCGATGCCTGCTTTAGTCCATAGATGGACTTAAGCAACTTGCACACCTTTCCGCTGCTCCCACTCTGAATGAAACCCTCTTGCTGATCCATATAGACACACTCCTCTAAATTTCCATTTAGAAAAGCGGTTTTTACGTCCATCTACCAAATCTCATAATCGTGGAAGGCAGCAATGGCAAGAAGGATCCGAATGGATTTCAGCATAGCCACTGGAGAAAAGGTTTCGTCATAGTCCAAGCCAGGTCTTTGACGGAAACTCTTTGCTACAAGTCTAGCTTTATAGGTCTCAACCTGTCCATCTACACCAATCTTCCTTTTGAAGATCCACTTGCATCCGACGGGTTTTACCCCGTCTGGAGCAATGTCCAACGTCCATACTTTGTTGGTGTACATGGACTCCATTTCGGTCCGCATTGCATCCAGCCATTTTACCGAGTCAACGCTCTGAACGGCCTGCTGGAAGCTAGTAGGCTCATCATAATCTATGATGCAATCCTCTCTATCCCCGTCTATGAGAAAACCGTAGTATCTCTCGGGCGGATGAGACTGCCTACTACTCCTGCGGAGCGGCGTAGGAATGTCCTGTTCATTTGAACCCTCTGGTTCCACTAAGCTTTCAGTAATAGTCTATGGTTCTGGAATTTCTTCCAGTTCTACTGCGCTCCCACTTAATTCTTTTTCTAAGAACTGGTGTTCTAGAAAGTGGGCATGACGAGAAACAAGAACTTTTTGTTCCTCCTCGTAGTAGAAGAGATATCCCTTGGAATTCTTTGGATATCCCACAAACTTACACAGTACTGAGCGCGCCTCGAGCTTGTCCGCATGCTGCTTTTTAACAAAAGCTGGACTTCCCCAAGTCTTAATGTGACTGAGATGGGGCCTCTTCCCACACCACATCTCATATGGTGTAGTAGGCACAGTCTTAGTAGGAACTCGGTTCAAAAGGTACACAGCTGATTCTAGCGCATACCCCCAGAATGATCGCGGTAACTCAGCGTTACTCATCATGGACCGTACCATATCCAATAGGGTCCGGTTCCGTCTCTCCGATACACCGCTATGTTGCGGAGTGTATGGAGGAGTAAGCTGAGAGAGAATACCATTCTCTTTTAAGTAATTCAGGAACTCGGCACTTAAGTATTCTCCACCTCGATCCGATCTTAGAATCTTGATACTTTTGCCGGTTTGTTTTTCTACTTCATTCTTATATTCCTGGAATTTTTCAAAGGCTTCGGACTTATGTTTCATTAAGAAGATATAACCGTACCTTGAAAAATCATCCGTAAAAGTAATGAAGTAAGAATAACCGCTTCGCGCATGTGTAGACATTGGACCGCATACGTCGCTGTGTACGAGTCCCAAGAGCTCGCTCGCTCTTTCTTACTCCGTGTCCAGTGAACGGAGTCTTTGTCATCTTTCCTTTGAGACAGGATTGACAAGTGGCATATGATTGATATTCGAACGGATCCAAATATCCTTCTGTATGTAACTTAGTCAACCTTCTCTCATTGATGTGACCCAGTCTACAATGCCATAAGAAAGTCTGATTGATTTCCGGAGACTTTCTTTTGTGTGTATTCTGGACATTGAAAATCTGTGGTTGGTTTAATACGTATATACCATTGCTCAGTGTACCTGACCCAATCAGAACTTGATTAAGGTGAATGTTTACAACATTACTTACAAACGCAAATTCATAACCTTCTTTAGAAACCAAAGATACAGAAATGATATTACAAGTTGCGTTGGGTACAAAAAAGCAATTACGCAAAACCAAAACATGCCCATCTGACATTCCCAGGTGATAGTCCCCCACGGCTTTAGCATCCATGCTAGCTCCGTTCGCAACTCTGAGGGTCATGTCACCTGCCTTCAAAACCCTACGGTTTCTCAACGCCTGCAAAGAATTACAGATATGAGATCCTGATCCGGAATCCAATACCCAGGAAGTAGAGTTTATAGAAAGACAGTTTTCAATAACATACACACCTGAAGCCGAAGCCGCAACCTGCTTCAGTTCCTGTGTCCTGGCTTTCCAAGCCCTGCAATCTTTCTTCCAGTGTCCACTCTTGTGACAATAGAAGCATTCCTCTTTACCCACAAGCTTCCCCGCAATCTTTGTTGCCTTTTCCTTTCCCTTCGTACCCACTTTACTAACACCGCCCCTTGGTTTGGCGGGGGCTTTCTTCCTCTTTCCCTTGGCTTTCTCCTTGGATCTAGAAGAAGAAGATCCTCCTACAAACAAAGCGGGTGTTTCCCTACCTTTCTGTAGGGTGCCTTCTGCGCTCCTCAGCATGTTGAGGAGTTCTGAAAGTTCAACTTCTTTTTCTTGTAAGTTGAAGTTCAGTATAAACTGGGCGTAAGTGGATGGAAGGGACTGGAGAATTAAATCCGTATAGAGTTCACTTTCCAACGTGGTCCCAAGTTCCGCGAGCTCCTCAATGTAGCCAATCATCTTAAGCACGTGGTCCGCTACCGATGATCCGACGGTAAACTTTGCCGAAAATAACTTCTTCGACACTTCGTATCTTGCGATACGAGACTGCTCTCCATACAGTTCTTTTGTATGAAGAAATATGGATTCCAAGTCCATATTCTCGTGCCTCCTCTGATGTTCGTTGTCTATAGAGGCAGGCACGAGGCACCTGGCCTTCGCGCAATCAATCTCCCAAGTCTTACGGATTTCCTTATCCGCGACGCTGGAGGTGGGACCTGGGACGGGGGGAGCTTTGGTGGTAAGAAGATACCCCAGCTTGTCGTAAGTGATTGCCATTTTGACATTCCTGAGCCAATCTTTGTAGTTTGGCCCTGTCAGTATGTTTTTATCTAGAAGTAACTTAAGTCCAGTAATTTCGATTTGGTCGCTGCAGGGGGAGAGAGAAGAAACACTTTAGCATGATGATCTTGCAAGTTTAGAGTGGTTTTTATTTTGTCTAAACAGGATGGCTCCCACTGTCTCTCGAATCCCTCCTCAAACCATAAAGGAAGAATCAGTCGGGATCAATCCCACCGCACAATACTTGCTTAACCGTTCAGCCAGGCCAGTGTCGGTACTTCGAGGGAGGTTTTCCAACGCTTTCGCGAAGTTCCTTAATTTAAGAACCTCTTTTCCCTGGGGCGTAGCCCCGCTAACACCTTTCTAGGCACCTACTAGGTTTATAGCATTGATCGTTTAGTGAGAAATTTCCCGAGGAGTAGCATATACTCACAGTAGGATCGGGATCCAAATATCATCGCGTGACGAAACTGAAGGAATCCTACCAGAATCATCACACTCCAAATGGTATGCAAATCTAGCAAGTTTCAGTACTTATGAAACTCCCGATGTGGATTTTTGCCCCATGCTCTTATGACCTTGACTTTGGCCAAAATATCATAAGTCACATGTCAAGTTCTACCCGTCACTATCCAGGTTAATTTGGATCCATCCGTACCTACCCTTGACTTTGGCCAAAATGGCAGTACGATTGTCCCAAACCAACGCATCTATCTATGCTACACATGAACACCCAATAGCTACCAATCACTATGCCTTGACTTTGGCCAACATACATAGCTTGAATACTATTGCCTATTCATGCGAAACGACGGAGGGCTACGAATGGTTTTGGTAAAACCGTGAACGTAGTGAACTTGATATAATCGATGGAACGAGATAGCTTTTAGAAGGAGTGGCTCAAGCTCCGCATTTAAAAGTTAGTTTTGAAAAGAACCGAGTGGTTTTTCGAAAGTGTTCCAACGACTTTAACTTGGTTTATTATCTTGCATTAGTTCTTTTAATGCATGATATTCTTGCATTAGTTCTTTTAATGCGTCCCATCATTTAATCCTACCATTGCAGAAAACAACCAAAATATAACGTACGCTTATGCCATTCGCATTCGCCACGGGGTCCCGTCATCACCCGTTAGGTTACTTAACTAACGACAGAGCGGGGGCTGGGCTAGCGCGGCTGTAAAACATAAGCAACGCCTAAATATAAAGCAATGATAGACATTACAGATCACAGATGAATACATTGGATATACTAGGAATCCGCAATCCGTTGGAGCCTGCAACGAAAAGCGGATTACACGGTCGCGGTGAATAGCAAATACCCCACCCAAGACCCCTACGGGTGCGGCAAACTACCCGCCAAGTACCCGGTAGTTTGTGCACCCCTCCATGGGTCTATCCTAGGAGCAAAAACAGTAAAAAGAATTATACAATGACGGCTACAACCCCGACCCGGTTGTGCGGCCATACAAATAATATTATTACATCAATTTACATATTACAAATGAATGAAAGAAAAACAAAAGCTCATCTCACATCCACCCCGGTTATTCACCCGCGACAGTCCAACACATTCATATACACATTCCAATATCAAACACAGATCACAGAGATGTATAACCCCGACTAATCGACTTATAGCGATTAGCCGACGTTCAATACATACAAACATCACAGATATAACCAATATAGCCGAAGTGTAGCGAAGTTCGAAAAAAATACGGATTTATAGGACCCCAAAAGTAAATTTCTTTTCTGGAAAATCTGGGCACATATAACATATTTGAAAAATCCCAAAACCCTACCAGAAGAACACTGCACAAAACACGATCAAATGAAGAGCCCAAACGGCGGCGGATCCGCGGCGAAGAGAATAGCTGAGGCCGCGGATCCGCGGCGGTTTGAAGGATTCATGGGATCGTTTTTGGTGGGTGTTCTCACAAAACCCTGAGCCGATTTTAGGAGTAAAACTTTTTACTTTTAGAGCACAAAAAATTTCAACAGAAACTTAGGGTTTTAGAATTTCCGGTTTTGCGATTTTTCCGTTTCGAACTTCCATACACTTCGCTACCAAGCTAGTTTAAGTTTAGTTAGGCTTTGATACCACTGTAAGTCCACGTTGCGACCCCCGGTTCTTACGGGGAGGCGGAAACGGTATATAAATCAAATTTTTAGCGCAAGGGGCAACATGGACTAAACAAAGTCGGGATCTTTTCTAAACTAAACTAGCAAACATGCAAAGGAGAGTTAACTACTCGGCAAAGTGGTTATACCTAACTTGAACTCCTTCTTCTTGAAACCTAGTAGATGTTGATGGTTCTCTCCTCGTCGCCTTCTTCCGTCAAAGATGGATCCACCTGAGGGTTCAACCTTCGGGCTCTTTCTCGAACTTAGAGTGAACTAGGATCTCCGGCTTGCTAAACCTTGAACCCTAGAGAGAGTAGAGAGTATCTATGGGGTGTTTTCTTTTCAAGGAGAGGGATTCTCAACACATGAGAAGGATTCTCCTTGAGCTTGAGGAAGAAGAAGATGAAGTGAGGAGAGAGAATGAATATGATAGAATGTGCTCTTTTTCCTCTTGCAACCATAACAAAAGGAAAAAGAATTATCTAATTAATAATAATAATTCAAATGAAATATTTGATGGTTGTATTTGGAATGACCATTATCATCACTTCATTAAATGAATGTAAGCTAGAATTAAGGAGTATCCTTGCAAAGCAATGATGATGGTCAAACATTCAACCATGGTCAACAAGTCAACCATGGTCAACAAGTCAACAAAATCAACCATGACACAATTTCATTTAATTACTATTATTAATTGATATTTCATAAATCCATTAGGGTTTGGAAAAAGACGACTGTCAACTGTGCATACGCACCCGTTCCGAAACCCTAATGAAAAACCTCTTCCTCCGCCTCAAACAACTGTGCATACACACCTGCATTCTCGTTCCGAGGAACAAGAATACTGAGAGATAAAAGCAACCCCAAAACATATACCAGTATCTGACTCAAACAAGAGCCAGCCAGTAATATCCGTCCGGACTCCAAACGTGCACAAGTGCGCGGATGAGAACGAACCCTGTCGCAAAACCATGCGACCTCTACCCTGTTTTGCGCAGAGGCGAATACCCTCTGTGTGGGACTCTAAATACCCGACACTACGCTGGCAGTAGGTTTAACCACAGACCGCAAGCGGCACTAGCTGTGCGTAACGGTCCCCAGGTAGATGCCGATAAGAAGACTGACGAGGTAAAACCCATCTGAACTCCTACTGAGTCTGAATGTGACATTCTCCGTACAGTCCGGTCTGTTCGTCTGATACATCGCATGTCGGGCCTAGGGGGCGGTAAACGTCAGTCCCCCAATAGCGGTACAAGTCGTGTCGGAGTGAAGCCCAAAACACCCTGAGATAACACTGGAAGCCTACCAGTATATCTCGCTTGCCCTGGCCAGGGACTACTCATGTAATGGCTCTCCTAGACACAGCGCGATGTCAACCCCCAATACCGGGAGAGACGAATCCTGTCTAACCGTCATTGCCTCCAAGTGCTTCGGGACTGCACCCAACCATTACCTGTCTGCACGACTCCTTTGAGCCGTGGTAGGGTAGTGATCAAAATGCAGTGGGAACACACTCGAGGCGAAGTGCCAGTGTCAAGTCAGCCGACTAAGCTGTACTCATGTCACCTTGGAACTGATAACTGACGATAGGTATAATACCAACCTGTCAGTTCCCGACGAGTCCTGTCCAGTGTACTCGTAACCCAACGAGCACCCGTATACTATCTCCAGTACGACGTACTGATGGCTGTGGGACTGACCATCTCCCACACTGGGATGAGAAGCGCATACGCTAGTCTACTCCGGAGTATCGATGCCCTGTCTCGATAATCCTGCGACTAGGGACCTGTATAAGGATGTGCTTATAGATTACCCAGCCCCCACTAGTGTGACTGCCATCACAACGCTGGTAATCAAGCAAAGATCCTAAGGGCTCCACTAATGCGTATTGGTGATATCGCAAAATAAACACATGTACACATTGAAGTAGAAACAAACCAAGTAGCATACTACTATATTGAGCAAGATTGTTTATACAAGGTGAATATCCCAAGCTTCCATTAAGTAATATACAAACTAGTATGATACAGTAATGGCCTCTAGGGCATATACACTAACAGGAGTGTCCTGGAGAAATACAAAGGTGAAGTGGGAGTGGTAATGAAATACTTGGTTTGGTCGTGAATAGCAGTCGCAATTTACTTTGCCCTCCTTCTAATCCCTTTCTTTGTCTTTACATAATACCTTCTGTACACCATCGTTAGGAAAATTGGTTTTCCTCATTCCCTACCGTTCGGCACAAGCCTAAGGTTCGGAAGAAGACTATCCAATTTGCGTAATAGGTGTACTATCCCCTAATCTAAGGGGTACTCATAACCTGAGAGAAAGTAAAAGGAAAAGACAACTGAATAGTCCTATCCGTTTCCTCCAGAACATGAAACCATCCTCGAATTCCTTCGAGTTCGTATATAACCATGCGATGGTTTTGTCCAATGGAAATGGACGTTCGTAGTAATACGGGGTGTCCTGGAGAAATAGGTAAAAGTAGGAGTGGCAATGAGGTTCGCAACTCTGACAATCTAAAAGCCAGTGTTTAAGAAGGTTCGGTTAATTTTGGTCACTGAGTCATAGTCTTAGGGTCGGGTCAATGGTCGCTGCCAAAGAGGGAGAGAAAAGAAACACTCAGCGTGCACTCTAACCTTGATCAGAATGGTTACCAATTTATCTAATCTGGAAACCTCCCACTGTACCGTCAAACTCTCCTCCAAACCTGAAAGAAGAATTAGTCGGGGTCACCCGAGGAGTAAACCAACTCATTAGTGGGAATCGGGATCCAACTATCATCGCATGATAACGTGACGGAATCCGCTCATGCTATCACACTCCAGAAGGTATGCGCATATCTGGAAAGTTTCAGTTCTTTTGAAATTCCCGATGTGATTTTTACCCCATGCTCTTATGACCTTGACTTTGGCCAACATATCATAAGTCACATGTCAAGTTCTACCCGTCATTCTCTAGGTTAATTTGAATCCACCCGTACCTACCCTTGACTTTGGCCAAAATGGCAGTACGACTGTCCCAAACCAACGCATCTATTTATGCTGCATATGAATACCCCAATAGCTACCAATCACTGTGCCTTGACTTTGGCCAACATACACAGCTTGAATACTATTGACTATCCATATGAAACGACGGAGGGCTACGAATGGTTTCTGGCGAAAACCTTTAACGTAATGAACTTGATATCGTTGAAGGAACGGATAGCTTTTAAAAATATACTGACGAAAACCTTTGCTAAAGAGGTCACTCCCGGTGAAGGGATCTCGGCTCTTTCCCCGTAGAATGAGGTGCAGGATATTCCAACTGAATACCATGATGCAAAGCAAAAGTAATCGGCTATAGTGAAGTTATTGCGCTGACGCAAACTTTTGTCCAAGGGGTCACTCCCGGTGAAGGGATCTCGGCCCTTGCCTCGTCGAGTGAGGAGCAGGATATTCCAACTGAATACCACGATGCAAAACAAAAGTGAACGTCCTTGCAATAACAGCTTTTTGAAAAGTGTTCCAACAACATCAGATTAGGTTTGTTTTTAACTTGCATTGATCCGAATCAACGCTGTCCCATCAATAGATCACACCACAAAGAACGAAAATATACTGACGTACGTATATGCCATCCGCATTTGCCACTGGGTCCCGTCATTACCCGTTAGGTTAGCTAACTAACGACAGAGCGGGGACTGGACTAGCGCGGATGCAAAACATATACAACATCTACTAATATATATACCAATATATTATATTCGCTCAAGGCGTGATAAAAAAAATGCAACATCACAGAAATGTACAGCATCACAGAACAATACAGATATCTGGGATCCCCGGGTTTCACAGAGCCGCTGAAAACCCGACGTTCCCCTGTTCGTGTGGATAGCCTGTGCAATGAAAACCTAGACCCCTACGGGTGCGGCAAGTTACCCGCCAAAACCTGAAGCGAGGCAGCCCCCTTCAGCAACATGAATGGACCACCCAGCACTTCACGGAATCCGGTAACTTGGGCACCCCTCCTGGGTCAACCTGTACCCCCTACGAGTGGGGCGAATATCCCGCCAATCCTAGAGTGAAGCCACCTCCGTCTCAATGCCATGAGATGCGGGCTTGTTGCCCTCTAGAACCCGGCTATCCGTGCACCCCTCCGTAGGGCAATCCTAGTACAGAAAGTAAAATATACATACAACGGGTACATCGACCGCAACCTGGTCGTGCGCCAAAATAATAATACAAACAGGCAGTGACGGCAGTCCACATGTCGGACGCTCGCCCCGCAATATCAAATGTACATAATACAACAAAACTTTACTAGCATTGCATCCAGGCTATCCCCCATGACCGATCCGCAACATCACAGCAATACAAAGAACATCAACGTGAAAGTCACGTTCGCAAATCCGTCAAACCGGGCTATAGCAGTTAGACAGGATTTACCGATCAAGTGACATTCACGGTCGCAGATATAATGTAAATACTGTGAAATAATGTGTTTTAAATATCCGATCGATCAAATTTTAACAAGTGGGCCCCCAAGTACTACTGTAGCACATTAAGAAATTCTAGGCCCAAAATTAATATTCCAAAACCCCTATTATAAGCCCAGAAAGTAACTGAAGAAAATTGACACAGTGATCTGATCATAGTGCGGCGGAACCGCGGCCCAAAGGGGGGTTTGGCCGCGGTTCCGCGCTCCCACTATGGAATTACTCTGTCGAATTTCTACAGTAGCCTTATATTTTCCAGTACATCACTTTTCTGTAACCTGAAAAAAATTTCGACTCCAAAAAATTTCAACAGAAAACTGATGCAAACAAAATGCGGGTTTTGGAATTTTGGTCGATCGGAAATGTAAACATATTACACAAAGCTAGACTAGGTTAATGGCGAGGCTCTGATACCACTGTAAGTGCACGGCGGCGCCTCGGCCGTCAATCCGACGGCCAAATGCGGAAGCGGTGATAAACTTTAATTTTGCAAACTAGCAAACCGGCACCACCGCGCACTAAAACTCGAATCGAACCATTAACTAGTTCTAGCTAACTACAAGATAGGGAATAGAGATATACCGACTGATCCGAGTCCTCCGGTCTTCTTATCGTCGTCCCGATCTCCCGCGGAATGTACTGTCTCCACCTCGTCGCCGGAAGTGCACCACATCGCCTACGTCTTTTACGGGCTCCCACCTCAATGCCGAGGCAACTCGGGCACGAAGCTGGCTAGTCGACGTACCCAAGATTTTCTGTAGAATATGGTGTAGAACTTGTGTCTTAATTTTGGGGTAGTGGAGGTGCCATTTTTGGTGGAGGAAAGAAAGGATATTTTAGATGAACTTGAGAGCATTTTTCTTAGCACCATGAGAACCAAAATGCCACACCAAAAATGAATCAACCAATTCCCCTAAGGGAATGGCCGGCCTATGCCATGAGAAAGGAAAAAGTGAGAGGGCCAAGACAAAGAGGTGGTTGAAAAGCAAGTGATGATGAGAAAATCAAAATGATCACAACAAAACCCAACACTCTAAAACAACCATCATCATATCCAAAGTCAAGCAATCATGAAAACTATCATGAAGCAAATGTCAAGTGAGGTCAATGGATGGTGCACCATCATGATACAACAATATGCAAAGACCCCCTCCACAAATGCTTATTTGCAACAATGCAAATAAACCCTCCTCCACCAATGTTCGGCCAATGAACGATACGAAGGAAATCGGCCGAAACGGAAAGCAAACTGGCAACTCCAGAAAACTGGTCCCGTAATAAATTACAGGAAAACCCCGATACTGTGCATACACACCCGCATTTGTATTCCGACCGAAATACAAATGCAATGAGACAAAGTCTACACTGTACTATACTAGGATCCGGCTTAAACCAAAGCCGGCTAGTAAAATTCGTTCGATCCTGATCTGTGCAACACCGTACGTATCTGATCGAACCCTGCCATATACCCATACGGCCTCTAGTACAAACTGTCCGATCGTGATCCGTGCAATACCGCACGTATCTGATCGGACCTTGCCATATCTCCATACGGCCTCTACAGCTTTTCGCCCGAAAGCTTGAGTAACTGAATGTGGGGGACTCTAAAGACTCATCAACACCTTGGTTGTGGATTTAACCACTAGCACGTCAGAGGTATAAGCCAATACGTAACGGGCTACCGGGTATTGACCAAAAGGGACGTCTGTGAGCGAACTCATCCTGACACCCTACTGAGCCTGTCAGTGACAATATCCATACAGTCCGGTCCGTTCGTCTATGAGCATCGCATGGCGGGCCTAGGGGGTTGGTAAAAATCAGACCCCCAAAAGCGGTACAAGTCGTGTCGGAGTGTAGCCCAGAACACCCTGAGATACTACTGGAATACCTACCAGTAAATCTCCTGCCTCGGCCGAGGGTTTTGTGTAATGGCTCTCCTAGACACAGCGCGACCTCACCCCCAATACCGGGAGAGACGAACCCCTGAAGATACGCTCACTGCCTCCATGTGGCTCGGGACTGTATCCAACTAAAACCTGTTTGCACGTCTCCTTTGAGCGTGGTAGGGTAGTAATCAAAGTACAGTGGGAACTCACACGAGACAAATGACGATCCCCAGGTCGATGAACTAACCTGTACACATGTCACCAGGGAACTGCCATCTGACGTCTGGTATATGACCAACTAGCATGTTCCCGGCGAGTCCTGTCCGGTATACTCATAACCCAATGAGCACCTGTATACATCTTAGGTGATCTAACTGACACCAATGGCTTGTGAGACCGGCCACCGCCCCTCGTCAGGGTCTCGACTGTATACACTAGTCTACTCTGGAGAAACGATGCCCTGTCTCGAATCTCACACGACTAGGGACCTTTTAAGGATGTGCTTATAGACCTCCAGCTCCCACTTATATGATCGCCCTCATACTGCTGGTGGTCAAGTAAGAATCCTAGGGGCTCTATCAACGTGTAATAGTGACCTGTCAGGTCACCTAAAGCAGTACACGATGTTAAAGATAAACCAGATAGCATACTATCATCTCGAGTAAGACTGTCCTACCGGGATAGGTCTCCCTCAATCATTGCAATCACGTGCCTGTGATCCAATAATTGACTCTGAGGGCACTATCTCCAACAATCTCCCACTTGCACTCAAGGCTAATTATTGCGATGTCGCATACTCACAGCCCGTATGATACCGAACACCCAACTCCTCTACTAGTCAGTCTCACAAATCCCGTTTGCGAAACTAATGCGTTTGAGGAATAGCCTCAGTGAGTGGATCCGCCTTGATGTTTCTTTCTATGTCTCTCTATATCTCAAGTTCGCGGAGAAAGCCATCTTCCGAAATGAGCAATACCTGTCTTAGAATATGTCTGGATGTCTGATGGGACTTAGCTTATAAATGAACTCCAAATCCAAATTTCTTAGACTGTATCGTCAACTGAACTTAATCAGTATCATGCGCCATGCCTCCTTCAGTATTTCCTTGGACCACCTGTCCAAAATACTGTCCTTCGTCAGAAGGAAAACTATAACTCTGACAACCTCCCTGTCGTCCAAGTCTCCTTGGAAGCCTGGAATGATAACTGTCTCCCGAATGAGGCTGTCGTTATCATATCCCTAAAACATCCACTTATGTTCTAAAACTGCTTTCGACTGTTTCTCCAGGATTGGATTAATGTCAACTTATTGCATCTAGTGCAAGAACATCATCTGGTGTGGTACTTGACATCTCATGATTGACTCAATTGCCTGAGCAAGTGATCTGCCAATCATGCACATCCTGTTGGAGATAGTGCCCTTAGAGTCAATTATTGTATCACCGGCACATGATTGTAATGATTGAGGGAGGACCTATCCCGCTAGGACAGTCTTACTCGAGATGATAGTATGCTATCTGGTTTATCTTTATCATCGTGTACTGCTTAGGTGACCTGACAGGTCGCTATTACACGTTGGTAGAGCCCCTAGGATTCTTGCTTGACCACCAGCAGTATGAGGGCGATCATATAAGTGAGAGCTGGGGGTCTATAAGCACATCCTTAAAAGGTCCCTAGTCGTGCGAGTTTCGAGACAGGGCATCGATACTCCAGAGTAGACTAGTGTATACAGTCGAGACCCCGACGAGGGGCGGTGGCCGGTCTCACAAGCCATTGGTGTCTCTCCAAATCCCTTTATTTGTCTTTATTCATTACCTTCTGTACACCAACATTAGGCTAAATGGTTTTCTTCCTTCCCTACCGTTCGGCACCAGCCTATGGTTTGGAAGAAGACTATCCAGTAAGCATAATGGGTGTACTCACCTAATCCTAGGAGTACTCGCAACTTGAGAGAAGGTGATGATAAAAGACAACTGAATAATACCTTATTCTATTTCTCCCGAACTGGGGAAAAAAGCAAAGGTGAAATAGGAGTGGCGATGAAGTACGTGTTTTGGTAGTGAATGATAACATCCGCAATTTACTTTGCCCTCTTTCTAATCCTTTTATTTTGTCTTTAGCTATTACCTTCTGTACACCCTACTTAGGCTAATTGGTTTTCTTCATTCCCTACCTTTCGGCACCTGCCTATGGTTTGGAAGAAGACTATCCAATAAGCGTAATAGGTGTACTCTCCTAAACTAAGGAGCCCTCGCAACCTGAGAGAAGGTGATAATAAAAGACAACTGAATAAACCAATTCTATTTCTCCTGAACCTGGATCCATCCTCGAAGAAGTCCCTTCGAGTTCGTATATAACCATACGATGGATCTATCCAATGGAAGTGGATGTCCGTAGTAATACGGGGTGTTCTGAGAAATACAAAGGGTAAAAGAAGGAGTGGCAATGACTTATGCAACTATAGACAATCCAAAAGCCAGTATTTTAAGAAGGTTCGGTCAACTTGGTCACTGAGTCATAGTCTAGGGTCGGTCAAAGGTTGATGCCAAAGAGAGAGAGAGAGAAAAGAAACACTCTGCGTGCACTCTAACCTAGATCAGAATGGTTATCACTTTATCTAATCAGGAAACCTCCCACTGTAATCTCAAATTCTTCTCCAAACCTGAAAGAAGAATTTGTCGGGATCACCCGAAGAGTAAACCAACTCATCAGTGAGAATCGGGATCCAACTATCATCGCATGATAACTTGATGGAAGCCACTTAAGTTATCACACTCCAGAAGGTATGCGCATGCCTGGCAAGTTTCAGGTATGTTTGAAACTCCCGATGTTATTTTTATCTCATGCTCTTATGACCTTGACGAAGGTCAACAAATCATAAGTCACATGTTAAGTTCTACCCGTCATTGTCCAGGTTAATTTGAACCCACCCGTACAAGCCCTTGACGAAGGTCAACAAGGCTATACGACTGTCCCAAACTAAAGCATCTATCTATGCAACAAATGAATACCCCAGCAGCTACCAAGCACTATGCCTTGACGAAGGTCAACAAACATAGCTTGAATACTACTGACCATCCATAAGAAATGACGGAGGGCTACGGCTGGTTTTTGGTGAAAAACCTTTAACGTAATGAACTTGATCTCGTTGAAGGAACCTGATAGCTTTTTATAAAAATATAGTGGCGAAAACCTTTTGCTAAAGAGGTCACTACCGGTGAAGAGATCTCGGCTCTTTCCTCCTGGAATGAGGTGCAGGATATTCTAACTGAATACCGCTATGCAAAGCAACTTGTAATCGACTATAGTATAGTTATTATCCGGAGGTAAACTTCTGCCCAAGGGGTCACTCCCGGTGAAGGGATCTCGGCCCTTGCCTCGTCGAATGAGGTGCGGGATATTCTAACTGAATACCGCTATGCAAAACAAAAGGAAATATCTTTGTAATAACATCTTTTAAAATTTGTTCCAACAACATCAAATATAGGTTTGTTTTATCCTTGCATTGATAAGAATCAATGCAGTCCCATCAATCAATCACACCAGAAAAGAACGAAAATAAAATGTACGTATTTGCCATCCGCATTTGTCACTGGGTCCCGTCATCACCTGTTAGGTTACTTAACTAACGACAGAGCGGGGACTGGACTAGCGCGGGTGTAAAACATATACAACATCTAATAGTATATATACCAATATACAATAATCGCTCCAGGCGTGATAATATGCAACATTACAGAAAAGTAATAAGCATCACAGAACAATACAGATAATCTGGGATCCCCGGGTTTCACAGAGCCGCTACTGAAACCCGACGTTCCCCTGGTCGTGTGGATAGCCTATGCAATGAAACCTAGACCCCTACGGGTGCGGCAAGTTACCCGCCAAAACCTGAAGCGAGGCAGCCCCTTACAGCAAAATGAATGGACCACCCGGCACTTCACGGAATCCGGTAACTTGAGCACCCCTCCTTGGGTCAACCTGTACCCCCTACGAGTGCGGCGAATAGTTTGCCAATTCTAGAGTGAGTCCCCTCTGCCTCTCAAAGCTATGAGATACGGACCCATTGCCCTCCAGAACCCGGCTATCCGTGCACTCCGTCGCGGGGTAAACCTAGTATAGAAATAAAAATATATACAACGGGTACATCGACCTCAGCCCGGTCGTGCCTCAAAAAGAATATTATATAAACAGGCAGTGACGGCAGTCCACATGTTGGACGCTTTCCCCGCAATATCAAATGTACAAATAAATTGAAACTGCACTACCATTGCACATTGCTATCCACCACGATATATCCGCAACATCACAGCACAACACAAGACATCAACGCGAATGCCACGTTCGCAAAACCGTCTAAAAGAACTATAGCAATTAGACGCGGTTTACCGCTCAAATGACATTCCCGGTCGGAGATATAATATAAGTACTGTAAACTAACACGTTTAAATTTCGATCGATAAAATATCCCAAAGTGGGCCCCACATACATCTGCTGTACAGTAACAAAATATGGGCCCAAAAGAAATATTCCAAAAACCACAATTTTACAAGGATAACCTACTGTAGAAAAATGGTTTACTGTAGCTCCAAAACGGCGGCGGAACCGCGGCCAAACTAGGGTTTGCGCGGCGTTTCCGCGGCACTTTGGATGCTTCAGTTGACCAAATTTCACCAGAATTCTTAAAAAAGCCTGCTCTATTTTCTGTGATATGCAAAATAATTTTTAGACCCTTTTAAAAATCGACAGAAACTTTAACCCAGAAAATTGCAGTTTTCGAAATTCCGGTCGATCGATATTTTAAACGCGTTAGCACAAGTTAGTAAAGCTTAATGGTGAGGCTTTGATACCACTGTAAGTACACGGTAGCGCCCCGGCCGTCTAATAGACGCCAAATGCGGAACAAAAACTTTTACAACTGGCGCTATCGTATACTATAACCCAGATCTGCCATTAAAGCTAAACTAACAAACTACAAAGTGGGTAGAAATGTTATACCGAACGATCTGAGTCCTTCGGTCTTCAGCCATCATCCCACGCTTTGTTGCGGCTGCTCCGATCTCCTCCAGTCTTCTCGTCCAGGTGGCACCACATCGACGGATCTTTAAACTGGCTCCCGCCTCTGAACCGAGGCAACTCGGTCGTCAAGTTTGCTAAAAGAGACGACCAAGATGATGTAGAGAATGAGTAGAACACTTTGTCTCGCTTCGTCCAAAGACATGGACGAACGGTTAATGAAGTTGCCTTTTGGAATCGGGTGAAATAAGAAATGAGGCTATCTAATTTCCATGAGTCCAAAACAATATCAATCTTTTTTCAAGCAACCATACTCTCTTACCAAGGGGTGGCCAGCCATATATAGAAGGAGGTGGGGGTGAGTGTAGGAGAGGGGGAGGTGACCACAAGCACAATACTTATCATAACATTAATGAAAGCATGAGTCACATAACACCTAGTTTGAACACATTTAATGCAATCAAGTGAGTCACAAGCCTAGTCATTAATCAAGAAGCTTCCTCACTCATGACTCACCCTCATGACTCACCCATGGAAGAAAAGATAAATCCGCATTTAACCGAATGTTAAATACGGGTGATAGAAAACTGGAAACTGGCAACTTCCAAAAGCGATCCTGAAACGAATTTCAGGATAACCTCGTAACAGTATAAACATACCCGCATTTGTATTACGACCGAATACAAATGCAACTGAGATAAAAATATTATATCTACACAGTATAATACTCGGATCCGGCTTAAACTAAAGCCTACCAGTATTATCTGCCCGAAATATGACACGTGCGTAAACGCACGTGCATATTCCGAACCCTGCCATAAAACCATACGGCCTCTACAACGTTTCGCCCGAACTTGGGAAAGTGTCTGTTGGGGACTCTAATGACTCATCAACACACTGGCACTGGGTATAACCACCAGCACGTCAGAGGTACTGGCTGTACGTAACGGTTTCCTATGTATTGATTGGAAGGGAAGCTGATGAGCAAACTCATCCAGAAACCCAACTGAGCCTAACAGTGACAATATAAATACAGTCCGGTCCGTTCGTCTATGAGTATCGCATATCGGCCTAGGGGCTGGTAACGTCAGGCCCCCAATAGCGGTATAAGTCGTGTCAGAGAGTGGCCCAGAACACCTTGAGATACTACTGGAGTACCTACCGGTAAATCTCCTGCCTCAGCCGAGGGCTTTGTGTAATGGCTCTCCTAGACACAGCGTGATCTCACCCACAATACCGGGAGAGACGAATTCCCTGCCGATCCGCTCACTTGCCTCCAAGTGGCTCGGGACTGTACCCAAAAAAGACCTGTTTGCACGACTCCTTTGAGCCGTGGTAGGGTAGAAGTCAAAGCACAGTGGGAACTCACACGAGACAAATGACGACCTCAGGTCGATGAACTAACCTGTACACATGTCGCCAGGGAACTGCTATCTGACGCTAGGTATAATACTAACTAGCAGGTTCCCGGCGAGTCCTGTCCGGTGTACTCATAACCTAATGAGCACCTGTATACATCTTAGATGAAGCAACTGACACCAGTGGCTTGTGAGACCGGCCACCGCCCCTCGTCGGGGTCTCGACTGTATACACTAGTCTACTCTGGAGTATCGATGCCCTGTCTCGAAACTCCCACGACTAGGGACACTTTAAGGATGTGATTACAGACCCCAGCTCCCACGTATATGATCGCCATCATACTGCTAGTTGTCAAGCAAGAATCCTATAGGCTCTATCAACATGCAATAGTGAACTAAAGCATGTATACGATGATAAAGTCAAACCAGATAGCATACTATCATTTCGAGCAAGACTGTCATATCGGTATAGGTCATGTCTCAATCATTGCAATCACGTACCTGCCATCCAATAATTGACTTTGAGGGCACCATATCCAATAACTTTATGTCCTGGGTATTGGATACCGGATCAGGATCCCACGCATGTAATTTGTTACATGGGCTATAGAAAGGTGGAGAACTGGGAAAGGGTGATATATCTCTAAGTAGTAGAGAATGGTGCAATTGTTGCAGCCAAAGCAGTTGGCAGATATCACCTAGTGTTACCAACTGGTAATACATTGATTCTAAGCAACTGTTATTCCGTACCAAAATATTGTGAATATTTTCTTGAATCATGTGTTGATTGGGTAAGGTACGTTGTATAACAATGTACACGTTCTGAATCAAACTACAGTTCTAAACGTACATAACACACACAAGAGGAACAGTTCAGAAATGAACGAAGTCTTCTTGAGGCATTATAGACTAGGTCATTTCGATGAAACAAGACTAGCTGAAGTTCCATAAGGATGCATATTTGAATCCGTTCGAATTTACATCTTATGAAACTTGCCAGTCATGTCTCAAAGACTTGGTGACCAAATCTCCGTTTATTGAAAATGGAGAAAGAGTTACTGAATTCTTGGACAGATACATAGTGATGTATGCGGTCCTATGTCTACACATGCTAGGGATGGTTCCGCGTACTTTATTACATTCACCGATGTTCTCTCAAGATACGGACATGTGTTCTTGTTGAAACAAAAATCTGAATCTTTTGAGAATTTCAAAGAATATAAGTACGATGTTGAGAACCGGATGGGTAAAGGTATTCATATCCTTCGATATGATCGGGGAGAAGAATACTGGAGCATGCAATTCCGAGACTTTTTAAAAAAGAATGAGATTCTCTCTCAATTTACTCCTCCGTATACACCACAGCACAACGGTATATCGGGGTGGATGAATCTCACCCTATGAGATATGGTGTGCTCTATGATGAGTACTGCTGAGTTGCCTATTTCCTTTCAGGGACATGCACTTGAGAAGATGCATACTTATTGAATAGAGTTCCGATCAAATCCGTTGCCTACCACTCCATATGAGATATAGAATGGGAAGAGACCATCTCTTAAACGAGTTAAGATATGGGGTTGTCCGGCCTATGTTGAAAAGCGAAATCTGGACAAGCTCGAGGCAATGTCAGTTCTGTGCAAGTTTGTAGGATATCCCAAACACTCGCGGGGGAATATCTTCTACCACACCGATGAACAAAAGGTGTTTTGTTTCTCGACATGCCACCATTTTAGAAAAGGAATTTCTTGTGAAAGAAATTAGTGGCAAAGAGGTAGAACTGGAAGAAGTTCCAGCAACGCAAACTATAACTGACGATTTGTTGGTACCGGAGGATTCAATAGTCCCTGACGAACCGAAGCCACTCCGCAGATCTAGTAGGGTTCCTCATCTACCTGAGAGATACTACAGTTTTCTCTTAGACAGTGGGAGCGAGGATTGCATCATGGAGATGATGACCCAACTAGTTTCGGGCAGGCCATCATAAGTGGAGACTATGTGAAATGGCTGGATGCTATGCGATTTTAGATGGAATCCATGTACACCAGCAAAGTATTGACTTTGCATGTTGCTCCTGAAGGGGTAAAACCCATCGGGAGCAAGGGGATCTTTGAGAAAGATAATTTGGTGTAGATGTGAAAGTTGAGACTTTCAAAGCTAGACTTGTCGCCAAGCTTAAGTCCATCAGGATCCTACTTGCCATTGCTGCATACCATGACTACGATATCTGGCAGACTGCACGTCAAAACCGCTTTTCTAAATGGTGATTTAGAAGAGAGCATGTATATGACACTGCCGGAAGGCTTCGTAGATAGTGGGAGCAGCAGAAGCATGTGCAAGCTGCTTAAATCCATCTACGGGTTAAAGCAGACATCGCGGAGATGGAACATTTGTTTTAATGAAGCTGTTAAAGAGTTTGACTTCATAAAAAAGGTAGATGAACCATGTATAAATAAGAAGGTTGTAGAGAGTATGGTTGTCTTTCCCGTATTGCACGCGGATGAGATACTCTTGATAGGAAAGGGTGTTCCTATGCTACACTCGGTCAAGCACCTCTTATCACACAGGTTCTCCATGGAAGATCTAACTGATGCCTCCTACATCCTGGGGTTATAGATCTATAGAGATAGATCTAAATGGAATTGGGATTGTCCCAATTTAGGTACATATACACCATGCCAAAAAGGGTTTTAGTATGGATGATTCTAAGTGTGGTGATGTACCCTCTTGTTCAGGAATCACTCTCTCCAAAGAGATGTCTCTCGAGACTGATTTGGAGAGGGCTCGGATATAAGGGATACCCTATGCTTTGGCAGACGGGTCAATCATGTATGCGATGTTATGTACTAGACCAGATGTAGTTTACTCACTAGGTGTAGTGAATAAGTATCGAAAAGATCTTTGGGAAAACCACTGGACAGCTGAAGAACATTCTTAAGTGCTTGAGAAGGACTAAAGAGATGTTCTTGGTGTACGGTAACAGTGAACTCCAGATGGAGTCCTTTACTGATTCGAGCTTCCAGAGTGATAAGGATGACTGAAAGTCAGTCTCGGTTTTTGTCTTCACCCTCAGTGGAGGGACAGCATGTTGGAAGGGTTCCAAGCTATATACCGTAGCAGACTCGTTGATAGAGGCTAATTACATCGCTACCAATGATATTGCCAAAGAGGTTGTCTGGATGAATAGAGTTCATGAGATGAACTAAGTTCCTACCATTGGGTATCCAGTACCTGTGTATTGGGATGACAATGGAGCTGTGGTTTTGGCCTAGGAACCCCGGTCCCGTCAGCGATCCAGATATATTCTTAGACAGTATCACCTGATCAGGGAGATAGTTGTATCTCCGGGAGATCGAGGTCAGGAGAGTTGACACAAAGGATAACACAGCGGATCCATTCACCGAAGCCATCCCCCAGATGCTATTCGAGAGACTTTTGGGACGCTGGGTATGAGATACTACAACGACTGGCCTTAGTGCAAGTGTGAGATTGTTAGTAATATGTATTCCCTAGAGGCCATTATTGATGATATAGTGGATGCTTGGACATATATATAGAGGACTTTCTTGCTCGACATGATAGTATGCTATAAGGTTGCCTTTATCTTAACATGTAGACTGGTATTTATACCGTCTGTCTCTTATATGTTGATAAAGCCCTTAGGATATGTACTTGACTACCAGGACTATGATGAGATCATACTAGTGGGGCCAGGGTGGTCCACAAGTACATCTTTTAATCAGTCCCTGTCCATGGGAATATCGAGGCCAGGGCATCGATATTCTAGTGTAGACTAGTGTGTATGTTTCTTGTCCCTTAGAGGGCGATGGTTGATCCCACAACCATTGGTGTGTGACATCAAAGATTGTACACATGTGCTCATTGGAGAATGGGTACACCGAACATGACTCGCCGGGTACTCTTATATAGTAGTATACCTATCGTCATATAGTAGTCCTCTGGTGACACTGGTACAGATTAGTCTGTAGACCCGAGATCGTCATAGAGTCTTGTGTGGCTCCCACTGTGCTTTGATTTCCTCCCTACCACGGCTCAAAGGAGTCGTGCAAACATGTGGATTTTGGGTACAGTCCCGAGTCACATGGAGGAAATGAGCAATAGGAGGGGTTTCGTCTCTCCTGGTATTGGGGGTTGATGTTGCGCTATACTCGATTGGCTATAACTAGAAGTCCCTGGATAGGGCTGCTGTTGAGATTTACTGATAATAGTTATCCGTAGTTTCTCAAACTGTTATAGGCCAGACATCGGCATGACTTATCACGTTACTGGGGACTGACGTTTACCACCCCTAGACATGATATGCGACATATCAGACGAAGAAACCGGATTGTACGGTAGTGTTACTGATATGCTTCATGGAGAGTATGGATGAGCTTGCTTGTTGATCTTTATATCGCTCAATACCCGGGTAGTCGTTACGTCCAGCTAGTACCGCTGATGGCTTGTAGGTGATTGATGTGATCATCACCTATTGCTGGCGTATTAACGAGTCTTTAGAGTCCCACACAGAAGTTTCCTGGTTCGAGCGAAACGAAGTAGGGCACATATGTTGATATGTGCGTGGGCCTGATTAAATATGAGTTTGTGATACCGTATTGTAATCTGGCAGTTATCTGTTATCGGTTTGGTTATATGTGATATAACCAGATTGTCGAATCAAGTGTTGATTTGATAATGTGATATACAGATAAATGATATTAGTCGGTCATATGTGATATAACCGGATTATTAAATCAAGTGTTAATTTAATAATGTGATATAATTATATCTTAACCAATATCATTAGCTCACTAATTATTCATCATTATATATATATTAATGTATATGATATATATATATATATATAATAATGAAGCATGGGTTGATTTTCTATTTTTGAGAAAAAATAGAAATGAGGTGTAAATTGAGAGCATGGTTGCAAGCATGAGAGTTATATTTGTTTATTCATCTTGACTCACTATTCAAGCATGGTTGCAATTTTATATTGCAAAATTCCATGCTTGAATGAGTGGGAGTCAAGAGTTGCCATTCATTCTAAGCTCATTCTCAACACTTAGCCATTTTTCTTGAGTTGCTCCCATGGCTGCTCTCTAGCTTCTTCTTCTTCCTCAATTGCTATAGTTCAAGCTTCAACCCTCACATGTGATGTGAACCATGAAGCTTGAACACAAACTTATGAGCAAATTAAACCCCTACTTCACCATCACACATTAGATTAGCAATTTAATGTGGAGTGTTGCCTTCACTAATGAGATTAGTGAAGGGTTAGCTTGAGCTAATGGACTTCGGGTGGATCGTATTTGGCACGAAAATCATGAAGGAGGTTCGTTCAACTCGAAGGGGAGCCTAGTAGAGTCGCGTGGACTTCAACCCGGAGCTATTGAAGAGAAAGACTCGAATTACAAAGGTTGTATACTCTTTTCTTCTCTTTTGTTCATCACATCACAAAGGTAAACCCTAATAATCTAGTAAAGATCTTCTTAGTCTAGCTTAACACCTAATAAAAATTAAAATTTGGTATGCTTGATGTCTCTAGAACCCCATGGCGGTGCTAAGGTCGACTTTCAATTCTCGATATGATTTTTACCCCTATTGTCTTATGACCTTAACTATGGTCAACAAATCATAAGCACTAGTTGTTGGCTATAGTGCCCTCAAGTCAATTATTAGATCGTAGGCACGCGATTGCAATGATTGAGGGTGGACCTATACCGGTAGAACAGTTTTACTCGAGACGATAATATGCTATCTGGTTTGTCTTTATCATCGTGTATATGCTTCAGGTAACATTACAGATCACTATTACATATTGATAGAGCCCATAGGATTCTTGCTTGACTACCAGCAGTATGATGACGATCATATACGTGAGACTTGGATGGTCTATAAGAACATCCTTAAAGTTTCCCTAGTCATGGGTGTTTCGAGACTGGGCATCGATACTCCAAAAGTAGACTAGTGTATACGGATCGAGACCCTGACAAGAGGCGGTGGCCGATCTCACAAGCCATTGGTGTCAGTTGGTTCACCTAAGATGTATACAGGTGCGCATTGGGTTATGATTATACCGGACAGACTCGGTGAGAACATACTAGTTGGTATTATACCTATTGCCAGATAACAGTTCCCTGGTGACATGTGTACAGGTTAGTCTATCGACCTGAGATCGTTATTTACCTCGTGTGAGTTCCTACTGTGCTTTGATTACTACCCTACCATGGCTCAAAGGAGCCGTGCAAACAGGTTTTAGTTGGGTACAGTCCCGAGCCATATGGAGGCAGTGAGCGGATCGTCAGGGGATTCTTCTCTCCCGATATTGAGGGTTGATATCGCGGTGTGCACGAGTGGCCATACCAGAAATCCTTAGCCAAGGTAGTTGAGAATTACTGATTCGGATCAGTAGTTTCTCAGGTGGTGATGGGCTTCATACTGACACTAAATGTTGCGTTATTAGGGGTCTGACTTTATCCACCCTCTAGACTCGATATGTGATACTCATAGACGAACGGACCAGACTGTACGGATATTGTCATTGTCAGGCTCAGTAAGGGTTTTAAGATGAGTTTGTTCGTCGTCCTCCCTTTCGCTCAATACCTGGGTAGCCGTTACGTACAGCTAGTGCCGCTGACGTGCTTGTGGTTAAACCCACTGCCTGCGTATTGACAAGTCTTTAGAGTCCCACATAGAGGTTTTTCTTGCTTCGGGTGAAACGTTGTAGAGGCCGTATGGTTTTACGGCATGGTTCGATCACATACGTGTACCTGTGCACGGATGATGTTCGGACGGATCATATTAGTGGACTTTGGTTTAAGCCGGATCCTAGTATTATATTGTTGGATTATTTTCGTCTCATTGTATTCGTATTCTTCGGAATACGGATGCGGGTATGTATATACAGTTGAGGGGTATTCTTGTAATTTATTACAAGATTACTTGTAGAAGATTACGCCTCATCATGGTTTAGACCTTTTTGGATTAAAAGGTTATTAAGGTGTAGGATGAGGTGTTTATTTCATTTTTGGTGGCATGGCTAATTAGTGACCCATGGTTACTATTCAAGCATGCTTAGGGCTTTTGTTTGTTGTGAGATTGTTTGTTGACTTGAGATATTTTTGTTGACTCTAGATATTTTGAAGACTTGACATATTTATTGTGATGGCTCCATTATTTCTAATCAACACTCACAATACACAAAACAACAAGCCATTATTCATTTCTTTTTTTCTTTCTTGAGTTGCTCTCAACACCTTATTCTCATTGCATCTTCTTCTTCCTCTAGCTCCACCCAAACCCTCTCATGAATTGAGAATCCTTAGGTGTCTTGAGACAAATTAATCCTTCATCACTCTCTACTTCATCTACGGTATCTAGAGTAGCGATCTAGGTGCCCTAGTTGCCTCGGATATGAGGTTGGAGCTCGTTGCATAGACTCTCGGGTGGATCATCTTCGATGGAGAGAGACCAGAGATCAAGCTTGATCAAGGAAGCCCCTAGGAGCTTGGGATGATGGTTGAAGACTGAAGGACACGGATCTATTCGGTATAACCATTCTAACTCCTTTGCAGGTTTTATTATCTAGGGCTTATGGGTAGATCCGGGTAATTTGTTGTGGTTGCGCCAAGTTTTATAAATTTTTGTTCCGCATTTGGTCACGGATTGATGGCCGGGGCGCTTGCCGTAACCCAACACTAGTCAAGTTCTACCCTCTATTTCGTGATTGATTTAGACCCATCCACATAACCCTTAACTATGGTCAACAAGGTCATGTGAATGTCTTAATCGATCGCATCATATGCTTTGTAGGAAGACATCACATAGCTACCGTACACCACGCCTTAACTATAGTCAACAAACGTGGTACAAATACTAAGTACTCTGCTTCCTAAAATGGCGGAGGGCAACGTGAAGGGATTCCTTAGCACCATGCCTAGGGTTTGTCTTGCATCAAACATGCTATAATAAAATTTTTAGGGGTGCTAAGCAAAACCAACCATGAATCAAACTAGAAATTTAGGGTAACATGACATGTATCACATACTAATCATAGTCTAACACTAAGAGGAGAGTGATACGGCCTTTGTAGACCTCCTCTTCGTGACTCCTTGGATCAACTTGGTGTTTGGACCGATCCGCTTGAGTTCTTCGAAGTCCACGACGATCCACCACGGAGTCCTTTTGCACAAGCTCCTTGCTTCACTTGATTAAGGTGGAACTGAAGCAAACAATCTACACTAGTGGGCTGAACTAACATAGATTGGCGATGTGGGTTGTGGTCTCACTTAAAAACCTTCCCTTTTTATGTTCTTCACTCATTTGCAAAAACCTAGAGAGCTTGAAGGAGGAGGAGGAAGAAGGAGATGGCTAAACTAAACTCTTGTGAGAATAAATCAACATAATCGAGAGAGAGAGAGAGAGAGAGAGAGAGAGTTATCTCATCATAAACCATGGTTACTAAATACCTAGATTTTTGATACTTGAGTTAAGCAAAACAATGGGCAACAAAAACCATTGGAGATAAAACTATGGTTTTGACTTTAGTCAACACAAAAGAAGAGTGTAGAAAATCAACCATGATTTTATTCCTATTTTGTTTTTCTCAATAATAAAAATATATAAATATATTACCATGTGAGTCTTGCATTGCCATCACCAATGTATCATCAACCATGACACATGTATGCATGGATGTGTGCATTCATATCAATATATACATACATACATTCATGCATACACATAAAAGAAAAAAGGGTTTAATAATAAATGAGCTAATGGTCTTTAATACAAAATCAACACTTGATTTAATAATCCGGTCATATCACATACGACCTGACCAATAGAAAATGCCCGATTAAAATACGGTATCATATACACGCATTTAATTGAGCTCCCGTGCATATCCTCATATGCACGCCGCATCTTTTCGCCTGAGCTAGGAAACCCCTCTGTGGGACTCTAAGACTCGTCAATACGCTAGAAGTAGGTACTGATCATATAACATACCCACAAACCGTCAGCGGCACTAGCTGTATGTAACAGCTCCCAGGTATTGAGCGATCAGAAGAAAAATAAGCGAGCCTGTCAAAACACCCGTCGAGCCAACTGGCAACCTTACCGTACAATCCGGTCTCTTCGTCAGATATGCTGCATATCGAGTCTAGGGATGGTATCGTCGACCCTAATAACTCAGTAAGTCATGCCGGTATATGGCCTATAATAGATCGAGAAACTACTGATAACACTTATCAGTAAATCTCATCAGCCCTGGCCAGGGACTTCCTGTTATAGCCAATCGAGCATAGCGCAACATCAACCCCCAATATCGAGAGAGACAAAACCCCTCCTATCTCTCATTGCCTCTATGTGTCTCGGGACTGTATCCAAAATCCACCTGTTTGCATGACTCAGTAGAGCTGTGGTAGGGTGGAGATCAAAGTACAGAAGGAGGACATACAAGACTTTATGACGATCTCGGGTCTACAGACTAACCTGTACCAGTGTTACCTAAGAACTGCTATTCGATGATAGATATAATACCACATAGGAGTTTTCGGCGAGCCCGTTCAGTGTACCCAGTCTCCACTGAGCACCCGTATACAATCTTTGGTGTCACCACACCAATGGATATGGGATCATCCATCACCCATCATATGGGTCAAGAAACGTATATGCTAGTCTACTATGGAATATCGATGTCCCGTCTCGATACACCCATGACTAGGAACATTTTAAGGATATGCTTATAAACTACACATGTCCCACTAGTATGATCTGCATCATAATCCCAGTAGTCATGCAAATATCCTAAGGGCTTTATCAACATGTACCAAATGAGTAATAAGCATGATCAAGTGAACATGTCAAGATAAAGAACAGCCGGATAGCATACTATCATGTCGAGCAAGAATGTCCTCTAAATATATATATATACATACAGATACATCCACTATCAAATAATGGCCTCTAGGGCATATATATATCCAACAATCTCCCACTTGCACTAAGGCCAATTTTTGGCGTATCTCATACCCAACATCTCAAAAAGTCGCTCATGTTGCGGCTGAGGGAAGGCCTTGGTGAGTGGATCCGCGGTGTTATTCTTTGCATCTACTTTCCGAATCTCGATCTCGTGGCGATCAACTATCTCCCGGATCAGATGATATCGCCTCAGGATGTGTCTGGATCGCTGATGGGACCTGGGCTCTTTGGCCAACGCCATAGCCTCATTATTATCATAATACAATGGTAATTGATAAATAATGGTTGGAACTACTCCTAGCTCCGTGATGAACTTCCTCATCCAGACGGCTTCTTTAGCAGCATCATTTGCAGCAATATACCCAGCTTCCATCGTAGAGTCTGCAATGGTATCATGTTTGGTACTCTTCCAACATACCGCCCCTCCATTGAAGGTAAATACAAACCCTGAGATAGATTTGATGTCATCCTTCTCATTCTGGAAGCTCGAATCAGTAAAGGCCTCCATTTGGAGATCGCCGTTACCATACACCAAGAACATTTCTTTAGTCCTTCGCAAGTACTTAAGAATGTTCTTCATAGCTGTCCAGTGATTCTCCTCTGGGTTAGATTGATACCTGCTTACTACACCCAGTGCATAAGCTACATCATGGTGTACATAACATCGCATACATTAGATCCTATGGCTGAAGCGTAAGGTATAATGCTCATGCGAGCTCTCTCATCATTAGTCTTTGGGCAAAATTCCTTGGAGAGAGTGACTCCATGACAAGCGAGCAAGGCACCCCACTTGTAGTCTTCCATACTAAACCTCTTTAGGATGGTGTTAATGTACCTGGTTTAGGACAATCCGAATAACCTTTTAGATCTATCCCTATAGATCTTCATGCCCAATATGTACGAGGTATCACCCAGGTCCTTCATGGAGAACCTTTGTGACAAGAATAGTTTGACCGATTGTAGCATAGGAACATCGTTTCCTATCAGAAGAATGTTATCCACGTATAATACGAGGAATGTGACAGTACTCCCTACAATCTACTTATAAACACAAGGTTCATCTGGATATTTAACGAAATCAAACTCTTTGATGACATCATCAAAACAGATGTTCTAACTTCGTGATACCTACTTTAATCCATAAATGGATATAAGCAACCTACATGCTTTCCCGCTGCTCCCACTATCAATGAAGCCCTATGGCTGATCCATATAAACGTATTCTTCTAATCACCATTTAGAAAAGAAGTTTTAACGTCCATCTTCCAGATTTCATAGTTGTAGTGAGCAGCAATAGAAAGTAGGATCCGAATGGATTTAAGCATGGCTGCAGGAGAAAAGGTTTCGTCATAGTCCAATCCTGGTCTTTGACGAAATCGTTTCGCCACAAGCCTTTCCTTATAGGTCTCCACCTGCCTATCTACACCAATCTTTCTCTTAAATATCCATTTGCACCCTACGGGTTTTACCCCAGAGGGTACAACTTTCAAAGTCCATACTTTGTTGGTATACATAGACTCCATTTCGGATCTCATGGCATCCAGCCACTTCACAGAGTCGCCACTCGTGATAGCTTGCTGAAAACGGGTAGGGTCATCATCATCCATGATGCAATCTTCTCCATCACCATCAATGAGAAAACCGTAGTATCTCTCCGGTGGGCGAGAAGTCCTACCAGATCTATGGAGTGGCTAAGGTTTATAAGATTTTGTTGCAACATCAGGTTCCACTAAGTCGTCATTTGTAACTTGTGTCTCTAGAACCTCTTCTAGATCTACCACATTGCCATCAGTATCATTTGGAAAAATCCTATTTTCTAAAAATGTGGCATGTTGAGAAACAAACACATTTTGTTCCTCCTTGTGGTAGAAAAGATATCCAAACGAATGTTTTGGATATCCCACAAATATACACTTAACCAATCGTGTCTCGAGTTTGTCTGGATTCTGGTTTTTAACAAAAGCCGAACAACCCCAAATCTTAACTCGTTTAAGAGATGGTCTCTTCCCATACCATATCTCATATGGAGTGGTAGACACGGTCTTGGTTGGAACTTTGTTCAACAGAAATGCTGCAGTCTCCAATGCATGCCTCCAAAAGGAGAGAGGTAACTTAGCATCACTCATCATGGATTACACCATATCCAATAGGGTGCGATTCCTCCATTCTGACACACCGTTGTGCTGTGCTGTGTAAGGGGGAGTGAGCTGAGAGAGAATCCCATTCCCTTTTAGGAAGTTTGAAAACTCTGTACTAAGATACTTACCACCTCGATCTGATCGAAGTATCTTGATGCTCATTCCTATTTGTTTTTTTATTTCAAGTTTGTACTCCTTGAATTTCTCGAAGGCTTCAGACTTATGCTTTAATAAAAAAACATGACCGAATCTTGAGAAATCATCAGTAAAAGTTATGAAGTAAGAAAAACTGCCTCTCGCATGTGTAGACATTGGCCCACATACATCACTATGTATGAGGTCCAAGAGTTCTGTAGCTCTTTTTCCATGTCCAGTAAACGGAGTTTTGGTCATTTTCCCTTTGATACAAGACTGACAAGTCGCATAAGATTTATATTCAAAAGGATTTAAATATCCATCTTTATGAAGCTTGTTTAGTCTTGTTTCGTTAATATGACCAAGTATACAATGCCAAAGAAAAGCTTCATTTATATCTGAAAATTTTCTTTTATTTGTGTGTTGTATGTTGAAAATTGTGTGTTGATTTAGGACGTATATCCCGTTATTGAGTGTACCATAACCAATCAACTTTTGATTCAGTTTTATGTTCATAACATTATGCTGCAATACAAAATGATATCCTTCATTGTGTAACAAAGAAACGGATATTATATTACAAAGTACGCTAGATACATAATAATATAGGTTCAAAACCAATATACAACCCGATGGCAACCCCAGGTGATACTCTCCCACTGAAACTGCATGTACATTGGAACCATTTCCAACTCGGAGAGTATGATCACCGGTCTTCAAAACTCTGCTATTTCTCAAGCCCTGCACAGAATTGCAGATATGAGAACCCGAACCGGTATCCAATACCCAGGAAGCAGAGTTTATAGAAAAATAGTTTTCAGTCATGAACACACCTGAATCAGAAGCATCACCTATTGGCTATAGTGCCCTCAAGGCAATTATCATAGTCGCAGGCAGGTTAATATGACGATTGAGGGAGGACCTATATTAATAGAACAGTCTTACTAGAGATGATAGTATACTATCTGTTTTGTCTTTATCATCACTATTACATATTGATAGAGCCCATAGGATTCTTGCTTGACTACCAGCATTATGATGGCGATCATAAATGTGGGAGCCGGGGGTCTATAAGAAAATCCGTAAATGTCCATAGTCGTTGGAGTTTTGAGACTGGGCATCGATACTCTAGTGTAGACTAGTGTATACTGATTGAGACTCCGACGAGGGGCAGTGTCCAGGTCTCACAAGCCATTGGTGTTAGTTTGTTCACCTAAGATAGTATACAGGTTCTCATTGTGCTATGAGTACACTGGACGGACTCACCGGGAACCTACTAGTTGGTATTGTACCTATTGTCAGATGGCAGTTCCCTGGTGACATGTGTACAGATTAGTCTGTCGACCTGAGATCGTCATTTGCCTCGTGTGAGTTCCTACTGTGCTTTGATTACTACCCTACCATGGCTCAAAGGAGTCGTGCAAATAGGTTTTAGTTGGGTATAGTCCCGAGCCACATGGAGGCAGTGAGCGGATCGTCGGGGATTCATCTCTCCCGGTATTAGGAGTTGATGTCGCGTTGTACATGGGTGGCCATCACCAGAAATCCTCAGCCGGGGTAGACGAGAATTACCGATCCAGGGTCGATAATTTCTCAGGTGGTAATGGGCTACATACCGATACTAATTATCACGTTATTAGGGGTCTGACTTTATCCACCCCCGTAGACTCGATATGCGATACTCTTAGACGAACAGACCAGACTGTACGGATATTGTCACTGTCAGGCTCAGTAGGGGTTCAGGATGAGTTTGCTCGTCGGCATCCTTTTCGCTCAATACCTGGGTAGCCGTTACGTACAGCTAGTGCCGCTGACGTGTTTGTGGTTAAACCCACTGCCAGCATATTGACGAGTCTTTAGAGTCCCACACAGAGGGTTTCCCTGGTTCTGGAAAAATGATGTAGTAGCCGTATTGGATACGTGCAGGGTTCCAATCGATTGATGTAATTTGTACCCGGACTTTCGATCGAACAGTTGATAATACTAGCAGGCTCGGGTTTGAGCCGGATTATTAAATCAGGTATTGATTTAATAATTTACATATATGTATTTCGATACGTATATTCTAGTATTACGTTCTTTGTGTTATTCTATCTCGTAGGGTATTCGTATTTCGGTACGAATACAAGTATGTATATACAGTAGAATGTAATCCGTATTTTATCCGGAAAAAATTCTAGAAGGTGGCCACCTCATTTTTGGATTTGACCATTTTTTCAAAAATGGTAAATGAGGTGGAAATTGTAAAATGCGGAGTATGGTGATGACCATGCTTGCATAGTGTGCACAAATGAATTATAATTCATTTGTGCACACTATTCAAGTATGGGTGTTTTTTTTAAAATGAAAGATATTGTTTTGCAAAACCTAGCATGCTTGATTTTCTCTCTCATGAGAGCTTCATTATTTTTGATGGTTGGTTTTCTATTGAGCATGCTTTGTTCTCTTCACCATTTTGTGCTTCACTTCTCTCTTGATTTTCCATGGTTGCCTCCACCTTCATTCTCCACCTCCTCTCAACCCTCTCATGAGTTGAGAAACATGAGAGGATGTGAGATGAGATAGACCTACACTTAGTTCACACATTACATCCTAGGCTTTCTAGATTGGCATCCTAGAAACCTTAGTTGCTTCACTTACATCCATTATGTGAAGCTAGAGCTATAACTACATCCCTCGGGTGGATCATCTTCGATGGAGGGAGACCGGCGTCCAAGCTTGATCAAGGAGCCTCTAGGAGCTTGGGAAGATGGTTGAAGACCGAAGGACACGGATCAACTCGGTATAACCATTCTAACTTCCTTTATATTTCTTGCTAGCATAGGGTTTAGGGTAGATTCGGGCATCGAGTCATGCTAGCGCCAGTTTAGAAAATTTTTGTTCCGTATTTGGCCATGGTTTGATGGCCGGGGCACTACCGTAACCCAACATGGTATCAGAGCCAACCCTTAAACCCTTAGCTAGCTAGTTTAGAAAATGTTAAAGTATCGAAACCGAACCAACCCCGTAACAGTACACTGCACATTTTAGTTTCTGTCGATTTTCAAAGTCTTCAAATTTTTTTTAAGCAGCTGTAGAAGACTACTTTCATGACTACTAGAACACCCTACAAAAACGAGCCCCATCCGCCGGATACATATCACATATAACCGACCGATACATAAGTTGCGAGAATAGAATACGGTATCTCATACACGCATTATTCTCGGTCCCACACATATCACATATGTGCTCTTATTTCGTTTTTCCTGAGCCAGTAAAACCTCTATGTAGGACTCTAAAGACTCGTCAATACGCCGGCAGCAGGTGATGATCATATCAAGCACCCACAAGCCGTCATCGGTACTAGCTGGACGTAACGGCTACCCAGGTATTGAGCGATCAGAAGATCGGCAAGCAAGCCCGCTCCAACTCTTGCAAAAGCCTGACGGTAACACTTGACATACAGTCCGGTCTCCTCGTCTGATATGTCGCATATCAAGTCTAGGGGTGGTAAACGTCAGACCCCAATAACCGATAAGTCATGCCAATGTGAGGCTCATAACGAGTCGAGAAACTACTGGTAACACTTACCAGTAAATCTCTAAATCATCCATGGCCAGGGACTTCCCTGTTATGGCCAATCGAGCACAGCGCAACATCAACTCCCAATACCGGGAGAGACGAAACCCCTCATATTGCTCATTGCCTCCATATGACTCGGGACTGTACCCAAAAACCACCGTTTTGCACGCCCTCTTGGACGTGGTAAGGTGGAAATCAAAGCACAGTGGGAATCACACAAGACTCTATGACGATCTCGGGTCTACAGACTAACCTGTAGAAGTGTCACCAGAGAACTGCCATCTGACGTGAGGTATAATACCATTTGGGAGTTCTCGGCTAGTCCGTCCAGTGTACCCAGTCTCCACTGAGCACCCGTATACCATCTCTGATGTCAAACAACAATGGATATGGGATCGTCCATCGCCCATCTCATGGGTCGAGAAGCATATACGCTAGTCTACTCTGGTATATCGATGCTCTGTCTCGATACACCCATGACTAGGAACATTAAAGGATGTACTTATGGACTACCATGGCCCCACTAGTATGATCTGCATCATAGTCCTGGTAGTTAAGTACACATCCTAAGGGCTTTACCAACATGTAACCATTAGACAGTATCAAGAGACAAGTATACATGTTAAGATAAAGAGCAACCAGATAGCATACTATCATATCGAGCAAGAAAGTCCTCTCTATATATGTCCAAGCATCCGATATAATATACATCATCTGTACAATACTGGCCTCTAAGGCATACATACAACTAACAATCTCCCACTTGCACTAGGGCCAGCTGCTGTAGTATCGCATACCAAGCATCCCGAAGAGTCTCTTAAACTATATCTGGGGAATGGCCTTCGTGAGTGGATCCGCTGTGTTGTTCTTTGTGTCAACCCTCCTGACCTCGATCTCCCTGCGATCAGCTATCTCCCGGATCAGGTGATACTGCCTCAGAATATGTCTAGATCGCTGATGGGACCTGGGTTCCGTGGCCAAAGCCACTGCTCCATTGTTATCACAATACAAAGGTATTGGATCTTTAATGGATAGAACCACACCAAGTTTAGTTATGAACTTCTTGATCCAGACAGCCTCTTTGGCAGTATCGTTGGCAGCGATGTATTCAGCCTCCATCGTCGAGTCTGCCACGGTTTCCTGCTTGGAACTCTTCCAGCATACCGCCCCTCCGTAGAGGGTAAAGACAAATCCCGAGTGCGAATTAGAGTCGTCCTTATCACTCTGGAAGCTCGAATCGGTAAAGGACTCCACTTGGAGTTCTCCGTTACCATACACCAAGAGCATCTCTTTAGTCCTTCGCAAGTATTTGAGAATGCTCTTCACAGCTGTCCAGTGACTCTCTCCAGGATCTGCTTGATACCTACTCACTACACTTAGTGAGTGTGCTACATCGGGTCTGGTACATAGCATCGCATACATGATAGAGCCTACGGCCGAAGCATAGGTTATCCCTTGCATGCGAGCTCTCTCCAAATCAGTCTTGGGAGACATCTCTTTGGAGAGAGTGATCCCTGAGATCGTGGGTAAAACCCATGCTTGGATTCTTCCATACTAAACCGCTTTAGTATGGTGTCAATGTACCTGGATTGGGACAATCCCAGTATCCATTTAGATCTATCTCTGTAGATCTTAATCCCCAACATGTAGGAGGCATCCCCTAGATCTTTCATTGAGAATCTTTGTGATAAGAAGAGCTTGACCGATTGCAGCATAGGAATATCATTTCCTATCAAGAGTATGTCGTCCACGTACAATACGAGGAAGATAACCTTACTCTCTGCTACCTTCTTATATATACAAGGTTCATCTACGTTTTTGAAGAAATCAAACTCTTTGATAACGACATCAAAGCAGATGTTCCAACTCCGCGATGCTTACTTTAATTCATAAATGGATTTAAGCAGCTTGCACACCTTCCCGCTGCTCCTACTAGCTACAAAGCCCTTCGGCTGAGTCATGTACACGCACTCTTCAAAATCACCATTTAGAAAGGCGGTCTTAACATCCATTTGCCATATTTCGTAGTCATGATATGCGGCGATGGCAAGCATGATCCGGATGGATTTAAGCATAGCCACTGGAGAAAAGGTTTCGTCATAATCCACACCTGGTCGTTGACGAAAACCCCTTGCAACAACTCTAGCTTTGAAAGTCTCCACTTTCCCATCTACACCAAGTTTTTTTTTTGAAGATTTACTTGCTCCCAATGGGTTTTACCCCTTCAGGAGCATCTTCCAAAGTCCATACTTTGTTGGTGTACATGGATTCTATCTCGGACCGCATTGCATCCAACCATTTCACTGAGTCACCACTCGTGATGGCCTGCTCGAAACTAGTTGGGTCATCATCCTCCATGATGCAATCCTCGCTCCCACCATCCATGAGAAAACCGTAGTATCTCTCAGGTCGGTGAGGAACCCTACTAGATCGGTGGAGTGGCTGGGGTTCATCGGGAACTACCAAATCCTCTGGTTCCACTAAATCTTCTGTTGTGGTTTGTATAGCTGGAACCTCTTCCAGTTCTACCTTAGAGCCACTAATTTCTTTTGCAAGAAATTCCTTTTCTAAAAAGGTGGCGTGTTGAGCAATAAACACCCTTTGTTCCTCACTGTGGTAGAAGATATACCGTCGTGAATGCTTGGGATATCCAATAAACTTACACAAAACAGACTTTGCCTCGAGTTTGTCCGGTTTTTGTCTTTTGACAAAGGTCGGGAAACCACATATCTTAATAAAATTAAGATAAGGTCTCTTCCCCTCCCATATCTCATATGGGGTGGTAGGCACAGATTTGGTAGGAACTCTATTCAGTAGGTACGCAGCTGCCTCCAGTGCATACCCCCAGAAGGAAATAGGTAACTCAGCTATGCTCATCATAGAGCGCACCATATCTAATAGGGTGCAGTTCCTCCGTTCCGATACACCGTTGTGCTGTGGTGTATATGGAGGAGTTAGCTGAGAGAGAATCACATTCTCTTTAAGGAAGTCCAGGAATTCATTGCTCAAGTATTCACCTCCTCGATCAGATCGAAGGATTTTAATACTTTTCCCAGTTTGGTTCTCGACTTCTTGTTTATATTCTCTAAATTTCTCAAAAGCTTCTGATTTGTATTTCATCAGGAACACATATCCGAATCTAGAGAGATCGTCGGTGAATGTAATGAAGTACGAAGAACCATCCCTGGCATGTGTAGACATGGGACCGCATACATCACTATGTATCTGTCCCAAGAGTTCAGTAACTCTTTCTCCGTGTCCCGTAAATGGAGTTTTGGTCATCTTGCCTTTGAGACATGACTGGCAAGTGTCATAAGATGAATGTTCGAAAGGATTCAAATATCTATCCTTATGTAACTTAGCTAGCCGTGTCGCATTGATGTGACCTAGTCTACAATGCCATAAGAAGGATTCATTCATTTCTGAACTCTTCCTCTTGTGTGTGTTTGTTATGCTCAGATCTGTTGATTGATTTAGAACATAAATGCCATTGCACAACGTGCCTGATCCAACCAAATTTTGGTTCAGAAAAATATTCATAATATTATCTTGTAATACAAAATTATATCCCTCCTTACTCAACAAACAAACCGATATAATGTTGCATATCAGCTTCGGCATGTAATAGCATTCGTTCAGAATCAATGTATTACCAGTTGGTAATACAAGGTGATATTCCCCGACGGTTTTAGCTGCAACAATTGCACCATTTCCAACCCTTATGTCTTTATCACCTTCTCCAAGTTCTCTACCTTTTCTAAGCCCATGTAGCTGATTACATATATAGGATCCTGACCCGGTATCTAATACCCAGGACGTAGAGCAAATAGAGAAACAGTTCTCTATAACGAACACACCCGAAGAAAATGCATCAACATGTTTCTTCATTCGGGTGGCATGGGAATCCTGGTATTCCCCTAAATCCTGTTCAGTCTTATAACTTTTACAAGAAAGAACGGAACCAACATTCCCCAGCACAGTATAACATGCGGGTTCGGTCAATACATCCATATTATTATCTTGATTAAGACATGATATGGTCGCTACCTGGAGAGAGAGAGTGAAGAAAACACTTTAGCGTATGCTCTTGCAAGATCAGATTGGTTATTATTTTATCTAATCAGGATGGCTCCCACTGTTTTTATCAAATCTTCCTTCATACCCTAAAAGGAAAGACTAGCCGGGATTAATTATACCCTACAATTTCGCCAATCTTTCAGCCAGGCCAGTGTCGGTACTTTTAGAGAGGTTCTCCGTGCTTTTGCACGGACCTAATTAAAATAAACCTCGTTTTCCCAGAGGCGTAACCCCGTTGACACCTTTCTAGACACCTACTTGATCGGTTAATTGTCCTGTGTAAAACTCTCCCAGGAGTAACAATTACTCGCAGTGGGTATCCGGATCCAACTATCTCATAGAAGGTATGCAATCTTATTTCAAATTTCAACACTTGAAATTCTCGATAATATTTTGCCCCAAGCATCCCATGACCTTGACGGAGGTCAACAAACCACAGGGTGCAAGTCAAGTTCAACCCGTCATTTCTTGATTGAATCAAACCCACCCGTACGACCCTTGACGGAGGTCAACAAGGTCGTACGACTACCCTAATCCAATCTGCATCATATGCATAAGCAGATAAATACTAGTCAGCTACCGCACACTACGCCTTGACAGATGTCAACAAACGTAGCACGAATACTAAGTAGGACTTATCTGAAATGACGGAGGGCTACGACAGGTTTTTCTGAAAACCTATTGCGTAATGAACTTGATATCGTTGTAGAAACAAGTGAATTTTGAAAAGGAGTGTTTTTTAGGCTTTCATTAGTTTTGCTAAAGAGGTCATTCCCGGTGAAGGGATCTCGGCTCTTTCCTCATCGAATAAGGTGCGGGATATATCATATATATCACTATGCAAAGCAAAACTCCAAAAGCAATTAAAAGACAAACCGGGTGTTGTAGCATCTGCCAATTTTGCTAAAGAGGTCATTCCTGGTGAAGGGATCTCGGCTCTTTCCTCATCGAATAAGGTGCGGGATATATCATATATATCAGTATGCAAAGCAAAAACTGTAGCTACCCTTTTTGAAAGTTTGATTCTACAACATCTTTTAGGTTTCTTTTCTTTCATTAATCACATTAATGAAGTCCCATCATTTAAGTCACCTAAACATCACAGATAAATACAACGTATACTTATGCCATCCGCATTAGCCTCGATGTCCCCTCATGCACCGTTAGGTTTGGTAACTAACGGCAGAGCGGGGCAGGGCTAGCGCGGGTGTAAAACATAAGTAACGTCTATATAATATATCATATATACTCTATTCAGTAACTATCTCAACATATCAAATGATCACATCACAGATATCGCAGCAGAAGAAACATATGAAATATTGGATATATTAGGAGGTCCGTGTTTTATTTTGAGCCAACATAAAAGACGGATTCCACGATCGCAATGAATAGCCAAACCCACATCCCTAGACCCCTACGAGAGCGGCAAGCAACCCTACCAATTCTAGAGTTAGGAGACCCGGACTCGACTCCTCGAGTTGGTCTCCCACTGAACTCTAGAACCCGGTTACTTGTGCTCTCCTCCTTGGGTCTATCCTAATGCGGAAAAGTAAATAATATATATTAGTGGTGACATCAACCTCAATCCGGAAGTGCCACAATAAAAGAATATTACATACAATTAATTTTACATGAATGAAAACAAAAACTCTCATTTCACATAAAACCCCCGGCTATTCAAAACGCGGCGATCCAATATAACATATCCAACTGCAACACATAACATCACATGTCATCAACGTAAGTAAATATGCGCATCCCAATTGTCGTTGACATATAGCAACGAAACCGGCGATTTCACATATTACACTTACGGTCGCAGAAAAGAAACTGTAAAAATACAACATTTGGAATTCACAAACACCTTAGACATCATAAATCCGAAATATCACATACTTCGCATTTCATGCCTAACAGTATGAATTCCACATATTGTATCACATTACAGAAAAAGCTAGACGATGTTAAACATTCCAATCGAATCATTAAACACCCAAAATTACCAAAAAAGCTCTACACTTGAGCGTAGTTTAAAATTTTTTCAGCACACGCCACATTACTAATGAACCAGCCGTAGAAGGGCCAAACCAACGCCTCACATGTGGCACCGCTGAACCACCACAAACTCGAGGGTTCAGTGGCAGTTCTGACGGTCACATAATCGAGTTAAGGTTTTGTTTTTCTAGAGGGTCCATCGCATAACTTGCATGATCTTTGAAAGCTTTTCAACTACGGAAAAAATCCAACTCTTGGAAAATTTTCCGGCAAAGGAAAAATCGGGTATTTGACATCCGATTGAACTTTTTAACAACGTCTAAAGAATCACGAAAACAGTTAAAATACGACTACGAAACACTCCGAGTTGTTATTATAGTAAATTAACATCACATGACAATTTAGCAAAAATAAACAACACCTGAAGCACCAAAACCCATGTAACAGAACACTGGAAAAATCTGGAGGGGGGGCTCAAAAATAGCCGGTATGGGGGGGGCGTCGCCGTCCCAAAAGTTACCAAATGCCTCCAAATTTCATCAGTGTTCATGTTATCACATATATATGATTCTGTACTTGTTTAAAAAAAATTTAGGGCTCGTTTTAAAATCGACAGAAACATGGATTTTAGGGTTTCAAGTTCGGAGTTTGTTTCGTATTCGTAATCTAACATTATCCGTATAATCTCCTACCTAGGCTCTGATACCACTTTAGGGTTCGTTTTGACGACAGCAAGGTTTCGGGAGGCATCGTTCATGCCATTTTAAAAAAAAAATTGCCGTGAAAAGGAACTATAAAATAGAATCGTTAGCTAGAAATAGAATACGGAAACAAAGTAAACTATTTACAACTAAGTGAAAACGAAATACAACCTTTGTAGATCGGTCCTTCACTTCATAAGCTCCTTGTTGTATTCCCTTCGCTGCGATCGTGGTTCTCCCGGACTCTTGCATGGCTTCACGAGGCGAACGGAGCGACCTTGCTTGAAGTCTTCGAGGCCGAAGATGATCTACGTCGAGGGGATGCCAACTCAAGCTACTACTTCACTAACTAAAGAATTAGTGAAGCAAACACCCTATACTAAAGTGCTAATCTAGTAGAGGATGGAGAAATAGGAAGTGGGCTCACTTTAGAATTTGTTTTCTCACTTTTCTTTCTCACTTAATCAAAACCTAGAGAGCTTTTGAGCTCATGGAAGAAGATGAACAAATAATGAGATGAGGATAATGATCAAGTGAGAGAGTGAACCATGGTGAGTGAGTATCATATACTAACTCATGTAGAGATATAACCATGGCTATTTAACATGGTTGGGTCAACAAATATCTAAAGTAAAACAAACCTAGTGGACTTAGTCAATGCATCCACAAGCTTCCACTAGCTTCATGCATTTTTCCAATTTTCTACTAATTTTGTAATTACTTTAAATACTAAACCCAACATGATAATTAGCATGGTGTAAGTCTTGTACACCCATGAATGATGTATCAACAACCATGATACAAAAATCAAAACACAAATCAATATATATATTAAGTTGTGCACAAGTGAGAAAAACAAATGCTTAAGTGAACCAATGTTAGTTAATGTAATTAGTATATCACATATACAATTATACACTAAATTATTAAATCAACACTTGACTTAATAATCCGGATATATCACATATAACCGACTAACTTCCAATGCATCGACTTATCGAATCAACCCTTGATTCGATAACCCGGCCATATCATATATAACCGACCGATACATAAGTCGTGAGAATAGAATACAGTATCTCATACACGCATTATTCTTGGTCCCACACATATCACATATGCGCTCCTATTTCGTTTTCCCTGAGCCAGTAAAACCTCTATGTAGGACTCTAAAGACTCGTCAATACGCCGGTAGCAGGTGATGATCATATCAAGCACCCACAAGCCGTCAGCGGTACTAGCTGGACGTAACGGCTACCCGGATTTTGAGCGATCAGAAGATCAGCAAGCAAGCCCACTCCAGCTCCTACAAAAGCCTGACAGTAACACTTGCCGTACAGTCCGGTCTGCTCGTCTGATATGTCGTATATCAAGTCTAGGGGTGGTAAACGTCAGACCCCAATAACCGATAAGTCATGCCGATGTAAGGCTCATAACGAGTCGAGAAACTACTGGTAACACTTACCAGTAAATCTCTAAATCAGCCCTGGCCAGGGACTTCCCTGTTATGGCCAATCGAGCACAGCGCAACATCAACTCCCAATACCGGGAGAAACGAAACCCCTCCTATTGCTCATTGCCTCCATGTGACTCGGGACTGTACCCAAAAACTACCATTTTGCATGCCCTCTTAGACGTGGTAAGGTGGAAATCAAAGCACAGTGGGAATCACACAAGACTCTATGATGATCTCGGGTCTACAGACTAACCTGTACAAGTGTCACCAGAGAACTGCCATCTGACGTGAGGTATAATACCATCTGGGAGTTCTTGGCGAGTCCGTCCAGTGTACCCAGTCTCCACTGAGCACCCGTATACCATCTCTGATGTCAAACACCAATGGATATGTGATCATCCATCGCCCATCTCATAGGTCGATAAGCGTATACGCTAGTCTACTCTGGTATATCGATGCCCTGTTTCGATACACCCACGACTAGGAACATTAAAGGATGTACTTATGGACTACCATGGCCCTACTAGTATGATCTGCATCATAGTCCTGGTAGTCCAGTACACATCCTAAGGGCTTTACCAACATGCAACCATTAGACAGTATCAAGACACAAGTATACATGTTAAGATGAAGAGCAACTGGATAGCATACTATCATATCGAGCAAGAAAGTCCTCTCTATATATGTCCAAGCATCTAATATAATATACATCATCTATACAATACTGGCCTCTAGGGTATACATACAACTAACAATTGTCACGACCCGAAATATTAGTTCGTGACCAGCACTTAAATCACGCAACGTCTAAAAGCGTAACCAAATTTAAGTAAGCTGAAACCCAGAAATCTAAACCTTTTTAAGAAATAAAAGAGGCAAATCTTTGAAATAAAAGTATAATAAATCATGTTTTGTCTTTTGAAAATTTGGGCAGCACTTCCTTTGTATATTTTGATCCAAAGCCACAAATACATGATAATAGAAAAGGCATCCCCAAGCGGGAGCTAGCTCTTCGTCAACCGGCGGATTCATAACCACGCAAGTCATAAACAAGTATACGACGCCCAACGGCGAAGATCAACACAAAAGAAAATCAATAAAGCAAGATATCAACCCAAAAGGAGAACATAAAACCCATCGCTCAAGTCTCGCAACTATAAGTCTTTCTAAGTCTTCTACATATACAATTACTAGATTCTGATTTGATGGAGTTAACTAGATACAACAGGAATAATAATACAAGAGGAGTACGATCCAACATTTACCACCTACCAAAAGCAAATCACCCGAAAGCAGCTGTGTGCCAGCGATGCCGCTACTGATCCGTGCGGTCAACCTGCAAGAACTGTGGCACAACGGGGGTGACTTGCCAACTCGTGAGTAGAAAACATCATCAGGTAGAAATCGAAATAAACAACGATTCCTAGGTCAACTATATCATAAAGGTAATACTATGATATCTAGGGTGATCGTATCTGCATATATGCCAACACATAATCAATGCCTATCAGCAAGTGGATCTCATCCAACCATATAATCAATGCCTGTATGTATGCGGATATCGTCTAACAATAATCAATGCTAGTATGCATGTGGATCTCGTCCACGTGTCAACCAATGACACAACAACAACATGCATGTAAATATCTTAAAGCATATGCATGTAAAAATATGAGGATATCAAAGAATGTGTGTCCACCAATGACACATCAAATCATGGAACCCGAGTGTCCAACACCGACACTCGAAATATCATGAAACCCGTGTCCAGCATCGACACGTAAATCCTCATATCTCGGGCTCCGTCAGTCCGGATCGGCCCTCATCAATATCTCAGGCTCCGTCAGTCTGGATCGACCTACGGGCTCCGTCAATCCGGATCGGCCCGTATCATCTCACGACTCTGGTCGGTATCCCCAAGATAACCGCCAAGTCTAAATACTACCACCGGTAGGCACTAGCCCGCCTGCTAGGCTCATCGTCTATACCACGAAAATCATCTCTTGCCCCGGGGAACCATACCGGGTCCACCATGTACCCGCAGACGGTGCCTATCGCTCCTCGAATCGGGTATCTAACACAAGTCTCAGAACAGAGAAAACTCATGGTGGACGCACTGAAATATCATACCAAGAGAAACCGGGTTTTCAAACAATACATAATTTCTTGAAATACCCCCACAGTTCTCAAATCCATAAATCACATGAAATCCATATCTCAATGCGTAAATCCATGAAAAACTGATGTATGCAACATAGAACAGCAATATGAGCATATTAAGGGAAAACCGCTCTTTTAAATGAATCGAGTTTTAAAATATATCATGAGGTTCCCAATTATCCAAAATCCAACGCAACATCATATAAAGTGAACATGTAGCTATAGCAGGATATATGTGTAAGCATGTAGGTATGCAACATATAACAGAATGTAAACATATCCGTATATCTCATGCAACATGGAACAGTGATATGAACATAGCAAGTATATCATGCAACACAGCATAGTGATGTGAGCATAGCAAGTATATCATGGCATGATGTAGCAATTCTATTGTGTAGTGACATAGCAATTATCGATGATGAAGGTGTGTGAGCCGGCCAATCTGTGTAAGTGTAACATACGCATCATCGATAATGGTGTAGGTGTACTAGCACAGGTATAAGTAATGCAATGAGAATAACATGAACGTAGCATAAAGTACATCGTCAGCTAAATGCTATAAGGTATACGTGTCTACAATATATCCAAGTCGGTGAATCTATCAATCGGCATCCAGCCTCACAACATCACGTACGGTATAATCCATCGTACGGCACATCACTCAAGATTCACAACATTATATATGTCTATATACCTATATCCCAGGTCACATCTGTATTAATCTCATATCGGGGACCGACAAAGGTATCAACTATCTCATATTGACTCGCATCCATATAACGACATATCACACTAAGTCATCATATCACATCGTATACTAGTTCTCTTTCAATTCGTACCTATCATGATTCACTTCTCATTTCATACTCTCATATGCCATTATGTTCATTAGTGTCAACTTTTATCATATTATCGTTATTAAATCCTATAATCATGTCCGTCGCATATCATTTATCAAGATATAATAATCAAACGACCTTCCATATCAATGTTTGCGGGGGTGCTATACGCTATCCATCCGACTTCCCCCGTAGATATAAATCTACTCACCTGCTAAACTCCTCGCTTAGCCGTAGTCGATGCGTTTCATCGTCTCGGAATCCATGCGAAGGTACCTACAATATCAACACGTATCGCAATACCATTAAAATCAAGTTCCAAAATCCAAATACGGCACACGGTACGCTCATAAGTTAGAACATATAGCTTACGCATGCAAAACAACCCAACAACCCTTTTCGTTGACGTACAAACCTCCAACGACCAAAATACAATATCAAATCTCAAAACCAAGAATCCTAATACTGGAAAACATAGCCAAAACCCTAACTAGGGTCGCTATTCATGAAAACCGCCAAGCCTAAAACCCAATCATACCAATACTTATTCACAACACAATAAATATCGTACAAGACAATATATTTTTCATCAATACGCCAAATAAAACTCACGTCTAATTTTACCGAAAACCTAGTAAGCATCTTTTTAACAATTTTAGTACCAATCTAGATATTTGAACAAATCTAGTGGCCATAATCAACACATAATAGCTTACTTAAACCGCACAAACTCTTACTAGAATTTTAATCTCACCATATAAGATTTTCTAAAAGCTAGTTTGCACTTGAGCTTAAATAGGAATTAGGAAAAATAACAAATAACAATCTCACAACTAGGTTAAATTTTCCTTGTCTAAACAACTCACTTAACCATTACAAATATTCAAAACCTTAACTTGATCTTCAAAACCCTTTCTTGAATTTCTAAACATGCAAATTAAAGCCATATTTAAACATCTAATAAGCTAGCTTAATGTATTAAAACAACTAAGCTTTGGGTTAGGATTTTATACCTCCACTTGATTCTAAAACTTGCAACAAGATTTCCAAAATAGCCTCCAAAATGCTAACTTTCATGAAGATCCAAGCTTGATTAAGGCTAAAGAATAAAGGGTATTGATTTATTTTTGAGTTTGTGGGATTATTTGATGATTTTTGATGAATTTTTAGAGCTCAAAGAAGTGGAAATGGAGTGGAGAAAGAGAGAGGGCACCAGGGGGGTGGGTTTCGGCCAAAATAGAAGGAAGAAGAGGGTATTGGAAGTGTGTGGAAAAAACCTAGGTTAAAACACATTAAAGCTCAATTACTTTATACCACCTTTTAATCCTTTAATTAAATTCTCATTAAACCACCAAAATATCTAGATATTTATCCAAGATATTTTGCAAGAGGTCAAAAATGCTTAATCTTGTGATTAAGTTTGCATGAATTCACATTAGCATAATTAACCTAATCCAAATTGTAATTACCACTAATTAAGTGCATAATTAAAAGCTTATAATAATATTTTAATTAAGGAAAAATATTTAAGTGAACTAAAATTTTCAAGTGACAACTAAAAACCACAAACTAGCAGTTTCCTAGTAAAACTAGGTGCAATTAAGTTTATGTTGAAAAAACATCACAACTTGGTTTTTACGGAAAACCCAAATTATATACCGATTAACGGAAAAATTCTCCTAAACGATTTCAGAAACGTTACAGTTATGATTTGTTAGCCAAAATCAAGGTCATAAGCGCTTGGGGCAAAAATCACATCGGGAGTTTCAAACATACAGGAAATTTGCTAGGCTTGCGCATACCTTCTGGAGTGTGGTAACTTGAGTGGATTACATCAAGTTATCATGCGATGATAGTTGGATCCCGATTCCCACTGATGAGTAGGATTACTCCTCGGGTGATTTTAGATGATCCCGACTGATTCTCCTTAGGGTTTGGAGGAGAATTCGAGGAAACAGTGGGAGCCATTCTGATTAGATGAAGTGATTAACCATTCTGATTTAGGTTAGAGTGCACGCTGAGTGTTTCTTTTCTCTCTCTCTTTGGCTGCGACTATGACCCGCCCTAAACTAAAACTCATGAACCCAGTTAACCGAACCTTCTTAAAACACTTTGGCTTTTGGAATGTCACGGTGTCACATATATCCTTGCCACTTTTATATCACCTTTTTGTTTCTCCAGAACACCCCATATCACTACGAACATCCACTCCTATTGGATAAATCCATCGTATAGTTACATACGAACTCGAAGGAACTTGTTCCAGATTCTAGGATGGATTCTGGTTCTAGAGAGATTGAATAAGATTATTCGGTTGTCTTTTCCCTTTACCTTCTCTCAGGTTGTGAAGGCTCCTAGGATTAGGAGAGAGTTCACCTATTGAGCTTATTAGATAGTCTTCCTCCAAACCATAGGCAGATGCCAAACGGTAGGGAAGGAAGAAAACCAATTAGCCTAAGTATGGTGTACAGAAGGTAATAAGTAATGACAAATAAAGAGATCAGAATAACGGCAAAGAAAATTGCGACTGCTATCATTCACGACAAAACTGTGTATACCTCTGTCACTCCCACATCCACTTTGGATTTCTCCAGAACACTTCGTATCACTACGAACGCCTATAATGCTTGGACATGTCATCGTATAGTTACATACAAACTCTAAGGAATTCGTTCCAGATTCGAGGATGGTTTCCGGTTCAGGACAAATAGAATAGGATTATTCAGATGTCTTTTTCCATTACCTTCTCTCAGGTTGCGAAGGCTCCTGGCATAAGGAGTGTACACCTATTACGCTTATTGGACAGTCTTCTTCCAAACCTTAGGCTGGTGCCGAAGGGTAGGGGAGTTAGAAAACCAATTAGCCTAAAGAAGGTGCACAGAAGGTAATAAGTAAAGACATAATAAAGGGATTGGAGTGAGGGGATGGAAGTATACGGTTACAGTCATGAATTAGGATAGTGGAAGAGGCATTACTATGAATACCCAGATACCCCTTCGAAACATTTTCATGTTTCAGTTTCACTGTGCGATGTTAATTGAAAATTGTTTTCCCAATTGGATTCTGACTCCAGGGTATATATTTACCAGATTTATTTCTCATATCTGTATAGAGTTACAGATGGTGAGTGGGAGTAAGATATTGGGAATTGAGTGATTAAATCCTCATTATATCGGAATTCATTGTAATTGGTGATATTTGAGGAAATCACCTGGGTTTTTTTCCGGACGGCAAATATTTGGTTTTGAATATCCGTTGTTATGCACCAATTTCGAACTGATATATATGTACGTTTATTTTATAAAGTGAGATATAACTTTTTGAAATTATGTCTATGACATTTACCTATATCAGTTGGTGATTAGGTAAGGTGCATTCAACAGCGGTGTAATTCTTCTTAACCATAGTACAGTTTTCAACCTACGACGCACAGAGTTTAAGTTATCGAACTCAGAGGGCTTGTACAAAGTATTGTATGTTGTCCGGTGTCCATTAGGACAATAGGGTTGGTACTCGTACTATATTCTGTTTATTCATGACTTCTTCAGTTCTAGACAAGTATTTCATTGAAATGCAAGGTCCAGATATTGAGAAGTTATAGGTATATGAATAAAGTAGAGAACCGTTTGTTGGAAGTATTAGGATTCTTTGAGGTAGTCGAAGATGTAGATACTTGTGTTTGGTATTCCGTTGATAGTAATGGTTTTTGAGAACATGCTTCTCTTTTAGGTTACTCATATATGTATGCACTCCTTGATGTGTAATGCTGATATGCTTCATTCCATTTGGTTCATATGCACTGGAGACAGCTGCATGATTTTTAATCTGGTTCCAATTAAATTAGTGCTTTTATTTCTATATTGGATATATATAGAATCAATTTATATCTTAACGATGCTAAGGTATAGGGAGTTGTCCGGCTGATGCTTAAAACCAGAATTCGGATAAACTCGAGGCACACTTCAGTAATGGCAGTTTGTGGGTTATCCCAGGCTTTGATGAGGGTTAACTTTTTACCATCAGGAAGATCAATAGTGATATTGTTCTTAAATCGCCACAGTTTTAGTAAAATGGATTTCTCCAGAAAACAAAAGTGGGAGTTTGGTAGAATTGGATGTGATTCTAGAACCACAAACGATCACTGATGATTTAATAGAACCTATGGATTCAATTGGATTTGATATTCCATTAGCCACTCCGCAGATTTGGTGGGTAACCTCAGGCACCCGAGAGGTACTTCGGTCTTCTCAGAGACGGTGACAGGGAGGTTCTTGTTTATCCAGACTTGGCATTGCTGTTGTTCTAGACTATAAGACCAGCAGGAGGATGAGTATAGCGTCGTTCTAAACTAGCTTTAGAAGTGCACGTGTATATGACTCTGCCAGAGGGTTGTTGTAGTCAGCGGGAGCAGCGGAAGCATAGTGGGCAAGTAGCTTATGTCTATTTATAGACTAAAGCAGGTATAGTGGAAATAGATCATCTACTTTTGATGTGAAAGTCATAGGCTTTGACTTCATCAGAATAGGAGATGGATCTGGTAAGAAGGTAGTAGGGTGTGATGTCCTGGTATTTGGGATGACATGCACTTTATAGGAAATGAAATTCCTATACTACGATTGGTTATATTGTGGTTGTCACACAGTAGTTTCTCCACATAGGACATGGATATAATATCATGGTTTCTGGTTACTAGATCTATGGTTTTAGATATAGATTTAGGAAGTTTCCCAATTTGGGCACTTGGCACTATTCTAAAGTGTTTTAGAATGGACGACTCCTGGCATGGTGGTGTACCTGCAGGTGATGGAGTCACCCTCTCTAAAGGTGTCTTACAGACTAAAGGGGAGAGGGATCTACATGATTAGCATATCAGTTGCTTAGGCAATTGAGTTAATCATGAAATGTCAAGTACCACACCAGATGTTGTTTTTGCACTAGCTACAATAAACATATATTAATCCAATCCTGGAGAAATGTAGGGAACAGTTTATGAACATAAATGGATATTCTAGGGCTATGGTAATGGCAGCCTCCTTCACGAGACGGTTATCATTTCAGGCTTCCAACGTGACCTGGATGACAGAGTGGCTGTCTGAGTTATAGTTTTTCCCTCTTTTGAGGGACAGTATGTTGGACAGGTGGTCCAAGCGGATACTAATGAAGGCATGACGCAGGATACTGATTAAATTCAGTGGATGATACAGTCTAAGGAGTTTGCTGAATTTGGAGTTCATTTGTGAACCGGGTCCCATCAAATATCACGAAAAATTCTAAGACAAGGTATTGCTCATTTCGGGAGATAGTTATTCTTCGCGAAGTTGAGATATAGAGAGATAAAGATAGAAACACTGGAGCAGATCTACTCATTGAGGCTATTTCTCGAACACAAAAGTTTCACAAATAAGATTTGCGAAACTGTTTAGTAGAGAAGTTGGGTGTTCGGTATCACACGAGCTATAAGTATGCGACACCGTAATAATTGGCCTTAAGTGCAAGTGGGATATTGTTGGCTACAGTGCCCTCAAGGCAATTATCGTAGTCGCAGGCAGGTGATTATGATGATTGAGGGAGGACCTATACCGGTAGAACAGTCTTACTCGAGATGATAGTATGCTATCTGGTTTGTCTTTATCATCACTATAACATATTGATAGAGCCCATAGGATTCTTGCTTGACTACTAGCATTATGATGACAATCATATATGTGGGAGCTGGGGGTCTCTAAGCAAATCCTTAAATGTCCCTAGTCATGGGAGTTTCGAGACTGGGCATCGATACTCCAGTGTAGACTAGTGTATACTGATCGAGACCCCGATGAGGGGCGGTGGCCAGGTCTCACAAGCCATTGGTGTTAGTTTGTTCACCTAAGATAGTATACAGGTGCTCATTGGGTTATGAGTACACTGGACGGACTCGACGGGAACCTGCTAGTTGGTATTATACCTATTGTCACATGGCAGTTCCCTGGTGGCATGTGTACAGGTTAGTCTGTCGACCTGAGATCGTCATTTGTCTCGTGTGAGTTCCTACTGTGCTTTGATTACTACCCTACCACGGCTCAAAGGAGTCGTGCAAACAGCTTTTAGTTGGGTACAGTCCCGAGCCACATGGAGGCAGTGAGCAGATCGTCGGGGATTCGTCTCTTCCGGTATTGGGGGCTGATGTCGTGTTGTGCATGGGTGGCCATCACCATAAATCCTCGGCCGGGGTAGACGAGAATTACCGATCCAGGATCGATAGTTTCTCAGGTGGTGATGGTTACATATTGATACTAATTATCGCGTTATTAGGGGTCTGACTTTATCCACCCCATAGACTCGATATGCGATACTCTTAGATGAATAGACCGGACTGTACGGATATTGTCACTATCAGGCTCAGTAGGGGTTCAGGATGAGTTTGCTCGTCGGACTCCTTTTCGCTCAATACCTGGGTAGCCGTTATGTACAGCTAGTGCCGCTGACGTGCTTGTGGTTAAACGCACTGCCAGCGTATTGACGAGTCTTTAGAGTCCCACATAGAGGGTTTCTCTGGTTCTGGCGAAATGATGTAGTAGCCGTATTGGATACGTGCAGGATTCCGATCGATTGATGTACTTTGTACCCGGACTTTCGATCGGACAGTTGATAATACTAGCCGGCTCGGGTTTGAGCCAGATTATTAAATCAGGTATTGATTTAATAATTTACATATATGTATTTCGATACGTATATTCTAGTATTATTTTCTTTATATTATTCTATCTCGTAGGGTATTCGTATTTCGGTACGAATGCAGGTATGTATATACAGTAGAATGTAATCCGTATTTTATCCGGAAAACATTCTAGAAGGTGGCTACCTCATTTTTGGATTTGACCATTTTTTAGAAAATGGTAAATAAGTTGGAAATTGGAAATTGGAAAATGGGGAGTATGGTGATGACCATGCTTGCATAGTGTGCACAAATGAATTATTAATTCATTTGTGCATACTATTCAAGTATGGGTGTTTTTTAAAAAAATGAAAGATATTGTTTTACAAAACCTAGCATGCTTGATTTTCTCTCTCATGAGAGCTTCATTATTTTTGATGGTTGGTTTTCTATTGAGCATGCTTTGTTTTCTTCATCATTTTGTGCTTCACTCCTCTCTTGATTTTCCATAGTTGCCTCCACCTTCATTCTCCACCTCCTCTCAACCCTCTAATGAGTTGAGAAACATGAGAGGAGGTGAGATGAGATAAACCTACACTTAGTTCACACACTACATCCTAGGCTTTCTAGATTGGCATCCTAGAAACCTTTGTTGCTTCACTTGCATCCATTATGTGAAGCTAGAGCTATAACTACATCCATCGGGTGGATCATCTTCGATGGAGGGAGACCGGCGACCAAGCTTGATCAAGGAGCCTCTAGGAGCTTGGGAAGATGGTTGAAGACCGAAGGACACAGATCAACTCGGTATAACCATTCTAACTTCTTTTATATTGCTTGCTAGTATAGGGTTGAGGGTAGATCCGGGCATCGGGTCATGGAACTGCCTTTTTAGAAAATTTTTGTTCCGCATTTGGCCACGGTTTGATGGCCGGGGCGTTGCCGTAACCCAACATCACCATGCTTCTTTTTCTTGAGATCAAGGTATTCAGTACAGTTCCGCTTCCAGTACCCTGTCTTCTTGCAGTGGAAACATTCTCCCTTTCCCGACTTCTTAACCTTGGATTTGTCTCTCCCTTGTGCCTTTTTTATTCCACCTCTCGGTTTGGTGGGTTTCTTCTTATTCCTTCCCTTGGACTTGGCTTTTGGGACGGAAGAGGAAGATTGCCCAACAATCAGAGAGGGAGAATTTTCCTTGAGCGTGCTCTCCGCACTTCTTAACATATTGAGAAGTTCGGGTAGTGACTTCTCCATATTATGCATGTTGAAGTTCATTATGGATGGAGAAAAGGAAGGGGGAAGAGACTGTAGAAAAATATCAACATATTGTTCGTTTTCCATTGTCCATCCGGGCCCTTTAAGCTTTTCAATAAGACCTATCATCTTCAAAACGCGATCACCTACTAGTGTGCCAGGAGCTACCCGCATCTGAAATAAATTTCGAGACGCTTCGTATCGTAGGATACGAGATTGCTCCCCATACAACTCTTTTGTATGGAGAAAGATGGATTGAACATCCATTTGCTCATGCTGGTTTTGATGTGTATTATCCATCGATGAAAGCGCGGGGTATTTGGCAGTGGCACAGTCAATATCCCACGTTTTGCGGATCTCCTTATCCGCAACAGAAGATTCAAGGCCTGGGCTGGGAGGGGCTGAGGCAGTGAGGACATATGATACCTTATCATATGTGAGAGCAATATTAATGTTCCTCAGACAGTCTTTATAGTTCTGCCCGGTTAGATTATTTTTCTCTAACAAAAGCTTAAGTCCAGTCATGGTTATCTGCCATTAGAAGAGAGAAAAGAATACACTCAGCGAAAGCTCTTGAAAAGATTAGATTGGTTTATTTATCTTATCTAATCGATATCTCCCACCGCTTTTATTAAATTTTCCTTCAAACCTTAAAAAGAAAATTAGCCAGGATTAATTACATTCTACAACTTCGCTAACCGTTCAGCCAGGCCAATGCCGGTACTTTGAGGGAGGTTTCCCGTGCTTTCGCACGGACCTAATTAAAATAAACCTCGTTTTCCCAGAGGCGTAGCCCCGTTGACACCTTTCTAGACACCTAATGGATTAGCTAATTATAAAGTGCAAAACTCTCCTGGGAGCAACTCTTGCTCACAGTGGGATCGGGATCCTCCTATCACATAGAAGCTATGCAATCTCATTGCAAATTTCAACTCTTGAAACTCCCGATATGGTTTTAACCCCTAGCACTCATGACCTTGGCTATGGTCAACATATCATAAGCACTAGTCAAGTTCTACCTGTTAGTTATATGTATGCCCTAGAGGCCATTATTGTACATATGATGTATATTATAGTGGATGCTTGGACATATATAGGGAGGACTTTCTTCCTCGACATGATAGCATGCTATCTGGTTGCTCTTTATCTTAACATGTACACTTATTGTCTCTCTATTACATGTTGATAAAGCCTTTAGGATGAGTACCTGACTACCAGGATTATGATGCAGTTCATACTAGTGTGGCAAGGGTAGTCGGTAAGTACATCCTTCAAAAGTTCCTAGTCATGGGAGTATTGAGACAGGGCATCGATATTCCAGAGTTGACTAGCGTATACGCTTCTTGACCCATATGATGGGCGATGGATGATCCCATATCCATTGGTGTTTGACATCAGAGATGGTACACGGGTGCTCAGTGGAGATTGGGTACACTGAACAGGACTCGCCGAGAACTCCTAGATGGTATTATACCTCACATCAGATAGCATTTCTCTGGTGACATTGGTACAGTTTAGTCTGTCGACCCGTGATCGTCATAGAGTCTTGTGTGTCTCCTACTGTGCTTTGATTTCCACCCTACCACGGCTCTACCGAGTCATTCAAACAGGTGGTTTTTAGGTACAGTCCCGAGTTACATGGAGGCAATGAGAGATAGGAGGGGATTTTGTCTCTCCCGGTATTGGGGATTGATGTTGCACTATGCTCGATTGGCCATAACAGGAAATCCCTGGCAAGAGTTGCTGAGATTTATTGGTAAGTGTTATCAGTAGTTTCTTAAACCGTTATGAGCCTCACATCGGTATGACTTATCAGGCTATTGGGGTCTGACATTTACCACCCCATGCTGAGATATGCGACATATCTATTGGGTATATGTATGCCCTAGAGGCCATTATATGATAGTGGATGTATTTATATATGTATATATATAGAGAGCTTTCTTGCTCGACATGATAGTATTCTATCTGGTTACTCTTTATCTGACATGTTCACATGATCATGCTTTTATTCATTTGTACATCTTGATAAAGCCCTGAGGATATTTTCTTGACTACTGTGATTATGATGTAGATCATATTAGTGGGACATGTGTAGTTTATAAGCATATCTTGAAATGTCCCTAGTCGTGGGTGTATCGAGACGGGGCATCGATATTCTAGAGTAGACTAGCGTATATGATACTAGACCCATATGATGGGCGATGGATGTTCCCATATCCATTGATTTTAGACATCAAGATCGTATGCGGGTGCTCAGTGGAGACTGGGTACACTGGACGGACTCGCCGAGAACTCCTATATGGTATTATATCTATCATTGGATATCAGTTCTCAGGTGACACTGGTACAGGTTAGTCTGTAGACCCGAGATCGTCATAGAGTCTCAAGTGTTCTCCTACTGTGCTTTGATTTCTACCCTATCACTGCTCTGCCGAGGCATGCAAACAGGTGGCTTTTGGGTACAGTCCCGAGACATATGGAGGTAATGAGCGATAGGAGGGGTTTCGTCTCTCCCGGTATTGGGGGTTGATGTTGCGCTGTGCTCGATTGGCTATATCAGTAAGTCCCTAGCCAGGGCTATTGAGATTTATTGATAAGTGTTATTAGTTGTTTCTCGGTTTGATTATAGGCCATACATCGGCATGACTTATTGAGTTATTGGGGTCGACGATGCCATCCCTGGACTTGATATGCAGCATAACTGACGAAGAGACCGGACTGTAAAGTAGTGTTACCAGTTGGCTCGACGGGAGTTTTGACAGGTTCGCTTGTTTTCTTCTGATCGCTCAATACCCGGTGGCTGTTACGTTTAGCTGATCTCTTGCGGCTTGGGGGTGCTTGATATGATCATCACCCACTGCCGGCGTATTGACGAGTCTTAGAGTCCCACAGAGGAGTTTCCTAGCCCAGGCGAAACGATGTGGTGTGCATATGAAATATGCGCGGGGACCCGATTAAATGCGCGTATGTGATGCCGTATATTAATCGGGTGTTTACTATTGGTCGGGTCGTATGTGATATGACCGGTTTGTTAAATCAAGTGTTGATTTAACATTGACTTTTAGCTCACTTCTTTTAAACCCTTTTCTTTATTGTATGCATGCATGTATGCATATGTTTATGTTGATGCACATGTTGATGTGCATGCACACATACATGCATACACTTATGTGTTTCATGGTTGTTGATACACTATTAGTGGCAATGTAAGACTCACATGGAAGTATTTATCTTTATATTTATTTTTGAGTTAAATGAAAATAGAATTAATTCATGGTTGATATTTATCCTTCATTCTTCACTTAACCTTGAATTAACCATGAGTTAATTTTCTATGGCTCTCTTTTCTCCAAAGTAAATATCTAGGTATTTATTAACCCATGGTTTGGGATGAGAGTAGAAATTATATATAATTTCTATTCTCATTTTTATTCATTATCATTATCATAACTTGAGCTCTTGAGTTGCCATCATCTTCTTCCTCCTCTCTTTTGCTCTCTTGACTTAGTTAGTGAGTGAGATAGTGATAAAGTTAGGGTTTTGAAGTGAGAAAACAAACCACATCATCATTCTACACTAGTCCAGCCAATTAGTTTAGAGTGTTAGCTTCATTTTTATCTTTTGATCAAGTGAAGCTAGGAGCTTTGACAAAGAGGACTCCGGGTGGGTCATCGTGGACTCGGAAGATCACTGGCTAGCCCGTTCAAACTCTCAAGTAGCCAAGGAGTCAAGCAAAGAGAACTACAAAGGTTGTATTCTCTTTACTTAGTGTTTTATTACTTGTAGTATGTGATACTACTTCATATGTTACTTTAAATTTCTAGTTTGATCCTAGGTTAGTTTGCTTAGCACCCTAAAAAATTTAATATCCTAGGTTAGTTTGCTTAGCACCCTATAAACTTTAATTGTAGCATGTTTGATGCATTACAAACCCTTGTGAGGTGCTAGGTAAACCGAACAATATCAGACGAAGAGACCGGACTGTACGGTAGTGTTACTTATTGGATTTGCAGGAGTATGAGCAGGCTTGCTTGTTGATCTTCTGATCGCTCAATACCCGGGTGGCCGTTACGTTTGGCAGACCACTGACGACTTGTGGGTGACTGATATGATCACCACCTACTGCCGGCGTATTGACGAGTCTTTAGAGCCCTACACAGAGGTTTCCTGGCACAGGCGAAACGAAGTAGGAGCACATATGTGATATGTGCGGGACTGAGATTAATACGTGTATATGATGTCGTATCCTAATCTCACGATAAGTATCGTTCGGTTATATGTGATATAGCCGGGTTATCGAATCAAGTGTTGATTCGATAAGATAATACAAATGATATTAGTCGGTTATATGTGATATAGACAGATTATTAAATCAAGTGTTGATTTGATAATTTAATGTATAATTATATATTTGATATATTAACATACATTAACTAATATTAGCTCACTTAAATATTTCTTTTTCTCACTTATGACACATTTAATATATATGTAATATATGTTATTGTGTCATGCTTGATTATACATTCAACATGGGTGTATGAGACTCACACCATGCTTTGGATAAATTAGGGTTTTACTTATTTAAAGTAATTCAAAATGAAGTGGAATTTAGTCATGGTTGGAAGCATGGAGATGCTTGTGTTAACCATTGACTTAGTCCACTTAATTTGTATTACTTGAGATATTTATTAACTTAACTATTATCCTTAGCCATGGTTTATTCTCTACATGAGTTATATGAGATATAAACTCACCCATGATTGCAATTCTCACTTGATTGATTCACCATTTCATTCTCCACTTCATCTTCTTCTTCATCTCCAAAAAGCTTTCTAGGTTTTGAGGAGGTGAAGAATCCTAGTGAGAAAAATAAATCTAAAGTGAGCAAAAATCCTATATCATCATCCTCTACTAGACTAGCCATTTAGTTTAGGGTGTTTGCTTCACTAATATCTCATTAGTGAAGAGATAGCTTGGGTTAGAGTCTTCTTGACGTAGATCATCTTCGGCCTCGAAGACTTCAAGCATGCTCGTTCATTTCTCTTTGTGAAGCCCATCTTGAGTTCGGGAGATCACTACTTGGAGTGAAGGGACTTCTACACGGAGCTATTGAAGTGAAGGACCGGTCTACAAAGGTTGTATTTTTTGTTCACTTTCTATGTAAAGTTGTTTACATTCTAGTTAACTCCTAAAACTCTAGCTAGATCCTTGGTTAGGTTGTTTGGCACACTAGAAATTTTAAAATACGGCATGTTTGATGCCTCCCGAGACCTTGTGGTAATGCCAAAGAATCCTTCAGTGGTATCAGAGACGAGCTAGAGCATTATGAGTTATGTTGACGAAGTTAGAAATACGAAACCGAAACAACTCCGAAACAATCGAAACATAACCCCAGTTTCTGTCGAAATTTTCAGAGCCTCTAAAATTTTTTAGCAGTTGCAGAGTGCTTTTTATTGTATTGTATGAACACTAGACAAAAACGACCCCCTCTCGCCGGATTTGACCCGGCGAAGACCTTGCAATAGACTAGCATCACCGGTTTTTTGGTGAGATATGGGCCTCATTTTTGTTTGGTGTTCTGGTCTCTGGGGTTTGGTGTTTCAGGTGTTACTTGTTTTTACTGAGATTGCATGTGATGTTATCTTTAATGTAAAGGCAATTCGGAGTGCTTCGTAGTCATAATTCTAACATCGTTTCGGGTTATCTTGACAACGTTAAAAAGTTCGAACGAATATTAAGTACCCATTTTTCTCCCTCGCTGGAAATTTTCCAAGAGTTGGATTTTTCCAAGTTTAAAATCATCAGAAAATCATGCAGGTGATTCTCCGGACTCTCTAGAAGAACGAAACCCTAACTCGATTCTATGACCACCGGAACCGCCGCCAAACCCTAGGGTTTGCGGTAGTTCCGCGGCGCTATAGGTGAGGCAAGGGTTGGCCCTTCTACGGTTGGTCCATAGGTGTTGTGGTATGTTCTGGGTAATTTTTAAACTGTGCTCAAGTGTTGAGCTCTTTGGGAAATTTTGGGTGTTTGTTGATTCGATCGAAAAGTTTAACATCATCTAGCTGTCTGTGAATTGTGATACAATATTTGGAATCCACAATATTTAGTTTTGTGAAAACTAATTTGAATTTTATAAATCTATCAGTTTAGTCTCAAGTGATCGGTTGCCACGGGATTTTGATGTGGATCAAAAGTCCGTCGCAATCACGTAGCGTACGCAGATACTCACCGGGTAACTTTACTAGATTGCCACGCCTCCATAGCCCCGACCAAGTGACTGTAGGAGAACCCCATTGCCAAAAGCATCCGTTCGGGTACTCACGGCCGCGATGTCCCGCCTAAGTGCACTTCGTCAACAACATCGGGGGTGCGGCCGTCTACTAAAGTTTCCGACAAGCATTTGATCAGGTTGTCAGGAGTCTTGTTGAATTACCCGACTGGTTATTGAAAAGTGTTTTCAATATCGAGACTAAAATGTGGGGTTTATAATTGTTAGGCATGCGATGTCTAAGGAATTCATTTGGTTAGGCATGAAATCCAAAGTATGTGATACATTGGGTTGTGATGTCTAAGGTGGTTACGGATTCCAATTGTTGTAGTTTTCACTTTCTTTTTTGCGACCGTAAGTGTAATAAGTGGTGTATCGCCAGTTTCGTTTCTATATGTCAACGACAATTGGGATACGCATATTTACTTACGTTGATGACATATGATGTTATGTGTTGCTGTGATATGTTATATTGGATCGTCGTGTTTGAATAGCCGGGTTTTTTTATGTGAGATGAGAGTTTTTCATTTTCATTCATGTAAAATTCAATGTATGTAATATTCTTTTATTAGGGCACTTCCGGGTTGAGGATGATGTCACCATTGATATATTATTTACTTTTCCGCATTAGGATAGACTCAAGGAGGCGAGCACAAGTAACCGGGTTCTAGGGTCCAGTGGGAGACCATCTCAAAGAGTCGAGACCGTGTCTCCTAACTCTAGAATTGGTAGGGTTGCTTGCCCCTTTCATAGGGGTCTAGGGTGTTGGAGATAGTGCCCTCTAAGTCAATTATTGGATCACAGGCACGTGATTGCAATGATTGAGGGAGGACCTATCCCGGTAGGACAGTCTTACTCGAGATGATAGTATGCTATCTGGTTTATCTTTATCATCGTGTACTGCTTTAGGTGACCTTATGAGTCGCTATTACACGTTGATAGAGCCCCTAGGATTCTTGCTTGACTGCCAGCAGTATGAGGGCGATCATATAAGTGAGAGCTGGAGTCTATAAGCACATCCTTAAAAGGTCCCTAGTCGTGGGAGTTTCGAGACAGGGCATCGATTCTCCAGAGTAAACTAGTGTATACAGTCGAGACCCCGACGAGGGACGGTGGCCGGTCTCATAAGCCACTGGTGTCAGTTGGTTCACCTAAGATGTATACAGGTGCTCATTGGGTTATGAGTACACCGGACAGGACTCGCCGGGAACATGCTAGTTGGTCTTATACCTGACGTCAGATAGCAGTTCCCTGGTGACATGTTTACAGGTTAGTTCATCGACCTGGGGATCGTCATTTGTCTCGTGTGAGTTCCCACTGTACTTTGATTACTACCCTACCACGTTCAAAGGAGACATGCAAACAGGTTTTAGTTGGGTACAGTCCCGAGCCACATGGAGGCAGTGAGCGGATCTTCAGGGGTTCGTCTCTCCCGGTATTGGGGGTGAGTTCGCGCTGTGTCTAGGAGAGCCATTACACGAAGTCCTTGGCCAAGGCAGGAGATTTACTGGTAGGTATTCCAGTAGTATCTCAGGGTGTTCTGGGCTACACTCCGACACGACTTGTACCGCTTTTGGGGGTCTGACTTTTACCAACCCCCTAGGCCCGACATGCGATGCTCATAGATGAACGGACCGGACTGTACGGATATTGTCACTGACAGGCTCAGTAGGGTGTCAGGATGAGTTCGCTCATCGACGTCTCTTTTGGTCAATAGCTGGTGGCCCGTTACGTATTGGCTTATACCTCTGACGTACTAGTGGTTAAATCCACAACCATGGTGTTGACGAGTCTTTAGAGTCCCCCACATTCAGTTACTCAAGCTTTCGGGCGAAACGCTGTAGAGGCCGTATGGAGATATGGCAGGGTTCGATCAGATACGTGCGGTATTGCACGGATCGTGATCGGACGGATATTACTAGACGGCTTTGGTTTAAGCCGGATCCTAGTATAGTACAGTGCAGATTTTGTCTTTACATTTGTGTTCAGTGGGAATGCAAATGCGGGCATGTATATGTAGTATCGGGGTTTTTCCTGTAATTTATTACGGGACCAGTTTTTCTGGAGTTGCTTGTTTGCTTTCTGTTCCGGCCGGTTTTTCTTTGTTCCTTCACGGCCGGACTATTGTGATGGAGGGTGTTATTTGCAAGCTTGCAAATAACACTTTGTGGAGGGGTTTCTTGCAAATGCATTGATTATGATGGTATCTTTTCTTTTCATGCATCATTACATGCATTAATGAGATGTGAGTTGATTAAGTGTTTGATTTGAAGCATGCTTTATGATATGGTCACCCTTGTGCTCTCCTACACTCACCTCCCTCTTGTTTTCATTTTCCTCCTCATTCTTATTAGGGGCCGGCCACAATTTGGTGGGTGTGGGGTTTTCATTTTGATAAGGCAAATTTTGTTCATCTCATATTTCATGCTACAAAATTCTAGCTCCACTTGAAATTTCATTTCATTCTCTTCTCCATCCATGGCAACTACACCACCCCAAAAGAGATTATGATTCTACACTAGCCTACAGCAAATCTTGGGCACGTCGACTTGCCAGCTTCGTGCCCGAGTTGCCTCGGTATAGAGGCGGGAGCCCGTAAAAGATGCAGACGATGTGGTGCCCTTCCGGCAAGGAGGCGACGACCGGAGTTTCCACGGGAGATCAGGACGACGACGAGAAGACCGGAGGATTCGGATCAGTCGGTATATCTCTTCCCTATCTTGTAGTTAGCTAGGACTAGTTAATGGTTCGATCCGGGTGTTTAAGTGCGCGGTGGTGCCGGTTTGCTAGTTTGCAAAATTAAAGTTTATCACCGCTTCCGCATTTGGCCGTCGGATTGACGGCCGGGGCGCCGCCGTGCACTTACAGTGGTATCAGAGCCTCACCATTAACTTAGTCTAGCTTTGTTTAATGTGTTTACATTTCCGATCGACCAAAATTCCAAAATCCGTGTTTTTCTTGCATCAGTTTTCTGTTGAAATTTTTTGAAGTCCAAAAATTTTTCAGGTTGTGGAAAAGTGATGTGCTAGATGGTATAAGAGTTCTGTAGAAATTCGATGCACTAATTCCACTACAGGAGCACGGAACCGCGGCTAAACCCCCCCTTAGGCCGCTGTTCCGCCGCACTATGTTGGGTTTGCTGCATCAATTTTCTACAGTCTCTTTCTGGGGTGTTTTTAGGGGTTTTGGAATATTAAACTTGGGCCCAGAATTTCTGTGAGTGCTACAGTATTGCTTAGGGGCCCACTTGTTAATTTTTGATCGATCGGATATTTTAAACACATTATTTCACAGTATTTACATTATATCTGCGACCGTGAATGTCACTTGATCGGTAAATCCTGTCTAACTGCTATAGCCCGGTTAGACGGATTTGCGAACGTGACATTCACGTTGATGTTTTGTGATTTTGCTGTGATGTTGGGATAGCCTGGATGCAATGCTAGTACAGTTTTTGTTGTATTATGTACATTTGATATTGCTGGGCGTGCGTCCGACATGTGGACTGCCGTCACTACCTGTTTGTATTATTCTTTTGGGGCACGACCAGGTCGAGGTCGATGTACCCGTTGTATGTATATTTTACTTTCCGTACTAGGGTTACCCCACGGAGGGGTGCACGGATAGCCGGGTTCTAGAGGGCAACAAGCCCGCATCTCATGGTATTGAGACGGAGGGGGCTTTACTCTAGAATTGGCGGGCTGTTCGCCGCACTCATAGGGGGTATAGGTTGACCCAGGAGGGGTGCCCAAGTTACCGGATTCCGTGGAGTGCTGGGTGGTCCATTCACGCTGAAGGGGGCTGCCTCGCTTCAGGTTTTGGCGGGTAACTTGCCGCGCCCGTAGGGGTCTAGGTTTTCATTGCACAGGCTATCCACACGACCAGGGGAACGTCGGGTTTCAGCAGCGGCTCTGTGAAACCCGGGGATCCCAGATATCTGTATTGGTCTGTGTTGCTATACATTTCTGTGATGTTGCATTTTATTCACGCCTTGAGCGAAATATAATATATTGGTATATATATTAGTAGATGTTGTATATGTTTTGCATCCGCGCTAGTCCAGTCCCCGCTCTGTAGTTAGTTAGCTAACCTAACGGGTGATGACGGGACCCAGTGGCGAATGCGGATGGCATATACGTACGTCATATTATTTTCGTTCTTTGTGGTGTGATCAATTGATGGGACTGCGTTGATTCGGATCAATGCAAGATAAACAAACCTATTCTGATGTTGTTGGAACACTTTTTTAAAAAGCTGTTATTGCAAGGGCGTTCTCTTTTGTTTTGCATCGTGGTATTCAGTTGGAATATCCTGCTCCTCAGTCGACGAGGCAAGGGCCGAGATCCCTTCACCGGGAGTGACCCCTTGAACAAAAAGTTTGCGTCAGGGCAATGACTTCACTATAGATGATTACTTTTGCTTTGCATCATGATATTCAGTTGGAATATCCTGCACCTCATTCTACGGGGAAAGAGCCGAGATCCCTTCACCGGGAGTGACCTCTTTAGCAAAGGTTATCGTCACTATATTTTTATAAAGCTATCCGTTCCTTCAGCGATATCAAGTTCACTACGTTAAAGGTTTTCGCCAGAAACCATTCGTAGCCTTCCGTCGTTTCATATGGATGGTCAATAGTATTCAAGCTGTGTATGTTGGCCAAAGTCAAGGCACAGTGATTGGTAGCTATTGGGGTATTCATATGCAGCATAGATAGATGCGTTGGTTTGGGACAGTCGTACTGCCATTTTGGCCAAAGTCAAGGGTAGGTACGGGTGGATTCAAATTAACCTGGAGAATGACGGGTAGAACTTGACATGTGACTTATGATATGTTGGCCAAAGTCAAGGTCATAAGAGCATGGGGCAAAAAAAATCACATCGGGAGTTTCAAAAGAACTGAAACTTGCCAGATATGCGCATACCTTCTGGAGTGTGATAACGTGAGCGGATTCCATCACGTTATCATGCGATGATAGTTGGATCCCGATTCCCACTGATGAGTTGGTTTACTCCTCGGGTGATCCCGGCTAATTCTTCTTTCAGGTTTGGGGAAGAATTTGACGTTACAGTGGGAGGTTTCCAGATTAGATAAAGTGATAACCATTCTGATCTAGGTTAGAGTGCACGCTGAGTGTTTCTTTTCTCTCTCTCTTTGGCAGCGACCATTGACCCGACCCTAGACTATGACTCAGTGACCAAGTTGACCGAACCTTCTTAACACTGGCTTTTGGATTGTCAGAGTTGCAGACCTCATTGCCACTCCTACTTTTACCCTTTTCTCCAGGACACCCCGTATTACTACGAACGTCCACATCCATTGGACAAAACCATCGTATGGTTATATACGAACTCGAAGGAATTCGAGGATGGTTTCTGGTTTTGGAGAAAACGAATAGGACTATTCAGTTGTCTTTTCCTTTTACCTTCTCTCAGGTTGCGAGTACTCCTTGGTTTAGGAGATAGTACACCTATTACGCAAATTGGATACTCTTCTTCCAAACCTTAGGCTGGTGCCGAACGGTAGGGAATGAAGAAAACCAATTAGCCTAAACGGTGTACAGAAGGTATTAAGTTAAGACAAAGAAAGGGATTAGTAAGAGGGCAAAGTAAACTGCGACTGCTATTCATGACCAAACCAATTATTTCTTCGCCAATCCTAAATCACCTTTGTATTTCTCCAGGACACTCCGTATCACTACGAAGATCCCAAGTTTATTGGATAATCCATCGTATGGTTATATACGAACTTGAAAGGGACTTGTTCCAGTTCGGGGATGGATTCTGGATCAGGAGAAATAAGAATAAGGTTTATTCAGTTGTCTTTTATCTTCACCTTCTCTCACTTTGCGAGTGTTACTAGGATTAGGACAGTACACCCATTATGCTTATTGGATAGTCTTCTTCCAAACCCTAGGCTGGTGCCGAACGGTAGGGAAGGAAGAAAACCATTTGGCCTAAAGGGGTGTGCAGAAGGAAATGACTAAAGACATAAAAAGGGATTTGGAGAGGTGGCAAAAAAATACACGGTTACAATTGTGAATCTGGATAATGGAAGAGGCATTACTAGGAATACCCAGATACCCCATCGAAACATTTCAATGTTTCAGTTTCACTGTGTACTGTTAAAGGAAAACTGATTTCCCAATTAGACACTTACTCCAGGGTATGTATTTACCAGGTATGATTCTCACATCTGTATGGTTTTACAGATGATGAGTGGGAGTAAGTTATTGGGAATTGGGTGATCATCCTCATTATATCGGGATTCGTTGTATTCAGTGATATTTGAGGAAATCACCTGGGCTGTTTGCCGGTCGGCAAATATTTGGTTTTGAATATCCGCTGTTGTGCACCAATTTTAAATTGATATATCTGTACGTCTATTTTCATAGAGTGAGATATACCTTTTTGAAATTATGTCTATGACATTTACCTATATCAGTGGATGGTTAGGTAAGGAGCATTAAACAGCGGTGTAATTCTTCTTAACCATAAGTACAGTTTTCAACCTACGACACACAGTGAAAGAGTTATCAGACTCAAAGGACTTATACAGAGTATTGTATGTTGTCCAGGGTCCATCAGGATAGAGGGGATGGTCCTCGTACTATATTCGGTTAACTTATGACTTCTCTAGTTTTTTAGACAGGTGTTTCGTGGAAACACAGAGTCCGAATTTTGAGAAGTTATAGGTATTTGAATAAAGTAAAGAACCAGGTATTGCAAGTATCGGGATTCTTCAAAGTGATCGAAGATGTAGATACTTGTGTATGGTATTCAGTTGATAGTAGTAATTATGAGAACTTGCTTCTCCTTCAGGTTACTCATAATTGGAAGCATTCCTAAGTTGAGTAATGCTGATCGGCCTCCTTCCATTTAGTTGACATGCACTGGGGACAGTTGCATGATTTGAATCTGGTTCAATTAAATCAGTGCCTCTGGTCCTATATTGGATATAGAACAGTTCGTATCTTAACGATGTTAAGGTACGGGGAGTTGTCCGGCTTATGATTAAAACCAGACACTGGACAACTCAAGGCACGTTTTCTGTAATGGCTGTTTGTGGGTTGACCCAGGCTATGACGAGGGTTGACGTTCTACCATCTGGAAGATCAATAGTAATATTGTTCTAGACTCGCCACAGTTTTATTAAAAATGGATTTTTTCAGAAAACAGTAGTGGGAGTATGGTAGAACTGGAAGTGATTCCAGAACCACAAACGATTACTGAAGATTTCATAGGAACCTAAAGATTCAATCTGGATTGACATTCCATTGGCCACTCCACAGATAAGGTGGGTAACTTCAGGCACCCGAGAGGTACTTCGGTAGCCTCAAGGACGGTGACAGGGGAGTTCTTGTTTACCCACACTTGCCATTGCTGTTGTTCCAGGCTGCGAGACCCGGCGGGAGGATGAGTATAGCGTCGTTCTAAACTGGTTGTAGAAGTGCACATGTATATGACTCTGCCAGATGGTTGTCGTAGTCAGTGGGAGCAGCGGAAGCATTGGTGGACAGGTGGCTTATGTCTATTTATAGACTAAAGCAGATATAGCGGAGATAGATCATCTATTTCTGACATGACAGTCATAGATTTGACTTCATCAGAATATAGGATGGATCTGTTGAGACGGTAGTAGGATGTGATGTCATGGTATTTGGATGACATACACAGAGTAGGAAGTGATATTCCTATACTACGATAGGTTATACTCTGGTCGTCACACAGTGTTTTCTCCACATGGGACTTGGAAATTATATCAGGCATACTGGTTACTGGATCTATGGTTTTAGATCTAGATTTGGGTAGTTTCCCAATATGGGTACTTAGACAGCATTCTAAGAGTATTTAGAATGGACGACTCCTGGCACGGTAGTATACCTGCAGGTAATGGAGTCACCCTCTCTAAAGGTGTCTTATAGACTAAAGTAGAGAGGGATGTGCATGATTGGCAGATCACTAGCTTAGGCAATTGAGTCAATCATGAGATGTCAAGTACCACACCAGATGTTGTTCTTGCACTAGATGCAATAAGTTGATATTAATCCAATCCTGGAGAAACAGTCGGAAGCAGTTTTTAGAACATAAGTGGATGTTCTAGGGATATGATAACGACAGCCTCATTCAGGAGACAGTTATCATTCCAGGCTTCCAAGGTGACCTGGACGACAGGGAGGTTGTCAGAGTTATAGTTTTTCCTTCTGATGAGGGACAGTATTTTGGACAGGTGATCCAAGGCAATACTGAGGGAGGTATGGCGCAGGATACTGATTAAGTTCAGTTGACGATACAGTCTAAGAAGTTTGGATTTGGAGTTCATTTATGAACTAGGTCCCATCAGACATCCAGACACATTCTAAGACAGGTATTGCTCATTTCGGGAGATGGCTTTCTCCGCGAACTTGAGATATAGAGAGACATAGAAAGAAACATCAGAGCGGATCCACTCACTGAGGCTATTCCTCGAACGCAATAGTTTCGCAAACGAGCTTTGTGAGACTGACTAGTAGAGGAGTTGGGTGTTCGGTGTCACACGGGCTGTGAGTATGCGACATCGCAATAATTAGCCTTGAGTGCAAGTGGGAGATTGTTGGAGATAGTGCCCTCTAAGTCAATTATTGGATCACAGGCACGTGATTGCAATGATTGAGGGAGGACCTATCCCGGTAGGACAGTCTTACTCGAGATGATAGTATGCTATCTGGTTTATCTTTATCATCGTGTACTGCTTTAGGTGACGTTATGAGTCGCTATTACACGTTGATAGAGCCCCTAGGATTCTTGCTTGACTGCCAGCAGTATGAGGGCGATCATATAAGTGAGAGCTGGAGTCTATAAGCACATCCTTAAAAGGTCCCTAGTCGTGGGAGTTTCGAGACAGGGCATCGATTCTCCAGAGTAGACTAGTGTATACAGTCAAGACCTCGACGAGGGGCGGTGGCCGGTCTCACAAGCCACTGGTGTCAGTTGGTTCACCTAAGATGTATACAGGTGCTCATTGGGTTATGAGTACACCGGACAGGACTCGCCGGGAATATGCTAGTTGATCTTATACCTGACGTCAGATAGCAGTTCCCTGGTGACATGTGTACATGTTAGTTCATCGACTTGGGGATCGTCATTTGTCTCATATGAGTTCCCACTGTACTTTGATTACTACCCTACCACGCTCAAAGGAGACGTGCAAACAGGTTTTAGTTGGGTACAGTCCCGAGCCACATGGAGGCAGTGAGCGGATCTTCAGGGGTTCGTCTCTCCCGGTATTGGGGGTGAGTTCGCGCTGTGTCTAGGAGAGCCATTACATGAAGTCCTTGGCCAAGGCAGGAGATTTACTGGTAGGTATTCCAGTAGTATCTCAGGGTGTTCTGGGCTACACTCCGACACGACTTGTACCGCTTTTGGGGGTCTGACTTTTACCAACCCCCTAGGCCCGACATGCGATGCTCATAGACGAACGGACCGGACTGTACGGATATTGTCACTGACAGGCTCAGTAGGGTGTCAGGATGAGTTCGCTCATCGACGTCCCTTTTGGTCAATAGCTGGTGGCCCGTTACGTATTGGCTTATACCTCTGACGTGCTAGTGGTTAAATCCACAACCATGGTGTTGACGAGTCTTTAGAGTCCCCCACATTCAGTTACTCAAGCTTTCGGGCGAAACGCTGTAGAGGCCGTATGGAGATATGGCAGGGTTCGATCAGATACGTGCGGTATTGCACGGATCGTGATCGGACGGATATTATTAGACGGCTTTGGTTTAAGCCGGATCCTAGTATAGTACAGTGCAGATTTTGTCTCTTTGAATTTGTGTTCAGTCGGAATACAAATGCGGGCATGTATATGCAGTATCGGGGTTTTTCCTATAATTTATTACGGGACCAGTTTTTCTGGAGTTGCCAGTTTGCTTTCTGTTCCGACAGGTTTTTCTTTGTTCCTTCACGGCCGGACTGTTGTGATGGAGGGTGTTATTTGCAAGCTTGCAAATAACACTTTGTGGAGGGGTTTCTTGCAAATGCATTGATTATGATGGTATCCTTTCTTTTCATGCATCATTACATGCATTAATGAGATGTGAGTTGATTAAGTGTTTGATTTGAAGCATGCTTTATGATATGGTCACCCTTGTGCTCTCCTACACTCACCTCCCTCTTGTTTTCATTTTCCTCCTCATTCTTATTAGGGGCCGGCCACAATTTGGTGGGTGTGGGGTTTTCATTTTGATAAGGCAAATTTTGTTCATCTCATATTTCATGCTACAAAATTCTAGCTCCACTTGAAATTTCATTTCATTCTCTTCTCCATCCATGGCAACTACACCACCCCAAAAGAGACTATGATTCTACACTAGCCTACAGCAAATCTTGGGCACGTCGACTTGCCAGCTTCGTGCCCGAGTTGCCTCGGTATAGAGGCGGGAGCCCGTAAAAGATGCAGACGATGTGGTGCCCTTCCGGCAGGGAGGCGACGACCGGAGTTTCCGCGGGAGATCAGGACGACGACGAGAAGACCGGAGGACTCGGATCACTCGGTATATCTCTTCCCTATCTTGTAGTTAGCTAGGACTAGTTAATGGTTCGATCCGGGTGTTTAAGTGTTCGGTGGTGCCGGTTTGCTAGTTTGCAAAATTAAAGTTTATCACCGCTTCCGCATTTGGCCGTCGGATTGACGGCCGGGGCGCCGCCGTGCACTTACATAGGGATGTGGGTTTGGCTATTCCTCGCGAACGTGGAATCATTGTTTTTGTACTGGCTTAATGTAAAACACGGCAATCCTAGTATATCAAATATTTCATATGTTGTTTTCCGCTGCTGATATTCTGTGATGTGATCACTGTATATTCTGAGACGAATGGTAATTATTATATATATGATATATAATAAACGTTGTTTATGTTTTGCACCCACGCTTGTCCCACCGCTATGCCGTTAGTTAAGTAACCTTACTGTCCATAACAGGACACTGTGGCGAATGCGGATGGCATAAACGTACGTTCTATTTTCGTTTCTTCTGTAATGCTTCGGAAGCATAATTGATGGGAATTCATTAATGAGATTAATGAAAGAAAATAAACCCAAATAATGTTGCAGAATCGAATTTGAAACTCACTCGGCCTTTTAATGAAAAAGCAAGTTTCAAAATGCGGAGCTTAAGACACTCCTTTTAAAACCATTCGATTCTACAACGATATCAAGTTCAAAGCGTTAAAGGTTTTCTTACAAACCCTCCGAACCCTCCATCATTTTAGGAAGTAGAGTACTTAGTATTCATGCTGCGTATGTTGACCATAGTCAAGACGTAGTGTACGGTAGCTAAGTGATGTCTTTCTACACAGCATATGATGCGATTAGTTCGGACATTCATGTGATTATGTTGACTATAGCCAAGGGTCATGTGGGTGGGTCTAATTAATCATGAAATGACGGGTAGAACTTGACTGGGACTTATGATATGTTGACCATAGCCAAGGTCATAAGTGTTGGATATTTGTATGCCCTAGAGGCCATTATATGATAGTGGATGTATCGGTATGTGTATATATATATTCAGTGGACATTCTTGTTCGACATGATAGTATGCTATCTGGTTGTACTTTATCTTGACATGTTCATTTGATCATGCATCTTAATCTTTTGGTACATGTTGATAAAGCCCTTAGGATATTTGCTTGACTACTGGGACTATGATTCAGATCATATTAGTGGGACACGTGTAGTTTATAAGTGTAGCATTTTGAAAATCGTTTCGGTGAAATTTCGAAAAATCGGTAAAATAAAGGGGTTTTCTGTAAAAAGTCAAAATACAAATATCTTATTATAAAAATTAAATATACATATTCTAGCTATGTAATTGCTATTATTTGGTGTTTATTGAGCCGCTGCTGAAATTTCAAATTTTCTGAAAAAATTATTATTTTATTATTATTTTAAGCCGTCACTAATACATTTAATTAGGGAAAATTACAAATTGGAATGAGTTGAAACAAATTTTGTGCAACATAAAACTTTAAATAAAAATTTATCATGTGGTTTTTGGAACGAAATCATTTGCCAAAACGGTTTAGAAATTATTGAAGAAAAAAGGATTTTTTTAGCGTAAATGGATGTTTGGGGTATTGTATTTATCATTTTTCATCACCCCACATCCGTGCCCACACCCACAAACCCCCACTTACTCCTCCCCTTAGCTAAATTCAGCAGCCCCCATTTTTTCCCCACTTGAATTTCAAAGGAAAAGAAATGAAAGAAAAGAAAAGAAAATGGATAAATTAGTTAGACTTTTGACCTTGAATTGACTTTGACTTTCTCCCCATTTTTCTCCACCTCCCTCTCTCTCCTCCCCCACTCATTTTCTGGCTAAAATCTGAACCCCAACAGCCCTTCATTCTTCATCTCCTTCTCTTTAAAAAAAGTTCTTCAAAAATGCTTGAAAAATCCACAAAAAATCAAGCAAAAATCCAAATCAAAATCCACCTCCTACCCATTTTTCCTTGGCTACCATTGCATGGATCTAGGGATTTAGATTTCAATTTGGGAGGCTAAGTGTGCTTGTGGGTTCTTCAAATTATTTGGGTATAAATTCTAACCTTTTTGCTTAATGTGTTGTTAATTGCTTAGGTTAGCTTAATTAATTGTTTAATTAGGTTTTTAATTAGTTTTAGGTGCATGATTTAAAATTCAAGAGAGGGGTTTGATTTTAAATTGGTATTTTGTGTTGTGAGATTTAGTTTATGTGATGTAATTGACATATTAATGTTATGCTAAATCCAATTTAAGTTGCTAGTTTGCATATTTGTTAATTTAAAAGTGATAATTATATAATTGGTAAACTAGTTTTTTTAAATAATTATATTCTTATGAGATAAAATTCAAATTTAGGTTTCATGTCATTATAAAGATTATATTGAGTGGTTTAATGCTTTTTGTTCATGGAAATCCAACATAAATTGTAGTTTGTGCATTTTTTTGCTTTGAAATTGTTAAAAAGGGTATTTTGTAAACTAGAATATTAGGGTTTTTGGAATTTAATGAGATTAAATTCCGGAAATTGTTTCTATGACTTATTTAAGATATTTAATAAATTTATTGGCCTCTACATTCATTTAAACAACATGTTTTGTACAAAAACGGTGAATTGTGCTCGCTAGATTTTCGGAAAAATGACTTTTTGAGTGAAATTGGCGTTTTTGTGAGTTTCAACCTAGTTTATATTAAAATTAGTGTTCGTGAATGTGCAAATGAGTGTATTTGGGTTTTTCTCGATGGTTTGGCGTTTGTACGCCGACGTCGAGGGTTTTTGGGTTGATTTGTGAAAGCAACCATAGGTTTTGACCTATGTGGGATTCGTGCGTCGTTTTGATCATGAGTCGGATTTTAATGAGATATGGTGCATTATGATATGTAGGTACCCCCATGTGGACTTCGAGACGACAAGCAAGCGCGTGGCGACGTCGGCACCGGCTAGCGAGGACCAGGTGAGTAGATTTATATCTACGGGGAGAAGTCGGGTGGATGGCGTATAGCACCCCCGCAGTCCGTGGTGGTGTATACGGATGCGTATACACACCAACATTTATTATATGTTATTTAGGATTAATAACGATGCTTAGGATGGATATTGGTGTGTTGGACTATTTTTAGTGTTGCGAACCCTAGGGTAGTGTTGCACTACACATACACACATACATACTTGCATACATTCCTATTGATATGTGCTCATGGGATTCTTTATAGTTATGTGTTCACATGGGTATGGGACTATGTGTTCACATACGGATTGAGGATGATACTTGGGATTGAGCTGAGTCGATGAGATTTGATTTGAGGCCGTGAGATCGGTAATATAGCAGGGTTCGTATCTTAGATACGACATGACGTTGTAGCGGGTCCTTGACGTAGTGTTTCACACATGTCCATGCACACGTAGGCGGTATCAGTATGGTACTAGACGTAGATCAGTACCCCGATCATGATATTTGATAAAGAGGATACCAGGTGAATAGTATGATGAATGTGATATTGACCCGTACCCAGATTGGGATGCCGTACGACGGATTTACGTACGAGCTATATTGATGATTGATCCGCACTCTTGACTTGGGATGCCTGATTATAGATATGGTATCGGATATGATATTATTGAGGCGGGATCACCGACTATACATATACAGGTATGTATATGTATCGACTCAGATGATAGGCGGTTTCCTTACCTGTAGTTCAGCTTGTTAGTTCAGCCGTATAGTTTAGTGTAGTTGTTAGATTAGATTAGACTTCTTACCTATTTCAAAACTAACGAATCGTGGGTATTTTAAAAGACAGCCCAAGGGATCTTACGGATATTTCAAAAGACGTATCTTTTCATAAAAACACCGTAGCCCCTATTTTCAAAACCCCATGATTCGGGTTATTTCAAAAGGCACCAATTTGTAGGACTTATATTAGATTAATGCAGATTAGTTATCGTTGTGTCTAGTTTCAGCTCCCGCACATTATTGCTGTTCGCTCTGCCTCGCATATTTATTTTGCTGCATATTCCATTATTGATATCATGCTGTTAGGACACTAGCACCATTACCGATGATGCGTATGTACCACGTACACCTATTTGCCGGCTCACACACATCTTCATCGGTAATTGCCATGTCACGTACACTTTAGAGAATATAATTTCTTGACTTAGATTGTTAGCTAGTAGTTTTGACATGATATTAGTGTACTTCCCTTATATGCCATATTAGACATTGTAGTTATTACCTACCACTTCATGCATACTGTTATTCAGTTGTTCATGCCTAGTTCATTATCATTGACATATGCACTTGTGATGATTTTTTGAGATTTATGATATTTCTGGATTTCGGGGAAAGCCGCAAAATTTACAACTTATGATCTTTTAAAATATAAAATGTTGCGGTTTTCTAGTGATGTAAAGTGTCGTCCACCATGAGTTTGCTGTGGTTTTGGAGATCCGTGTCGAGGAGTGGAGGAACCGTCACGGGTACATGGTGGGCCCGGTATGGTACCCCGGGGCAAGAGGAATGTGGTGTTGACGTTGAGCCTGGCTGGGGAGCACTACCTACCGGTGATATTACCCGACGCGTCGGATATCCGGAGGATACCGTCGTGGTCTTGAGATGGATGGTAGGGGCCGGTCTGGACTGACGGCGCCCTAGATATTGAGATTGAGACATTGATATTTCGAGACAGTGAGATTTATGTTTTGTGTCGATGCTAGACACTGTTGATGCTGATTTCATTTATGATACCTCAGTTTAAAAATACGAAGGAAATCTCACTAATTTATGAAAACAGTTTCTTCATTTACATGTATTCTGTTTCATGCATTCATACCTCATTCGTATGATATATTGCTACCTGAGGCACTGACACGGGCACATGAAATTATACTCGGGTTAGATATTACCCTAGCCATTGTTATAGGCTGCCTGTTATACTTATATTTGAGGATATATTATGATCATTGACCTAGGATTGCGTTATTTATGCGATTTCTGTGCGTAGATGTTCTTCTATTCACGAGTTGGCAACTCACCCCCGTTGTGCCCCAGTTTCTTGCAGGTTTTGCCGTACAGGTTTCATTACGGCTTTGCGGGCTCAGTTTCATTCGGGTGACTTGCTAGTAGGTGGGTTTTTCTTGTATCGTACCCATCATATTTCCTTGTATAATATTATTCAGTTGTATCTAGTAAATTCCATCAACCAGACATGTATTTTTTGAGATAGAGACCAGTATTGTTTATTCTTTCGACCTTAGAGTCGCTCGTTACATTTCTGGTGGTTTTGAGTTTCCTTTTGAGTTTTGATCCTCGCCGTTGGCGTTGTATATTATATTGCTTGTGTGGTTGTGACCGTCGATTGACGAAGAGCTAGCTCCCGCTTGGGGATGCCTTTTTCTTGATTTCGTATACTATTCATGTTGTATCCCGTTTGGGGGGCCAGTATTTACAAAGGAGACTCTGCCGAAATTTTCAGTAAATTTTTGATGTTTTTAAAAACCGCATAATTCGGCTTATGCTATTGAAACTACTTGCTTTAAGTTGGTTTTTCCTGCACTCTACTACTTTTCTTGGTTTGGATTTCTGGGTTTTCGGTTTACTTAGATTACGTACGCCTCGAGACGTTCGTAGTTTAAGTGCCGGTCATGTTCCATACTTTCGGATCGTGACAAAGTTGGTATCAAAGCGTTAGGTTTTAACCTTCGGAGCGTAGGATGACCCTTGGTTGATGGAATAGGTGACTAAAGTAGAGTGACGTACCGTTGATATGTTCCGCGGCATATTTACGACACGCCACTCCACTTAAGAAGCCTTAGGATGTACATTTCCTTGTTCAGTATTATATTCCTTCCTGATCTAGCCTCATCGGTACCAGTTTGGTTTTGCTGCTACGGTTACGGGCAGGGAGAGCTACGGCTAGAGTTGCGGTCAGCACAAGCTCGTCACGAACGAGGACTGACCAGGGCGAAATTCCGGCGACACACGATTGCAGAGATGTGTTTTTTTACTGTGTTTCCGCGCCACGAGCGATTGGCGGATCGCCTTTATGAGGTTACTCGGAGGTGCTGATCGACACTAGAGGATTGAGCCAATGATAGAGGCCAGCCAGATTTTGATGACAGTTGGTGTGTTGCTTACTCCTGATGATTGAGGCACCGTTCAACATGCAGACGAGTGAGCCAGTTGTTGCTGCGAGCGACGAGATATCGCCCCATATATTGGAGCTATTGCAGTACAGATTGTATTAAGAGATGATAGAAGGTCGCTAGTCACCCGAGGATGAATGACTAGGACATGTGGTTCGTTCGCCTACCCGATGAGAGGTCATCAGATAGATTGATTCCAGCTAGAAACGACTTCACGCAGAGACGTGAGGGTCGACAGAGACGATCGAATGTCGGAAACCTATCATTCCAAGTTTAAAGTAGTCGGAAAGACATGCAGGCAATTCTATGGTCCCTCTAGAAGAATGAAACCCTAACTCGACTTAATGACCGTGTGAAAGCCTTTGAACCTTCGGGTTTGCGGCAGTTCTACGGCGCCATTAGTGAGGCTTGGGTTTGCCCTTCTACGGCTGGACCACCGATGCTATGGTATGTATTCGATACTATTAAACTGTACCAAGATGTTGAGCTCTTGGGGGATTATGAGGTTTTGACGAATCGATCGAATGGTTCGACTTAATTCGGATGCTAGGTGGTGAGATGCATTCTTGGGAGACTCCAGATACGAGGATAGCCGTTGGAGCTCAGTCCATGCAGCCACGACGAGACGAGTCCGAAGCGGTCGACATTAGAGAAAAATGGAGTAAAAGGTTCGCACCAGATCTAGATGAGATGACGTTCCACTCTGCCGACATCAGAGATGCGATGCGCATGCCGATGCATGGTACTTGGACTTACCTTCCAGAAGGAGTCGCGATGGGTATGCAGCCGTTCCAGAGCAAGATGCAGATATAGGAAAGGACGATGACTTCCGGACAGTTGGCAGAGACGAGGCATGGAATAGACCGTGAGCAGGATTCCTTCCAGGACACTGCTGCAATGATACTTGCACCCAGGATCAGATGTGTCACGTATATTCAGAGAGCCAGAGGCCGACGCCAGTGATATGCTGTCTTACGAGTGGTCGCGATGATTGACCGGGAGATGACAAGAGACGTGACAGAACTGGATCATCCCCGTTAGCACACCCGACAGGGCCAATGAGCCGATGGACCGAAAGATTGGTAATTCACAGTGAAGACCTTGACCCAGGAGTGGTCATGGTTACGCACACCAGCAGGCCAGAGTTCATGATCATCGACGAGACATCCTATTAGTGACCGCGACAGTTGGCCCGAGATTCTTAGAGGATGCGCTTGAGCGGTACTATGCCGCCATTATTGATTTCGATGTTTTTGGTGATTTACTCGAATGATTTGATTTTGATGATTGAGGATTTAAGATCTTTGCACAGTGTTGCACTTGATATCGTTTTCGTGCTTGGGTTTCACATGTTTGTGATTTTACGGTTTTAGACATTTGAGTTGATTTTGTGCGTATTCACGCACACGATTTCGTTCCTACACTCGGTATAGTTTATATATGCTTGCAGTGCAGTGATACGCCTTTTGTGTACTTAGATGCACTGGACTTCGATTTCGATTGTGATACTCGATATTTATTTTGTGCACCTTGTGCACCTGATTGATTTTGCGCACGTTCGGCGCTTGATATTGGATTTCATGATTTCGTGCACGATGGATGCACCTGATTTGGATTTTCGCGCATGTTGGGCGCATGTTTTGAAGGGTGATTTTCGTGCACACCCGAGGCACTAAATCGAGATTTTTTTCGTGCATGTCAGATGCACTTGATTTTGCTGTCAGGCACACATGTTGCCTACGACAGATGTTTCGTGCACACCCGATGCACTTAGATATTGTTTCTGTGCGCATGTATGGCACATTCATGGATTTTGATTTCCGTACGCACCAGACGCACGTAGTATTCATGTGCATATTTTGGGATTGATTTCTTATAGAGCAGTACGTTTTTATAATATTGCTATATGTTTTCGTACTGAGCAGGACTAGTCAGAGGACAGTACCTGAATATATTTTGCATGCATTGATAGTTTTTGAAGGGATTTCCAAAAAGCGAGCTATAGCCTCAGTATTTACCTACGTGTCTGATATGACACGAAATGTTTAAAACAAGGAGACCCTTCTAAATTGTTTCCAAAACGGCGGAACGTACATTTCAAACAAAGGTATATATGTATATAGCTATTTTCTTATGATAGACGTCCGCCACTGTGCAGTGTTATACGCGTTGCACAGCGACTTAAGAGATTTGGCATGCATTTCCTTCAGATACTTACAGATATAGATTCGATGTTTACATGTATAGTTTCGAGTTATATCATATTGGTTTGATTTGGATTTGGCATTGATGTCTTCTCCATGACTCCGATGATTGCGGGATGCTTGACGGAGTATTGATTTGAGTTATATACTCAATTTTTTTTTTCAAGCACATGCACTGCGCTACGATTTGTTTTATGTATTTACAGTTTCGGAGCCCCGACGACTTAATGGTTTTTCTTAGATGTTTTAGTATTTGGGAAAGTTTGAATTTAAATTCGGGGACCGAATTTCTTTAACGGGGGAAGATTGTAGCGTTTTGAAAATCGTTTCGGTGAAATTTCGAAAAATCGGTAAAATAAAGGGGTTTTCTGTAAAAAGTCAAAATACAAATATCTTATTATAAAAATTAAATATACATATTCTAGCTATTTAATTGCTATTATTTGGTGTTTATTGAGCCGCTGGTGAAATTTCAAATTTTCTGAAAAAAAATATTATTTTATTATTATTTTAAGCCGTCACTAATACATTTAATTAGGGAAAATTACAAATTGGAATGAGTTGAAAAAAATTTTGTGCAACATAAAACTTTAAATAAAAATTTATCATGTGGTTTTTGGAACGAAATCATTTGCCAAAACGGTTTAGAAATTATTGAAGAAAAAAGGCTTTTTTTTAGCGTAAATGGATGTTTGGGGTATTGTATTTATCATTTTTCATCACCCCACACCCGTGCCCACACCCACAAACCCCCACTTACTCCTCCCCTTAGCTAAATTCAGCAGCCCCCATTTTTTCCCCACTTGAATTTCAAAGGAAAAGAAATGAAAGAAAAGAAAAGAAAATGGATAAATTAGTTAGACTTTTGACCTTGAATTGACTTTGACTTTCTCCCCATTTTTCTCCACCTCCCTCTCTCTCCTCCCCCACTCATTTTCTGGCCAAAATCTGAACCCCAACAGCCCTTCATTCTTCATCTCCTTCTCTTTAAAAAAGTTCTTCAAAAATGCTTGAAAAATCCACAAAAAATCAAGCAAAAATCCAAATCAAAATCCACCTCCTACCCATTTTCCCTTGGCTACCATTGCATGGATCTAGGGATTTAGATTTCAATTTGGGAGGATAAGTGTGCTTGTGGGTTCTTCAAATTATTTGGGTATAAATTCTAACCTTTTTGCTTAATGTGTTGTTAATTGCTTAGGTTAGCTTAATTAATTGTTTAATTAGGTTTTTAATTAGTTTTAGGTGCATGATTTAAAATTCAAGAGAGGGGTTTGATTTTAAATTGGTATTTTGTGTTGTGAGATTTAGTTTATGTGATGTAATTGACATATTAATGTTATGCTAAATCCAATTTAAGTTGCTAGTTTGCATATTTGTTAATTTAAAAGTGATAATTATATAATTGGTAAACTAGTTTTTTTAAATAATTATATTCTTATGAGATAAAATTCAAATTTAGGTTTCATGTCATTATAAAGATTATATTGAGTGGTTTAATGCTTTTTGTTCATGGAAATCCAACATAAATTGTAGTTTGTGCATTTTTTTGCTTTGAAATTGTTAAAAAGGGTATTTTGTAAACTAGAATATTAGGGTTTTTGGAATTTAATGAGATTAAATTCCAGAAATTGTTTCTATGACTTATTTAAGATATTTAATAAATTTATTGGCCTCTACATTCATTTAAACAACATGTTTTGTACAAAAACGGTGAATTGTGCTCGCTATATTTTCGGAAAAATGACTTTTTGAGTGAAATTGGCGTTTTTGTGAGTTTCAACCTAGTTTATATTAAAATTAGTGTTCGTGAATGTGCAAATGAGTGTATTTGGGTTTTTCTCGATGGTTTGGCGTTTGTACGCCGACGTCGAGGGTTTTTGGGTTGATTTGTGAAAGCAACCATAGGTTTTGACCTATGTGGGATTCGTGCGTCGTTTTGATCATGAGTCAGATTTTAATGAGATATGGTGCATTATGATATGTAGGTACCCCCATATGGACTTCGAGACGACAAGCAAGCGCGTGGCGACGTCGGCACCGGCTAGCAAGGACCAGGTGAGTAGATTTATATCTACGGGGAGAAGTCGGGTGGATGGCGTATAGCACCCCCGCAGTCCGTGGTGGTGTATACGGATGCGTATACACACCAACATTTATTATATGTTATTTAGGATTAATAACGATGCTTAGGATGGATATTGGTGTGTTGGACTATTTTTAGTGTTGCGAACCCTAGGGTAGTGTTGCACTACACATACACACATACATACTTGCATACATTCCTATTGATATGTGCTCATGGGATTCTTTATAGTTATGTGTTCACATGGGTATGGGACTATGTGTTCACATACGGATTGAGGATGATACTTGGGATTGAGCTGAGTCGATGAGATTTGATTTGAGGCCGTGAGATCGGTAATATAGCAGGGTTCGTATCTTAGATACGACATGACGTTGTAGCGGGTCCTTGACGTAGTGTTTCACACATGTCCATGCACACGTAGGCGGTATCAGTATGGTACTAGACGTAGATCAGTACCCCGATCATGATATTTGATAAAGAGGATACCAGGTGAATAATATGATGAATGTGATATTGACCCGTACCCAGATTGGGATGCCGTACGACGGATTTACGTACGAGCTATATTGATGATTGATCCGCACTCTTGACTTGGGATGCCTGATTATAGATATGGTATCGGATATGATATTATTGAGGCGGGATCACCGACTATACATATACAGGTATGTATATGTATCGACTCAGATGATAGGCGGTTTCCTTACCTGTAGTTCAGCTTGTTAGTTCAGCCGTATAGTTTAGTGTAGTTGTTAGATTAGATTAGACTTCTTACCTATTTCAAAACTAACGAATCGTGGGTATTTTAAAAGACAGCCCAAGGGATCTTACGGATATTTCAAAAGACGTATCTTTTCATAAAAACACCGTAGCCCCTATTTTCAAAACCCCATGATTCGGGTTATTTCAAAAGGCACCAATTTGTAGGACTTATATTAGATTAATTCAGATTAGTTATCGTTGTGTCTAGTTTCAGCTCCCGCACATTATTGCTGTTCGCTCTGCCTCGCATATTTATTTTGCTGCATATTCCATTATTGATATCATGCTGTTAGGACACTAGCACCATTACCGATGATGCGTATGTACCACGTACACCTATTTGCCGGCTCACACACATCTTCATCGGTAATTGCCATGTCACGTACACTTTAGAGAATATAATTGCTTGACTTAGATTGTTAGCTAGTAGTTTTGACATGATATTAGTGTACTTCCCTTAAATGCCATATTAGACATTGTAGTTATTACCTACCACTTCATGCATACTGTTATTCAGTTGTTCATGCCTAGTTCATTATCATTGACATATGCACTTGTGATGATTTCTTGAGATTTATGATATTTCTGGATTTCGGGGAAAGCCGCAAAATTTACAACTTATGATCTTTTAAAATATAAAATGTTGCGGTTTTCTAGTGATGTAAAGTGTCGTCCACCATGAGTTTGCTGTGGTTTTGGAGATCCGTGTCGAGGAGTGGAGGAACCGTCACGGGTACATGGTGGGCCGGTATGGTACCCCGGGGCAAGAGGAATGTGGTGTTGACGTTGAGCCTGGCTGGGGAGCACTACCTACCGGTGATATTACCCGACGCGTCGGATATCCGGAGGATACCGTCATGGTCTTGAGATGGATGGTAGGGGCCGGTCTGGACTGACGGCGCCCTAGATATTGAGATTGAGACATTGATATTTCGAGACAGTGAGATTTATGTTTTGTGTCGATGCTAGACACTGTTGATGCTGATTTCATTTATGATACCTCAGTTTAAAAATACGAAGGAAATCTCACTAATTTATGAAAACAGTTTCTTCATTTACATGTATTCTGTTTCATGCATTCATACCTCATTCATATGATATATTGCTACCTGAGGCACTGACACGGGCACATGAAATTATACTCGGGTTAGATATTACCCTAGCCATTGTTATAGGCTGCCTGTTATACTTATATTTGAGGATATATTATGATCATTGACCTAGGATTGCGTTATTTATGCGATTTCTGTGCGTAGATGTTCTTCTATTCACGAGTTGGTAACTCACCCCCGTTGTGCCCCAGTTTCTTGCAGGTTTTGCCGTACAGGTTTCATTACGGCTTTGCGGGCTCAGTTTCATTCGGGTGACTTGCTAGTAGGTGGGTTTTTCTTGTATCGTACCCATCATATTACCTTGTATAATATTATTCATTTGTATCTAGTAAATTCCATCAACCAAACATGTATTTTTTGAGATAGAGACCAGTATTGTTTATTCTTTCGACCTTAGAGTCGCTCGTTACATTTCTGGTGGTTTTGAGTTTCCTTTTGAGTTTTGATCCTCGCCGTTGGCGTTGTATATTATATTGCTTGTGTGGTTGTGACCGTCGATTGACGAAGAGCTAGCTCCCGCTTGGGGATGCCTTTTTCTTGATTTCGTATACTATTCATGTTGTATCCCGTTTGGGGGCCAGTATTTACAAAGGAGACTCTTCCGAAATTTTCAGTAAATTTTTGATGTTTTTAAAAACCGCATAATTCGGCTTATGCTATTGAAACTACTTGCTTTAAGTTGGTTTTTCCTGCACTCTACTACTTTTCTTGGTTTGGATTTCTGGGTTTTCGGTTTACTTAGATTACGTACGCCTCGAGACGTTCGTAGTTTAAGTGCCGGTCATGTTCCATACTTTCGGATCGTGACAATAAGCATGCCCTTGAAACGTTTCTATTCGTAGGTGTATCGAGACGGGGCATCGATATTCAAGAGTAGACTAGCGTATACGGTTCTTGTCCCATATGATGGGTGATGGATGATCCCATATCCATTGGTGTGGTGACACCAAAGACTGTATACGGGTGCTCAGTGGAGACTGGGTACACTGAATGGACTCGCCGAGAACTTCTATGTGGTATTATATCTATCGTCAGATAGCAGTTCTCAGGCGACACTGGTACAAGTTAGTCTGTAGACCCGAGATCGTCATAGAGTCTTGTGTGTCCTCCCACTGTACTTTGATCTCCACCCTACCACGGCTCTACTGAGTCGTGCAAATAGATGGATTTTGGGTACAGTCCCGAGGCACATGGAGGCAATGAGCGATAAAAGGGGTTTCATCTTTCTCGGTATTGGGGGTTGATGTTGTGCTATGCTCAATTGGCTATAACAGGAAGTCTCTGGCCAGGGCTGTTGAGATTTATTGATAAGTGTTATCAGTAGTTTCTTGAACTGTTATAAGCCATATACCGGCATGACTTATTGAGTTATTGGGGTCGACGATACCATCCCTAGATTCGATATGCAGCATATCTGATGAAGAGACTGGACTGTACGGTAAGTGTTGCTAGTTGGCTCGACGGGAGTTTTGACAGGTTCACTTGTTTTTCTTCTGATCGCTCAATACCTGGGAGCCGTTACGTACAGATAGTGCCGCTGACGGTTAATTGGTATGTGATATGATCACTGTCTACTTCTAGCGTATTGACGAGTCTTAGAGTCCCACAGAGGGGTTTCCTAGCTTAGGCGAAATGATGTGGGGTGCATATAAGATATGCGCGGAAGCTCGATTAAATACGTGTATATGATACCGTATTTTAATCGGGCGTTTACTATTAGTCGGGTCGTATGTGATATGACCGGTTTATTAAATCAAGTGTTGATTTAATATTGACTTTTAGCTCATTTATTTAAACCTTTTCTATTTGGATGTATGCATGAATGTATGTATGTATATACATGTTGATATCAATGCACACATGCATGCATACTTGTATCATGGTTGTTGATACATTGGAGATAGCAATGCAAGACTCACATGGAATAAATATATGCTTATATTTGTTATTGAGAAAAAGAAAAAGGGAATTAAATCATGGTTCATGTTTCTACACTCTTCTTTGACTAACCTTGACTTAGACCATGGTTTAATTTCCTTTGTTCTTAAACTCACTAATGAAAATATCTAGATATTTATTGACCAGGGTTTATGTGAGTGTGACTGTCATATAAGTATTTTCTTTTCTCATTTTTATTTAGAGAATTATCAAAAACAATTGAGTTCAAGCTTTGCCATCTCCTTTTTCTTCCTCCTTCATGTAGGGTTACTAGGCACTCTCACAAGGGTCTATAGGGCATCAACCATGCCCGATTTAAAATTTAGCCGTGCCGAACAACCCTAAACCAAGATCTTAGACTAGAGATTTGGCGAAACAAAGCATGTTAAACACTTTAGTACAAAGAGTTTGGGATTACAACCTTTGTAGTCCGTTCCTTCACTTCTAAAGCTCCGTGTTGAGGTCCCTTCACTGCGATCATCATGTACCCGGACTCTAGAGAGGCTCCATGAAGAGAATGATCCAAACTTGCTTCCGATTTTCGATAACTAAGATGATCTACCTTGAAGTTTCTTTAACACAAGCTCTCACTCACAAATGAAGTGAACACCCTAATCTAAATGTCTAGGATAGATTAGGATGATGAAGTAGGAATTTAGCTCTCATTTGTTTTCTTAATCTCACTCAAAATCATCACTAATGAAAAAGCTAGAAAGCTTTTCCATTGAAAAAGAGAAGGAAGAAGAAGAACCATTTCTTTTGTGATGAATAATGAATTGTGTTGATATCATTATAAATGCAACCATGGTTAAGTCAAGAAAGACTTAACCATTGTAGAGATCTAACCATAGTAAAGGGTGTGGGTTGGGTTAAGTAAATATCTTGCAAAATATCTAAACTAAATATCTTTGCAAGAAACAAAATAAAAGCTTCTAGAAGCTTCTAGAAAAGTTTAACCCAAATCAAACCCTAACCTCGTTTAATCTCCACTAAACATATTGCATTAGTAATTATAACATGTTACAATATTATATATCACATATATAATATATATTCGTAACAAAAGAAAATAATAAATTAACATATATCGCATATATATCAATGTATTACCCGAGTGAGAAAAGAATCTTATTGTGAGCTTATACTAGTTAATGTAATTTAATATATCAAATATATAATTATACATTAAATTATCGAATCAACACTTGATCCGATAATCCGGCTATTTCACAAATAACCAACTAATATAATCTGTATCAGTTCATCGAATAAACACTTGATCCGATGACCCGGGTATATCACATATACCCGGCCGATATCTCATATCGCGAGAATCTAATACGGTATCACATACACGTATTGTTCTCGGTCCCGCACATATCATATATGTGCTCCTACTCCGTTTTGCCTGAGTCAAGAATCCTCTGTGTAGGACTCTAAAGAATCGTCAATACACCGGCAGTAGGTGATGATCATATCAAACACCTACAAGCTGCAAGCGGTCAGCTAAACGTAACAGCCACCCAGGTATTGAGCGATCAGAAGATCAACAAGCAAGCCTGTACATTCTCCTGCGAATCCAATCAGTAACACTCCCGTACAGTCCGGTATCTTCGTCTGATATGTTGCATATCTCGTCTAGGGGTGGTAAACGTCAGACCCCAGTAGCTTGATAAGTCGTGTCGATATGAGGTCTATAACAGTTCGAGAAACTACTGATAGCACTTACCAGTAAATCTCAGCAACCCTGGCCAGGGATCTCCAGTTATAGCCAATCGAACACAGCGCAACATCAACTCCCTATACCGGGAGAGACGAATCCCCTCCTATCGCTCATTGCCTCCATGTGATACGGGACTGTACCCAAAAGCCACCGTTTTGGACGCCTTTTTGGACGTGGTATGATGGAAATCAAAGCACAGTGGGAATCATACAAGACTCTATGACGATCTCGGGTCTACAGACTAACCTGTACCAGTGTCACTAGAGAACTGCCATCTGACGTGAGGTATAATACCATCTGGGAGTTCTCGGCGAGTCCGTCCAGTGTACCCAGTCTCCACTGAGCACCCGTATACCTTCTCTGATGTCAAACACCAATGGATATGAGATCATCCATCTCCCATCATATGGGTCAAGAAGCGCATACACTAGTCTACTCTGGAGTATCGATGCCCTGTCTCGGTACTCCCATGACTAGGAACATTTGAAGGATGTACTTGGCGACTACACTGTCCTCACTAGTATGATCCGCATCATAGTCCTGGTAGTCAAGTACTCATCCTAAGGGCTTTATCAACATGTAACATAGAGACAATCAGAGTACATGTTAAGATAAAGAGCAACCAGATAGTGTACTATCATGTTGAGCAAGAAAGTCCTCCCTATATATGTCCAAGCATCCACTACAACATACATTGTATGTACACTAATGGCTTCTAGGGCATACATATAAGTAACAATCTCCCACTTGCACTAGGGCCATCTGTTGTGGTATCGCATACCCAACAATTAGCTATGGTTGAAGTATCTCATACTCAACCATCTCATAAAAGTCTCTACTGGGAAAAAGGCCTTTGTGAGTGGATCCGCGATGTTGTCCTCTGTGTCTACTCTCCTAACCTCGATCTCTCTGGAGATCAACCATCTCCATGATCAGGTGATACTGCCTAAGAATTATATCTGGATTTTTGATGGGACAGGGGTTATTTGGCATTAGCCACAACTCCATTGTCACATAATGGTAGGAACGAAGTTTATCTCATGAACTTATATATATATATCCAGACTGCCTCTTTGGTAGCATCCTTGGTAACGATGTATCTTGCCTTTAATCGTCTAGTAAGTCACGGTATCTAGCTTGGAACTCTTCTAACATACCTTCCCTCCACTGAGGGTAAAGACAATGCCTACGACTGACATTCAGTCGTCCTTATCACCCTGGAACCTTTTCAGTGATTCTTCCCAGGATCGATTGATACCATCTTACAATAATTAGTGAGAATCCTAACATCCAATTAGATCTAACTCATAGATCCATAACCCAGGATTTAGGTGGTATCACCTTGATCCTATATGGAGAATCCTTGTGATAAGAGGAGATTGACCGAGCATAGCATAGGAAACTACTTCCCTATCAAGAGTATGTCATCCACGTACAATACAAGGATCACCACCATACTCCCTACTACCTTTTTGTATATACAAGGTTCATCTCCCATTTTGATAAAGTCAAACTCTTTGACTACCACATCAAAACAGATGTTCCAACTCCGCGATGCCTGATTTATCACATAAAACATCTTGCACACGTTTCCGCTGCTCCCACTGTCTACGAAGCCCTCTAGCTGTGTACTTATAGACGCTCTCTTCTAAATCATCATTTAGAAAAGCAGTCATGACACCCAACCGCCAGATATTGTAGTCTTGGTATGTAGCCGTGGCAAGTAGGATCTGGATGGACTTAAGCATAGCTTTGAAAGTCTCAACTTTTCCATGTATACCAAGTAATCTTCTCAAGATATACTTGCTCCTGATGGGGATTTAACCCTTCAGATAAAGCAACCAAAGTCCATATTTTGTTGGTGTATAAGGATTCCATCTCAGATCACTAAGCGTCCAGCCATTCTTACAGAGTCCCACTCCTGATGGCCAGCTCGAAATAAGTTGGGTCATCATCTCATGATGCAATCCTCGCTCCCACTGTCATAGAGAAACCGAAGTATCTCTCAGGTGGGTGAGGAACCCTACTAGATCGGCGAAGAGGCTGAGGTTCATTGGAAACTATTGAATCCTTTGGTTCTACCAAATCATCAGTTGCAGTTTATATAGCTGGAACTCTTTCCAGTTCTACCTCATGACCACTAATTTCTTCACAAGAAATTTCCTTTCACAAAGGTGGCATGTTGAGAAACAAAACATCTTTTGTTCCTCGGTTAGGTAGAAGATATTCCCTTACGAATGCTTGGGATATCCAACAAACTTCTACAGAACCGACTTTGCCTCGAGCTTGTCCGGATTTTGCTTTTAGACATAGGTTGGACAACCCCAAATCATAACATACTTAAGATATGGGCTCTTCCCATTCCATATCACATATGCAGTGGTAGGCAACTGATTTGATTGGAACCCTATTCAATTGGTATGCAGCTTCTCAAGTGCATAACTCCCAAAAAGGAAATAGGCAACTCAAGAGTACTTATCATAGAGCACACCATATCACATAGGGTGCTATAGCTCCACCCCGATATACCATCGTGCTATGGTGTATACAGAGGAGTAATGCTGAGAGAGAATCTCATTCTCCTTTAGAATAGTCCAGGAATCCCGTGCTCAAGTATTCTCCTCCCTGATCACATCAAAGGACATAATACTTATACCCAGTTTTTGGTTCTCTACTTCTAAATTATATTCTGTGCTTATCTCAAAAGTTTCGGACTTGTGTTTCAACAGGAACATATGTCTGAATCTTGAGAGATCATCAGTGAATGTAATGAAGCATAAAGAACCGGTCTTGGCATGTGTAGACAGGGGACCTTCATACATCAGCTTGTATCAATCCCAAGAGTTCACTAACTCTTTCTCTGTTTCCAATAAATAGAGCTGTGGTCATCTTATCTTTGTGACATGACCGGCAAGTTTCACAAGATGTAAATTCAAACTAATTTAAATATGCATCTAAATGTAACTTTAGCTAGTCGGGTCACATTGATATGACCTAGTCTACAATACCTCAAGAAGGATTCGTTCATTTCTGAACTCTTCCTCTTGTATGTGTTTTGTATACTAAGAATTGTGGTTTGATTTAGAACGTCTATGCTTTTAGATAATGTGCCTGAACCGATCAACTCTTGATATAGGAAATGTTCAAAACATTATCCAAAAATACAAAATTATATCATTCTTTACTAATAAAGAGACTGATATGATGTTGTATATCAGGTTCGGTATCTAATAACATTCGTTCAGAATCACCAATGTATTTGTTAATATAGGGTGATAACTACCAACAGACTTGGCTGCAACACTTGCACCATTTCTATCTCATGAAATTTATCACCCGTTCCCAGTTCTCTACCTTTCTATAGCCCATGTAACAAATTACATATGCGGGATCCTGATCCGGTATCTCATATACAGGATGTAAAGGATACTGAGAAACAGTTCTCTGTAATGAACACACCCGAAGAAGATGCATCAGCATGCACTTTCTTCGTTTGGGCGGCACGGGAATTCTGGTAATCCCCAATTTCCTGCTCTGTCTTATAACGATTATAAGTTGGAGCGGGACCAACATTCCCTAGCGCAGTATAACAAGCGGGTTCGGTCAATGCATCCGTATTATTATCTTGATTAAGGCGTGACATAGTCGCAACCAGGAGAGAGAGAGTAGAAAACACTCAGCGTGCGCTTTTACAAGATTAGATTGGTTATCAATTTATCTAATCAGGATAGCTCCCACTGTTTTAGTCAAATCTTCCTTCAAACCCTAAAAGGAAAGACTAGCCGGGATTAATCACACCCTACAAGTTCGCCAATCTTTCAGCCAGGCCAGTACAGGTATTTTGAGGGAGGTTCCTCGTGCTTTCGCACGGACCTAATTAAAATAAACCTTGTTTTCCCAGGGGCGTAACCCCGTTGACACCTTTCTAGACACCTACTTGATCGGCTAATTGTAATGTGTAAAACTCTTCCAAGAGTAACTCTTACTCGCAGCGGGTATCGGGATCCAACTATCTCATAGAAGGTATGCAATCTCATTGCAAATTTCAACACTTGAAATTCCCAATAATATTTTACCCCTAGCGTCCTATGACCTTGACGAATGCCAAACCACCCATAGTCCGCTAGTCAAGTTCAACCCGTACATTTCCTGATTGAATTAAACCCACCCGCACGACCCTTGACGAATGCCAAATAACGTCGTACGAATACCCTAATCCAATCGCATCGTATGCTAGCAGATAAACACTAATCAGCTACCGCACACTACTCCTTGACTAAGTCAACAAACACAGCACGGATACTAAAGACTACTTATCTGAAATGACGGAGGGCTATGACAGGTTTTTAAGAAAACCCTTTGCGTAATGAACTTTATATCGTTGTAGAATCGAGTGATTTTAAAAGGAGTGTTTTTGAGGCTTTTCTAGTTTCTCTAAAGAGGTCACTCCCGGTGAAGGGATCGTCGGCTCTTTCCTCATTGAATAAGGTGCAGGATATTTCACAAATATCACTATGCAAAGCAAAAACTATAGAAACAATCAAAAGACAAACCGAGTTTGTAGCATCTGCTAGTTTCGCTAAAGAGGTCACTCCCGGTGAAGGGATCTCGACTCTTTCGTTATCGAATAAGGTGCTGGATGTTCTACAAGGAACACCGCTATGCAAAGCAAGAACTAGAGCTACCAGATTTTAAACAAGTTTCTACATCATCTTTAGGTTTCTTTTATTTCATTAATCTCATTAATGAAGTCCTATTTTATTATGCTTCACAAGCATCACATTTCAAACGAAATCTGCAATATAACATATATCTCATATATATAATATAAACATTCATCTCAGGCAGTAATATGATCTCATCACAGAACATTGCAGCAGAAGAACACATATGAAATATTGGATATACTAGGACGTCCGTGTTTTAATACAAGCCTGTATAAAACACGGATTCCACGGTCGCAATGAATAGCCAAACCCACATCTCTAGACCCCTACGAGAGCGGCAAGCAACACTGCCAATTCTAGGGTTAGGAGACCCGGTCTCGACTCCTCGAGATGGTCTCCCACTGGACCCTAGAACCCGGTTACTTGTGCTCCCCGCCTTGGGTCTACCTAATGCGGAAAAGTAAATAATATACAATGGTGACATCATCCTCATCCCGGAAGTGCCCCAATAAAAGAATATTACATACAAATGAATTTTACATGAATGAAAAAGAAAAAAAACTCTCATCTCACGTAAAACCTCCGGCTATTCAAAACACGACGATCCAATATAACATATCACAGCAACACATAATATCATATATCATCAACGTAAGTAAATATGCGTATCCCAATTATCGTTGATGTATAACAACGAAACCGGCGATACACCACATATTACACTTACGGTCACAGAAAAGAAAGTGTAAAACTACAACAGTTGGAATCCGCAATCTCCTTAGACATCGCATGCCTAACCAAATGAATTCCTTAGACATCGCATGCCTAATAATTATAAACCCCGTATTTTAGTCTCAATATCGAAAACTCTTTTCAATATCTAGTCGGATAATTCAACAAGATTCCCGACATCCTGATCGAATGCTCGTCGCAAACTTTAGTAGACGGCCGCACCCCCGGATGCCGTCGACGAAGTGCACTAAGGCGGAACACCACTACCGTGAGCACCCGAACGGATGCTTTTGGCGACGGGGTTCTCCTACAGTCACTTGGTCGGGGCTATGGGGTGTGGCTATCTATTAAGTTTACCCGGCGAGTATCTACGTACGCTACGTGATTGCGATGGACTTTTGATCGCATCAAAATCCTGTGGCAACCGACAATCTGAGACTAAAGTGCTAGAGTTATAACATTCAAATTAGTTATCTCATAATTACTTGTGGATTCCAAATATTGTATCACATTCCAGATAAATAGATAATGTTAAACTTTCCGATCGAATAAACTAACACCCAAGATTTCCTAAATAGCTCAACACTTGAGCGGGGTTCAAAAAAGTATCCATCACATGCCACAGTACCAATGGTCCGGCCATAGAAGGGTCAAACCAACGCCTCACATGTGGCAACGCCGTACTTCTTTAAACCCTAAGGTTCAGAGGCAGTTCAGACGGTCACATAATCGAGTTAAGGTTTGTTGTCTTCTAGAGGGTCCACCGCGTTACTTGCACGACCTAGAACGTCCTTAAACTACGGAAAAATCCAACGCTTGAAATTTTCCGGCAGGGGAAAAAGTAAGTTATTAATATCCGGACGAACTTTTTAACACGTTCTAAAATTATCCGGAAACACTTAAACGAAGTTAAAGTTTCCGATCGAATCAACGAGTTCCCAATACATCCCAGAAAACTCAACACTTGAGTAGAATAAAAATTTCCAGAACAATCAGGAAATCTGTACGAATATTATTGTGCAAAATGAAACCCTAATGCTACTGTTTGGCCGCGGAACCGCCGCGCAAGCCAGGTCATTGCTGCGGTTCCGCGGCACAGTAAAGGCATTATAGGGTCGTTTTGCACAGTAATCCATCAAATCACCTGCTGATTTTTCTGAGCATTTTTAATACGAAAAAATCAACATTTTTAAATTTTTTCCAGAAACTAGGTTTTATCGGGTATTCGGAGTTCGATCGGACTTTAAACATCGCTTAGACTTCGCCTAAAGCTCTAGCTTGGCTCTGATACCACTGTAGGGTTACTAGGCACTCTCACAAGGGTCTATAAGGCATCAACCATGCCCGATTTAAAATTTAGCCATGCCGAACAACCCTAAACCAAGATCGTAGACTAGAGATTGGGCGAAACAAAGCATGTTATGCACTTTAACACTAAGAGTTTGGGATTACAACCTTTATAGTCCGGTCCTTCACTTCTAAAGCTCCGTGTTGAGGTCCCTTCGCTGCGATCATCATGTACCCGGACTTTACAGAGGCTCCACGAAGAGAATGATGTAAACTTGCTTCCGATCTTCGATAACTAAGATGATCTACCTTGAAGTTTCTTTAACACAAGCTCTCACTCACAAATGAAGTGAACACCCTAATCTAAATGGCTAGGATAGATTAGGATGATAAAGTAGGAATTTAGCTCTCATTTATTTTCTTAATCTCACTCAAAATCATCACTAATGAAAAAGCTAGAAAGCTTTTCCATTGAAAAAGAGAAGGAAGAAGAAGAACCATTTCTTTTGTGATGAATAATGAATTGTATTGATATCATTACAAATGCAACCATGGTTAAGTCAAGAAAGACTTAACCATTGTAGAGATCTAACCATAGTAAAGGGTGTGGTTAGGTTAAGTAAATATCTTGCAAAATATCTAAACTAAATATCTTTGCAAGAAACAAAATAAAAGCTTCTAGAAGCTTCTAGAAAAGTTTAACCCAAATCAAACACTAACCTCGTTAAATCTCCACTAAACATGTTGCATTAGTAATTATAACATGTTACAATATTATATATCACATATATAATATATATTTGTAACAAAATAAAATAATACAATTAACATATATCAATGTATTACCCGAGTGAGAAAAGAATCTTATTGTGAGCTTATACTAGTTAATGTAATTTAATATATCAAATATATAATTATACATTAAATTATCGAATCAACACTTGATCCGATAATCCGGCTATTTCATAAATAACCGACTAATATAATCTGTATGAGTTCATCGAATCAACACTTGATCCGATGACCCGGCTATATCACATATACCCGGCCGATATCTTATATCGCGAGAATCTAATACGGTATCACATACACGTATTGTTCTCGGTCCTGCACATATCATATATGTGCTCCTACTCCGTTTTGCCTGTGTCAAGAAACCTCTGTGTAGGACTCTAAAGAATCATCAATACGCCGGCAGTAGGTGATGATCATATCAAACACCCACAAGCTGCAAGCGGTCAGCTAAACGTAACAACCACCCAAGTATTGAGCGATCAGAAGATCAACAAGCGAGCCTGTACATTCTCCTGCGAATCCAATCAGTAACACTCCCGTATAGTCCGGTCTCTTCGTCTGATATGTCGCATATCTCGTCTAGGGGTGGTAAACGTCAGACCCCAGTAGCTTGATAAGTCATGTCGATATGAGGTCTATAACAGTTCGAGAAACTACTGATAACACTTACCAGTAAATCTCAGCAACACTGGTCAGGGATTTCCAGTTATAGACAATCGAACACAGCGCAACATCAACTCCCTATACCGGGAGAGACGAATCCCCTCCTATCGCTCATTGCCTCCATATGATTCGGGACTGTATCCAAAAGCCACCATTTTGCACGCCTTTTTGGACATGGTATGATGGAAATCAAAGCACAGTGGAAATCACAGAAGACTCTATGACGATCTCGGGTCTACAGACTAACCTGTACCAGTGTCACCAGAGAACTGCCATCTGACATGAGGTATAATACCATCCGGGTGTTCTCGGAGAGTCCGTCCAGTGTACCCAGTCTCCACTGAGCACCCTTATACCTTCTCTGATGTCAAACACCAATGGATATGAGATCATCCATCGCCCATCATATGGGTCAAGAAGCGCATACGCTAGTCTACTCTGGAGTATCGATGCCCTGTCTCGGTACTCCCATGACTAGGAACATTTGAAGGATGTACTTGGCGACTACATTATCCTTACTAGTATGATCCACATCATAGTCCTGGTACTCAAGTACTCATCCTAAGGGCTTTATCAACATGTAACATAGAGACAATCATAGTACATGTTAAGATAAAGAGCAACCAGATAGCGTACTATCATGTTGAGCAAGAAAGTCCTCCCTATATATGTCCAAGCATCCACTACAATATACGTCGTATGTACAGTAATGGCCTCTAGGGCATACATATAACTAACACTTCATGCTCTCTTGCCTTTTCTAGTGAGTGAAGAAAAGAAAAAGAAAAGGTTTTTAAGTGAGAATACAAACTACATCACCAATCTATACTAGTCTAGCCCATTTGTGTAGGTCGTTTTCTCCACTTCTTCATAGATCAAGTGAAGCTAGGAGTTTGAGCCAAGGGACTCCGGGTGGATCGTCGTGGACTTGGAAGGATTCTAGCGAGCCGTTTCAAACCATTGTTGATCCAAGGAGTCAAAAGAGGAGATCTACAAAGGTTGTATTTCTCCCAACTTAGTGTTAGATACTACATAGTATGTGATATTTTATGTTATTACCCTTACTTTCTAGTTCGATTCATGGATGGTATTACTTAGCACCCCCTAAATTTTTAATATAGCATGTGTGATGCAACCCAAACCCTAGGCATGGTGCTAAGGAATCTCTACAGTGGTATCAGAGTCATGCTAGAAACTTAGACGATGTTATAAATATTACGAAACCGAAATAACTCCGAAAAATACGGATTTCTGAAACCCTAGGATCTGCTCTCTGTCGATTTTAAAATGGTCTCGAAAAATTATTTTAGCAACTGCAGAAGATTGCATGTGATGCATATAGAACACAGATGAAAAATGAGGCCGTTCCACCGGATTTCACCCGAGCACAAGCCCAAAATTCCGGCCTGGCCAGCCCAAAATGCTCTGTTTCGCCTCGTTTTTCTTCTGTGCTCTGGTGTGTAGGTTTTGGGGTTTCAGGTATTGTTAGTTTAGCCCAAAATTTCATGTGATATTAATTTTGTTTTGGGGCTAATTCGGAAAATTTCGTAGTCGTAATTTTAACATTGTTTTGGTAAATTTGACGAAGTTTAATAGTTTGAACGAATATCACACACCACCTCATTACTCTCGCTGGAAATTTTCAAGTGTTGGAATTTCCCAAGTTGAACATATTCGGAAGATCATGCAAGTATCCTTATGGACCCTCTAGAAGAACGTAACCCTTACTTGATCCTATGACCATAGAACCGCGGCCAAACCTTAGGGTTTGCCGTACTTTCGTGGCGCCATAAGTGAGGCAAGGGTTGACCCTTCTACGGTTGGTCCATAGACACTGTGGCACGTTTTGGGTATTTTAACTTTGCTCAAGTGTCGAGCTCTCGGGGTAATTTGAGGGTGTTTGTTAATTTGATCGAAACGTTTAACATCGTACAGATATATGTGAAAGTGATGATTCCAATTGTTGTTGTCTTTCACTTTCTTTTCTGTGACCGTAAGTGTAGTATGTGGTGTATCTCCGGTTTCGTTGCTGTACATCAACGAAAATTAGGGTACGCATACTTACTTACGTTGATGACATGTGATGTCACGACCCGAAATAGCACGTGACTGGCACTTGAATCATATGAAATCTATAAGACCCCATCTAATTCAAGTAAGCCAAAAGCCCAGAAATCTAAAACCATTTTAAGGAGTAAATAAAGAAAACTAGTTTTAAGAATTGAAAACACGTTTTTAAAAACAAGGTTTTTAAATTAGTAAGCCGAATATGAATTTTTAAAATCTCTAGTCTTTTCTGAAAATTTCGGCAGAGTTTCCTTTGTAAATACTGGCCCCGAACGGGGTACAACAAGAATAATATATATGCAATGATAAAATGCATCCCCAAGCGGGAGCTAGCTCTTCGTCAATTGACGGTCTCAACCACACAAGCAGTAATATACAACGCCGAAGGGCGAGGATCAAAACTCAAAAGAAAACTCAAAATCAGCATGAAAACCACAATACTACAACGCGCGACTCTAAGATCGAAATAATACACAATTGGTTTTCTAAGTCTGAAACAATATACAAGTTTGGTTAATGGAATTATTAGATACAACTGAATAATACATATACAATGGTGGTTCTGATGCAAAAGAACCAACCTACAAAAGCAAATCACCCGTAAGGGAAGCAGTGTGCCAGAAAAGCCGCAATGGAACTTGTACGGCAAAACCTGCAAGAAACTGTGGCACAACGGGGGTGAGTTGCCAACTCGTGAATAGAAAACATCACAGAACAGAAATCATATGTATGACACAATCCTAGGTCAATACGATCAGATATATATAAACCTCAATGAATAAGTCTGAAGCATGATAAGGTGGCAATGTAACATCTATACATGAGTGTAGTGCCAGGTGCTCGTGCCAGTGCCTTAGGCAATAACATATCATAAATATGAGGTATGATCAATGTCGACTATATCATGAAGTCTATGAATATGCGGATATCATCCAACTGTGTGATCAATATTGTCAATGTCAATATATGTAGGTGGAAATCGTCCACGTGTCACCCAATGACAATAAGCATCATGCATGTAAATATCTTAAACATATGCATAGAAGTATGAGGATGTAAATCAACATGTGTCGCTCGCGACATATCAAAATCGTGGAACCTGAGTGTCAAGCATCGACACTCGAAAACATCATGAAACCCGTGCCTAGCATCGGCACGTAAATCCTCATATACATAGGGCTCCGTCCGTCCGGATCGGCCCACGGGCTCCGTCAGTCCGGATCGGCCCATATCATCTCTCGACTCCGGTCGGTATCCTCCGGATATTCGCTGGGCCCAAATACTATCACCGGTAGGTACTCGCCACCTTGCCAGGCTCATCGTCTGCTCCACGAAAAACATTTCTCGCCCCGGGGAACCATACCGGGTCCACCATGTACCCGCAATCGGCCTCATCCATCTCCTCGATTCGGGTTCACATGTCACACGTCTCAGAACAGAGAAAACGCATGGTGGACGCACTGAAATATCATATCAAGGGAAACCAGGTTTTTAAAACAATACATATTCTCGTTTGAAATAAGCACGGTTCCCAAATCCAGAAATCTCAGGAAAACAAATATCTCAATGCGTATAATCATAAGCATGATGTATGCGACATATAAAGGAAATGTAAGCAAATCAGTATATCAGGCAAGGGTCATATCCTGATGCAACAATCCTACTGTGTAGTGACATGGCAATTATCGATGATGAAGTGTGTGAGCCGGCAAGCAGGTGTATGTGGAACATATGCGTCATCGATAATGGTGCTGGTATCCTAACAACACGATTTTAATATAACAATAAACATATTTAAACATGCAATGCGATGCGAAAAGCAAGAATATGCGGCAATGAATAATAAACACAACAGTGCAGTATCTACATCAATGTATCAATGTGATACTGTTTTGCCGTTTGAAAGAAGACGAATCGGGGTTTCTAGGAAAAATAAGGGCTGCGGTGTTTTTAAGAAAAGATGCGTCTTTTGAAAATATCCGTAGAATCCCTTTGCTTGTCTTTAAAATACTCCTTATTCGTTAGTTTTTGAAATAGGTATGACTCGGGTCTAGTCTAGCATCTACTATGCAACTACAGATTTAACTAACAAGCTAGTCGGGAGGGGTACGGAAACCACCTAAATCTGAGTCGATATATATATATACATATAGTAATTGGTGATCACGCGTCAATAGTATCACATACGATACAATATATCATATGACATCCTCGAGTCATGAGTGCGGATCTATCATCAATAAAGCTCGTACGGTAAATCATCATACGGCATCCCAAATCTGGGTACGGGTCAATATCACATTTATCTTATCAATTAACCGGTATCCCTATCATCATATCTTATGATCTGGGGTACTGATCTAAGTCTAGTACAAATCGATACCATCTATATAAATGCGTGTGTAAAACACACGTCCAAAGGCCTGCTAAAATCTCATGTCGTATCCTAAATACGAATCACATTATATCACCAATCTCATGGCACTATGCCCAATCTCATCGACTCATCTCCAAATATCAACCACTATTCTCATCATCCAGGTATAGGTATAACAAATAAGCATGTGTGTGCGTGTGGGTGTAAACCTATTCTAGGGTTCGCAACTAGGAACTATACTAATTTACGACTACACCGTAATCTAACCATAGTACACCTAATCTCATCTCAATTATCCATATCGCACCTAATGCTATCAAACATATATATAGTATATATATAGTATACTAAAGCTCGAACTACGGGGGTGCTATACGCCATCCACCCGACTTCCCCCGTAGATATAATCTACTCACCTTGTATCATGCGTGTCGGTGTCGATGTCGCCTTCATCTTCTTTCTCGTATGAAGCCCTCGAGAAGGTACCTACAAGGTAACACAATCGCAAAAGCATCTTAAAATCACATCGAGAAAACCAAACGACGCGCTAAGGCCTATAGGTTAGAACCTATGGACTACGTTTTCAAAACCATCAAACAACCCTCGATATCGTCGTACAAACGTCAAGTGATCGAGGTAAAACACAAATACGCAAATCCAGAATTCAAAATATGAGAAACGAGACTCCGAATCAAAACAACAACTTAGGAAAAAGTTTCCAGATTCTACCCTAGGTCAAATCAGACAATTTTGCATATGCCAGGGGTAAAATTTACATGAATTAAAGCTACAGGACCAACACGAATCAAATTGGTGGGACCCAGGCCGCAATTTGCGGCCATACAGATTAAATCTACGGCTAGAATGAGGATCCAGGGGCTGGGGTTTTGGTGGTAGCTTCCTAGGTGCCTGTATGTATCACTGTCCTTATAAAATAATTTTCAGAGGCTCCGGGTGATAGCAGATTCCATTTTACATCCACAAAATTCATAATTTTCCGATATCGGCTTTTTTAAATCCATATTCCGGGGTTCTAGTCTCTGGTTTAGGTCTGAATTCTAGCACTAGGGGGTTTGTAAAGCCTCTACTGAGCTAAATTACACATCACAACCCATGGTTTCCCTAAACCCTAACTAGAGTTTTCAAAGTGCACCCGAACCACACGATATCGGTTCTAATCTAACATGGGGGTAAAAGTAATGGAAACACTAAGTTTATGGTTCAGAAAATATCTCATTTGGCAACTCAAGAATTTTCTTGAGTTACTCAAAGTCCTCAAAATCTTCTCTTTCTTGGTCCATGGGGTAGCTAGTGAGCTTGTGCATCCTTTTTATGAAGTGGGAATAAGGTTTCGAGTTGATTTCCATGGTGTTTTTGGGGATTTTGTGGAGAGGGAGAGGAGGGTGCAGCAGCAGCAGCAACAACAAAGGAGGGGAGAGGAAATAGGGGAAACGAATGATGAAGGGGGATGGCTCAAGACCAAGTCAAACACAATCCCTCACCTTTCTCTCTCATGCCCATGCCTACATATTCTATTCTTTTTCTTTTCTTTTCTTTTCCTAATAAATCAGCAACCATGCTATAAAGCATGTAGGAAAGCCATGAAAAAAGTAACAAGTGTGAAAATGATACGGTGCATGTTTTGCACAAAACAAGCTAAAAATCCAATTAGCGATTTTTAATCGCGATTAGCACTAAATTAGCATATAATTAATCATAAAAACTTAAAATTTGCATAATTCACATAAAACACCCTTTTTTTTTAATAATTTCCATAATTTTCAAATTTTTTTCCCAATTTATCGGTATTTAATTATACCGCCTTATTTAAGATATTCAATATTTTATTATTAAATTATAAAAATTCCCCAAAATAATATTTTATTTTTTTGAAATGTTACAATCTTCCCACTTAAAGAAATTCGGTCCCCGAATTTAAATTTAAACCTCTCAAATACTAAAACATTTCAGTAAAAGCCCAAGTCGTCGGGGTTTCGAAATCATCAATACATAAAACGCATCATAGCGCAATGCGTGCGCATGAACAATGAGCAGATAACTCGAAAACAAAACTCTGTCAAGCATCCCGCAATCATCGGAGTCATGGTAAAGGCACAAATGTCAAATCCAAAACAAAACCAATATGATATACATCAAAATTATACATGTAGACATCAAATCCATACTTGTAAATAACTGAAGGAAATGCATGCCAAACCTTTTTAAGTCGCTATGCGATGCGCATAACACTGCACAGTGGTGGACGTCTATTGTAAGAAGATAACTATATATGTATATATCTTTTGTTTAATATGTACATTCCACCGTTTTGAAAACAATTTAGAAGGGTTTCCTTGTTTTAAACGTGTCGTGTCATATCAGACACGTAGGTAAATACTGAAGCTATAGCTCGCTTTTTGAAAATCCCTTCGATAACTATCAATGCATGCAAAATATATCCAGGTACTGTTCTCTAACTAGTCCTGCTCAGTACGAAAACAAATAGAAAATATCATAAAAACGTACTACTCCATAAGGAATCAATCCCAAAATGTATATAAGAATACCCTGTGCGTCTGGTGCGCACGGAAATCAAAATCCATATATGTGCCATACATGTGCACAGAAACAACATCTAGGTGCAACGGGTGTGCACGAAACATCTGTCATAGGCAACGTGTGTGCTAGAAAGCAAAATCAGGTGCATCTGACATGCACGAAGAATCTTGATTTAGTGCATCTGGTGTGCACCAAAACCGCATCTCAAAACTTGCGCTCAACACGTGCGAAAATCCAAATCAAATGCACGGAGTGCAAGAAATCAACATCAATATCAGAATCAAAATCGACGGTATACAATACGGCTCAATCAAAATCAGGTATACCGCGGTATATAAGCTCACAACCATGTGCATCAGCGTGCACAAATCAAATCAAAACACTAAAAGTGCATGTAAACGATGCCGAAGGCATAAGTCAAATCGCATGCATAACATAGGCATGCAATTAAAATCAACATATCGAATGACATCAAATCGAAGTCAGGTGCAACCGTAGTGCACAAAATATAAATCCGGTGCAACAAAGGCACGAAATATAAATCTGGTGCGATAAACGCACGAAACATAAAACTGGTGCGACAAACGCACGAAGTATAAAACTGGTGCGACAAACGCACGAAGTATAAAACTGGTGCATCCTGTGCACAAATATGAATACCCAGTAGGTGAAACCATGGTGCACGAAAACAAATGTCATGAAACTCAGTCATCAAGACTAAATCATGCGAATAGATCGCCCAAAATACCGAAATCCAAGGTGACGGATTCGTGATAATCGAATCACCAATCACAAATCATAAATACCGTCGTCGATAGTTCCTCCTTCAAAGTCGAGAAGGTGTCGGTGCATCCAATACTAGCAGGGCAAGATATCTACTTGCCTCCTGTTCATGGTCTGGCGCCTTGTGCTTTTAGGCTCTTGTCTCTCACTGTGCATTGCTAGATATATAGCTCCTCGGCTCAACAGCCCAATATGGAACGACGATGGAAACAGTCTCGCTCTGGCACATCCTCTACAGATCTCTGGCCAACTATCTTGTCGACGATGTCGAACTCTGGCTTGCAGGGTATGCGCAATATAACCGCTCCTGGGTCTAAGTCTTCTCGTATAGTATTCCAGAAAGGTCCTGTCGAGGTCTCTCTCAAATCTCGTTTCTGCCGAACTGTCCGGAGGTTATCACCTTTTTCTCATTCTGTTTCTTGATCCAGAATGGCTGCATACTCATCACGACTCCTTCTAGAAGATATATCATTAATCAACGCCTCTGCATGCGTATCGCATCTCTGATGTCGGCGGAGTGGAACGCCATCTCATCAAGATCTCGTACGAACCTCTTACTCAACTTTTCTCTGCTGTCGACTGCTTCGGACTCGTCTCATTGTGGCTGCATGGACTGTGCTCCAACGGCTATAATCATATCTGGAGTCTCCCAAGCAATGCATTTCATCACATAGCATCCGAATGAAGTTGAACAATTCGATCGATTCGTCAAAAGCTCATAATCCCCCAAGAGCTCAACATCTTGGGTACAGTTTAATAGTATCGAGTACATACCACAGTATCGGTGGACCAGCCGTAGAAGGGCAAACCCAAGCCTCACTAGTGGCACCGCTAAACTGCCGCAAGCCCTAAGGTTTGGAGGCGTTCCATGGTCATTACGTCGAGTTAGGGTTTCATTCTTCTAGAGGGTCCATAGCATTACTTGCATTGTCTTTCGAATACTTTAAACTTGGAAATGGGTTTCTGACATTCGATCGTCTCTATCGACTCTCAACAAATCTGCGTGAAGTCATCTCTAGCTGAAATCAATCTATCTGATGACCTCGCGTCGGGGTAAGAGAACGAACCACATGTCCTAGTTGTTCCTCCTTGGGTGACTAGCGACTTTCCATCGCATCTTTAAGTATATACTCATGCTGCAGTAGCTCCACCTTCTGGGCAATATCTCGTCATTTGCAGCAACAACTGGCTCATTCGTCTGTATGCTGAACAGCACCTCAATCATCATGAATAAGCGATATATCAATGGTCATCACATTCTGGCTGGCCTCTAGCAGTAGACTGATCCTTTGGTATTGATCTGCACATCCGAGAAATCTCATAAAAGTGATCTGTCAAACGCATCGTAGCGCGAAAAAACAAATAAACGACGCCTCTATACGCAATCGTACGTCTCTGGAATCATGCCCTGGTCAGTCCTCGTCCATGACGAGCTCGTGCTGACCGCGGCTCTAGCCGTAGCTCTCTCTGCCCGTGTAATCGTGGCAGCAAAATCATAACCAGTACCGATGAGGATAGATCATAGGAATGAATATAATACTGTGCAAGGAAATGTACATTCTAAGGTTTCTTAAGCGGAGTAGCGTATCGTAAGTATGCCGTGGAATATACGTACGATATGTCACTCTACTCAAGCTACCTACGCCATCAACCAAGGGTCATCCTACGTGATGAAAGTTCAAGTATAATACCCCCTCGACTAAGTCTAAGTTCCGTAAAGTCAAGCCTAAGTTCCGTATATATATGTCGCTCTAGGCTCCGCATAGTCAAACTTAGACTTGGACCAAGGTTAACCTAGCACTCTGATACCAACTTTGTCACGACCCGAAATAGCACGTGACTGGCACATGAATCATATGAAGTTTATAGGACCCCATCTAATTCAAGTAAGCCAAAAGCCCATAAATCTAAAACCATTTTAAGGAGTAAATAAAGAAAACTAGTTTTAAGAAGTGAAGAAAACACGTTTTTATAAACAAGGTTTTTAAGTAAGTAAGCCGAATATGCATTTTTAAAATCTCTAGTCTTTTCTGAAAATTTCGGCAGAGTTTCCTTTGTAAATACTTGCCCCGAACGGGGTACAACAAGAATAATATATATGCAATGATAAAATGCATCCCCAAGCGGGAGCTAGCTCTTCGTCAATCGACGGTCACAACCACGCAAGCAGTAATATACAACGCCGAAGGGCGAGAATCAAAACTCAAAAGGAAACTCAAAATCAGCATGAAAACCACAATACTACAACGCGCGACTCTAAGGTCGAAATAATACACAACTGGTTTTCTAAGTCTGAAACAATATACAAGTTTGGTCGATGGAATTACTAGATACAACTGAATAATACATATACAATGGTGGTTCTGATGCAAAAGAACCCACCTACCAAAGCAAATCATCCGTAAGGGAAGCAGTGTGCTAAAAAAGCCACAATGGAACCTGTACGGCAAAACCTGCAAGAAACTGTGGCACAACGGGGGTGAGTTACCAACTCGTGAATAGAAAACATCACAGAGCAGAAATCGTATGTATGACACAATCCTAGGCCAATGCGATCAGATATATATATATAAACCTCAATGAATAAGTCTGAAGCATGATAAGGTGGCAATGTAACATCTATACATGAGTGTAGTGCCAGGTGTAGGGTTCCTAGGCACACTAATGAAGTCTCACAAGGCATCAACCATGCCAATTTCAAATTTTACAAATGCTGAGAAACCCTAATACGGATCGTTAACTAGAATTTTAGGCGAAACATGCAACTAGTTAACAATTTAACTAAGTGAACGGAAATACAACCTTTGTAGATCTGGTCCTCCACCTCCATAGCTCCATGATGAAGTCTCCTTGCTGTCCAAATCGAATCCCGGGCTCTAGCGTCGGCTTCATCGGAGAAATGGGCGGGCTAGGTCGTCGACTTCGATGCCGAAGATGATCTACGTCGAGGCATCACAAGATCAAGCTCCCACTTCACCAAGTCATGAAACTTGTGAAGAAAACACCCTATACTACTTGGCAAGAGGTAGAGAATGAAGAAATAGGAAGTGGGTTCACTTTAGAATTGGATTTCTCACTCTTTTCATCAAGTCACCATTGATGGTTGCAAGCTTCTTCATCTTGAAGAAGAAGAAGAAGAAGATAAAAATATGATTAGAATTATCTTTAAAAAGAAAATAAAGAGAATACTTATCATATATCAACCATAGTTAGGTGTAGAGAATAAACTAGGATTAGGTTGAATGGTTAGGGTTAAGCATGAAACAAAAATGGTGGACTTCTTCAAAGCTTCATGAAGCTTCAACTACAAAACAAAGCAAGCCACCATTTCTCTTTTATGCCAAATAAATTGTAGCGTCTTGAAAAGTCGTTTTGGTGTTTTCCTGAAATTCGGTGAAAATTCGGTATTTTTCCGAAAACCGTCTTTCTCGATATTTTGCAGTTTAGGGCTAATTATACCTTAAATGGATAGGTAATTACTTGTTTTTAGTAGCTAATGAGTTAATTATGAAATTTTGGTCATTTAAAAAATTTTCCCTATTTTTCAATTTTTTAATATTATTTTAAGCCGGTAAGAAAATACATTAAATAAGCGATAAATACAAATTTTTCCGGGCTAATTTTAATCTCTAAAATTATGATAATTATAATCTAGTGATAACATGAATTTTTAGTAATTTATTTTGATTTTTAACAAATTTTTATGTTATGAAACGAATTTATTGAATTTTGAGCTAAAACTTGCAATTTTTGAGTTGTAGGGGGCCTTTTTGCATAAAATTTTTTTTGTAAAACCCCTCTCTCTTTTTCCTCAGCCCTAGGACAGCCGCACCTTGTGTGATACCAGAAAATTCTGATCTCTTTTCTTTAGTTGCTTTCTTGAGTGATTTAAGGGTTTTTTTGGATTTATTTTAATTAAAATGAATAAAGTAAGGTGCATTTGACTTTGTGGACTTGACCCATGACCTTCCCCACTTGCCCACACCCTCCCCCATTCCTCCTCTGGCCGAAAATCCTGCACACCCTCTTCTTCCTCTCTTTTCTTTTCATTTTCTTCAATTTCTTCAAGAAAATACATCAAAATCCATGATTTAATTCAAAAATCCAAACAAAATCCTTAAGCTATCATTATCCTTAGCCATTCTTGCTTGGATCTTGGTGTTGAGGCCATCATTTGGAGCAAAATTTTCTTGCTTGATCTATAGATCAAGAGGTATAATTTCTATCATGTTAAATTCTTTTGTTTAAGTTCTTATGTTAGATGGTTTAGTGTTAATTTAGTGTAGTTTAATCTAGTTTCTTAGGTTTTGCTTGAAAATTTTAGCTAGGGTTTTGAAGCCATAATACTTAATTAGATTGTTTTATAGTTAATCTAGTGGTTAATTAACTAATCCATATAGTTATCTTGTTGATGTAGTTTTCAATTATGCTAATTTGATTAAATTTAGAAGTGTGAAATTGCTTTTTAGGATTTTCAAGAGAGGGTTTATGTTTAGTAGTGGTTTGTGAAACATGATTAGTGAGTGGATTAAGTTTTAGAAAACATTATTTAGTTGATTGAACCTAAATTTTTATCTAGTGTTTTGCTAACCTAACCTAAGAGGTTAATTTTCTTAAGTGGGCTTTGGTAGTGTTAAATTAAGCTTTCAAGTGTGGAAATGGATTTGGAAATTGCTAGGTTATGAATTCAAGAATTAGTGGTTATGGAAAATAGGATTGGAATCATTACTTTTGTGTTGTAATTAGTGTTTGTAGATTGCTTGTAGGGTGCTTGGGTAATTATGCTTTATTGTGGTCGTTTTGTCGCAAATCGGCGATTTTTGCACCGATTTTGGGACGCAATGCTTACTAGTTTTGTATATAAATTATGTGATGATTTATTTTTGATATCTTGATGATTGTAATGGCTTGTCCTGCGACTTTTAGGATGCGTGAGTGCGGTTTTTGGGTAGTCGGGTTTTAGTTTTGCCGGGCGACCAAATCGGCGTTTTTCGGCAGTTTTTGCGATTTTCGCGTGTGTCCGCGCACCTTGTGCACGTTGTACCTAGCTAGCGAAGTTTAGTAGTTTCGTTGGGGTTTTGCGTCGTTCTTGATATGTAACCTTATATTTGGTATTGATGTAAATTCCAGGTTCGGTCGCGGAGACGTCAGACGCGGCGCGAAAGGGAAAGGCGGTGATTGGACACAGCTAGCCAGGGATCCAGGTGAGTAGATGTAACATCTACGGGGGACTATCGTTGGATGGCGCAAGCAGCCCGATAGTTTTAGTAACTTACAAATCCTTAGTAATGTTAGTAATTAGGGGTGAAATACTTAACTGACTAATTGCTGCATCCATGCATTATATTGACATACCTATACGAAACCATTTCATAGGACACCTGCACCATTACCAGGGTTTTATATGCAGCACGAGCACTATTCATGTTTACACACACACCCTGGTAATTGCCATGCCACCACACTAGATAACTTTTAAATTGAAACCTTTTACTAATTGATACTTAAACTGGTACTATTGCCTTTAATTCCTTAAAAATGAAACCGTAGTATTGCTATTCATGTGCATGTACTTCATCATATTAATTGTTCATGCTTAATACATTAATCACACATCGCGACTTGATTATTGATATCATACGCATTCATTATCATTGATATATGCACTTATGAGGATTTCTTGAGATTTTATGATATTGCTGGATTTCGGGGGAAAACCGCAAAATTTCTAAACTTATTATATTTTAAAATATGTAAAAATTGCGGTTTTCTAGTGATGTAAGTGTCGTCCACCATGAGTTTGCTGTGGATTTGGAAATCCGTGTCGAGGAGTGGAGGAACCGGCACGGGTACATGGTGGGCCCGGTAAGGTACCCCGGGGCAAGAGGAATGTGGTGATGACGTTGAGCCTGGCAGGGGACGGATTACCTACCGGTGACTGTTTGGGACGGCGGATATCCAGAGGATACCGACCGTGGCCGCTAGATGATGAGATATTGATATTTGAGATGGGTCAGCCGGACGGCTGAGGCCAGAGATACATTTATGAGATTTGAGACAGCTTTTGGGTGTCGTTGCTGGACACCGATTTTCGTCGATTCATTGACATTATGCTGGCATTCTAAAAGAGTTTCAAAAACAAAAAGAGATAAAATATTTCTTATATATACATATTGAGACCTCAGATATTCATGTTGCATACATATTCGTACACTGACGTTGTATACACACCTGCTAGTGCATCCAGTCATACCTATATTATAGATGCTAGGATGCTTGTGTGCATGCTTACGATAGCCTTTGTAGATGTTATTTATTACTCACGAGTTGGCAACTCACCCCCGTTGTGCCACAGTCTTTTGCAGGTCCGCTCCGTCAGTTCAGTAGCGGCGGGCGCACTTGTCTTTTGCCTCTTTTGCCTGAGCTCGAGATTTGCTCATAGGTGGGTTATGTTATTATTTTTGTACCACTTGTATATTCTTTGTATCTAGTGTACTCCATCTACTGTTTCTACCAGTTTTATTGTATATTGACCTAGAGATGAGACTGTGAGGTTTGGGGACTTTTATGCTGTATTTTGGGGTCGAGCTCACTTGAGCCGACATGCTACTTTTTCATGCTTCCTTATGCTTTATTATGATTATTATGCTTGCTGTCATTTACATTGCGTGGGATTTGTGGCCGTCTTTTGGCGAAGAGCTAGCTCCCGCTTGGGGATGCCCTATTTTGTTGGATTCATGTATATATTTTGTTGTACCCATTTTTGGGGGTCAGTATTTACAAAGGAGACTCTGCCGAAATTTTCGGGAAAAATTGGTATTGTTTTTAAAAAGGGTTTTACATGACTTATTTGATAACTTGCTTTCAAATGATTGGGTTTTCTTCACTCTTTTGCTTCATTGGTTTTGTTTTCTGGGCTTTGGCTTACTTATTTTACGGACGCCTTTAGACGTTTCGTAAACTTAAGTGCCAGTCACGTTCCGTACCCTGCGGGTCGTGACATAAATAAATAAATAAATGAATAAATAAATAAAAACAAAACCCTAACCATTACATAACCATGGTTTAATCTAAACATACACCCAAACATGCATGTATCATCAAACATGGTACAAGCAAGTGCACAAAAAATATATCACATATACAATGTGCACACCAAGTGAGAAAATCCATCTTAAGTGAACCGATACTAGTTAATGCAAAGTAATATATCAAATATATAATTATACATTAAATCATTAAATCAACACATGATTTAACGATCCGGTCATATCGCATATAACCGACCAATATCCAATGTATCGGCTTATCGAATCAATCCTCGATTCGATAACTAGGTTATATCGCATACAACCATTCGATACATTCATCGCGAGAATAGAATACGGTATCACATACACGCATTATTCTCGGTCCCGCACATATCTCATATGCGCTCCTATTTCGTTTCGCTTGAGCCAGGAAACCTCTGTGTAGGACTCTAAAGACTCGTCAATACGCCGGTAGCAGGTGATGATCATATCAAACACCCACAAGCCGCAAGCGGTCTGCTAAACGTAACGGCCACCCGGGTATTGAGCGATCAGAAGATCGACAAGCAAGCCCGCTCACACTCCTGTGAATCCAACCAGTAACACTTACCGTACAGTCCGGTCTTTTCGTCTGATATGTCGCATATCTCGCCTAGGGGTGGTAAACGTCAGACCCCAATAGCTCGATAAGTCGTGTCGATATGAGGTCTATAACAGTCCGAGAAACTACAGGTAACACTTACCAGTAAATCTCAGCAACCCTGGCCAGGGATTTCCGGTTATAACCAATCGAACACAGCGCAACATCAACCCCCTATACCGGGAGAGACGAATCCCCTCCTATCGCTCATTGCCTCCATGTGACTCGGGACTGTACCCAAAAACCACCGTTTTGCACGCCCTCTTGGACGTGGTAAGGTGGAAATCAAAGCACAGTAGGAACCACACAAGACTCTATGACGATCTCGGGTCAACAGACTACTATATACCAGTGTCACCAGAGAACTGCCATCTGACGTAAGGTATAATACCATCTGGGAGTTCTCGGCGAGTCCGTCTAGTGTACCCAGTCTCCACTGAGCACCCGTATATCATCTCTGATGTCAAAACACCAATGGATATGGGATCATCCATCGCCCATCTGTATGGGTCGAGAAGGTATACGCTAGTCTACTCTGGTATATCGATGCCCCGTCTCGATACACCCACGACTAGGGACCTTGAAGGATGTACTTTTGGATTACCATGTCCCCACTAGTATGATCCGCATCGTAGTCCAGGTAGTCAAGTACACATCCTAAGGGCTTTACCAACATGTATCAGAGAGACAATCAGTATACACGTTAATGTAAAGAGCAACCAGATAGCATACTATCATGTCGAGCAAGAAAGTCCTCCCTATATATGTCCAAGCACCCACTACAATATACATCCTATGTATAATAATGGCCTCTAGGGCATACATATAACTAACAATCTCCTACTTGCACTAGGGCCATCTGATAGCAGTGGTTGTAGTATCTCATACTCAACCATCCCATAAAAGTCTCTCTCTGGGAAAAGGCCTTTGTGAGTGGATCCGCCGTGTTGTCCTCTACGTCTACTTTCCTAACCTCGATCCCTTGGAGATCAAGCATCTCCATGATCTGGTGATACTGCCTTAGAATATGTCTGGATCACTGATGGGACGGACGTTCCTTGGCATAAGCCACAACTCCATTGTCACACAATGGGAGGAACTTAGTTCATCTCATGAACAAATATACATCCAGACTGCCTCTTTGGTAGCATCTTAAGTAGCGATGTATCGAGCCTTTATCGTCTAGTATGCCACGGTATCTAGCTTGGAACTCTTCCAACATACCGTCCCTTCACTGAGGGTAAAGACAATGCCTGTGACTGACTTTCAGTCGTCCTTATCACCCTGGAACCCTTCCAGTGATTCTCCCCAGGATCGGTTGATACCATCTCACTACAACTAGTGAGAATCCTAACATCCAATTAGATCTATCTCATAGATCCAAAACCCAGGATTTAGGAGGTATTACTTTGATCCTATATGGAGAATCATTGTGATAAGCGGAGATTGATCGAGTGTAGCATAGGAAACTCCTTCCCTATCAAGAGTATGTTATCCACGTACTCTACGAGGATCATCATCATACTCCCTACTACCTTTTTGTATATACAAGGTTCATCTACCATTTTGATGATGTCAAACTGTTTGACTAACACATCAAAACAGATGTTCCAACTCCGCGATACCTTCTTTATCCTATAAAGCATCTTGTACACGTTTCCGCTGCTCCCACTGTCTACGAAGCCCTCTGGCTGTGTTCTTATAGACTCTCTCTTCTAAAACATCATTTAGAAAAGCAGTCATGACACCCAACCGCCAGATATCGTAGTCATGGTATGTAGCCGTGGCAAGTAGGATCTGGATGGACTTAAGCATAGCCACTTGAAAAGGTTTCATCATTATCCATGCCTGGTCGATGACGAAAAGCTTTAACAAGTCTAGCTTTGAAAGTCTCAACTTTCCATCTACACCAAGTAATCTTCTCAAGATATACTTGATCCTGATGGGGATTTAACCCTTCAGATATAGCAACCAAAGTCCATACTTTGCTGGTGTATAAGGATTCCATCTCAAATCGCTAAGCATCCAGCCATTCTTACAGAGTCCCACTCCTGATGGCCAGCTCGAAACTAGTTGGGTCATCATCTCATGATGCAATCCTCGCTCCCACTGTCATAGAGAAACCGAAGTATCTCTCAGGTGGGTGAGGAACCCTACTAGATCGTCGGAGAGGCTGAGGTTCGTTGGTAACTATTGAATCCTTTGGTTTCATCAAATCATTTGCTGTAGTTTGTATAGCTGCAACCTTTCCAGTTCTACATTACAGACCTCACCTCGAGCTTGTCCGGATTTTGCTTTTCAGACATAGGCTGGACAACCCCAAATCTTAACTAACTTAAGAGATGGGTTCTTCCCTTATCATATCAAATATGAAGTGGTAGGCAACTGATTTGATTTGAACCCTATTCAATAGGTATGCAGCTTCTCAAGTGCATAACTCCCAAAAAGGAAATAGGTAACTCAGTAGTACTCATCATAGAGCACACCTTATCATATAGGGTGAGATTTCTCCGCCCCGATATACCATCGTGCTATGGTGTATACGGAGGAGTAATGCTGAGAGAGAATCCCATTCTCCTTTAGAATAGTTCAAGAATTCCGTGCTCAAGTATTCTCTTCTTTGATCACATCAAATGACATAATACTTATACTCTTTTTGGTTCTCTACTTCTAACTTATATTCCGTGAATATCTCAAAAGGTTCTGACTTGTGTTTCAACAGGAACATATGTCTGAATCTTGAGAGATCATCAGAGAATGTAATGAAGTACAAAGAACTGGTCTTGGCATATGTAGACAGGGGACCTACATACATCAACATGTATCATCCCAAGAGTTGTCTAACTCTTTCTCTGTTTCCAATAAACAAAGCTATGGTCATCTAATCTTTGTGACATGACTGGCAAGTTTCACAAGATGTAAATTCAAAATGATTTAAATGTGCATCTAAAATGTAACTTCAGCCAGTCGGGTCGCATTGATATGACCTAGTCTACAATGCCTCAAGAAGAATTCGTTCATTTCTGAACTCTTCCTCTTGTGTGTGTTCCGTATACTAAGAACTGTAGTTTGATTTAGAACATCAATGCTTTTAGATATCGTGTCTGAACCGATCAACTTTTGATATAGGAAATGTTCAAAACATTATCCAACAATACAAAATTATATCCTTCTTTAATATTAAAGAGACTGATATGATTTTGTATATCAGGTTCGGTATCTAATAACATTCGTTCAGAATCAATGTATTTGGAATACAGGGTGACAGTGACTAACAGACTTGGCTGCAACACTTGCCCCGTTTTCTGTCTCATGAAACTTATCACCCGTTCTCAGTTTTTCTACCTTTTTGCAGCCCTATGTAACAGATTACATATCTGGGATCCTGATCCGGTATCATATACCCAGGATGCGGAGGATACTGAGAAACAGTTCTTTGTAACGAACACACCCGAAGATGATGCATCAGCATGCACTCTCTTCGTTTGGGCGGCACGGGAATTCTGGTAATCCCCAATTTCCTGCTCTGTCTTATAACAATTATAAGTTGGAGCGGGACCAATGTTCCCCAGCTCAGTATAACAAGCGGGTTCGGTCAATATTCCGTATTATTATCTTGATTAAGATGTGATATGGTCGCTACCTGGAGAGAGAGAGAAGAAAACACTCAGCGTGCGCTCTTTCAAGAATAGATTGGTTATTATTTTATCTAATCAGGATGGCTCCCACTGTTTTTTATCAAATCTTCCTTCAAAACCTAAAAGGAAAGACTAGCCGGGATTAATTACACGCTACAAGTTCGCCAATCTTTCAGCCAGGCCAGTGTCGGTACTTTGAGGGAGGTCCCCCGTGCTTTCGCATGAACCTAATTAATGTAAACCTCGTTTTTCCAGAGGCGTAACCCCGTTGACACCTTTCTAGACACCTACTTGATCGGCTAATTGTAATGTGTAAAACTTTCCCAGGAGTAACTCTTACTCGCAGCGGGTATCGGGATCCAACTATCTCATAGAAGGTATGCAATCTCATTGCAAAATTCAACACTTGAAATTCCCGATAATATTTTGCCCCTAGCAGCTATATGACCTTAACATAGTCAACAAATCATAAGTGCTAGTCAAGTTCAACCCGTCATTTCCCGATTGAATTAAACCCACCCGCACGACCCTTAACATAGTCAACAAAGTCGCACAACTACCCTAATCCAATCGCATCATATGCTTATACAGATAAGCACTAATTAGCTACTGCACACTACGCCTTAACGTAGTCAACAAACGTAGCACGAATACTAACTAGTACTTATCTGAAATGACGGAGGGCTACGACAGGTTTTTCTGAAAACCTATTACGTAATGAACTTGATATCGTTGTAGAATCAAATGATTTTAAAAATGGAGTGCTTTTGAGGCTTTTCTAGTTTTGCTAAAGGAGTCACTCCCGGTGAAGGGATCGTCGGTCGTTTCCTCTTCGAATGAGGTGCGGGATATATCATATATATCACTGTGCAAAGCAGAACTCTTAAAAGCAATCAAAAGACAAACCGAGTGTGTAGCATCTGCCAGTTATTGCTAAAGGAGTCACTCCTGGTGAAGGGATCTCGGTCCTTTCCTCATCGAATAAGGTGCAGGATATATCATATATACCGCTGTGCAAAGCAAGAACTGTAGCTACCTGTTTTATTTTTGAAATTCGATTCTACAACATCTTAGGTTTCTTTTTATTTCATTAATCACATTAATGAAGTCCCATCATTTAAGTACCTAAACATCACAGATAAATACGACGTACACTTATGCCATCCGCATTCGCCTCGATGTCCCCTCATGCACCGTTAGGTTAGGTAACTAACGGCAGAGCGAGGCAGGGCTAGCGCGGGTGTAAAACATAAGTAACGTCTATATAATATATCATATATACTATATACAGTATCTATCACAGAACATCACATGATCACATCACAGATATCGCAGCAGAAGAAACATATGAAATATTGGATATACTAGGACGTCCGTGTTTTCAATACGAGCCAGTATAAAACACGGATTCCACGGTCGCGATGAATAGCCAAACCCACACCCCTAGACCCCTACGAGAGCGGCAAGCAACCTTACCAATTCTGGAGTTAGGAGACCCAGACTCGACTCCTCGAGTTGGTCTCCCACTGGACTCCAGAACCCGGTTACTTGTGCCCTCCTCCTTGGGTCTATCCTAGTGCGGAAAAGTAAATAATATACAAAAGGTGACATCTTCCGCAACCTGGAAGTGCCCCAATAAAAGAATATTACATACAAGTTTTTACATGAATGAAAATGTAAAACACTCATCTCACATAAAAAACCCCCGGCTATTCAAACACGACGATCTAATATAAAATATCCAGCAACACATAACATCACATGTCATCAACGTAAGTAAATATGCGCATCCCAATTGTCGTTGACATATAGCAACGAAACCGGCGATAGCACATATTACACTTACGGTCACAGAAAAGAAAGAGTAAAACTACAACAGTTGGAATCCGCAACCTCCTTAGACATCGCATGCCTAAACCAATGAATTCCTTAGACATCACATGCCTAACAATTATAAACCCCGCATTTTAGTCTCATTATCGAAAACTCTTTTCAATATGAAGTCGGGCAATTCAACAAGATTCCCGACATCCTGATCGAATGCTCGTCGCAAACTTTAGTAGGCGGCCGCATCCCCGATACCGTCGACGAAGTGCACCAAGGTGGAACACCGCTATCGCGAGCACCCGAACGGATGCTTTCGGCGACGGGGTTCTCCTACAGTCACTTGGTCGGGGCTATGGAGCGAGGCTGTCTATTAAGTTTACCCGGCGAGTATTCGCGTACGCTACGTGATTGCGACGGACTTTTGATCACATCAAAATTCCGTGGCAACCGATCAAGTGAGACTAAAGTGCTATGTTTATAACATTCATACAGTTATCTCATAACTTCTTGTGAATTCCAATTGCTGTATCCTATTCCAGATAAATAGAAAATGTTAAACTTTCCGATCGAACATTCAAACACCCAAGTTTTCCCGAAACAGCTCAACACATGAAACAAGTTTTAAAACATCCAGTTCATGCCTCAGTACCAACGGTCCAGCCGTAGAAGGGTCAAGCCAACGCCTCACATGTGGCACGCCGTACTGCCCCAAACCCGAAGGTTCAAAGGGAAGTTCAAGACGGTCACATAATCGAGTTAAGGTTTGTTGTCTTCTAGAGGGTCCATCGCATTACTTGCACTACTTAGAACGTTATTAAACCACGGAAAGATCCAACACTTGGAAATTTCCCGACAGGGGAAAAAGTGGGTATTTATATCCGGTCGAACTTTTTAACATATTCAAAAATTATCCGGAAAACACATAGACAAGATTAGACAATCCGATCGAATCTACGAACTCCCAATACAACCCAGAATATTCAACTCTTGAATAAATATTAAAAAATCCTAGAAAATACAGCAAACAAAATAAGACATTACTGTGCAAACAGTGTTTCAAGAAGAGATATTTTGGCCGCGGAACCGCCGCAGAAGCCAGGCCTCTGCCGTGGTTCAGCCGCACTTTAGCAGTAACTTTTAATAATTTTTGCACCGTAGTTCTTGTAATTTCCTTCTGAATTTTTAAAGAATTTTTAATCTGGAAAAAACCCAGTTTTATAAAAAAGTCCAGAGAGCATTTTGGAATTGGGGTTTCGGTTCGATCGGACTTCAAACTCCGTCTACGCATCGCCTAAGGCTCTAGCTAGGCTCTGATAACACTGTAGGGTTCCTAGGCACACTAATGAGGTCTCACAAGGCATCAACCATGCCAATTTCATATTTTACAAGTGCCGAGAAACCCTAATACGGATCGTTAACAAGAATTTTAGGCGAAACTTGCAACTAGTTAACAACTTAACTAAGTGAACGAAAATACAACCTTTGTAGATTCGGTCCTCTACCTCCATAGCTCCATGATGAAGTCTCCTTGTTGTCCAAATCGAATCTCGGGCTCTAGCATCGGCTTCATCGGAGAAATGGGCGGGCTAGGTCGTCGACTTCGATGCCGAAGATGATCTACGTCGAGGCATCACAAGATCAAGCTCCCACTTCACCAATTCATGAAACTTGTGAAGAAAACACCCTATACTACTTGGCAAGAGGTAGAGGATGAAGAAATAGGAAGTGGGTTCACTTTAGAATTGGATTTCTCACTCTTTTCATCAAGTCACCATTGATGGTTGCAAGCTTCTTCATCTTGAAGAAGAAGAAGAAGAAGATAAAAATATGATTAGAATTATCTTTAAAAAGAAAATAAAGAGAATACTTATCATATATCAACCATAGTTAGGTGTAGAGAATAAACTAGGATTAGGTTGAATGGTTAGGGTTAAGCATGAAACAAAAATGGTGGACTTTTTCAAAGCTTCATGAAGCTTCAACTACAAAACAAAGCAAGCCACCATTTCTCTTTTATGCCAAATAAATAAATAAATAAATGAATAAATAAATAAAAACAAAACCCCAACCATTACATAACCATGGTTTAATCTAAACATACACCCAAACATGCATGTATCATCAAACATGGTACAAGCAAGTGCACAAAAAATATATCACATATACAATGTGCACACCAAGTGAGAAAATCCATCTTAAGTGAACCGATACTAGTTAATGCAAAGTAATATATCAAATATATAATTATACATTAAATCATTAAATCAACACTTGATTTAACGATCCGGTCATATCGCATATAACCGACCAATATCCAATGTATCGGCTTATCGAATCAATCCTCGATTCGATAACTAGGTTATATCGCATACAACCATTCGATACATTCATCGCGAGAATAGAATACGGTATCACATACACGCATTATTCTCGGTCCCGCACATATCTCATATGCGCTCCTAGTTCGTTTCGCTTGAGCCAGGAAACCTCTGTGTAGGACTCTAAAGACTCGTCAATATGCCGGTAGCAGGTGATGATCATATCAAACACCCACAAGCCGCAAGCGGTCTGCTAAACGTAACAGCCACCCGGGTATTGAGCGATCAGAAGATCGACGAGCAAGCCCGCTCACACTCCTGTGAATCCAACCAGTAACACTTACCATACAGTCCGGTCTGTTCGTCTGATATGTCGCATATCTCGCCTAGGGGTGGTAAACGTCAGACCCCAATAGCTCGATAAGTCGTGTCGATATGAGGTCTATAACAGTCCGAGAAACTACAGGTAACACTTACCAGTAAATCTCAGCAACCCTGGCCAGGGATTTCCGGTTATAGCCAATCGAACACAGCGCAACATCAACCCCCTATACCGGGAGAGACGAATCCCCTCCTATCGCTCATTGCCTCCATGTGACTCGGGACTGTACCCAAAAACCACCGTTTTGCACGCCCTCTTGGACGTGGTAAGGTGGAAATCAAAGCACAGTGGGAACCACACAAGACTCTATGACGATCTCGGGTCAACAGACTACTCTGTACCAGTGTCACCAGAGAACTGCCATCTGACGTAAGGTATAATACCATCTCGGAGTTCTCGGCGAGTCCGTCCAGTGTACCCAGTCTCCACTGAGCACCCGTATATCATCTCTGATGTCAAAACACCAATGGATATGGGATCATCCATCGCCCATCTGTATGGGTCGAGAAGGTATACGCTAGTCTACTCTGGTATATCGATGCCCCGTCTCGATACACCCACGACTAGGGACCTTGAAGGATGTACTTTTGGACTACCATGTCCCCACTAGTATGATCCGCATCGTAGTCCAGGTAGTTAAGTACACATCCTAAGGGCTTTACCAACATGTATCGGAGAGACATTCAGTATACACGTTAAGGTAAAGAGCAACCAGATAGCATACTATCATGTCGAGCAAGAAAGTCCTCCCTATATATGTCCAAGCACCCACTATAATATACATCCTATGTATAGTAATGGCCTCTAGGGCATACATATAACTAACACCAGGTGCTCGTGCCAGTGCCTCAGGTAATAACATATCATAAATATGAGGTATGATCAATGTCGACTATATCATAAAGTCTATGAATATGTGGATATCATCCAACTGTGTGATCAATACCGTCAATGTCAATATATGTAGGTGGAAATCGTCCACGTGTCACCCAATGACAATAAGCATCATGCATGTAAATATCGTAAACATATGCATGGAAGTATGAGGATGTAAATCAACATGTGTCGCTCGCGACATATCAAAATCGTGGAACCTGAGTGTCAAGCATCGACACTCGAAAACATCATGAAACCTGTGCCTAGCATCGGCACATAAATCCTCATATACATAGGGCTCCGTCAGTCCGGATCGCCCCACGGGCTCCGTCAGTCCGGATCGGCCCATATCATCTCACGACTCCGGTCGGTATCCTCCGGATATCCGCCGGGCCTAAATACTATCACCGGTAGGTACTCGCCACCCTGCCACGCTCATCGTCTGCTCCACGAAAAACATTTCTCGCCCCGGGGAACTATACTGGGTCCACCATGTACCCGCAATCGGCCCCATCCAGCTCCTCGATTCGGGTTCACATGTCACACGTCTCAGAACCGAGAAAACGCATGGTGGACGCACTGAAATATCATATCAAGGGAAACCAGGTTTTTAAAACAATACATATTCTCGTTTGAAATAACCACGGTTCCAAAATCCAGAAATCTCATGAAAACAAATATCTCAATGCGTATAATTATAATCATGATGTATGCGACATATAAAGGAAATGTAAGCATATCAGTATATCATGAAAGGATATATCCTGATGCAACAATCCTACTGTGTAGTGACATGGCAATTATCGATGATGAAGCGTGTGAGCCAGCAAGCAGGTGTACGTAGAACATATGCATCATCGATAATGGTGCTAGTGTCCTAACAACATGGTTTTAATATAACAATAAACATATTTAAACATGCAATGCGTTCTATAAGCAAGAATATGCGGCAATGAATAATAAACACAACAGTGCAGTATCTACATCAATATATCTATGTCATACTGTTTTGCCGTTTGAAAGAAGAAGAATCGGGGTTTTTAGGAAAAATAAGGGCTGCGGTGTTTTTAAGAAAAGATGCGTCGTTTGAAAATATCCGTAGAATCCTTTTGCCTGTCTTTAAAATACTCCCGATTCATTAGTTTTGAAATAGGAATGACTCGGGTCTAGTCTAGCATCTACTATGCAATTACAGATCTAACTAATAAGCTAGTCGGGAGGGGTATAGAAACCACCTAAATCTGAGTCGATATATATATACATATAGTAGTCGGTGATCATGCCTCAATAGTATCACATACGATACAATATATCATATGACATTCTCGAGTCATGAGTGCGGATCTATCATCAATAAAGCTTGTACGGTAAATCAACGTACGGCATCCCAAATCTGGGTACAGGTCAATATCACATTTATCTCATCAATTAACCGGTATCCCTATCATTATATCTCATGATCTGGGGTACTGATCTATGTCTAGTACAAATCGATACCATCTATATAAATGCGTGTGTAAAACACAAGTCCAAAGGCCCGCTAAAATCTCATGTCGTATCCCAAATACGAATCACATTATATCACCGATCTCATGGCACTATGCCCAATCTCATCGACTCATCTCCAAATATCAACCACTATCAACATCATCCAGGTATAGGTATAACAAATAAGCATGTGTGTGCGTATGGGTGTAAACCAATTCTAGAGTTCGCAACTAGGAACTATACTAGTTTACGACTACACTCTAATCTAACCATAGTACACCTAATCTGATCTCAATTATCCATATCGCACCTAATGCTATCAAACATATATATAGTATATATATAGTATACTAAACCTCGAACTGCGGGGGTGCTATACGCCATCCACCCGACTTCCCCCGTAGATATAATCTACTCACCTTGCATCCTGCGTATCGGTGTCGGTGTCGACTTCATCTTCTTCCTCGTATGAAGCCCTCGAGAAGGTACCTACAAGGTAACACAATCGCAAAAGCATCTTAAAATCACATCGAGAAAACCAAACGACGCGCTAAGGCCTATAGGTTAGAACCTATGGACTACGTTTTCAAAACCATCAAACAACCCTCGATATCGTTGTACAAACGTCAAGCGATCGAGGTAAAACACAAATACGCAAATCCAGAATTCAAAATACGAGAAACGAGACTCCGAATCAAAACAACAACTTAGGAAAAAGATTCCAGATTCTACCCTAGGTCAAATCAGACAATTTTGCATATGCCAGGGGTCTAATTTACATGAATTAAAGCTACAGGACCAACATGAATCAAATTGGTGGGGCCCAGGCTGCAATTTGCGGCTATACAGATTAAATCTGCGGCCAGAAAGAGGATCCAGGGGCTGGGGTTTTGGTGGTAGCTTCCTAAGTGCCTGCATGTATCACTGTCCTTACAAAATAATTTTCAGAAGCTCCGGGTGATAGCAGATTCCATTTTAAATCCACATAATTCATAATTTTCCGATATCGGCTTTTCTAAATCTGTATTCTGGGGTTCTAGTCTCTGGTTTAGGTCTGAATTCTAGCACTAGGGGGTTTGTATGGCCTCTACTGAGCTAAATTACACATCATAACCCAAGGTTTCCCTAAACCCTAACTAGAGTTTTCAAAGTGCACCCAAACCACACGATATCGGTTCTAATCTAACATGGGGGTAAAAGTAATGGAAACACTATGCTTATAGTTCAGAAAATACCTCATTTGGCAACTCAAGAATTTTCTTGAGTTGCTCAAAGTCCTCAAAATCTTCTCTTTCTTGTTCCATGGGGTAGCTAGTGAGCTTGTGCGTCCTTTTTGTGAAGTGGGAATGAGGTTTCGAGTTGATTTCCATGGTGTTTTGGGGGATTTTGTGGAGTGGGAGAGGAGGGTGCAGCAGCAGCAGCAACAACAAAGGAGGGGAGAGGAAATGAGGGAAACAAATGATGAAGGGGGATGGCTCAAGACCAAGTCAAACACAATCCCTCACCTTTCTCTCTCATGCCCATGCCTACATATTCTATACTTTTCCTTTTCTTTTCTTTTCCTAATAAATCAACAACCATGCTATAAAATATGTAGGAAAGCCATGAAAAAAGTAACAAGTGTGAAAATGATACGGTGCATGTTTTGCACAAAACAAGCTAAAAATCCGATTAGCGATTTTAATCGCGATTAGCACTAAATTAGTATATAATTAATCATAAAAACTTAAAATTTGCATAATTCACATAAAACACCCTCTTTTAATAATTTCCATAATTTTCAAAAAAATTCCCAATTTATCGGTATTTAATTATACCGCCTTATTTAAAATATTCAATATTTTATTATTAAATTATAAAAATTCCCCAAAATAATATTTTATTTTTTTGAAATGTTACATGTGATGTTATGTGTTGCTGAGATATGATGTACAGGATCGTCGTGATTAAATGTCCTGGGTTTTTATGTGAGATAAGAGTTTTTATTTTCATTCGTGTAAAATTCATTGTATGTAATCTTCTTTTATTTGGGGCACTTCCGGGTTGAGAATGATATTACCATTGTTGTACATTATTTATTTTTCCTCATTAGGATAGACCCAAGGAGGGGAGCACAAGTGACCGGGTTCTAGGGTTCAGTGGCCATCTCGAGGAGTCGAGACCGGGTCTCCTAAACTCTAGAACTGGTAGGGTCATTTTCCACTCTCGTAGGGGTCTAGGGGTGTGGGTTAGCTATTCATCGCGACCGTGGAATCCGTATTTTCTATTGTTGGCTAAATACAAAATACGGACCTCCTAGTATATCCTATATTTTCATATATGTGCTTCTGCTGTTGATATTCTGTGATGTTATCACTTTATATGCTGAGACGAATGATGTATTATATATATGATATATAATAAACGTTGCTTATGTTTTGCATCCGCGCTAGTCCCGCCCCGCTATGCCGTTAGTTAAGTAACCTAACGGTACATAACGGGATATTGTGGCAAATGCGGATGGCATAAGCATACGTTATATTTTTGTTTCTTTTCTGTGATGGCTTAAGGACTTAAATGATGGGACTACATTAATGAGATTAATGTAGAGAAAAATGAAGCTAAAAGATGTTGTAGAATCGGATTTGAAACCTACTCGGCTTTTTTTTTTAATGAAAAAACAAGTTTTCAAAGTGCGGAGCTTTAGCCACTCCTTTTAAAACCATTAGATTCTACAATGATATCAAGTTCAAAGTGTTAGGTCCACGTTACCTCTCCCGGTACTTTCGGGGTGGCGGAATCGGTAAAACAAAATTTTTCCTAAGCATGGTAACATAGACCGAAAAGCCGGATCTTTGCTAAACAATACACTAGCAACCTAACTAGATAAATATATACTCGGTTAGGGGTTATACCTCAACTTGAAATCCTTCTCTTCTTGTTGTTCTTCTCCTTGCTTGCTCCGAGGCTTGATCCGGACTTTGGTCACCTCCGTGGCTTCCTTGAGTCGAAGACGATCCACCCGAGAGATGTATACCGAGCTCCACCTCGAGACGAGGTAACTAGGGCAAAGAGATTGCTAATCTAGAAGCCCTAGGTAGTGTAGAAGTGATAAAGCGATGGTTTTGTCTTTGTGGGATCATTATCTCTCAACACATGAGATCAAAAGATGAATCAAGAGGAGGAAGAAGAAGGAGGAGCTAGCAACCATGGTTCATTTCTTTTTTCTTCTCACTTGAAAAGGCAAGAGAGAGAATGAGAAAGAAATTATGAACTAAAGAAATTAACCATGGTTCCAATAATGCACTAAAACCATCATTACAAATCCTATCAAGATAAAGTTGATGGCTACATTGAAATGACCATTATCATAATTAAAATAGAAAAAGAAAAAGAAGAGAAGAGTGTAGATCCCTCTTGAAAGTCAATGGTCAACACGGTCAACCGGTCAACAAAGTCAAGAGAGGTCAACGGGGTCAAATGGTCAATGCAATTAGCCATCATAAAATTATCACTAAAAGGATTAGCAAATGATGTCCGCGGCTCATAATGGTTTTGACCAAACGAACTGTCAAAACCCTAATGAGCCTGCCACATAACGGTTTTGGCCGAACCAACTGCCAAAACCCTGATGAGGTACCTCCTCCTTCATCGCTCCGGAAAACTGTGCATACACACCTGCATCCGCATTCCGTAGAATGCGGATGCACAGAAGACAAAACAAATCCATCCGTGCAATACTAGGATCCGGCTTAAACCAAAGCCCACTAGTACTGCCTGCCCGAACACTACACGCACACAAGTGTACGTAAGTGATCGCAGCCCTGCCGTAAAACCATACGGCCTCTACACGTTTCGCTCAGTGCAGGGAAACTCTCTGTGTGGGTCTCTAAAGACTCGACACTACGCTGGCAGTGGGTTTATCTACAGACCGCAAGCGGCACTAGCTGTACGTAACGGTCCCCAGGTAGATGTCGATAAGAAGGCCGATGAGGTAAACCCATCCGAACTCCTACTGAGCCTGTATGTGACAATCTCCGTACAGTCCGGTCTGTTCGTCTGATACATCGCATGGCGGGCCTAGGGGGGCGGTAAACGTCAGTCCCCTAATAGCGGTACAAGTCATGTCGGAGTGAAGCCCATTACACTCTGAGATAACACTGGAAACCTACCAGTATATCTCGCTTGCCCTGGCCAGGGACTACTCGTGTAATGGCTCTCCTAGACACAGCGCGATGTCAACCCCCAATACCGGGAGAGACGAATCCTGTCTAACCGTCACTGCCTCCAAGTGCTTCGGGACTGCACCCAACTACTACCTGTTTGCACGACTCAGTAGAGCCGTGGTAGGGTAGTAATCAAAGAACAGTGGGAACACACTCGAGGCGAAGTGACAGTGTCAAGTCAGCGGACTAAGCTGTACTCATGTCACCTGGGAACTGATAACTGACGATAGGTATAATACCAACCATCAGTTCCCGATGAGTCCTGTCCAGTGTACTCGTAACCCAACGAGCACCCGCATACTATCTCAAGTACGACGTACTGACGGCTGTGGGACAGACCGTCTCCCGTACTGGGATGAGAAGCGCATATGCTAGTCTACTCCGGAGTATCGATGCCCTGTCTCGATAATCCCACGACCAGGGATGAGTATAAGGATGTGCTTGTGGATTACCCAGCCCCCACGAGTGTGATCGACATCACAACGCCGGTAATCAAGCAAAGATCCTAAGGGCTCTACTAATGCGTATAGGTGATATAATAAAGAAACACACATGTACACATTAAAGCAGAGACAAACCAAGTAGCATACTACTATATTGAGCAAGATTGTCTATACAACTGTGAATATCCCAAGCTTCCATCAAGTAATATACATACTAGTATGATACAGTAATGGCCTCTAGGGCATATACACTAACAATCTCCCACTTGCACTAAGGCCATGTACTGGCGTATCGAAGACCTATCATCTCGATCAGCCGCTCGAACTGAGTCTGGGGTAAGGCCTTCGTGAATAGGTCCGCTGTGCTGTCCTTTGTGTCCACTCTCCGCACCTCGATCTCCTGGCGATCAATGATCTCCCTGATCAGGTGATACCGCCTTAAGATGTGCCTGGATTTCTGATGGGACCTTGGTTCCTTTGCTAAAGCTATAGCCCCATTGTTATCGCAATATAAAGGTATTGGGTCAACAATCGACGGAACCACCTGAAGTTCACTAATGAACTTCTTCATCCAGACCGCCTCTTTTGCGGCATCGCTTGCAGCAATGTATTCAGCCTCCATCGTCGAGTCTGCGACGGTATCCTGTTTGGAACTCCTCCAACATACCGCCCCTTCGTTGAGGGTAAACACAAAACCCGAGACAGACTTGCTGTCATCTTTGTCACTGTGGAAGCTTGAATCGGTAAAGGACTCGACCCTGAGGTCTCCATTACCGTAAACCAGGAACATCTCCTTAGTCCTTCTCAGGTACTTGAGAATGTTCTTCACTGCTGTCCAGTGGTCCTCACCTGGGTCTGACTGATACCGGCTTACCGTGCTCAGCGCGTAAGCTACATCTGGTCTTGTACATAGCATCGCATACATTATAGATCCTACCGCCGAAGCGTAGGGTATAATGCTCATGCGAACCCTCTCCTCGTCAGTCTTAGGAGACATCTTCTTGGAGAGGGTAATTCCGTGCAATGCGGGTATGTTACCGCGCTTGGAATCCTCCATACTAAATCTCTTTAGTACGGTCTCTATGTACCTGGACTGCGAAAGTCCCAGTAGTCTCTTGGATCTATCTCTATAGATCTTGAGCCCCAGAATGTACGAGGCATCACCCAGGTCCTTCATGGAGAACCTTTGTGACAAAAATAGCTTGACCGATTGTAGCATAGGAATGTCATTTCCTATCAAAAGAATGTCGTCCACGTACAAGACTAGGAATACGACAGTTCGTCCTACAATCTTCTTATAAACACAGGGTTCATCTTCGTTCTTGATGAAATCAAATTCCTTGATTGCCTCATCAAAACAGATGTTCCAGCTCCGCGATGCCTGCTTTAATCCATAAATGGATTTAAGCAACTTGCACACCTTCCCGCTGCTCCCACTGTCTACGAAACCTTCTGGTTGATCCATGTAAACGCACTCTTCCAAAAAACCGTTTAGGAAAGCCGTTTTAACATCCATCTGCCAGATTTCATAGTCATGGAAGGCAGCAATGGCAAGTAGGATCCGAATGGATTTGAGCATAGCCACCGGAGAAAAAGTTTCATCATAGTCCAAACCAGGTCTTTGACGAAAACCTTTTGCAACGAGTCTAGCTTTATAGGTTTCCACCTGCCCATCTACACCAAGTTTCCTTTTGTAGATCCATTTGCATCCAACGGGTTTTACCCCAAGTGGAGCAATGTCCAAGGTCCACACTTTATTGGCGTACATGGACTCCATTTCGGATTGCATTGCTTCCTGCCACTTATCAGAGTCCCTACTGATAATGGCCTGCCTGAAACTGGTAGGGTCATCTTCTTCCAAGATGCAATCCTCTCGATCCCCGTCAATGAGAAAACCGTAGTATCTCTCGGGCGGATGAGAAATCCTACCAGATCTGCGGAGTGGCTGAGGTTCGTCTGGGGTTATTGAATTCTGAGGTTCTGTCAAATCTTCAGTTTCATTTTGTGGTCGCTGAATTTCTTCCAGTTCTACCGAACTCCCACTTGTTTCTTTTGCAAGAAATTGCCACTCTAAAAAGGTGGCGTGGCGAGAGACAAACACCTTCTGTTCCTTGGTGTGGTAGAACAGATATCCTGTGGAGTTCTTAGGATATCCCATAAATTTACATAGAACTGAACGTGCCTGAAGTTTGTTCGGATTTTGTACTTTTACATAGGCCGGACAACCCCATGTCTTTATACGTTTAAGATACGGCTTTTTACCATTCCATATCTCGAACGGTGTTTTAGGCACAGATTTAGACGGAACATCGTTCAATAGATATGCTGCTGTCAACAGCACATGCCCCCAAAATGAAAGAGGTAACTCGGCATTACTCATCATGGAGCGAACCATATCCAGTAGGGTACGATTCCTCCGCTCCAATACACCGTTGTGCTGTGGTGTATAGGGAGGAGTGAGCTGAGAGAGAATACCATTCTCTTTTAAGTAATCTAGGAATTCCGTGCTTAAGTACTCCCCTCCTCTATCAGACCGGAGGATCTTGATACTTTTGCCAGTCTTGTTCTCTACTTCGTTTCTGAATTCCTTGAATTTCTCAAAAGCTTCAGATTTGTGTTTCATCAGATACACATATCCGAACCTATAGAGATCGTCAGTGAATGTGATGAAGTACGAGAACCCACCCCTTGCATGTATAGACATCGGACCACATACATCACTATGTACGAGTCCCAAGAGCTCTGCTGCTCTTTCTCCATGTCCGGTGAACGGAGATTTGGTCATCTTCCCTTTGAGACAAGACTGACAAGTTTCATAAGATGAAAACTCGAACGCATCCAAGAGTCCATCTTTATGCAACTTACTTAGTCTTTTCTCTCCGATATGACCAAGTCTACAATGCCACAAGTAGGATTCATTCATATCTGAATTCTTCCTCTTGCGTGTGTTTTGTACATTGAGAACTGTATTCTGATTTAGAACGTAGATACCATTACATAGTGTACCTTCTGCAACCAGTACCTTATGAAGGTAAATGTTCATGATATTTCTATCAAGAACAAAATTATATCCATCTTTATCGAGTAAAGAAACTGATATGATGTTGCAAACCATGGAAGGTACATAGTAGCAATCGTTCAAAATCATAGTCTTGCCATTTGGCAATACTAAGTGATATTCACCGACGGCTGCCGCATTAACTTGTGCTCCTTTCGCTACTCTGAGCGACATATCACCCGGTGCAACTTTCCTACTTTTTCTCAGTCCCTACAATAAATTACAGATATGAGATCCTGATCCGGTATCAAGTACCCAGGAGGTAGGGCTGACCGTAAAACAGTTCTCAATTACAAGAACACTTGAAGTAGATGCAAAACCATGCTTCTTCTTCAACTGGGTATCCTGGGAATCCATACAATCCCCTTTCCCTTGCTCATACTTATGACTGTTGTCATAAGTTAGAGCCGAACCAACGTTCCCCAGCCCCGAATAAGAATTCGGATCGGTCAAGCGACACATTTTATTATCTTGATTAGGGCGTGAAATGGTTGCTACCTGGAGAGAGAGAAAAGAAAACACTCAGCGTGCGCTCTTGCAAGTTTAGATTGGTTTTTAATTTATCTAAACAGGATGGCTCCCACTGTTTCTCGAATCCCTCCTCAAACCATAAAGGAAGAATTAGTCGGGATCAATCTCACCGTACAATACTTGCTTAACTGTTCAGCCAGGCCAGTGTTGGTACTTCGAGGGAGGTTTTCCAACGCTTTCGCGAAGTTCCTTAATTAAGTAACCTCTTTTCCCTGTGGGCGTAGCCCTGCTAACACCTTTCTAGACACCTACTTGGTTTATAGCATTGATCGTTTAAGCGAGAAAGTTCCCGAGGAGTAGCATATACTCACAGTAGGATCGGGATCCAAATATCATCGCGTGACAAAACTGAAGGAATCCTACAAGAATCATCACACTCCAAATGGTATTCAACACTAGAAAGTTTCATTACTTTTGAAACTCCCGATGTGGTTTTTGCCCCTAGGACCCAAGTGACCTTGACTGAGCCAACATATCAAAGGATCCTAGTCAAGTTCAACCCGTCGTTATCTTGACTGCATTCGATCCACCCGTACGAGTCTTTGACTGAGCCAAAATGACCGCACGACTGTCCTAACCAATCACTTTGTATCCTACGGAAAAATATTACATAGCTACCGTACACTACGCCTCGGCTGAGCACGAAATACGTAGCACGAATACTAAGCAATATCAATCCGAAACGACGGAGGGCTACGACTGGGTTTTGGCGAAAACCCGTTAACGTAATGAACTTGATATCGTTGAAGGAACGTGATACTGGTTTTTGAAAATATAGTGGCGAAAACTTTTGCTAAAGAGGTCACTCCCTGTGAAGGGATCTCGGCTCTTTCCTCGTCGAATGAGGTGCAGGATATTCCAAACTGAATACCTCGATGCAAAGCAAGAATAATCGACTATAGTGAAGTTATTACCCTGACGCAAACTTTTGTCCAAGGGGTCACTCCCGATGAGGGGATCTCGGCCCTTGCCTCGTCGAATGAGGTGCAGGGCATTCATAACCGAATACCTCGATGCAAAACAAAAGTGAACGTCCTTGTAATAACAGCTTTTTGAAAAATTGTTCCAACAACGTCTTTTAGGTTTATTTTCTTGCATTAGTTCTTTTAATGCGTCCCATCATTTAAATCCTACCATTGCAGAAAACAACCAAAATATGACGTACGCTTATGCCATTCGCATTCGCCACGGGGCCCCGTCATCACCCGTTAGGTTACTTAACTAACGACAGAGCGGGGGCTGGGCTAGCACGGCTGTAAAACATAAGCAACGCCTAAATAGTTATTATATATAGATATATAGCAATGATAGCCCATCCAGATCACAGATGAACACTTTGGATATACTAGGAACCCGCGATTCGTTCGAGCCTGCAACGAAAAACGGATTACACGGTCACGATGAATAGCTAATACCCCACCCAAGACCCCTACGGGTGCGGCAAACTACCCGCCAAGTACCCGAAGCGAAGCAACCTCCCTCAACGCCGTGAGTAGGCCACTCGGCACTTCGAGATACCCGGTAGTTTGTGCACCCCCTCCATGGGTCTATCCTAAGAGCAAAAATAGTAAAAAGAATAATACAATGACGGCTACAACCCCGACCCGGTTGTGCGGCCATACAAATAATATTACATCAATTTACAAAATTATTACATGAATGAAAGAAAAAGAAAATCTCATCTCACATCCACCCCGGCTATTCATCCGCGACAATCCAACGAGTTCATATACACAAACCATCAACCATCACAGATCACAGATATGTATAACCCCCACTAATCGACGTATAGCGATTAGTAGACGTTCAATACACATATAACATTACAGATATAACCATTAGCCAAAGTCTACAGAACATCGACCAAAAATACGGATTTTTGAGCCCCAAAAACAAATTTTGCTTTCTGGAAAATCTGGGCAGAAAAGTCATATACCAAAAATCCCAAAAACTCACCAGAAACAAACTGCAACAAAAATGATCCACGGCCGAGTCAACTCGGCCGCGGTTCCGCGGCAGAAGCAAGCTTCTGCCGCGGAACCGCGGTGAATTGGTCGACTCGTGCGATCATTTTTCTTGCCTGTTCTAAGAAAAGCCTGAGCCGATTTTTAAGACATGATTTATTATCTTTTGAGCAGAAAAAAAATCGGCAGAAACTCAGGGTTTCCGGGGTGTTTTTCGGTTTTTTCGTTCGGTCGATATTCTAAATACCTTGCTAACATGTTAGGGTGTGTTTAGTTAGGCTCTGATACCATTGTTAGGTCCACGTTATCTCTCCCGGTACTTTCGGGGTGGCGGAATCGGTAAAACAAAATTTTTCCTAAGCATGGTAACATGGACTGAAAAGCCCGATCTTTGCTAAACAATACACTAGCAACCTAACTAGAGATTTATCTACTCGGTTAGGGGTTATACCACAACTTGAAATCCTTCTCTTCTTGTTGTTCTTCTCCTTGCTTGCTCCGAGGCTTGATCCGGACTTTGGTCACCTCCGCGGCCTCCTTGAGTCGAAGACGATCCACCCGAGAGATGTACACCGAGCTCCACCTCGAGACGAGGTAACTAGGGTAAAGAGATTGCTAATCTAGAAGCCCTCGGTAGTGTAGAAGTGATAAAGGGATGGTTTTGTTTTTGTGGGATCTTTATTTCTTAACACATGAGATCAAAAGATGAATCAAAAGGAGGAAGAAGAAGGAGGAGCTAGCAACCATGGTTCATTTCTTTTTTCTTCTCACTTGAAAAGGCAAGAGAGAGAATGAGAAAGAAATTATGAACTAAAGAAATTAACCATGGTTCCAATAATGCACTAAAACCATCATTACAAATCCTATCAAGATAAAGTTGATGGCTACATTGAAATGACCATTATCATAATCAAAATAGAAAAAGAAAAAGAAAAGAAGAGTGTAGATCCCTTTTGAAAGTCAATGGTCAACACGGTCAACTGGTCAACAAAGTCAAGAGAGGTCAACGGGGTCAAATGGTCAATGCAATTAGCCATCATAAAATTATCACTAAAAGGATTAGCAAATGATGTCCGCGGCTCATAATGGTTTTGACCAAATGAACTGTCAAAACCCTAATGAGCCTGCCACATAACAGTTTTGGCCGAACCAACTGCCAAAACCCTGATGAGGTACCTCCTCCTTCATCGCTCCGGAAAACTGTGCATACACACCTGCATCCGCATTCCGTAGAATGCGGATGCACAGAAGAAAAAACAAATCCATCCGTGCAATACTAGGATCCGGCTTAAACCAAAGCCCACTAGTACTGCCTGCCCGAACACTACACGCACACAAGTGTACGTAAGTGATCGCAGCCCTGCCGTAAAACCATACGGCCTCTACACGTTTCGCTCCGTGCAGGGAAACTCTCTGTGTGGGATTCTAAAGACTCGACACTACGCTGGAAGTGGGTTTAACCACAGACCGAAAGCGGCTCTAGCTGTACGTAACGGTCCCCAGGTAGATGTCGATAAGAAGGCCGATGAGGTAAACCCATCCGAACTCCTACTGAGCCTGTATGTGACAATCTCCGTACAGTCCGGTCTGTTCGTCTGATACATCGCATGGCGGGCCTAGGGGGGCGGTAAACGTCAGTCCCCTAATAGCGGTACAAGTCGTGTTGGAGTGAAGCCCATTACACCCTGAGATAACACTGGAAACCTACCAGTATATCTCGCTTGCCCTGGCCAGGGACTACTCGTGTAATGGCTCTCCTAGACACAGCGCGATGTCAACCCCCAATACCGGGAGAGACGAATCCTGTCTAACTGTCACTGCCTCCAAGTGCTTCGGGACTGCACCCAACTACTACCTGTTTGCACGACACAGTAGAGCCGTGGTAGGATAGTAATCAAAGAACAGTGGGAACACACTCGAGGCGAAGTGACAGTGTCAAGTCAGCGGACTAAGCTGTACTCATGTCACCTAGGAACTGATAACTGACGATAGGTATAATACCAACCATCAGTTCCCGACGAGTTCTGTCCAGTGTACTCGTAACCCAATGAGCACCCGCATACTATCTCAAGTACGACGTACTGACGGCTGTGGGACAGACCGTCTCCCGTACTGGGATGAGAAGCGCATACGCTAGTCTACTCCGGAGTATCGATGCCCTGTCTCGATAATCCCACGACCAGGGATGAGTATAAGGATGTGCTTGTGGATTACCCAGCCCCCACGAGTGTGATCGCCATCACAACGCCGGTAATCAAGCAAAGATCCTAAGGGCTCTACTAATGCGTATAGGTGATATAATAAAGAAACACACATGTACACATTAAAGCAGAGACAAACCAAGTAGCATACTACTATATTGAGCAAGATTGTCTGTACAACTGTGAATATCCCAAGCTTCCATCAAGTAATATACATACTAGTATGATACAGTAATGGCCTCTAGGGCATATACACTAACACAAAGCATTAAAAGTTTTCTTAAAAACTATTCACAGCTCTCCGTCATTTTAGGAAGTAGAGTACTTAGTATTCGTGCTACGTATGTTGACTATAGACAAGGCGTAGTATACGGTAGCTAAGTGATGTCTTCCTACACAGCATATGATGCGATTAATTAGGACAGTCACAAGATTATGTTGACCATAGCCAAGGGTCATATGGGTGGGTCTAATTAATCATGAAATGACGGGTAGAACTTGACTAGTGCTTATGATATATTGACCATAGCCAAGGTCATGAGTTCTAGGGGAAAAAACCATATCGGGAGTTTCAAGAGTTGAAATTTGCAATGAGATTGCATACCTTCTATGTGATAGTAGGATCCTGATCCCACTATGAGCAAGAGTTGCTCCCGGGAGAGTTTTGGGCTTTACAATTAGCTAACCCATTAGGTTTCTAGAAAGGTGTCAACGGGGCTACGCTTTTGGGAAAATGAGGTTTATTCTAATTAGGTCCGTGCAAAAGCATGGGGAACCTCCCTCAAAGTACCGGCACTGGCATGGCTAAACAGTTAGCGATGTTGTAGAATGTAATTAATCCTGGTTAGTTTTCTTTTTAAGGTTTGAAGGAAAATTTGATAAAAGCAGTGGGAGACATCGATCAGAAAAGATAGTAACCAATTTGGTCTTTGTAAGAGCTTTCATTGAGTGTATTCTTTTCTCTCTCCTAATTGCAGATAACTATGACTGAACTTGAGCTATTGTTAGAGAAAAATAAGCTAAACAAGCCGAACTATAAAGACTGGCTGAGGAACATTAACATTGCTCTCACATATGATAAAGTATGTGATAAAGTATAATATGTCCTCACTGCCTCAGCCCCACCCAGCCCAGGCCCTGAATTTTCTATTGCGGATAAGGAGACCCGCAAAACGTGAGATATTGACTGTGCTACTGCCAAATGCCTCGCGCTTGCATCGATGGACAATACACATCAAACGCAGCATGAGCAGATGGATGTTCAATCCATCTTTCTCCATACAAAAGAGTTGTATGGGGAGCAATCCCGGACCCTGAGATATGAAGCATCTCGAAAGTTGTTTCAGATGCGGATGGCTCCTGGCACACCGGTAGGCGGTCACGTTTTGAAGATGATAGCTGTTATAGAAGAGCTTGAGGACCTCGGATGGACAATAGAGAATGAACAGTATATTGATATTGTTCTTCAGTCTCTTCTCCCTGCCTTTGCTCAATTCATAGTGAACTTCAACATGCATAACATGGAGAAGTCACTACCCGAACTTCTCAATATGTTGAGAAGTGCAGAGAGCACGCTTAAAGAGAAGTCCCCCTCTCTGATTGTTGGAAAATCTTCCTCTTGTTGGAGATAGTGCCCTCAGAGTCAATTATTGGATCACAGGCACGTGATTGCAATGATTGAGGGGAGGACCTATCCCAGTAGGACAGTCTTACTCGAGACGATAATATGCTATCTGGTTTATCTTTATCATCGTGTACTGGTTTAGGTGACCTTACGAGTCGCTATTACACATTGATAGAGCCCCTAGGATTCTTGCTTGACTACCAGCAGTATGATGGCGATCATATACATGAGAGCTGGAGTCTATAAGCACATCCTTAAAAGGTCCCTAGTCGTGGGAGTTTCGAGACAGGGCATCGATACTCCGGAGTAGACTAGTGTATACAGTCGAGACCCCGACGAGGGGCGGTGGCCGGTCTCACAAGCCACTGGTGTCAGTTGGTTCACCTAAGAAATATACAGGTGCTCATTGGGTTATGAGTACACCGGGCAGGACTCGCCGGGAACCTGCTAGTTGGGATTATACCAGACGTCAGATAGCAGTTCCCAGGTGACATGTGTACAGGTTAGTTCATCGACCTGAGATCGTCATTTGTCTCGTGTGAGTTCCCACTGTACTTTGATTACTACCCTACCACACTCAAAGGAGACATGCAAACAGGTTTTAGTTGGGTACAGTCCCGAGCCACATGGCGGCAGTGAGCGGATCTGCAGGGGTTCGTCTCTCCCGGCCACATTTTGAGGGATGAGGTTTTCATTTGGTGTATGGAAAATTATTCTCATTCTCATTTTTGTATCAAAGTTCACAAGCTCTCTCCAAATTTCATTCTCTTCTCCATCCATGGCAACTTCACTGCCCCAAAAGAGACTACGATTCTACACTAGTCTACAGCAAACCTTGGACGTGTTGGCTAACCAACTTCGCGCCCGAGTTGCCTCGGTCCAGAGGTGGGAGCCCGTAAAAGAGATCGGCTACGTGGTGCCCTTTCCGACGAGGACGTGACAGACGGAGATTCCACGGGAGATCGGAGTGGAGACGAAGACCGAAGGACACGGATCGCTTGGTATAGCTTCTCTACTCTTTTCTTGTTTGATAGTAGCTAGGTTAATAGCCCGATCCGGGATAAAAGTGCGCGCTGGTGCCGGTTTGCTAGTTTGCAAAGTTTTTGTTTCCGCGTTTCCGGCGTCGGATCGACGGCCGGGAAGCCGCCGCGGACTTACATTTGTATCAGAGCCAGGCCATTAACCATGCCTGGCTTTCACTAGTATGTTTAGAACTCGATCGAACAAAAATCCCCAAAAACCGTATTTTCCAATGCATCGTGTTTCTGTCGAAATTTTTTTGGCTCCAAAAATTTTTCAGGTTGTCTCAGAATACTGTGCATGGATATAGAAGCAATCTGTGAAAATTTGGTCGCGCGATCTCTCCATACCGCCGCGGAACCGCGGCCAAACCCATGCTTTGGCCGTGGTTCCGCCGCGCTTTTGATTGATCACTTGATCAAAATTTTGCAGATAGCTTATGAGTTAAAAATAGGGGTTTTGGGATATTCTTTTTGGGCCCAGATTTTCTGTGAGTGCTACAGTACTGCTTGGGGCCCACTTTGATAAATTTTTTCGATCGGATATTTTAAACATGCTAGTTCACAGTATTTACATTATATCTGCGACCGTGAATGTCACTCGATCGGTAAATCCAGTCTATCTGCTATAGCCCTTTTAGACGGATTTACGAACGTGACATTCACGTTGATGTTCTGTATTGTGCTGTGATGTTGCGGATCGGTTGTTGGGGATAGCCTGGATGCAATGTTAGTACAGTTCTTTTTTATATGTACATTTGATATTGTGGGGCGAGCGTCCGACATGTGGACTACCGTCACTTCCTGTTTGTATTATTCTTTTGGGGCACGACCAGGTTGCGGTCGATGTACCCGTTGTATGTATATTTTACTTTCTGTACTAGGATTACCCCGCGGAGGGGTGCACGGATAGCCGGGTTCTAGAGGGCAACGAGCCCGCATCTCATGGCATTGAGACGGAGGGGGCTTTACTCTAGAATTGGCGGGCTATTCACTGCACTCGTAGGGGGTACAGGTTGACCCAGGAGGGGTGCCCAAGTTGCCGGATTCCGTGAAGTGCTGGGTGGTCCATTCACGTTGCTGAAGGGGGCTGCCTCGCTTCAGGTTCTGGCGGGTGACTTGCCGCGCCCGTAGGGGTCTAGGATTTTCATTGCACAGGCTATCCACACGACCAGGGGAACGTCGGGTTTCAGTAGCGGCTCTGTGAAACCCGGGGATCCCAAATATCTGTATTGATCTGTGATACTGTACATTTCTGTGATGTTGCATTTTTTATCACGCCTTGAGCGAAAATTATATATTATATATATACTAGTAGATGTTGTATATGTTTTGCATCCGTGCTAGTCCAGTCCCCGCTCTGTCGTTAGTTAGCTAACCTAACGGGTGATAACGGGACCCAGTGGCGAATGCGGATGGCATATACGTACGTCAGTATATTTTCGTTCTTTGTGGTGTGATCAATTGATGGGACTGCGTTGATTCTGATCAATGCAAGATAAACAAACCTACTCTGACGTTGTTGGAACACTTTTTCAAAAAGCTGTTATTGCAAGGGCGTTCTCTTTTGTTTTGCATCATGGTATTCAGTTGGAATATCCTGCTCCTTAGTCGACGAGGCAAGGGCCGAGATCCCTTCACCGGGAGTGACCCCTTGGACAAAAGTTTGCGTTAGGGCAATAACTTCACTATAGCCGATTACTTTTGCTTTGCATCGTGGTATTCAGTTGGAATATCCTGCACCTCATTCTATGGGGAAAGAGCCGAGATCCCTTCACCGGGAGTGACCTCTTTAGCAAAGGTTTTCGTCACTATATTTTTCAAAGCTATCCGGTTCCTTCAACGATATCAAGTTCATTACGTTAAAGGTTTTCGCCAGAAACCATTCGTAGCCCTCCGTCGTTTCATATGGATAGTCAATAGTATTCAAGCTGTGTTTGTTGGCCATAGTCAAGGCACGGTGTTTGGTAGCTATTGGGTGTTCATATGCTGCATAGATAAATGCGTTGGTTTGGGACAGTCGTATAGCCTTGTTGGCCCTAGTCAAGGGCTTGTACGGGTGGGTTCAAATCAACCTGGACAATGACGGGTAGAACTTGACATGTGACTTATGATTTGTTGGCCTTAGTCAAGGTCATAAGAGCATGGGGCAAAAATCCACATCAGGAGTTTCAAAAGAACTGAAACTTGCCAGATATGCGCATACCTTCTGGAGTGTGATAGCGTGAGCGGATTCCGTCACGTTATTATGCGATGATAGTTGGATCCCGATTCCCACTGATGAGTTGGTTTACTCCTCGGGTGTTCCCGGCTAATTCTTCTTTCAGGTTTGGGGAAGAATTTGACGTTACAGTGGGAGGTTTCCAGATTAGATAAAGTGATAACCATTCTGATCTAGGTTAGAGTGCACACTGAGTGTTTCTTTTCTCTCTCTCTTTGGCAGCGACCATTGACCCGACCCTAGAGTATGACTCAGTGACCAAGTTGACCGAACCTTCTTAACACTGGCTTTTGGATTGTCAGAGTTGCAAACCTCTTTGCCACTCCTACTTTTACCCTTTTCTCCAGAACACCCCATATTACTACGAACGTCCACTTCCATTGGACAAAACCATCGTATGGTTATATACGAACTCGAAGGAATTTGAGGATGGTTTCCGATTCTGGAGAAAACGAATAGGACTATTCAGTTGTCTTTTCCTTTTACCTTCTCTCAGGTTGCGAGTACTCCTTGGTTTAGGAGATGGTACACCTATTACGCAAATTGGATAGTCTTCTTCTAAACCTTAGGCTGGTGCCAAACGGTGGGGAATGAAGAAAGCCAATTAGCCTAAACGGTGTACAGAAGGTATTAAGTTAAGACAAAGTAAGGGATTAGTAAGAGGGCAAAGTAAATTGCGACTAATATTCACGACCAAACCAAATATTTCTTCGCCAATCATAAATCACCTTTGTATTTCTACAGGACACTCCGTATCACTACGAAGATCCCAGTTTATTGGATAATCCATCGTATGGTTATATACGAACTCGAAAGGAACTTGTTCCAGTTCGGGGATGGATCCTGGTTCAGGAGAAATAGGAATAAGGTTCATTCGGTTGTCTTTTATCTTCACCTTCTCTCGCATTGCGAGTGCTCCTAGGATTAGGACAGTACACCCATTATGCTTATTAGATAGTCATCTTCCAAACCATAAGCTGGTGCCGAACGGTAGGGAAGGAAGAAAACCATTTGGCCTAAAGGGGTGTACAGAAGGTAATGACTAAAGACATAAAAAGGGATTTGGAGAAGTGGCAAAGAATTATACGGTTACAGTTGTGAATTTGGATAATGGAAGAGGCATTACTAGGAATACCCGGATACCCCATCGAAACATTTCAATGTTTCAGTTTCACTGTGTACTGTTAAATGAAAACTGATTTCCCAATTAGACACTTGCTCCAGGGTATCTATTTACCAGGTATGATTCTCACATCTGTATGGTTTTACAAATGATGAGTGGGAGTAAGTTATTGGGAATTAGGTGATTATCCTCATTATATCAGGATTCGTTGTAATTGGTGATATTTGAGGAAGTCACCTGGGTTGTTTGCCGGACGGCAAATGTTTGGTTTTGAATATCCGTTGTTATGCACCAATTTCAAATTGATATATCTGTACGTCTATTTTTATAGAGTGAGATATACCTTTTGAAATTATGTCTATGACATTTACCTATATCAGTGGATGGTTAGGTAAGGAGCATTCAACAGCGGTGTAATTCTTCATAACCACAGTACAGTTTTCAACCCACGACACACAGTGAATGAGTCATTTGACCCAAGGGACTTATACAGAGTATTGTATATTGTCCAGTGTCCATTAAGACAGAGGGGTAGGTACTTGTACTATATTCTGTTTACTTGTGACTTCTCTAGTTCTTAGACAGGTGTTTCGTAGAAACACAGGGTCTGAGTTTTGAGAAGTTATAGGTATATGAGTAAAGTTGAGAACCAGGTATTGCAAGTATCGGGATTCTTCAAAGTGATCGAAGATGTAGATACTTGTGTATGGTATTCAGTTGATAGTAATGATTAAGAGAACTTGCTTCTCTTTCAGGTTACTCATAATTGGAAGTGCTCCTAAGTTGAGTAACGCTGATCGGCCTCCTTCCATTTACTTGACATGCACTGGAGACAACTGCATGATTTGAATCTGGTTCAATTAAAGCAGTGCCTCTGTTTCTATATTGGATATAGAACAGTTCATATCTTGACATTGTTAAGGTACGGGGAGTTGTCCGGCTTATGCTTAAAACCAGACTCCGGATAACTCAAGGCACGTTTCTGTAATGGCTGTTTGTGGGTTGACCCGGGCTATGACGAGGGTTGACTTTCTACCATCTGGAAGATCAATAGTGATATTGTTCTTAACTCGCCACAGTTTTAACAAAAACGGATTTTTTCAAAAAACAGTAGTGGGAGTATGGTAGAACTGGAAGTGATTCCAGAACCGCAAACGATTACTGAAGATTTAATAAGAACCTAAAGATTCAATCTGGTTTGACATTCCATTGGCCACTCCGCAGATATAGTGGGTAACCTCAGGCACTCGAGAGGTACTTCGGTATGCTCAAGGACAGTGGCAGGGAGGTTCTTGTTTACCCAGACTTGCCATTACTGTTGTTCCAGACTGTGAGACCCGGCAGGAGGATGAGTATAGCGTCGTTCTGAACTAGCTTTAGAAGTGTACGTCTATATGACTCTGCCAGAGGGTTGTCGTAGTCAGTGGGAGCAGCGGAAGCATTGGTGGACATCAGGCTTATGTCTATTTATAGACTAAAGCAGATATAGCGGAGATAGATCATCTATTTCTGATGTGACAGTCATAGATTTGACTTCATCAGAATAGGGGATGGATCTGTTAAGAAGGTAGTAGGGTGTGATGTCCTGGTATTTGGATGACATACACAGAGTAGGAAGTGAAATTCCTATACTACGGTCGGTTAAACTTTGGTCGTCACACAGTGGTTTCTCCACATAGGACTTGGATATTATATCAGACATTCTGGTCACTAGATCTATGGTTTTAGATCTAGATTTGGGTGGTTTTCCCAATCTGGGTACTTAGACGGCATTCTATAAGTATTTAGAATAGACGACTCCTGGCACGGTAGTATACCTACAGGTGATGGAGTCACCCTCTCTAAAGGTGTCTTACAGACTAAAGGGGAGAGGGATACGCATGATTGGCAGATCACTTGCTTAGGCAATTGAGTCAATCATGAGATATCAAGTACCACAGCAGATGTTGTTCTTGCAGTAGATGCAATAAGTTGATATTGATCCAATCCTAGAGAAACAGTCGGAAGCAGTTTTAGAACATAAGTGGATGTTCTAGGGATATGATAACGACAGCCTCTTTTAGGAGACGGTTATCATTCCAGGCTTCCAAGGTGACCTGGATGGCAGAATGGCTGTCAGAGTTATAGTTTTCCCTCTGACGAGGGGCAGTAGTTTGGACACCTGGTCCAAGCAGATACCGAGGGAAGGCATGGCGCAGGATACTGATTAAGTTCAGTTGACGGTACAGTCTAAGAAGTTTGGATTTGGAGTTCATTTATGAGCTAAGTCCCATCAGACATTCTAAGACAGGTATTGCTCATTTCGGGAGATGGCTTTCTCCGCGAACTTGAAATATAGAGAGACATAGAAAGAAACTCCAGAGCGGATCCACTCACTGAGGCTATTCCTCGAACGCAATAGTTTCGCAAACGAGCTTTGTGAGACTGACTCGTAGAGGAGTTGGGTGTTCGGTATCACACAGGCTGTGAGTATGCGACATCGCAATAATTAGCCTTGAGTGCAAGTAGGAGATTGTTGGAGATAGTGCCCTCAGAGTCAATTATTGGATCACAGGCACGTGATTGCAATGATTGAGGGGAGGACTTATCCCAGTAGGACAGTCTTACTCGAGATGATAGTATGCTATCTGGTTTATCTTTATCATCGTGTACTACTTTAGGTGACCTTACGAGTCGCTATTACACGTTGATAGAGCCCCTAGGATTCTTGCTTGACTACCAGCAGTATGAGGGCGATCATATACGTGAGAGCTGGAGTCTATAAGCACATCCTTAAACGGTCCCTAGTCGTGGGAGTTTCGAGACAGGGCATCGATACTCCGGAGTAGACTAGTGTATACAGTCGAGACCCCGACGAGGGGCGGTTGCCGGTCTCACAAGCCACTGGTGTCAGTTGGTTCACCTAATATGTATACAGGTGCTCATTGGGTTATGAGTACACCGGACAGGACTCGCCGGGAACCTGCTAGTTGGGATTATACCAGACGTCAGATAGCAGTTCCCAGGTGACATGTGTACAGGTTAGTTCATCGACCTAAGATCGTCATTTGTCTCGTGTGAGTTCCCACTGTGCTTTGATTACTACCCTACCACGCTCAAATGAGACGTGCAAACAGGTTTTAGTTGGGTACAGTCCCGAGCCACATGGAGGCTGTGAGCGGATCTGCAGGGGTTCGTCTCTCCCGGCCACATTTTTAGGGATGAGGTTTTCATTTGGTGTATGGAAAATTATTCTCATTCTCATTTTTGTATCAAAGTTCACAAGCTCTCTCCAAATTTCATTCTCTTCTCCATCCATGGCAACTTCACTACCCCAATAGAGACTACGATTCTACACTAGTCTACAGCAAAACTTGGACGCGTCGGCTAGCTAACTTCGTGCCCTAGTTGCCTCGGTCCAGAGGTGGGAGCCCGTAAAAGAGATCGGCTACGTGGTGCCCTTTCCGATGAGGACGTGACGGACGGAGATTCCGCGGGAGATCGGAGTGGAGACGAAGACCGAAGGACACGGATCGCTTGGTATAGCTTCGATACTCTTTTCTTGTTTGCTAGTAGCTAGGTTAATGGCCCAAGCCGGGATAAAAGTGCGCGGTGGTGCTGGTTTGCTAGTTTGCAAAGTTTTTGTTTCCGCATTTCCGGCGTCGGATCGATGGCCGGGGCGCCGCCGCGGACTTACACCTCTTCCGTCCCAAAAGCCAAGGACAAGATAATGAATAAGAAGAAATCCACCAAACCGAGAGGTGGAATCAAGAAGGCACAAGGGAGAGACAAATTCAAGGTTGAGAAGTCAGGAAAAGGAGAATGTTTTCACTGCAAGAAGACGGGGCACTGGAAGCGGAACTGTACGGAATACCTTTATCTCAAGAAAAGGAAGCATGGTGATGCTTCAGCTTCAGGTGTGTTCGTAACTGAAAACTGTTTTTCTATAAACTCTGCTTCCTAGTTATTGGATACCGGTTCGGGTTCTTATATCTGCAATTCTATGCAGGCGTTGAGAAATAGCAGAGTTTTGAAGACCGGTGATCATACTCTCCGAGTTGGAAATGGTTCCAATATACATGCAGTTTCAGTGGGAGAGTATCACCTAGGGTTGCCGTTGGGTTGTATATTAGTTTTGAACCCATGTTATTTTGTACCAAGCATGCTCTGTAATATAATATCCGTTTCTTTGTTAGAAAATGAAGGATATCATTTTGTATTGCAACACAATGTTATGAACATTAAACCGAATCAAGAGTTGATTGGTTGTGCTACACTTAATAACGGGATATACGTCCTTAATCAACACACAGTTTTCAACACACAACACACAAATAAAAGAAAATTTTCAGATATAAATGAAGCTTTTCTTTGGCATTGTAGACATGGTGATATTAATGAAACAAGACTCAACAAGATTCATAAAAATGGATATTTAAATCCTTTTGAGTATAAATCTTATGCGACTTGTCAGTCTTGTATTGTCACGACCCGAAATGGCACGTGACTGGCACTTGAATCATGTGAAGTCTATAGGACCCCACCTAATTCAAGTAAGCCAAAAGCCCAGAAATCTAAACCATTTGAAAATAGAGTGAAGGAAAAACTTATTTAAAAGTTAACATATAAATTCACTTTGAAAGTCGTAGTAAGTATTTTTAAAACATCAAGTCTTTTCCAATAATTTCGGCAGAGTTTCCTTTGTAAATACTGGCCCCAAATGGGTACAAACATGCATAATATAAGTAATAAATAAAGCATCCCCAAGCGGGAGCTAGCTCTTCGCCAATTGGCGGAAACAACCACACAAGCAATATAATATACAACGCCGAAAGGAGAGGATCAAAACCCAGAAAGAAAACCAACATCCCCAAGAAAACTAGAGAAGAACCATAATAATACAAGCGCGCGACTCTAAGGTCGAAAGAATAAACAACTGGTCTTCTAAGTTTATCAAATAATACAAATCTGGTTGATGGAGTTTACTAGATACTACAGAAATAAATAAAGGTATAATGGTGGGCACGATGCAAGTGAACCCACCTACCAAAGCAATCACCCGGAAGGAATCAGTGTGCTAGCAAGCCATAACGAAACCTGTACGGACAAACCTGCAAGAAACTATGGCACAACGGGGGTGAGTTGCCAACTCGTGAGTAGAAAACATCACCGAGAAGAAATCGCATGTATGACTCTCTCCTTGGTCATCCAATAATATCCTAAAAAATAACCTGAAACGTCTAATAATGGCAAGGGTAATCATCTAACATAAGTGAATACAAAGTTCTCATGTCAGTGCTTCAGGTAGCAACATATCACATATATGATGTAGGAATGTATTAAGAATGAAAGTAAAATACATCTTGTACGAGAAAACTGTTTTCTTAGTTCTTTGAGATTTGTATAAAATCCGATGTATCATCAATGAAATCAACAGAGAATCCGTGTCAAGTATCGACACAAAATATGTATCCCAATATCTCAATATCTCGGGCTCTGGCAATCCGGACTGGTCCATATCATCAAATCTTAATATCTCGGGCTCCGGCAATCCGGACTGGCCTATATCATCAAATCTCAATATCTCAGGCTCCGGCAATCCGGACTGGCCCATATCATCAAATCTCAAGACTACATCGGTATCCTCCGGATATCCGCCGCGTCATAAATAACCGGTCGGTAGTGCTCCCCTGCCGGGCTCAACGCCATCATCTGCGACCATCTTTCCCCAGGGTACCGCACCGGGTCCACCATGCACCCACAGGCGGTTCATCCTCCTCCTCGAATCGGGTGTATGATACCTCTCAAGAACCGAGAAAACTCATGGTGGACACCTCTCACATCATATCATGAGAAAACCGCAATTTCTAACTTTGAAATGAAAATGAGTTTATAAAATCCTTGCGGTTTCTCCAAATCCAGAAATCTCCGGGAAAATCCAAAATTCCAAACTCGAGAGTAAATAAACAGTGAATTACCGGTATAAAGTCCTAAATATTGCATGACAAATGGATAAACACACATGCATGGGTATCTAAGTAAAGAATGCAATATCTAATTTAGCACATGGAAGCAAGCACACTAATAATTTGTTGAAATTACCAGCTAGCAGGTTATACCGATAAGGTAATATTTTCTAAAGTGTACGTAATAAGGCAATTACCGATGATGATATGTGTGAGCCGGCAAGCAAGTGTTCATGGACATACGCATCATCGGTAATGGTGCTGGCGTCCTAACAAACGAGATCATAATAGTAAGAAAACACATGTATAAATATGCAATGCAATGAGAACATGAATATAACGGAAAATGAATAGTAAACGCAACATTGGAGAATATACAATATTATATACGAGTCATACAGTTTTGGCATTTGAAATAGTACGAATTGTGGTTTTAGAAAATAGGGGCTACGGTGTTTTTAAGAAAAAGGTACGTCTTTCGGAAAATCCATAGTAATCCCTCGGCCTATTTTCAAAATACTCACGATCGTTAATTTCAAAAATAAGTACGACTCGAGCCCAATCTATCATCCACCTAATAAACTATAGGACTAAACTAAAAGACTGGTCGAAAGGGTAAGGAAATCCACCTAAAGTTCGAGTCGATATATCTAGTAGTCGGTGATCCCGCCTCAACAGCGTCACTTACAGTAAAATATATAATAAGACATCCTCAATTCAAGAGTGCGGATCAATCATCATATCTATACCTCGTACGGTAAAATCCATCATACGGCATCCCAAATCGGGATACGGGTCAAATATCGCATATACCTCATTATTCATATGGTATCATTATCATAATATCATGAACTAGGGGTATTGATCTAAAGTCTAGTACATTCTAATACCATCAATATAAATCCGCGTGTGTATGAAAACACATCGCCCATTGATCCACTATAATATCATGTCGTATATCATAACAAGACCCAAATCACATAACCGATCTCACGGCATCATGCCCGATCATATCGACTCTCCTCCAAGTATCATATACTATCCTCATCACCCGTGTATACATATATGTATGTATGTATGTGTATATATATATATATGTATATATATATATCTATATATATATATATCAACACGTCCACACACACACACACATATATACTTATACACATATAAACCTATACACCAAAAACATATCACGTGTGTGCATGTGTGTGTGTGTGAACCTTTACTCTAGGGTTTCACAACTAAGAACTAAAATAAAAGCACTATCTTCCAAAATACGCTAAAACTAACCCATGATCCTCGAAAGTCGTTCTTGCTAATTATCCACATGTCACAATACACATAATTATATACATAGAACATATTCATATACTATACTACGAAACTACGGGGGTGCTATACGCCATCCACCCGACTTCCCCCGTAGATATACATCTACTCACCGTGATCCTTGCTTGCCGAAGTCGATCTCGCCATGCTCCTCCTTGTTATCCGAAGTCCACGTGATGGTGCCTACATATATAAACACATAGTATCGTAAACAGAATCACGTACGAAAACCAAAACGGCACACGAATCGCACATAGGTTAAAACCTATGGTCTACGCATGCAAAAGAACCAAATAACCCTCGACATCGATGTACAAACGCCAATCGATCGAGATAAAACACAATATCAAAAAATTCAAGTCATTAAATGTCACAAACCAAAACAGCAACACAAGAAAATTGGTCCCAGATTTTGGTTCAGGTAAAATTAGGCTAAACTAGCAGTGCAGTGGGGTTGTATATGGAGAATGTGAGCTACTGAACGAACCTAGACACCAAATACCATAGATGACCCGGCGACATCATGCCAAATTCCGAGCTGGCCGGCCCTGGGTGCTCCGTTTGGGTTCGTACTTTCAGGATGATCTTCTAGTAGTCCATCTAGGTCTCTGGGGTTGCTAGTTTTTCTAGTAATGGTCTTAGGTCACTCTAGATTCCCTGTAGGCACAATATATACACAAAACCGACATTGAAACTTCTAATTCAAATTGTATGGTCTAGGCTCTGTTTGATCTGTTTTTTAACACTAGGGGGGCTTGTGGTCACCAAATTCATTTCAATTGCACCTTCACAACTCAAATCAAACCCTAAGCTCAACTTAGAATTTTCAAAGGTCACTAAACCTTACCTAATCACTTCTAAACTAAAATAGAAGTTAAAGTAAATCAATTACTATACTAATGGTGTAAAAAATACCTTATTTGGCAACTCAAGAATTTTCTTGAGTTGCCCCAAGTGCTCAAAATCCTAACTTTCTTGATCCACCATGCTTGTAGTGAGCTTGTGCACAAATTTTGTGAAGAGGATGCAAGGTTTTGATGTGGTTTAGGTGGTGTTGTGAGGAGGTAGAGGAGGTGGGGGAGAGAGAGCAGCCATGGAGAGAAAAGGGAAAGAAGAATGAAGAAAAATGAAGGGAAGAGATAATGAGCCTTGGTCAAAAGAACCCCTCACCCCCTCTCTCTTCTCTCTCTTGCCCATGCCTCCTAGCCATGCCACATCCTTTATTCCTTTTCTTTTCCTTTTCTTCACATTTCCATTTTAAAACAAAAGCCATTCTTGAAAAAAGAAGAAATCATGGTAGGATAAAATGTAACAAGTGTATAACATGACATGGTGCATGTCATGTGCATAATTAAGCTTAATGCACGATTAGTAATAATTAATCAAGTTTAAGCATAAACTTGTATATAATTAATTGTATAAAATTTATAAAGTGTCTAAATCATATAATATTCCTTCAAAATCAACATTCAATTTAATTTTCCAATATTTTCCAACCTATCGGTATATAATTATACCCTTTCATCGAAACAATTTCCATACCTTAAAATATTTATAATAATTCATTATTTAATTATCTAAATTCCTAAAAATAATATTTTATTTTCCTGAAATGCTACAGTCTTCCTCCTTAAATAAATTCGGTCCTCGAATTTAAATTTAATCCCCCAAAATACTAAAACATTTCAGCAAAAACAATCAAGTTGTCGGGGCTCCGAAATCATCAATACTTAAAACATATCTTAGCGTAATGCATGCACATAAAAAAACGAGTATATAACTCAAAATCAAAACTTCATCAAGTATCACGCAATCATCGGAGTCATGGTGAAGATACCAATGTCAATGTCAAAACTATAACATGTACATAGCTCGCATCGTTGTAAACTTGTCAAAACATCTGAAAGAAATGCATGCAACCCTTTTTCAACTCGCTGTGCGATGCACGTATTATGACACAAGTAGCGGACGTTTATTGTAAAAAAATAATTTCAAATATATATATATATATAAATATATATATATCCTTTGTTTAACATACACGTCCCGCCGTTTTGAAAAATAATTTAAAAGGGTTTCTTTTGTAAAAATGTTTTGTGTCATCTCGGACACGTAGGTAAACAATGAGACTATAGCTCCTTTTTGGAAATCCCTTCGGTAACTATCGATGCATGTAAAAACGTATTCAGGTACTGTCCTCTGACTAGTCCTGCTCAGTTACTATACCAAATAGTAAATATCATAAAATATACTGCTCCGAAAGAAACCAATCCCAAAATGTGTATAAGAATGCCACGTGCGTCTGGTGCGCACAGAAATAGAAATCAATGAATGTGCCATACATGTGCATAGAAACAAAATCCAAGTGCAACGGGTGTGCACGAAAACACCTGTCAAGGGCAACGAGTGTGCCTGACAACAACATCGGGTGCATCTGATATGCACAAAGAATCCCGATTTAGTGCGTCTGGTGTGCACCAAAAACTGCATCAAGCGCGCCAAGTATGAGCAAGAATCCAACTCAAGTGCACAAGGTGCACAAAAACAAATATCAAATATCACAATCGAAATCGACAGTATACAACAAAGCTTAATCCAAATCGGATATACCGTGGTATATAATCTCACAACCACGTGTATCGGCGTGCAAAAAATCAAATTGAAGTACTAAAAGTGCATGAAAACTACACCGAAAGCACAAGTCAAATCACATACATACCATAGGCATGAAATCAAAATCAAACATCTCGAACAACATCAAATCGAAGTCGAGTGCAACTATGGTGCACAAAATCTCAATTATGCAAATAAATCGCCCAAAACACCGAAATCCAAAATGACGGACACGTGATATTCGGATCACCAAATTGAAAATCGTAAACACTGTCGTCGATGTGTCCTTCCTTCAAAGTCGAGAAGGTGTCGGTGCATCCAAAGCTAGCAGAGCAAGATATCTACTTGCCTCCTGTTCATGGTCAGGCGTCTTGTGCTCTTAGGCTCTCGTCTCTCACTGCGAATTGCCAGTTACATAACTCCTCGGCTCAACGGCCTAACATGGAAATGACGACGGAAACAGTTCCTCTCTGGCACATCCTCTAAAGATCTCTGGCCAACTATCATAGTCACTCATAACATGTCTCGTCGATGATGCCGAACTATGGCCTACTGGGTATGCGTAATACGACCGATCCTGGGTCCAAGTCTTCTCATGTAGTATTCCAGAAAGATTCTGTTAGGGACTCTCCCAAATCTCGTTTCTGCCGAACTGCCCGGAAGTTATCACCCTTTACTCCATTTCTTGTTCCGGAACGGCTGCATACTCATCACGACTCCTTCTAAAAGATATATCTATATTCAACGCCTCTGCATGCGTATCACGTCTTTGATGTCAACAGAGTGGAACGTCATCTCGTCAAGATCTTGTGCGAACCTCTTACTCCACTTTTCTCTAATGTGGACTGATTCGGACTAGTCTCTTCATAGCTGTATGGACTGCGCTACGAACGGCTATACTCATATCTGGAGTCTCCCTTCCGAAACTACAAACTCGACAGCTCAATATCCTGTGGTAGGTATCTGGCCAACTACGCCCTCGAAAACTCTTCCAATTCTTCGGAGGAATACTCTTCATTTGTCCGTTTTCTATCGAATCTCAATGTGCCTGTGTGAAGTCCTCTCTAGCCGAAATTAATCAATCTGACGAACTCGCATCGGGGTATGCAAATGAACCACATGTCCTAGTCATTCATCCATGGGTGACTAGTCACCTTCTATCATATCTCTAAGTACAAACTCATGCTGCAATAGCTTCAAACATCTGGGGAGATATCTTGTCAGTCGCCAGCAACAACTGGCTCATTCGTCCGCACGCTAAACAGTGCCTCAATCCTCAAGAATAGACGATATATTAACGGTCATCACATTCTAGCCGACCTCTAGCAGTGGCCCAATCCTCTGGTGCTGATCTGAATGTTCGAGAAATCTTAGTAAGAAACAATCCATCAAAACGCTCATGTCACGAAAAAACACAATAAAACGATATATCTATGGCAATCGTGTATCACCGGAATTATGCCCTGGTCAGTCCTCATCCAAGGCGAGCTCATGCTGACCGCAACTCTAGCTGCAGCTCTCTCTTCCCGTGCAACCGTGATAACAGAAACCACAAACTGATATCAATGAGGATAGATCATAGGGATGAATAGAATACTGTGCAAAGAAATGTACATCCTAAGGCTTCTTAAGCGGAGTGGCGTATCGTAAGTATGCCGCAGAACATACACACGGTACGCCACTCTATTTAAGTCACCTACTCTATCAACCAAGGTCAACCTACGCGACAAAAGTTCGGGTCTGATACCCCCTCGACCAAGTTTAAGTTCTGTAAGGTCAAGCCTAGGTTCCGAATATATATATATATATATATATATATATATATATATATATATATACGCCCTAGACTCCGCATAGTCAAACCTAGACTCGAACCAAGGTTAAACCCAGTGCTCTGATACCAACTTTGTCACGACCCGAAATGGCACGTGACTGGTGAAAGTCAGGTAGCCATCCGATCTAATGAGGTCGCCGTGGCACCTACAGGTCCCTCATCCGCTAATTTTTATGCATGCCCCCTCGCGAGAACTACAACCTGCCGGAACACCTTCCGGTCTCGGGACACCCTGAAGGTAAGAGCCTATGCTTTGCCACAATGTCACACAGTGAGAACCCCCCATAGGTTGACATCCAATGCCTACTAGCTTTGATACCATGAAATTCAGGCAGCCACCCTATCTAATAGGGTCGCCGTGGCACCTACAGGTCCCTCAGTAGCTACTTTTTACGCATGCCCCCTCGCGAGGACTACAACCCGCCGGAACACCTTCGGGGTAAGAGCCTATGCTTCGCAACACTGTCACACAGTGAGACCACATAGGTCGACATCCAATACCTAGTAACTTTGATACCATGAAATTCAGGCAGCCACCCCATCTAATGGGGTCGCCGTGGCACCTACATGTCCCTCAGCAGCTACTTTTTACGCATGCCCCCTCGCGAGGACTACAACCCGTCGGAACACCTTCCGGTCTCGAGACACCTTGGAGGTAAGAGCCTATGCTTCGCCACACTGTCACACAGTGAGAACACCCATAGGTCGACATCCAATGCCTAGTAGCTTTGATACCACAACAAAAGAAAAGAATACTAGAGAATTAGACGGATAGTGTAGGATTACGAAACCGAAACAACTCCGAAACTTGAAACATCAAACCCTAGTTTCTGTCGAAATTTTCTGAGAGAGCAAGAAAGTCAGACAACCACCCCATCTAATGGGGTCACCGTGGCACCTACAGGTCCCTCAGCGGCTACTTTTTATGCATGCCCCCTCGCGAGGACTACAGCCGGAACACCTTCCGGTCTCGGGACACTTTGGAGGTAAGAGCCTATGTTTCGCCACACTGTCACACAGTGAGAACCCCCCATAGGTCAACATCTAATGCCTAGTAGCTCCAATACCATGAAAGTCAGGCAGCCACCCCATCTAATGGGGTCGCCGTGGCACCAATAGGTCCCTCAGCAGCTACTTGTTACGCATGCCCCCTCACGAGGACTACAACCCGCCGGAACACCTTCCGGTCTCGGGACACCCTGGTGGTAAGAGCCTATGCTTCGCCACAATGTCACACAGTGAGAACCCTCCATAGGTCGACATCCAATGCCTAGTAGCTTTGATACCATAAAAGTCAGGCATCCACCGATCCAATGGGGTCGCCGTGGCACCTACAGGTCCCCCAACAGCTACTTTTTACGCATGCCCCCTCACGAGGACTACAACCCGTCGGAACACCTTTCGGTCTTGGGACACCTTTGGGGTAAGAGCCTATGCTTCGCCACACTATCACACAGGGAGAACCCCCCATAGGTCGACATCCAATGCCTAGTTGCTTTGATACTATGAAAGTCAGGCAGCCACCCTATCTAATCGGGTCGCCGTGGCACCTACAGGTCCCTCAGCAGCTACTTTATACGCATACCCCCTCGCGAGGACTACAACCTGCCGGAACACCTTCCGGTCTCGGGACACCTTGGGAGTAAGAGCCTATGCTTTGCCACACTGTCACACAGTGAGAACCCCCCATAGGTCGACATCCAATGCCTAGTAGCTTTGATACCACATCAAATATATAATTATAAGTCAGTGAATATAATGAAGTACGAGGAACCATTCCTGGCATGTGTAGACATGGGACCGCATACATCACTATTTATTAGTCCCAAGAGTCCCGTAACTCTTTCTCCATGTCCACTAAACAGTGTTTTGTTCATCTTGCCTTTGAGACATGAATGGAAATTATCATAAGATGATAATTCGAACGGAATCAAATATCCATCCTTATGTAACTTAGCTAGTCGTGTCGTATTGATATAACCTAGTCTACAATGCTACAAGAAGGATTTTTTCATTTCTGAACTCTTCCTCTTATGTGTGTTCTGTACATTAAGAACTGTAGTTTGATTTAGAACGTATATGCCATTAGATAACGAGCCTGATCCAATCAACTTTTGATTTAGGAAGATGTTCATAACATTATCCTGTACTACAAAATTATATTCTTCTTTACTTAATAAAGAAACTGATATAAAATTGCATATCAGGGCCGGAATGTAATAGCATTCGTTCAGAATCAATGTATTACCATTTGGTAATATAAGGTGATATTCGCCGACTGCTTTGGCTGCAACATTTACACCATTCCCTACTCTTATGGAATAACCACCCTCTCCCAGTTCTCTACCTTTGCTTAGCCATTGTAACATATTACATATGCGGGATCCCGATCCGGTATCTAATACCCAGGACGTAGAGTGAGCTGAGAAACAATTCTCGATAACTAACACACCCGAAGAAGATGCATCAACAAGCTTATTCTTCGTTTGGGCGGCATGGGAATCTGGATGTTCCTCTATTTCCTGCTCAGTCTTATAAGAATTATAAGAAAGAATGGAACCAACGTTCCCCTGCTCAGTATAACAAGCGGGTTCGGTCAATACATCCATATTATTATCTTGATTAAGGCCTGACATGGTCGCTACCTGGAGAGAGAGAGAAGAAAACACTTTAGCGTATGCTCTTGCAAGATTAGATTGGTTATTATCTTATCTAATCAGGATGGCTTCCACTGTTTTCATCAAATTTTCCTTCAAACCCTAAAAGGTAAGACTAGCCGGGATTAATTACACCTTACAAGTTCGCTAATCTTTCAGCCAGGCTAGTGTTGGTACTTTAAGGGAGGTTCCCCGTGCTTTCGCACGAACCAAATTAAAATAAACCTCGTTTTCCCAGAGGCATAACCCCGTTAACAGCTTTCTAGACACCTACTTGATCGGCTAATTGTCATGTGTAATACTCTCCCAGGAGTAACTCTTACTCGCAGTGGGTATCGGGATCCAACTATCTCATAGAAGGTATGCAATCTCATTGCAAATTTCAACACTTGAAATTCCTGATAATACTTTTGCCCTTAGCAACTTATGACCTTGGGTAAGGTCAAAAAATCATAAGCGCTAGACAAGTTGAACCCGTCATTTCCTGATTGAATTAAACCTACCCGTACGACCTTTGGCTATAGTCAACAAAGTCGTACGACTACCCTAACTCAAACGCATCTCATGCTGCAGATAAGCACTAATTAGCTACCGCACACTATGCCTTAGCTAAGGTCAACAAACGCAGCACGAATACTAAGCAGTACTTATCTGAAATGACGAAGGGCTACGTCAGGTTTTTATGAAAACCTTTTCCATAATGAACTTGATATTGTTGTAGAAACAAGTGATTTTGAAAAAAAGTGTTTTTGAGGCTTTTACTAGTTTCGCTAAAGAGGTCACTCTTGGTGAAGGGGGCTCTTTCCTTATCGAATAAGGTTCAGGATATTTCACAAATACCACTATGCAAAGTAGGAACTATAGAAGAAGTAAAAAACAAAACCGAGTGAGTTGCAGCATCTGCTAGTTTCGCTAAAGAGGCCACTCCTGGTGAAAGGATTGTTCCCCTCCGAAGGACGGCGCACAGGACCGCGATGTCCTGACGTTGAGATTCGGGGCAGATGCTATTTGGTTTTATCCGTCCACCTCTCCGAAGATTCCAAGTTGATTTATGGCACCGTGTATCGGAGGTTTAGACAGATGCAGCCGATGTAGCAGACTTCGTCAGATTCCCCCTCGCCTGAGGGGTTTTTGATTGTGGGGACGCTCTTCCCTACAGGCGCAAGCCCCTGCAGTTAATTACGCTACCGCTTTGCGGTAACAACTTTCTTCTTCTCCAGAATTTCACTTCGTGTCGTGGGTGTTTGTTTTGTTTGTGGTTGCCTGTGGATTGTATACGGAGACTGAGTAATGCCGTCGCCCGTAGGACGTGGATTAGTCCAAATCCGTATTTACTTAGATTTGGGTTTGGTGTTTTTAGTTTAAGGATACATTAGTCGCGTTGCGTCTAAGATCAACTTAAACGTTCGTCAAGGATACGTTAGTCCTGGTTTGGACTAAGATCAACTTGACTTGATGATCGATTCAATATTTGGCCGTCGGGACTCGTCACCTCTCTAACGTCGTTGAAGGATTACAACGACAGGTGTCAGAGGAATTCAGAGATGTACCCTTGAACCAAAGTTGATTTAGGGTTTTACCATTCATTTAAATGTCTAAGGATGCGTTAACCGTATTTGGGGCTAAGATCGACTTAAACGGGACCGTTTAGATCCGGCAAAAGAGCATTTAGAGGCTCTATCGTTCTAGTTTAGGGATGTAGTGGTCCATTTTCCAGTTTAGGGACGTGGTGGTCCAATATTAGTTTAGGGACGTCTCGGTCCGATATTAGTTTAGGGACATTTCGGTCCAATATTAGTTTAGGGACATTTCGGTCCATCGTTAGTTTAGGGACGTTTCGGTCCAATATTAGTTTAAGGACGTTTCGGTCCACGAGTTTAAGGACCCCGCAATCCATATTCATGTGTGGTCGTTGGGACCCGTCGCTTCTCTGACGTCGTTGAAGGATTACAACGATAGATGTCAGAGGAGTTCTGAAATGTACCCTCGAACCGGAGATAAATTGATTTAGGAGAGCAATTTTGCTCAGTCAATTTAATTTGAGGACTTACGGCCAAAATTGGGTTAAGTCCAGTTGAGGATATTCAACATTTTTCTTGATCTTTGGCCTATTAGGCCTGTGCTAGGGCTTTGCCCAAATTTAATAATGCACTGCATTCTATTCTAGCCTGCTAGGCTTTTGATTTGGGCTCTGTCCCTTTATTTATGATGCAGAGCATCTGTTTTGATACATTGGACCTTTCAATTGGGCTCTGCCCTTTCAATCAATGCACAGCATTTTATTTATTAGGCCTGTTAAGCCTTTTAATTGGGCTTGGCCCCTGTTGTAAGCAAGGAAGTGCATTTGTCTGGCACTTTGCGCCGAGTAATGAGCGCAAGCTCATATGGTGATGACACGTGTCACGCTCTGGTGAGCGCAAGTGCACTAGAGCAGCGCGCTGCGCTGGCGCACTGCGCTGGCGCGCTCTCAGCGAGTTGCGCCAATTCTAGAGAGCAAAGCTCTATCTTAAAAGCGCTTAGCGCAAGTGGTTCTATAGCTGACACGTGGCGCTCTCTTAAGAGCGCAACGGCGCAGTTTGGAAGTGCAAAGCACTAAGAATCTTTTAGATTCAAAACAGAAGTGCAGAGCACTATTTTAGATTAAAGAAATAAATTTCTTTCTTTTCTTTTCATTTACAGAACCAGAGGTTCACAAGAGTGCAAAGCACTATTTTTTTATTTATATATTTTTTTTTGTTTTAAAGAACCAGTGGTTCATAAGAAGTGCAAAGCACTATTAATTATATAAAGATCATTGATCTTATTTTTAGATCAATGATCTATTAGAAGGACTTTCTTCTACTTCATAAAGGTTCTTTATCTTTTTCTTGAAATTTTCTCAGAGTTCTCTCTGTTTAAAGCTCTTGATTTTTTTATTTTTTTTTTCAAGAAATGTTCCTCCCTTTGAATTGAGGCCTAGGGTCCTTTTTATAGTGCCCATAAGTTAGTTAAATTTGTTAAAGAGATCCTTCTCTGAGTGATTTGGGGAATTTTCCCTACCGTTGAATCTTTGATCCAAGGGCTTCTGCTTTGCAGAAGAAAATCTTCTTGTTTTAACAAGAACTGAAAAGATTTCTTGGAAATTTATTTCTGTTTGGCGCAGATGCCCCAGCGCGTGACACGTGTCACACAGCGCAAAGCGCAGCGCAACTGCGCTAGCGCATCAGCGCTGACACGTGTCGAGCAGCGCAGAGCGCAGCGCAACTGAAGCGTTGCTTCAGAAAAATAGAGCTTTGCTCTGATTGGGCGCGCCTTCTTGGGCGCTGCGCTGACGTATCTGCGCCAGACACGTAGCGCGTTGTGCCCAGCGCACAGAATCTGAAGCGTTACTTCATTTATTAAAGTTTAAATTTTCAAAGCAGAGCTTTGCTCTGATTGGGGTAAACAAATGCCCCCCACCGTTGCGCTTACGTGGCCCCAAACGTGAGCGCAACGGTGGCGAAATTCCAACCGCCGTGACAACTTTTGGAAGTCGAAGAGGCACTTGATGCCTATAAATAGGACCTTTGGTCCCCCACAGATGCTTATCATCTTTCCGATTTTTATTTTCAAAAAACTTCAGAGCTTTGCTCTTGCCTTCAAGAACTCTAGAGCTTTGCTCTTCTTTCCAAAGTTTTTAGAAGAAAAAAAAAATTTAGGTCAAATTGAATCTTAGATTAAATTAATTTTAATTAATCTTAAACAGCAGAGCTTTGCTCTCATAGATCTTTTGATCTAAAGAGATCCCCATTGGGGTTTCACTAGCAGAGCTTTGCTCAATTTCAAAGTTAGAAACTTTAGGTAAAATTAATATAAATCAAATTAACTTAAATTAATCTCAATCAAAGAGCTTTGCTCTCACAGATCTTTTGATCTAAAGAGATCCCCATTGGGGTTTCACTAGCAGAGCTTTGCTCATTTTTTAAAATTAGAAACTTTAGGTAAAATTAATGTAAATCAAATTAATTTAAATTAATCTCAGTCAAAGAGCTTTGCTCTCACAGATCTTTTGATCTAAAGAGATCCCCATTGGGGTTTCATTAAGCTTTTGTTCATGGGTTTTAATCCCTGAACAGAGCTTTGCTTTCTAGGAATTTAGCTCTCTATGTATATTATTTTTCTTCTATCACTAATCTTCCTGTGGTATTTCCTCCAGGCACAATGGCGGTGCATCTATACAGTTTGCACGAGTTCATCACCTATGACGATATCCGCGCACAGGGTCGTCAACAAAACCAGGAGTTTACAGACGCTCAATGTGCAGAGGTCATGGGTCGTCTGAACGCAAGCGGTGGTTGGCTGCTACCCCGTCGTTCGGCTCTTTTGAAAGTCGTGCTGGGAGCAATATGGAGAGCACTTCCGGGTTTCCACGAGGCCCTACCGCTTAATGCGCTGGATGATGCCGAGGACAAGGTGCATTCAGTGTACCTGACAGGGCTGATTTCAAAGAAACGACGGAATAGCCTTATTGACATCCTACACCAAGTCTTCCAGCAGACGACGATAGTTGCTGCTTATCAAAGGCCAGGAGGGCTCGCCGATGATCTCGATACAGAGGAGCGAGAAAGACTGCGCATAAGAATAATTAGAATGGCCAGAAGAACTCTGGATGGCCTTACTTTTGATTTCCTCAATCCGTGCCCCGGATCTGAGGTTATACCATTGTAATAATAATGTTTCTTATGCTTGTAAAAGAAATTTTTTTTTTTAGCAGTATGAATGGAAACCCTTCCCTTTTCTATTTCAGCTTGTCTTATTTCTCGTCCTGAGTCTTATGCCCGTGCATGAATGAATGTGTCACGCATGCCAGATCAAATGTAGACCGGATATTCTTTCTGTCATCTTCTTTTTTTATTGTCAGCAGGTTGTCTTAATAACCGAGTATTCCGACTTCCTTAGGAAATAGCGATGCTTAGGCCGCAGGTCCTGGTCTGCTGCCTAAGATTTTTCAACTCTATGAGCCGTGAGGGTCTCATAGAGGCTTTTCTCCCTACGGATCGAGAGGATCTCATAGGAGGATTTTCTCCTTAGGAATCGTGAGGATTCCTAAGTGTGGTTTTCTCTTATAAGTCGTAAGGATTCTATAAGAGAATTTTCCCTCTTACGAGTCGAGAGGATTCGTAAGCGGTTGTTTCCCTCCTCGTCGAAATTCGACTTCGGAGAGTGAGACCCGTAAATAGTATGCAAGAGACCAGTTTGGATTGACTTGCAGGGCCCCATTGCTCAAAAAGCAAGCTTTTCAATCCTTGCTGTCTGAGACTTCTTCTTACAAATTGAGACGAATCGGGAATTTGCTCGCGGAGAGGATAATGGTTTTACGAGTTGACATGAGTCGAGAGGCTCTCGTCACGGAGTGTTTGTATCCGTGAGTCGAGGAGTTTGCTAGGGATTATTTGTTTCCCAAGCTCCAAGGATTATTTGTTTCCTTGGGGTTTGAAACGAGTCGAGGGTTCCCATAGAGGCTCTGGTGGCTCTGCGAGTCGACGCGAATCAGAAGGCTCTCGTCAAGGAGTGTTTGTATCCGTGAGTCGAGGAGTTTGCTAGGGATTATTTGTTTCCCAAGCGCCAAGGATTATTTGTTTCCTTGGGGTTTGAAACGAGTCGAGGGTTCCCACGGGGGCTCTGGTGGCTCTGCGGGTCGACGCGGATCAGGAAGCTCTCGTCAAGGAGTGTTTGTATCCGTGAGTCGAGGAGTTTGCCAGGGATTATTTGTTTCCCAAGCGCCAAGGATTATTTGTTTCCTTGGGGTTTGAAACGAGTCGAGGGTTCCCACGGGGGCTCTGGTGGCTCTGCGGGTCGACGCGGATCAGGAAGCTCTCGTCAAGGAGTGTTTGTATCCGTGAGTCGAGGAGTTTGCTAGGGATTATTTGTTTCCCAAGCTCCAAGGATTATTTGTTTCCTTGGGGTTTGAAACGAGTCGAGGGTTCCCACGGGGGTTCTGGTGGCTCTGCGGGTCGACGCAGATCAGGAAGCTCTCATCAAGGAGTGTTTGTATCCGTGAGTCGAGGAGTTTGCTAGGGATTATTTGTTTCCCAAGCGCCAAGGATTATTTGTTTCCTTGGGGTTTGAAACGAGTCGAGGGTTCCCACGGGGGCTCTGGTGGCTCTGCGGGTCGACGCGGATCAGGAAGCTCTCGTCAAGGAGTGTTTGTATCCGTGAGTCGAGGAGTTTGCTAGGGATTATTTGTTTCCCAAGCGCCAAGGATTATTTGTTTCCTTGGGGTTTGAAACGAGTCGAGGGTTCCCACGGGGGCTCTGGTGGCTCTGCGGGTCGACGCGGATCAGGAAGCTCTCGTCAAGGAGTGTTTGTATCCGTGAGTCAAGGAGTTTGCCAGGGATTATTTGTTTCCCAAGCGCCAAGGATTATTTGTTTCCTTGGGGTTTGAAACGAGTCGAGGGTTCCCACGGGGGCTCTGGTGGCTCTGCGGGTCGACGCGGATCAGGAAGCTCTCGTCAAGGAGTGTTTGTATCCGTGAGTCGAGGAGTTTGCCAGGGATTATTTGTTTCCCAAGCTCCAAGGATTATTTGTTTCCTTGGGGTTTGAAATGAGTCGAGGGTTCCCACGGGGGCTCTGGTGGCTCTGTGGGTCGACGCGGATCAGGAAGCTCTCGTCAAGGAGTGTTTGTATCCGTGAGTCGAGGAATTTTCCGGGAGGGTATGGTTCTCTCTTTGTTTATGCCCTTGGATTCTATACAGGGATCGATGTGATCTTAACTGTAGGGCAAACAGTTTCATTCTTTCATTTTTTTTTATTCTTTCCGCGATGCTCTATCATTTCAGCTTTTATATCGCGAAGGTCGCGATTGCCCAATCATTTCGGCTATTTTTCGCGGTGCCCAATCATTTCGGCTGTTTATTTTATTTCCACTCGCTGCTTTTTATTGCGAGTTGCCCAATCATTTCGGCTATTTCGCATGCATACATTTTACTTGCTGCTTTTTCTTGCAAGTTGCCCAATCATTTCGGCAATTTTGCATGCATACATTTTTACTTGCTGCTTTTTCTTGCAAGTTGCCCAATCATTTCGGCTATTCCGTATGCATGTGCGGCCTACTGGCTTTCTGCCGTGAACCTGAACTTGGACACTGATTTTGGCATCAGCACCGCTACAACTGGGATGTTGCCAGGAGCGAATCATCATTTGCCTCTGTCATTGTCGAACAAAGGAGGCTTAGCGACCAGGGTTAGGGTCCTGTCGACTAAGGCTTTTGACTTTATGAGCCGTAAGGGTCTCACAAAGCTATTTCTCCCTACAAGTCGTGAGGATCTTATAGGTGTATTTTCTCCTTAGGAATCGTGAGGGTTCCTAAGTGTTTTGTTCCTCTGTAAGTCGTAAGGATGCTACAGGAGGGTTTTCTCTTTGCAAATCGAGAGGATTTACAAGGGTTATGCGAACATATCCCCAGTCACGGATGGACCTTGGTTAGGGAAATGTTTATTCGCGCCCGTGGATTGTATACAAGGGTCAGTATTGTGCCACTTGTAGGGCAATATCGAAAGTTGTGGGGGTTGCTTAAGCACAGGTTTAGATCTGTGTAACTTAAGACTTTCAAATCTTACGAGCCGTGAGGGTCCCATAAGAGCGTTCTCCTTACCAGTCGTGAGGATCTCGCAAGTGTATTTTCTCCTTAGGAATCATGGGGATCCCTAAGTGTGTTGCACCTTTGTGAGTCGTAAGGATCTCACGCAGGTGGTTTCTCCCTACAAGGTCGAGAGGACCCTATAAGTGTCCTTTAACGAGGTTGCGCCCTTTCAGGTTTTCACAAACACTCGCCGGTAGTCCTGCTGTTTTTACTCACGGAGCCCTTTCGGGTTTTCATCCGTGCCCATTTTGCTTATGGACATACCATTTTTTTTATTCTTTTTATTTCCTTTTTCTCTTTTTTTTTACGAGGTCGCGCCCTTTCGGGTTTTCACGAACACTCGCCGGTAGCCCTGCTATTTTTACTCACGGAGCCCTTTCGGGTTTTCATCCGTGCCCCTTTTTGCTTATGGACATACCGTTTTATTTTATTTTATTTTTATATATTTTTTTATATCTCGTCAGTCTAAAGATGCCGCGGTAGTAGTTTAAAGGCATTTTCGGTCTGCTATTAGTTTAAGGACATTTCGGTCCGCTGTTAGTTTAAGGACATTTCGGTCCGCTATTGAGAAGCTGGATACTGCTTATAAAGTTTGAGCTTAGGAAGATAGCGAGCGGACATAGTCGTCGTCATCTATCGTTGACCTAGGCTGTGGCTCATTAAGCGTAGTATTTCTTCAGGAAGCGACCGTTTATTGGTCTGAAAGGCCTTTCACCGTGCATGTCCATGAGTAGATAGGCCCCACCCTGGTAAACTTTATCTATGATGTACGGGCCTTCATAGTTCGGCTCGAATTTTCCCCGCTTGGCACGATTGGGGATCATAGGCCTTTTGACCACTAGCACGAGTTCGCCTTGGTGGAATGTCCTCGGTCGGGTCAATCTTTCGTATGAACGCATCATCTTTGCTTTATAAGCTTCCAGATTTTGTTGCGCTATGAGCCTAGTTTCATCAAGGGCGTCAAGCTCCTCAAGCCGAAGGTGAGCATTTTCTTCGTCCGTTAGCTCGTGGTGAACTGCCACTCGTAGAGAGGGTAACTCTATCTCGAGAGGGAGTACTGCTTCCGTACCGAACACCAACGCATATGGCGTTTTGTTTGTAGCTGTCTTGAACGTGGTTCGATACGCCCAAAGAGCTTCTTGCAGTCTCTCATGCCAGTCTTTCTTATTTCGGGACACTGTTTTCTTTATAATTTTCGTCAAGGTCTTGTTGAAGGCCTCGGCGAGACCGTTAGCTCGTGGATTATAGACTGAGGAATATCTCCAGTCTATGTTATGCTGCTGTGCGAAGCGGCTGATTTTATGACTTCGGTAGGCTGGCCCGTTATCGGAGATGATCCGCCTCGGAGTTCCAAACCGATATATGACGTGCGTTTTGAAGAAATGGAGGATATTCTCCGTCTTCACTTCTCTCAATGGTACTGCTTCTGCCCACTTAGAGAAGTAGTCAGTCGTCGCTAGGATGAAACGATGTCCTTTAGACGATGCTGGTTCGATGGGGCCGACTATATCAGTCCCCCACATTTCGAATGGCCAGCTAGCTACCGTTGGATGCAACGGATTTGGGTGCTGGTGGATGAAGTCCCTATGAATCTGGCATGAGTGACATTGCTTCGCATATTCGATGCAGTCTTGAATCATCGTGGGCCAGTAATAGCCCATCCGTTTGATCTTCAACTTCATCTTTGGACCTGCTTGGTGAGAACCGCAGATTCCGTCATGAACCTCCTGAACGACTCTTTCCGATTCGTCCGGTCCTAAGCATCTCAGCCACAGAGAATCGAATGACCTCTTGTATAGAGTACCATTGACGAAGGCGAAAGACAGAGCTCGTTTTATGAGTTGATGTCTCGCAGACGCATCTTCGGGCATTTGGTGGGACTTGAAGTAGTCTATAAAGACTTCCCTCCAATCCTCAACCTTCTCATGATCTTTTATTTGCAAGGTCGCTTGTTCAGTCACTCCCTTTTCTTCGGGCGATCCCGGAGGTATTTCTGCGGGGGCGAGCACCCGACGACTTTCTACCATGACTCTAACGTCATCGAGGTTCTCGTCAGCCATTTCTTTAGCAAGTTTGGCCAACGCGTCCGCTTTGCTGTTATCCGCGCGTGGTATGCTCTCTAAAGTATAGGAGGGAATTTGGGTTAGCAGTTGTTGCACCTTTTCACCGTATTTTACCAATTCCGGTTTGCATGTTTGGTAATCGCCGTTTACTTGACTAACGACCAGTTGCGAATCTCCGTATATGAGGAGGTTTTCAATTCCCATGTCAATGGCGATCTCAAGGCCTGCTATCAGAGCTTCGTATTCGGCTTCGTTGTTTGTCCTCGGTTCCGTCAGGGAGAACGCGTAGCGCATTATCCCCCCTTGTGGAGTTATAAAGATGAGTCCTACCCCCGATTTGATTTTAGGGGTACTTTGTTGGCGCTTCTTCACGGAAGATGCTCCGTCAAAATAAAGCTCCCATCGGGTATTATCACCATCGATCGCATCAAACGCATGTTCGTCTGGAAGATCGCAGTTTAAAGGAGAGTCGGCCGGTATCGGGTGCTCAGCAAGGAAGTCGGCGATGGCCTGGCCTTTTACTGCTTTGAGTGGTCGATATGCTATCGAGAAATCCATTAAGAGCAGGGCCCATTTAGCGAGTCGTCCTGTCAATATGGCCTTTAACATTAGATATTTGAGAGGGTCCACCTTTGAAATGAGATAGACTTCATGCGCTAATGCGTAATGTCTAAGCTTTGTTATTGCGAAGATCAACGCCAGGCAGTGTTTTTCAATGGGGGAGTAATTGCTTTCTGCCCCCAGCAGCACTCGACTTAAGTAGTAAAGTGCTATTTCTTTCCCCTGGTCATTCTCTTGTGCCCATAATGCGCCCAAAGAACCTTCAAGGGCGGCCGTGTAAAGAATGAGAGGCTTTCTCTTCACTGGAGCAGCCAACACTGGAGGGTTTTGCAGGTACTGTTTGATCTCTTCTAGTGCGCTTTGGCACTTTTGATCCCAGACGAACGGGGTTCCCTTCTTCATCAGGTGGCTGTAAGGACGGCACTTTCCTGAGAGGTTGGCTATAAATCGCCGTATGTACGCGAGCTTCCCTTGGAGAGACCGCAGCTGTTTGAGAGTTCTCGGCGGAGGCATTCCCATGATTGCCTTGATCTTGGACGGATCTATCTCGATACCTCGGCGTCGAACGATGAATCCCAGGAATTTGCCAGAGGAAACCCCGAATGCACACTTCAGAGGGTTCATCTTCAAGTTGTATTGTCGAAGACGTTGAAATACGGTCTTCAGATGCTCGAGATGTTCCTCATATGATTTGCTTTTAACAACGAGGTCGTCGATATAGCATTCAACGATTTCGTGTATAAGGTTATCGAAAATCTTCGTCATGGCCCTTTGGTAGGTTGCACCGGCGTTCTTTAAACCGAAGGGCATCACCATATAACAGAATATTCCCAAAGGAGTCCGGAAAGCCGTATGTTTCTGGTCTTCAGGGTGCATTTTTATTTGATTATATCCTGATGAGCCGTCCATGAATGAGAAAATCTCATGTGTGGACGTATTGTCTATCATCAGTTCGGTGACTGGTACTGGGAAATCATCCTTCGGGCAGGCTTTGTTGAGATCCCGAAAGTCCACGCATATGCGCACCGTACCATTTTTCTTCATCACTGGGACGATATTAGCAATCCATTCAGGGTATTGAACCTCTTGGATAAAGCCGGAGTCTATCAGCTTTTTGACTTCCGCGTTGATGCTCATCTCGAGCTCAAGCCGCATTCTTCTTGGCGTTTGTTTGACCGGCTTGACACTCGGGGATATTGCCAGTCTATATACAGCAACTTCTGGCTCAAGTCCCGGCATCTCGGAATAGTTCCATGCGAAGCAATCTTTATGCTGTACAAGGACGTCCTTTAACGCAGCTACCTTTTCTTCAGACAGCAGCTCGCTGACGAATGTCGGTCGCGGATCGTTTATCGTCCCCAACTCAATTTTCTTGAGGTTATCTGCAGTGGTATGTATGCCATCCTCCAGTTCTTTCGGAGCTGGGGGAAATTCTGAGATCACCTCATCATTGCTGTTTTCGAGGCACCAGGGAAGGCTGTCCATGTTCTCGGATTCTTCTTGTAGTATTGTTATCATGTGACAGGTACGAATTCGTTTCCAATCCCAATGTGGAACTGGTTTTTCTTTCGTGGCCTTAGGCTCGTGCTTTTGTGGTGGTGCTACCCTCCAGTTGTTGGACAGAGCGAATTTACCAAGCTGATATTGATCTTCGACCCAATTCTTGAAGGTGAAGCAATCTTCAAGAGGATGGCCTACTACTCGATGGTAAGAGCAATAGTCCGGGTGTGAGGCTTCGCCTGCTTGTTCAGGGTGTTTAGACTCCGGCAGCGCGAGCATCTGATGTTTTAGAGCAAGCTCAAATATCCTCCTTGTCTTATCCTGAGGAAAACAGTATGCTCGACTCATTTTCTTCATGAGAGATAGATCAATAACGCTCGACTCCCGTTTGCGTGGCTTCTTAGCCCTGCTTTGCAGTTGTTGAGCGCCTTTTTGGCCTTTCGACTTATTTCTGCTTTTGAGCTGAGCCTTCTTTATAACGGGTTGACAAGGAGCGGCATTTTCACCCTTTACGGCCTGTTGGAGAAGGCGTTGCGTCTTGGCTTTCTCGTAGATGTCCTTCTCACGGTTGTGATCATCTCGGACTTTTTGACCAGCTTTCTTTATAAGTCTGTCCATTTGTTCCTCGAACGACGGACTGGGCTCTCTTGCATCTGGAACCTTCACTGGCTTAGGATTAGCGTCCTCCCATTGAGCATCCGCTTCTTCATCAAGGTCATATATGACGTAGCAGCCGGGTAGTAACTCTCGTTTCTTTGACCGGATGTATCCAAGCCCTCTCGTTTCCATTCTCCCATTAGGCAGTTTGCGTTGAGTCCCGGGAACATTCCAGACCCTGTCATAGAATTTGGCCTCTCTAACGGTCTGTTTGAAGGATATCCCCTGGCGTTTCAGCAGCTTCTTCAAACCCTCTGTATAATATCTGGGAAGACGGATAGGCTGAAGCCTGTCGAGCGCAGGATCCGCGCCATGCCAGATTTCTTTTTTCACCTTGGTTTCTTCAGAGCGGTAAAATAGAATTGCTTTTTCGCTTTCTCGTTTGGGAGGGATATAGAATGTCCGCAGCTCTTCTACACTGTAGATATTAAGTGCATCCAATTCTTTATGATGCTCAGGCGGCACCATGGCGACTTGTAGACTTTGCTCTTTGTCAGCGGACATTTGTATTAAAGGTCGAGCAGAGAATACGGCATGGACTTCATCTTCCGAGTCGCTGCCAAAGATCAATGTAGGAGTCGATGGTCCCGGCTTGTTGTGTTGGGGCGGATCCGAATAAACCATCTCCTCTTCTTCTTCAGTATCACTGCCGAAGACAGGGATGGTAGCGTTAGTTTTATTCTCCGGCTTGTGACACTTCTCTGTGTCTTCGAAACTCGGTAAGAAGTATTTGGCATCTTCATATTTGCTGACCTCGTTCACAGAGAACGGGTTCAGTTCTCCCGTCACGGTATACTCGAAACCATCCTTAAAATACTTCATACACTGATGTTGTGGAGAAGGGATGATGTTGTACTCGTGTAACCATGGTCGACCGAGCAAAGCGTTGTAACATGTCTTGGCGTCTATGACGTGGAACTTAATGTCCGTGACGAGTAGCCCGAAGCGTAGCGTCAGTATCACAGATCCAAGAGTCTTTGACGATTGGGAGTCGAATCCGGAGATGGTGATCTTGTCCTGAGCAAGGTGCTGGACGCTCATGCAGATTTCCTTCAACACCCGTATGTTGAGTAGGTTAAAAGATGACCCGTTATCGATCAGAATTTTGCCTATCTTTATATCATGGCAGTATCCCGAGACATAGAGAGGGCGATTGTGTTCGCACGTCCCAAGTAGAAGGTCCTCATCGCCAAAAGTAATATCGGCCGTGTGCACTTCCTCCAATTCATCTTTCATCTTTTCCTCGGCCAGGCATGCTTGGAATTGTTCTGGGTCTTGGAGCGCCTTAATCAACGAATCTCTCGCCTCTTTTGATAGCAAAAGGGCGTCAAGAATGCTGAGCTGTGAGGGCAGCTTTCTCAGATGTGCTAAGACGTTGTAGTCCACCTTATTCTTCTTTGGTGGGGCTTTGGCAGCTAGCTCTTCCACCACTTGGTCATCTAAGACGATATCTTCAGAGGCCTTTTCTTTCCCTTTATCTTTCCTGTTCGAGGGTCCGAGGTTCTTTTCGGGTAGCGTGCGATTACGTAGCCGGATATTTTCGTAAACCTTCGGTTCTTCTTCTTTTCTCGAATCGGACTCTTTAAAGAGGGGGGCAAGTTCTAGCTCTTCATCAGAATCACTCCCAAATGTAGGCACTTGCGGTTTACCGGTGTTAATCATGCAACAATCGCCAGCAGTTCTTTTAAGCCCTTCGGTTGTATTTCTTTGCTCCTGACGAGTTTTACGCTTTTCCCGCTTAAAGCGTTGTTGATGAGCAACGTATCCTTGCCACCATCTATCGAAATCTTTGCACTCTTGAGTGGGGTGCGAAATCCTCTGATGATATAAGCAATACGAGGGGTGCGTTTCCACTTCACCGGCGATGTTTCCTTCAGAGGATGGTAGCTTCATGCCCATTGACATGGCTTTAGCGAACTTTTTCCTCATCCTAAGTTGGCTTTTGTCGGCAGTGGAGGTGTTTTGCTCCAGCAGGATCGTCTCAGCTCCTTCATCAAGTCGCTGGCGCTTGGCCCTTTCAAATATAGCCGCCTCGTGCTCCCGATCAGCTTTACTTTTCAACCGAGCTTCATTAAGGAGTGCGTCAATTACTTCATCTGATGGTCCCAGAACTTTTGGTTCAGGATCTGCCCCCAGCTTTTCGGTGCAAGGAGTCTCCTCATCGTTCGTGATCGAATGGGAAATCATATGACATCTCGCCACATATTCCTCGGATTCATCCGATGAACTTTCTCCCTCATCTTCTTCTTGAAAGACGTGATTGAGAAACTCTTGGAGCGTAATGGGAGTCCGTGCCTTTTGGTTGTATTCATCCAACGCGTCAATTTGTCTTTGTAAGTCCGTGCGCTTGTCGTCAGGCCTCACGGGCTTCTTAGATTTCTTCTTCTTCTTTTTCGAAGATTTTGACGGTTGGCTGCAAGTGTTTGAGCCACCACCATCGGTCTTTGGAGTTGAACGTGGCTTCAACATTCCTTCAATGACCTGCGGTTCCAACGGGTTCTTCCACTTGATCGCTGGACATGTCTGAAGATCGTTTAGCATCCTCTTTGTCTTGGCTGATAATACAACCTCCCAAGGAGCTTCTTCAATGACGGAGCATGTTGCCCCCGGCGTATTCGTCCCCTTAGAGGTGTGGGGCTGCGGGGGATTCACCTTCCATTTGTCAGATAACGTGAACTTGCCCTGTCGATACTGATTTTCAAGCCAATTCTTGAAAACGTAGCAATCTTCGATCGGATGGCCTAGTACTCGATGATAAGGGCAGTAATTAGGCTCGTTGACGTCACTCGGTTGCAACGGTCGTTTTGGATCCAGCAGATTTATGAGTCTGTTGCGCAATGCCAGCTCGAATAACCTCCTCGTTTTATCGCGGGGGAAGGAATAAGAACGTCCCATCCTATCCTCAAGGGGTACGTACGGGCGCGTATTGTTTGGACGAGCAACCGGCTTCGAGTCGTTCGGTTGTTGTTGAGCATTAGCGACAACGATCGTTTTTCCCTTTCCTTTGACATTTCGGGAATCCGGCTTTGGGAGAGGGGGCTTATGGCCCATCTGGTCCATCTGCGCTAGTTTGTCAATTAAAGCCTGGAAGGAAGTCGGCTTGAAAAACATCATAAACTGTGAGATGGTTGCTTGTGGATCAAGGGTTCCGACAAACATTCCCACCGCAGGGGCTTCTTCTATGCGCTGCTCACATCTCGACCATAGATTACGCCACCGTATAGCGTACTGAACCCATGTCTCGCCGGGTTTTACCCTGGCGTTAATCAGTGCCGTCATCGGGGTACGTTCACTGGCACTTGCAAAACGCTGCGTAAACAGCAGCTCCATTTCCGCGAAGGTTTTGATAGAATCATTAGGGAGTTCAGAGTACCACTCGAACGCCGTATCTGATAGACTTCCAACAAACTGGCGGAGCAAAAGCTTGTCATCACCACCGGTGTTACCGCAAAGCGCCCTGAACTGGGCGACATGCTGATGGGGATTGCCGGTCCCTTTGTAGAAATGAAATTTGGGAATTGTGTAACCCGGCGGGTACTTTATTTGGTCATACCAGCCTGGATATGGCCGCCCCGTTTTTACGACGTGGCCGGCTGCTTCGGCCGCATGATGAACCTTTATCTGTTGGGCTATGTATTCGTCCAGATCAGTCTTAGAGATTGTATCCTCTTTAGCTGTTAATAGAGCGGGCTGCGGATTTAATGTATCTCCCTTATCATCTCCAAGGACGGTTAGGGGTTCTTCGGCGGGAGGATCTTGTTGTATCATCATCCCTATCATGTCCTGGAAGAGGAGGCCCATACGCTGTATGTTGGCCGCTTGTTCAGCAGCCTCTTTGTCCTTCTTTTCCAATATTCGGCGAAGGAACTCGGCGTCGGTCTCTTCGTCTCGGCGCTCATCTAAGGACGCTTCAGGGTTTTCTTTTGGCTCTGTAAGCACGGCCATAGCATTCATCATCTCGTGGAGCTTTTGTTGGTGCTCCTGAGCCTTGGTCACTGATCGGGTGAGAGGTCGGTGACCTATAGAAGTACGGCTTTCTTCCTTTCCAGAAGCCATATAAACCGTATGAACAATTATGCCCCCTGACTTGGGGCGTTTAGGTTCACCGCTTTTAAACTTTGCCGCTGACGCGGGAGCTTTCTCTGGCCTCCTTCTTTTGTGGGCCATCGAGGTTAAAGGAGCCGTTGGAGTGGGCATCCTAGCAACGGTCACTGTAACGTTTTGAAAATCGTTTCGGTGAAATTTCGAAAAATCGGTAAAATAAGGGGGTTTTTTGTAAAAGTCAAAATACAAATATCTTATTATAAAAATTAAATATACATATTCTAGCTATGTAATTGCTATTATTTGGTGTTTATTGAGCCGCTGGTGAAATTTCAAATTTTCTGAAAAAATATTATTTTATTATTATTTTAAGCCGTCACTAATACATTTAATTAGGGAAAATTACAAATTGGAATGAGTTGAAACAAATTTTGTGCATCATAAAACATTAAATAAAATTTTATCATGTGGTTTTTGGAACGAAATCATTTGCCAAAACGGTTTAGAAATTATTGAAGAAAAAAGGCTTTTTTTTAGCGTAAATGGATGTTTGGGGTATTGTATTTATCATTTTTCATCACCCCACACCCGTACCCACACCCACACACCCCCATTCACTTATCCCCTTGAAGAATTCAGCAGCCCCCTCTTTTGTCCCCACTTGGATTTCAAGGAAAAGAAATGAAAGAAAAGAAAAGAAAATGGATAAATAAGTTGGGCTTTGACTTTGTGGGTTGACTTGGCTTATTTCCCCACCTCACTCTCTCTCCTCCCCTCCCCATATTGTGGCCGAATCTCTCTTCTTACTGCTGCAACAGCAGCCCCCTCTCATTTCCCCAATTTCCCCTTCTTCTTCAACCTCAAAAACCCTTCAAAAATGCATCAAAAATCCTACAAAATCAAAATCAAGCTCCTACCCATTTTTCCTTAGCCCCTATAGCATGGATCTTGGTGCAAAGATTTCAATTTGGAGGGCTAGATTTCTAGTTGGATCAATGGGTTGTGAGGTATAAAAATCTTGACCCTTTTTGTTAAATTGTTGTTTAATTATGATAGTCTATTTTATTCGAGTGTTAATTTGGTTGTGATTGCTAGTTTAGGAAATTCTAGAAAAGGGTAAAATTTTTTTTAGGGTTGTTATCATTAGATTGTGGTCTTAATGAGTAGATTAACATGTTTTTGTTATGTAAAACTTAATCTTGTTACATCTTGCTAATTGCTACCTTTAAATTGTCCAAATTGCATAATATTGCCAACTAGGTTTTCAAAATTAAGTTAAATTGTTAGATAAAAATTCTAATTATGGTTTCATAGCATTATTAACATTATAATGAGTGGTTTAATACCTTAGGTTATGCAAAACTAAGCTTAATTGATAAATTGTGAGTTTTTGCTTGAAAATTGTTAAAATTGGATAATTTGTAAACTAGGTTTTTGGGGTTAATGAAATTTAATGAGATTAAATTGTGGAAATGGTTTATATAACTTAGTTATGATATTTAGTGGATATTATGGCCATTAGTTTTGTTAAAATGTCAAGTTTCGAATTAAAACGGTAATTAAGTGTTTTCTAAGTTTTGTGAAATAAACCGATTTGATCAATTTATTGGTTTTGATGATTTGCATCGTATTTCATATATTTTTAGTGATTTATGAAACCATGATTGGTATGTTTGGTTTTAACTCGATGATCTGACGTTTGTACGACGATATCGAGGGTTGGTGGTGGTTTTGACAGCGTGGTCCATAGGTTCTAACCTATAGGCCTTTGGCGTGTCGATTTGGTTTTCTGATATGATTTTAATGCGCATTTGCGATTATGTATATGTGTAGGTACCCCACGTGATGTCGAGACGTTGAAGATGAAGAGGGTGACATCGGCATTGGCAAACAAGGAGCAGGTGAGTAGATTTATATCTACGGGGAGAAGTCGGGTGGATGGCGTATAGCACCCCCGCAGTCCGTGGTGGTGTATACGGATGCGTATACACACCAACAATTATTATATGTTGTTTGGGATTAATATTGATGTTTAGGATGGATTTTGGTGTGTTGGATTATTTTAGTGTTGCGAACCCTAGGGTAGTGTTGCACTACACATACACACATACATACTTGCATACATTCCTATTTATATGTGCTCATGGGATTCTTTATAGTTATGTGTTCATATGGGTATGGGACTATGTGTTCACATACGGATTTGAGGATGATACTTGGGATTGAGCTGAGTCGATGAGATTTGTTGTGTGGTTGTGATATCGGTGATATGGCAGGATTCGTACTTGAGGTACGTCCTGGTGTTATAGCGGATCTTGGGGTGGCGATACGGGTGAATAGGGTTATAAATAAAAATGGTCGACATGTGATCGTGATATGAGGCATGATATGCTAGGATATTGATATTATGCCATATCGGGCGATGTATACCCCTTGATGATGATATGTGTTGATGATATCGGTTTGTACGAGACTGTTGATCAGTAGTCAGATCATGACTATATTGATGATTTTAGTATTGTACTAGACATAGGTCAGTACCCTGGACTATGATCTCGGATAAAGAGGATACCAGATGAATAGTGTGATGAATATGATATTAACCCGTACCCAGATTTGGGGATGCCGTACGACGGATTTACGTACGAGCTATATTTTGATGATTGATCCGCACTCTTGACTTGGGATGCCTGATTATAGATATGGTATCGGATATGATATTATTGAGGCGGGATCACCGACTATATATATACAGGTATGTATATACATCGACTCAGATGTTAGGCGGTTTCCTTACCTGTAGTCCAGCTGGTTAGCTTAGTCCTTTAGTTTAGTTTAGTTGTTAGATTAGATTCGATTCTTACCTATTTCAAAAACTAGCGAATCATGGGTATTTTAAAAGACAGCCCAAGGGATCCTACGGATATTTCAAAAGACGTATCTTTTCATAAAAACACCATAGCCCCTATTTTCAAAACCCCATGATTCATGTTATTTCAAAAGGCACCATTTGTAGGACTTATATTAGATTAATGCAGATTAGTTATAATTGCGTCTAGTTTTCAGCTCCCGCTCATTTTGTGGTCCGCTTCGCATCGCATGCGTATTTTATGTTTCATACTCCATTAGTGATATCATGCTGTTAGGACACCAGCACCATTACCGATGATGCGTATGTACCACGTACACTTAATTGCCGGCTCACACACATCTTCATCGGTAATTGCCATGTCACGTACACCTTAGAAAATATTATTGCTTAACTTAGCTAGATAGCTAGTAGTTTGACATAATATTAGTGTACTTACCTTATATGCCAGCTTAGATATTGTAGTTATTACTTGTCACTTCATGCATACTGTTATTCATCGTTATGCCGCATTCATGGATTCTCATGCATATATTCACTATTTTACGTGTTATTGAGGTTTTGGATTCGGATTTCCATGAGATTTTCTGGATTTGAAGGAAAACCGCAAAAACATAAATAAACTTTTTCTCTCTTTTAAAATAAAAAGTACGGTTTTCCTATGATGTATGAGTCGTCCACCATGAGTTTGCTGATGGATTTCGAGACCCGATTCGAGGAGTGGAGGAACCGTTTCGGGTACATAGTGGACCCGGTATGGTACCCCGGGGCAAGATGAATGTGGTGTTGACGTTGAGCCTGGCAGGGGACAGATTACCTACCGGTGATATTACCCGACGCGTCGGATATCCGGAGGATACCGTCGTGGTCTTGAGATGGATGGTAGAGGCCGGTCTGGACTGACGGCGCCCTAGATATTGAGATTGAGACATTGATATTTCGAGACATTGAGATTTATGTTTTGTGTCGATGCTAGACACTGTTGATACTGATTTCATTTATGATACCTCAGTTTAAAAATACAAAGGAAATCTCACTAATTTATGAAAATAGTTCTTCATTTACATGTATTCTGTTTTCATGCATTCATACCTCATTCATATGATATATTGCTACCTGAGGCACTGACACGGGCACATGAGATTACACTCGGGTTAGATATTTACCCTAGCCTTGTTATAGGCTACATGTTATTCATATATTTGAGGATATATTATGATCATTGACCTAGGTTGCGTTATTTATGCGATTTCTGTGCGTAGATGTTTTTCTACTCACGAGTTGGCAACTCACCCCCGTTGTGCTACAGTTCTTGCAGGTTTCGCCGTACAGGTTTAATCACGGCTTGCTGGCACTCTTTCCATTTCCGGGTGACTTGCTAGTAGGTGGGTTATTTGTATCTTACCCATCATTATATCTTGTATATCATTATTCTGTTGTATCTAGAAGTTCCATCAACCAAACATGTATTTATTTTGAGATAGAGACCAGTGATGTTATTCCTTCGACCTTAGAGTCGCGCGTTTTTTTCTGTGGTTTTCTTGCGGTTTTGAGTTTCCTTTTGAGTTTTGATCCTCGCCCTTGGCGTTGTATATTATATTGCTTGTGTGGTTGTGACCGTCGATTGACGAAGAGCTAGCTCCCGCTTGGGGATGCCTTTTTATGGATTTCGTATACTATTCATGTTGATCCCGTTTGGGAGCCAGTATTTACAAAGGAGACTCTGCCGAAATTTTCAGGAAATTTTTGATGTTTAAAAAAAAAAAAACGCATAACTCGGCTCATGCTATTAAAACTACTAGATTTTAAATTGGTTTTCCTTCACTCTACTACTTTTCTTGGTTTGGATATCTGGGTTTTCTGCTTACTTAGATTACGTACGCCTCGAGACGTTTCGTAGTTTAAGTGCCGGTCATGTTCCGTACTTTTGGGTATTGACAAAGTTGGTATCAGAGCGTTAGGTTTTAACCTTCGGAGTGTAGGATGACCCTTGGTTGATGGAATAGGTGACTAAAGTAGAGTGACGTACCGTTGGTATGTTCCGCGGCATATTTACGACACGCCACTCCACTTATGAAGCCTTAGGATGTACATTTCCTTGTTCAGTATTATATTCCTTCCTGATCTAGCCTCATCGGTACCAGTTTGGTTTTGCTGCTACGGTTACGGGCAGGGAGAGCTACGGCTAGAGTTGCGGTCAGCACAATCTCGTCACGAACGAGGACTGACCAGGGCGAAATTCCGGTGACACACGATTGCAGAGATGTGTCTTTTTACTGTGTTTTACGCCACGAGCGTTGGATGGATCGCCGTATGAGATTGCTCAGACGTGCAGATTAGCACTAGAGGATTGAGCCAATGATAGAGGCCAGCCAGATTTTGATGACCGCTGGTGTGTTGCTTATTCATGATGGTCGAGGCACTGTTCAGCATGCAGACGAGCGAGCCAGTTATTGCTTGGAACGACGGGATATTGCCCCAGATGCTGGAGTTAGTGCAGAACGAGTTGTACTAAGAGATGATAGAAGGTCGCTAGTCATCGAGGATGAATGACTAGGACATATGGATCGTTCGCCTACCCCGATGCGAGGTCATCAGATAGATTGATTCCAGCTAGAGACGACTTCACGCGGAGACGTTGGGAGTCGACAGAGACGATCGAATGTCAGAAACCTATTATTCCAAGTTTAAAGTAGTCGGAAAGACATGCAGGCAATCCTATGGTCCCTCTAGAAGAATGAAACCCTAACTCGACTTAATGACCGTGTGAAAGCCTTTGAACCTTCGGGTTTGCGGCAGTTCTACGGCGCCATTAGTGAGGCTTGGGTTTGCCCTTCTACGGCTGGACCACCGATGCTGTGGTATGTACTCGATACTATTAAACCGTGCCCAAGAGGTTGAGCTCTTGGGGGATTATGAGGTTTTGACGACTTGATCGGATGGCTCGACTTAATTCGGATGCTAGGTGGTGAGATGCATTTCTTGGGAGACTCCAGATACGAGGATAGTCGTTGGAGCTCAGTCCATGCAGCCACGACGAGACGAGTCCGGAGCAGTCGACATTAGAGAAAAGTGGAGTAAGAGGTTCGTACGAGATCTTGATGAGACGACGTTCCACTCAGCCGACATCAGAGATGCGGTACGCATGCCGAGGCATTGTACTTGGATATACCTTCCAGAAGGAATCACGATGAGTATGTAGCCGTTCAGGAACGAGAATAGATCTAGTAAGGGACGATGACTTCCGGACAGTTCGGCAGAGACGAGATTTGGGAGAGACGAGATTTGACCTTTCTGGAATAAATTACGAGAAGACTTGGACCCAGTAGTGGTCATGTTATGCACACCGGCAGGCCAGAGTTCAGGATCGTCGACGAGACATGCTATAAGTGACCACGACAGTTGGCCAGAGATTCTTGAGTATGTGCTTGAGCGGGACTATTCCGCCATACTTGATTTTGGGTATTTTGGGCGATCTATTCGCATGATTGATTTTGATGATTGAGTTTCATGATATTTGTTTTCATGGACCATGGTTGCTCCTACTAGGTAATTACGATTTTGCACAGTTGTTGCACTTGACATCGTTTTCGTGCCTTGGTTTCTCATGTTTATGATTTTATGGGTTTCATACAGTTGAGTTGATTTTGTGCATGATGGATGCACCAGATTTGGATTTTTAGCTCATGTTGGACGCCTGTTACGAGATGCGATTTGGTGCACACCAGATGCACTAATTCGAGATTTTTCGTGCATGTCAGATGCACCTGATTTTGCTGTCAGGCACGCACGTTGCCTACGACAGATGTTTCGTGCACACCCGATGCACTTAGATGTTGTTTCTGTGCGCATGTATGGCACATTCATGGATTTTGATTTCCGTGCGCACCAGACGCACGTAGCATTCATGTGCATATTTTGGGATTGATTTCGTATAGAGCAGTACGTTTTTATGATATTGCTATGTATTTTCGTACTGAGCAGGACTAGTCAGAGGACAGTACCTGAATATATTTTGCATGCATTGATAGTTATTGAAGGGATTTCCAAAAAGCGAGCTATAGCCTCAGTATTTACCTACGTGTCGGATATGACACGAAATGTTTAAAACAAGGAGACCCTTCTAAATTGTTTCCAAAACGGCGGAACGTACATTTCAAACAAAGGTATATATGTATATAGTTATTTTCTTATGATAGACGTCCGCCACTGTGCAGTGTTATACGCGTTGCACAGCGACTTAAAGAGATTTGGCATGCATTTCCTTCAGATACTTACATATATAGATTCGATATTTACATGTATAGTTTTGAGTTATATCATATTGGTTTTGCCTTGGATTTGGCATTGATGTCTTCCCCATGACTCCGATGATTGCGGGATGCTTGACGGAGTTTTGATTTGAGTTATATGCTCATTTTTCAAGCGCATGCGCTGCGCTACGATTTGTTTTATGTATTTACAATTTCGGAGCCCCGACAACTTGATGGTTTTGGTTTAGATGTTTTAGTATTTGGAGAGAGTTTTAATTTAAATTCGGGGACCGAATTTCTTTAAGGGGGGAAGATTGTAACGTTTTGAAAATCGTTTCGGTGAAATTTCGAAAAATCGGTAAAATAAGGAGGTTTTCTGTAAAAAGTCAAAATAAAAATATCTTATTATAAAAATTAAATATACATATTCTAGCTATGTAATTGCTATTATTTGGTATTTATTGAGCCGCTGGTGAAATTTCAAATTTTCTGAAAAAATATTATTTTATTATTATTTTAAGCCGTCACTAATACATTTAATTAGGGAAAATTACAAATTGGAATGAGTTGAAACAAATTTTGTGCAACATAAAACATTAAATAAAATTTTATCATGTGGTTTTTGGAACGAAATCATTTGCCAAAACGGTTTAGAAATTATTGAAGAAAAAAGGCTTTTTTTTAGCGTAAATGGATGTTTGGGGTATTGTATTTATCATTTTTCATCACCCCACACCCGTACCCACACCCACACATCCCCATTCACTTATCCCCTTGAAGAATTCAGCAGCCCCCTCTTTTGTCCCCACTTGGATTTCAAGGAAAAGAAATGAAAGAAAAGAAAAGAAAATGGATAAATGAGTTGGGCTTTGACTTTGTGGGTTGACTTGGCTTATTTCCCCACCTCACTCTCTCTCCTCCCCTCCCCATATTGTGGCTGAATCTCTCTTCTTACTGCTGCAACAGCAGCCCCCTCTCATTTCCCCCATTTCCCCTTCTCCTTCAACCTCAAAAACCCTTCAAAAATGCATCAAAAATCCTATAAAATCAAAATCAAGCTCCTACCCATTTTTCCTTAGCCCCTATAGCATGGATCTTGGTTCAAAGATTTCAATTTGGAGGGCTAGATTTCTAGTTGGATCAATGGGTTGTGAGGTATAAAAATCTTGACCCTTTTTGTTAAATTGTTGTTTAATTATGATAGTCTATTTTATTCGAGTGTTAATTTGGTTGTGATTGCTAGTTTAGGAAATTCTAGAAAAGGGTAAAATTTTTTTTAGGGTTGTTATCATTAGATTGTGGTCTTAATGAGTAGATTAACATGTTTTTGTTATGTAAAACTTAATCTTGTTACATCTTGCTAATTGCTACCTTTAAATTGTCCAAATTGCATAATATTGCAAACTAGGTTTTCAAAATTAAGTTAAATTGTTAGATAAAAATTCTAATTATGGTTTCATAGCATTATTAACATTATAATGAGTGGTTTAATACCTTAGGTTATGCAAAACTAAGCTTAATTGATAAATTGTGAGTTTTTGCTTGAAAATTGTTAAAATTGGATAATTTGTAAACTAGGTTTTTGGGGTTAATGAAATTTAATGAGATTAAATTGTGGAAATGGTTTATATAACTTAGTTATGATATTTAGTGGATATTATGGCCATTAGTTTTGTTAAAATGTCAAGTTTCGAATTAAAACGGTAATTAAGTGTTTTCTAAGTTTTGTGAAATAAACCGATTTGATCAATTTATTGGTTTTGATGATTTGCATCGTATTTCATATATTTTTAGTGATTTATGAAACCATGATTGGTATGTTTGGTTTTAACTCGATGATCTGACGTTTGTACGACGATATCGAGGGTTGGTGGTGGTTTTGACAGCGTGGTCCATAGGTTCTAACCTATAGGCCTTTGGCGTGTCGATTTGGTTTTCCGATATGATTTTAATGCGCATTTGCGATTATGTATATGTGTAGGTACCCCACGTGATGTCGAGACGTTGAAGATGAAGAGGGTGACATCGGCATCGGCAAACAAGGAGCAGGTGAGTAGATTTATATCTACGGGCAGAAGTCGGGTGGATGGCGTATAGCACCCCCGCAGTCCGTGGTGGTGTATACGGATGCGTATACACACCAACAATTATTATATGTTGTTTGGGATTAATATTGATGTTTAGGATGGATTTTGGTGTGTTGGATTATTTTAGTGTTGCGAACCCTAGGGTAGTGTTGCACTACACATATACACATACATACTTGCATACATTCCTATTTATATGTGCTCATGGGATTCTTTATAGTTATGTGTTCACATGGGTATGGGACTATGTGTTCACATACGGATTTGAGGATGATACTTGGGATTGAGCTGAGTCGATGAGATTTGTTGTGTGGTTGTGATATCAGTGATATGGCAGGATTCGTACTTGAGGTACGTCCTGGTGTTATAGCGGATCTTGGGGCGGCGATACGGGTGAATAGGGTTATAAATAAAAATGGTCGACATGTGATCGTGATATGAGGCATGATATGCTAGGATATTGATATTATGCCATATCGGGCGATGTATACCCCTTGATGATGATATGTGTTGATGATATCGGTTTGTACGAGACTGTTGATCAGTAGTCAGATCATGACTATATTGATGATTTTAGTATTGTACTAGACATAGGTCAGTACCCTGGACTATGATCTCGGATAAAGAGGATACCCGATGAATAGTGTGGTGAATATGATATTAACCCGTACCCAGATTTGAGGATGCCGTACGACGGATTTACGTACGAGCTATATTTTGATGATTGATCCGCACTCTTGACTTGAGATGCCTGATTATAGATATGGTATCGGATATGATATTATTGAGGCGGGATCACCAACTATATATATACAGGTATTATATACATCGACTCAGATGTTAGGCGGTTTCCTTACCTGTAGTCCAGCTGGTTAGCTTAGCCCTTTAGTTTAGTTTAGTTGTTAGATTAGATTCGATTCTTACCTATTTCAAAAACTAGCGAATCGTGGGTATTTTAAAAGACAGCCCAAGGGATCCTACGGATATTTCAAAAGACGTATCTTTTCATAAAAACACAGTAGCCCCTATTTTCAAAACCCCATGATTCATGTTATTTCAAAAGGCACCATTTGTAGGACTTATATTAGATTAATGCAGATTAGTTATAGTTGCGTCTAGTTTTCAGCTCCCGCTCATTTTGTGGTCCGCTTCGCATCGCATGCTTATTTTATGTTTCATACTCCATTAGTGATATCATGCTGTTAGGACACCAGCACCATTACCGATGATGCGTATGTACCACGTACACTTAATTGCCGGCTCACACACATCTTCATCGGTAATTGCCATGTCACGTACACCTTAGAAAATATTATTGCTTAACTTAGCTAGATAGCTAGTAGTTTGACATAATATTAGTGTACTTACCTTATATGCCAGCTTAGATATTGTAGTTATTACTTGTCACTTCATGCATACTGTTATTCATCGTTATGCCGCATTCATGGATTCTCATGCATATATTCACTATTTTACGTGATATTGAGGTTTTGGATTCGGATTTCCATGAGATTTTCTGGATTTGAAGGAAAACCGCAAAAACATAAATAAACCTTTTCTCTCTTTTAAAATAAAAAGTGCGGTTTTCCTATGATGTATGAGTCGTCCACCATGAGTTTGCTGATAGATTTCGAGACCCGATTCGAGGAGTGGAGGAACCGTTTCGGGTACATGGTGGACCCGGTATGGTATCCCGGGGCAAGATGAATGTGGTGTTGACGTTGAGCCTGGCAGGGGACAGATTACCTACCGGTGATATTACCCGACGCGTCGGATATCCGGAGGATACCGTCGTGGTCTTGAGATGGATGGTAGGGGCCGGTCTGGACTGACGGCGCCCTAGATATTGAGATTGAGACATTGATATTTCGAGACATTGAGATTTATGTTTTGTGTCGATGCTAGACACTGTTGATACTGATTTCATTTATGATACCTCAGTTTAAAAATACAAAGGAAATCTCACTAATTTATGAAAACAGTTCTTCATTTACATGTATTCTGTTTTCATGCATTCATACCTCATTCATATGATATATTGCTACCTGAGGCACTGACACGGGCACATGAGATTACACTCGGGTTAGATATTTACCCTAGCCTTGTTATAGGCTACATGTTATTCATATATTTGAGGATATATTATGATCATTGACCTAGGTTGCGTTATTTATGCGATTTCTGTGCGTAGATGTTTTTCTACTCACGAGTTGGCAACTCACCCCCGTTGTGCCACAGTTCTTGCAGGTTTCGCCGTACAGGTTTAATCACGGCTTGCTGGCACTCTTTCCATTTCCGGGTGACTTGCTAGTAGGTGGGTTATTTGTATCTTACCCATCATTATATCTTGTATATCATTATTCTGTTGTATCTAGAAGTTCCATCAACCAAACATGTATTTATTTTGAGATAGAGACCAGTGATGTTATTCCTTCGACCTTAGAGTCGCGCGTTATTTTCTGTGGTTTTCTTGCGGTTTTGAGTTTCCTTTTGAGTTTTGATCCTCGCCCTTGGCGTTGTATATTATATTGCTTGTGTGGTTGTGACCGTCGATTGACGAAGAGCTAGCTCCCGCTTGGGGATGCCTTTTTATGGATTTCGTATACTATTCATGTTGATCCCGTTTGGGAGCCAGTATTTACAAAGGAGACTCTGCCGAAATTTTCAGGAAATTTTTGATGTTTAAAAAAAAAACGCATAACTCAGCTCATGCTATTAAAACTACTAGATTTTAAATTGGTTTTCCTTCACTCTACTACTTTTCTTGGTTTGGATTTCTGGGTTTTCGGCTTACTTAGATTACGTACGCCTCGAGACGTTTCGTAGTTTAAGTGCCGGTCATGTTCCGTACTTTTGGGTCTTGACAGTCACCCCCTGCTGTTTAATGGGGCAGTTTTTGTTATTCTCCACCTTCGCCTTTTTCTGGTGACGCAAGTGGTCTGGATCGATCACGGAGTCTTGAATCCTCCGCCATACTTTATAAACTTTTGAGGATAGCCGTTGAGGGGGCTGTTCTTGTTTTGTTTCTGGAACTCTCTCCACAGGTGGAGGAGATCTTTTCAAGGTAGCGGTTGGAGAGTTCTTACGCACTCTCCTCAGTAGTTCAAAGCTGTTCCCAGTTGGAACAGCAGCGTTGACTTCCACCATTGGAGCGGGTGGAGTTATCCCTGAGGGGGAGTTGCCCCGTGCTTTCCTCACTCGTCGCCAATGGCGACGTCGCGCACGACGAGCCGTTGGGACTGGATCGGAAATCGAGATGGTTTCTTGTTGCCCCCTGTTTGAGTGTGGGGTAACTGCCGATGTCAGCCTATCGAAGACTGATGCCTTTTGACCAGCTGGGGGAGGAGTGGGAACCGTCAATCTTGTGAAGACCGACTCTCTGATGGGAGAGGCCGCTTTAACGACTTCCGAAGCAGCGGCCGTTGCCCTCTTTGGGACGGCCACTTTATAGTTCTGACCTAGCCTGGTGAAAACGGAGGCTGTCGGTTTAGTAACGAGCGACCCGTTGACAGGGGCTGTCGAAACAGTGAGCCGGTTGAAGACCGACTTTTTACCCACTTCCGGTGCAGGTATTGGTGCAGAAAAGCTTGCAGGTGGGATCATAGTCCTGAAGAACAAGCCGGTGGTGGCTTGGGTCACCTGGTCTACCGGCAGAGTAAGGAAGGAAGCCGCTTGGGGCCCATATGCTACACCTCCTGGTGAGGTGGAGCGTCCGTTGCAGCGGCATTTCGAGCAGTTGGTACAGCTAGAGGCCATTGAATCTTGAATTCTCTGCCAGGTAAAAGACCAAATCTTAGTAACTTGAAATCCGAAGACAACCATTTAATGAACCGCGATTGGTTCGCGAAGACGACACATGAAGTGTGGAGTGGAAAGAGGAAGAGGTCCCACCGGGCGTGCCAGAATCTGTTCCCCTCCGAAGGACGGCGCACAGGACCGCGATGTCCTGACGCTGAGATTTGGGGCAGATGCTATTTGGTTTTATCCGTCCACCTTTCCGAAGATGCCAAGTTGATTTATGGCACCGTGTATCGGAGGTTTAGACGGATGCGGCCGATGTAGCAGACTTCGTCAGATTCCCCCTCGCCTGAGGGGTTTTTGATTGTGGGGACGCTCTTCCCTGCAGGCGCAAGCCCCTGTAGTTAATTACGCTACCGCTTTGCGGTAACAACTTTCTCCTTCTCCAGAATTTCACTTCGTGTCGTGGGTGTTTGTTTTGTTTGTGGTTGCCCGTGGATTGTATACGGAGACTGAGTAATGCCGTCGCCCGTAGGACGTGGATTAGTCCATATCCGTATTTACTTAGATTTGGGTTTGGTGTTTTTAGTTTAAGGATGCATTAGTCGCGTTGCGTCTAAGATCAACTTAAACGTTCGTCAAGGATACGTTAGTCCTGTTTTGGACTAAGATCAACTTGACTTGATGATCGATTCAATATTTGGCCGTCGGGACTCGTCACCTCTCTAACGTCGTTGAAGGATTACAACGACAGGTGTCAGAGGAATTCAGAGATGTACCCTTGAACCAAAGTTGATTTGGGGTTTTACCATTCATTTAAATGTCTAAGGATGCGTTAGCCGTATTTGGGGCTAAGATCGACTTAAACGGGACCGTTTAGATCCGGCAAAAGAGCATTTGGAGGCTCTATCGTTCTAGTTTAGGGACGTAGTGGTCCATTTTCCAGTTTAGGGACGTGGTGGTCCGATATTAGTTTAGGGACATTTCGGTCCAATATTAGTTTAGGGACATTTCGGTCCATCGTTAGTTTAAGGACGTTGCGGTCCAACATTAGTTTAAGGACGTTTCGGTCCAATATTAGTTTAGGGACGTTTCGGTCCAATATTAGTTTAAGGACGTTTCGGTCCACGAGTATAAGGACCCCGCAGTCCATATTCATGTGTGGTCGTTGGGACCCGTCGCTTCTCTGACGTCGTTGAAGGATTACAACGATAGATGTCAGAGGAGTTCTGAGATGTACCCTCGAACCGGAGATAAATTGATTTAGGAGAGCAATTTTGCTCAGTCAATTTAATTTGAGGACTTACGGCCAAAATTGGGTTAAGTCCAGTTGAGGATATTCAACATTTTTCTTGATCTTTGGCCTATTAGGCCTGTGCTAGGGCTTTGCCTAAATTTAATAATGCACTGCATTCTATTCTGGCCTGCTAGGCTTTTGATTTGGGCTCTGTCCCTTTATTTATGATGCAGAGCATCTGTTTTGGTCCATTAGACCTTTCAATTGGGCTCTGCCCTTTCAAACAATGCACAACATTTTATTTATTAGGCCTGTTAAGCCTTTTAATTGGGCTTGGCCCCTGTTGTAAGCAAGGCAGTGCATTTGTCTGGCACTTTGCACCGAGTAATGAGCGCAAGCTCATATGATGATGACACGTGTCACGCTCTGGTGAGCGCAAGCGCACTAGCGCAGTGCGCTGCGCTAGCGCGCTGCGCTGTTGCGCTGCTGACACGTGGCGCGCTCTCAGCGAGTTGCGCCAATTCTAGAGAGCAAAGCTCTATCTTAAGAGCGCTTAGCGCAAGTGGTTCTATAGCAGACACGTGGCGCTCTCTTAAGAGCGCAACGGCGCAGTTTGGAAGTGCAAAGCACTAAGAATCTTTTAGATTCAAAACAGAAGTGCAGAGCACTATTTTAGATTAAAGAAATAAATTTCTTTCTTTTCTTTTCATTTACAGAACCAGAGGTTCACAAGAGTGCAAAGCACTATTTTTTTATTTATATATATTTTTTTGTTTTAAAGAACCAGTGGTTCATAAGAAGTGCAAAGCACTATTAATTATATAAAGATCATTGATCTTATTTTTAGATCAATGATCTATTAGAAGGACTTTCTTCTACTTCATAAAGGTTCTTTACCTTTTTCTTGAAATTTTCTCAGAGTTCTCTCTGTTTAAAGCTCTTGATTTTTTTATTTTTTTTTCAAGAAATGTTCCTCCCTTTGAATTGAGGCATAGGGTCCTTTTTATAGTGCCCATAAGTTAGTTAAATTTGTTAAAGAGATCCTTCTCTGAGTGATTTGGGGAATTTTCCCCACCGTTGGATCTTTGATCCAAGGGCTTGAAAGGTTTGTTTAGCACCCTATGAAGAGTTTTGAAGCATCACATGACCCAAAGTTTTAATTTTTATGGTGCTAAACTAACATGCAAAGGGATCGATCCTAGAAAATTAGGGTTAAAATACTTTAAGCTAGTAAAGATAAGGGTTTGAAGGCTACAACCTTTGTAGCTCCCCTTTGCTGGACTCCTTGGTGTCTTGGGTGTTGAATCGAGGTCCTCTTGAAGTTCCCTTGCGTCCACGACGATCCACCACGGAGTACTCCGTCCAAGCTCGCTACTTTGGAAAACCGAAGAAAACACTCTAATCAAGTCGGCTAGACTTGAGTAGAATGATGTTGTGGTTTGGAATCTCACTTCAAAAACCTTTCTTTAGTTGTATTTAGCTCACTAGAAAAGACTAGAGAGGAAAAGATGAAGGAGGATGAAGATGGTGGCTAATTTAGACAAGAGGTGTAAAAGATAACCTTGAGTTAAGAAGAAAATGAAATATATATCACTATATATATTTATTTCCTTCTTGACTTCAACCATGATTAAAATGATGGATAGTTAGTTTAACTTGGGTTTTAAATGATAAAGAGAAGGATAACCATAGGTTAGTGGTAGTTGAGATAGGTTAGGTTAGAAGAAGAGTGTAGAATCAAGAATGATTATCCTTTTCTTTTTCATTTTACTTTAAAACCAAAATTAAATAATTATCCATTGTTTAATCTATGGTGTGAGGCTTATATTGCCACCATTTCCATATGCAATCAGCCATGATGGATAGGTGTATGTATGTATACATGTATGCACATCTACATGTGCATTAAACTAGAAATGAAGAAAGAAACACATGCATGCATGTATACATCCATCAAACCCTAGAAAGGTTTCAAGTGAGAAAACTAATGGTTAGATGATAAATCAACACTTAATTTATCAATCCGGTCATATCTCATATGACCCCACCAAAAGCAGGCCACCCGATCAATGTTCGGTATCATATACGCACATTTCAATCGGGTGCAAGCGCATATCGCATACGTGCACCACAACGTTTCGCCTGGACTGGGTAACTCCTTTGTGGGACTCTAAGACTCGTCAATATGCCGGCAGAGGGTGATGATCATATCAAGTACCCTCAAGCCGCAAGCGGTCAGCTAAACGTAACGGTCACCCAGGTATTGAGCGATCAGAAGACAACAAGCGAACCTGCTACAACTCCCGTCGAGCCATCCGGCAACACTACCGTACAGTCCGGTCTCTTCATCAGATATGCTGCATATCGAGCCTAGGGATGGTCACGTCGACCCCAATAACTCAATAAGTCGTGCCGGTGAATGGTCTATAACAGATCGAGAAACTACTGATAACACTTATCAGCAAATCTCAGCAGCCCTGGCCAGGGACTTACTGATATAACCAGTCGGGCACAGTACAGCATCAACTCCCAATATCGGGAGAGACGAAACCCTTCCTATCGCTCATTGCCTTCGTGTGTCTCGGGACTGTACCCAACGGCCACCTTCTTGCACGACTCATTAGAGCCGTGGTAGGGTGGTAATCAAAGTACAGTGGGAGAACACACAAGGCTCTATGACGATCTCGGGTCTACAGACTAACCTGTACCAGTGTCACCTGAGAACTGCTATCCGACGATAGATATAATTCCATATAGGAGTTCTCGGTGAGTCCGTCCAGTGTACCCAGTCACCACTGAGCACCCGTATATGATCTTGATGTCAAACATCGATGAATGTGGGAACATTCATCGCCCATCGTATGGGTCTAGTATCATATACGCTAGTCTACTCTGGTATATCAATGCCCTGTCTCGATATACCTACGACTAGGGACGTTCCAGGATATGCTTATAGACTACAGATGTCCCACTAGTATGATCTCCATCATAATCAGAGTAGTCAAGCCGATATCCTCAGGGCTTTATCAGTATGTATGAATAAAAGCATGATCAAATCAACATGTCAGATAAAGAAGAACCAGATAGCATACTATCATGTCGAGCAAGAATGCAAACTGAATATATATACATGTATAGATACATCCACTATCACATAATGGCCTCTAGGGCATACATATATCCAACAATCTTCCACTTGCACTAAGGCCAGTTATTGGCGTATCTCATACCCAACATCTCAAAAAGTCGCTCATGCTGTGGCTGAGGGAGGGCCTTGGTGAGTGGATCCGCGGCGTTGTTCTTTGTGTCTACTCTTTTAATCTCGATCTCGCGGCGATCTACAATCTCCCGGATCAAATGAAAGCGCCTCAGGATATGTCTGGACCGCTGATGGGATCTGGGCTCCTTGGCTAACGCCATCGCCCCATTATTGTCACAATACAAAGGTATTGGATCAATAATGGTTGGAACTACTCTTAGCTCCGAGACGAACTTCTTCATCCAGACGGCTTCCTTGGCGGCATCATTTGCAGCAATGTACTCAGCTTCCATCGTAGAGTCTGCAACGGTATCTTGTTTGGAACTCTTCCAACTTACCGCCCCTCCATTGAGGGTAAATACAAACCCTGAGATAGATTTGTTGTCATCCTTATCGCTCTGGAAGCTCGAATCGGTAAAGGCCTCCATTTGGAGATCTGTATTACCATACACCAAGAACAATTCTTTAGTCCTTCGTAAGTACTTAAGAATGTTCTTCACAGCTGTCCAGTGGTTCTCCCCTGGGTTGGATTGATACCTGCTTACAATACTAAGTGCATAAGCTACATCAGGGCGTGTACATAACATCGCATACATTATAGATCCTACTGCCGAAGCATAAGGTATAATGCTCATGCGAGCTCTCTCTTCATCGGTCTTTAGACAAGAATCCTTGGAGAGAGTGACTCCATGGCAAGCAGGTAAGGCACCCCGCTTGGAGTCTTCCATACTAAACCTCTTTAGGATGGTGTTGATGTACCTGGTTTGGGACAATCCCAATAACTTTTTGGATCTATCCCTATAGATCCTTATGCCCAGGATGTATGTGGCATCACCCAGGTCCTTCATGGAGAACCTTAGTGATAAGAATGATTTGACCGACTGTAGCATAGGAATATCATTTCCTATCAGAAGAATATCATCCACGTACAATACGAGGAATGTGACAGCTCTTCCTACAGCCTTCTTATAAACACAAGGTTCATCTGGATTTTTGATGAAATCAAACTCTTTGATAACATCATCGAAGCAGATTTTCCAACTCCGAGATGCCTGCTTCAACCCATATATGGATTTAAGCAATCTACATGCTTTCTCGCTGCTCCCACTGTCAATGAAGCCCTCTGGCTGATCCATATAAACTCATTCTTCTAAATCTCCATTTAGAAATGCTGTTTTAATGTCCATCTGCCAGATTTCATAGTCGTAGTGAGCAGCAATAGCAAGTAGGATCCGAATGGATTTAAGCATGGCTACGGGCGAAAAAGTTTCGTCATAGTCCAAACCTGGTCTTTGACGAAAACCTTTCGCCACAAGTCTTGCCTTATAGGTCTCTACCTTCCCATCGACACCAATCTTTCTTTTAAAGATCCATTTGCACCCTACAGGTTTTACCCCAGGGGGTACAACGTCCAAAGTCCATACTTTGTTGGTGTACATAGACTCCATTTCGGATCTCATGGCATCCAGCCACTTCACAGAGTCACCACTCGTGATAGCTTGCTGAAAACTGGTAGGATCATCATCATCCATGATGCAATCTTCTCCGTTACCATCAATGAGGAAACCGTAGTACCTCTCTGGTGGGCGAGAAGTCCTACCAGATCTACGGAGTGGCCGAGGTTCTTCAGTTTCTGTTGCAACAGCCGGTTCAACCAAATCGTCATTTGTAGTTTGTGTCTCCAGAACCTCTTCCAGATCTACTACCTTGCCATCATCTTTATCTGTGAAAAACTCTTTTTCCAAGAATGTGGCATTCTGAGAAACAAACACCTTTTTTTCCTCTTTGTAGTAGAACAGATATCCATAAGAATTCTTTGGATATCCCACAAAGTTACACATGACTGACCGTGTCTCGAGTTTGTCCGGATTCTGCTTTTTAACATAGGCCGGGCAACCCCAAATCTTAATTCTTTTAAGAGATGGTCTCTTCCCATTCCATATCTCATATGGCGTGGTAGACACGGCTTTGGTTGGAACCCTGTTTAGCAGAAACGCTGCAGTCTCCAATGCATGTCCCCAAAACGAGACTGGTAACTCAGCGTTACTCATCATGGACCGGACCATATCTAATAGGGTCCTATTCCGTCGTTCTGACACACCGTTGTGCTGTGGTGTGTAAGGAGGAGTGAGCTGAGAGAGAATCCCATTCTCTTTTAGGAAGTTTGCAAATTCTGAATAGAGATACTCTCCACCTCGATCTGATCGAAGCATCTTAATACTCAAGCCGGTTTGTTTTTCTACTTCTTGTTTATATTCAACGAATTTCTCGAAAGCGTCGGACTTGTGCTTTAATAAAAATACATGACCGAATCTTGAGAAATCGTCGGTGAATGTAATGAAGTATGAAAAACCGCCTCTAGCCTGTGTAGACATTGGCCCACATACATCACTATGTATGAGGCCAAGGAGCTGGGTAGCTCTTTCTCCGTGTCCAGTAAACGGAGTTTTGGTCATTTTACCCTTGATACAAGACTGGCAAGTCGCATAAGATTTATATTCAAAAGAGTTTAAATATCCATCTTTGTGTAACCTGTTTAGTCTTGTTTCGTTAATATGACCAAGTCTACAATGCCAAAGAAAAGCTTCATTTAATTCTGAAAGTTTTCTTTTATTAGTGTGTTGTATACTGAAAACTGTGTGTTGATTTAGGACATATATTCCATTATTAAGCGTACCATACCCAACCAATATTTGATTCAGGTGAATGTTCATAACATTGTTCTGCAACACAAAATTATATCCTTCATTGTCCAACAAAGAAACGGATATTATATTACATAGCATACTTGGTACAAAATAACATGGATTCAAAATCAAAATACATCCAGATGGCAACCCCAAGTGATACTCTCCCACTACGACTGTATGTACATTGGAACCATTTCCAACGCGGAGAGTATGGTCACCTGTCTTCAAAACCTTGCTATTTCTCAGCCCCTGCATAGAATTGCAAATGTGAGAACCTGAACCAGTATCCAATACCCAGGAAGCAGAGTTTATAGAAAAACAGTTTTCAGTCACAAACGCACCTGAAGCAGAAGCATCACCATGCTTCTTCTTGAGACTTAAGTACTCCGTGCAATTGCGCTTCCAATGTCCTGTCTTGTGGCAATGAAAACATTCGCCTTTTCCCGAGTCTCCAGCCTTGGACTTTCCCTTTCCCTTCACCTTTTTAACTCCGCCCTTAGGATTAGTGGGTTTCTTCTTTTTCTTTCCCTTGGCCTTGGCTTTCGGGCGAGAAGAGGAAGACTGTCCAATAGTCATAACGGGAGTTTTTACTAACTTCATAGTGCTCTCTGCACTCCTTAACATATTAAGTAGTTCAGGGAGGTCCTTCTCCATGCCATGCATGTTGAAGTTCACTATGAACTGAGCAAAGGTGGAGGGGAGGGACTGCAGAATAATATCTATATATTGTTCATTGTCCATTGTCCATCCAAGGTCCTCAAGCTCTTCTATAAGAGCTATCATCTTCAAAATATGGTCTCCTACTGGTGTGCCAGGGGCCATTCGCATCTGAAACAGTTTCTTTGATTCTTCGTATCGTAATACGCGGGATTGCTCCCCATACAACTCCTTTGTTTGGACCAGTATTCCGTGAATGTCCATGTCCTCGTGCTGCTTTTGATGTGCGTTGTCCATCGATGCAAGCGCGAGGCATTTTGCCGTGGCACAGTCAGCGGCCCATGTCTTGCGGACTTCAATGTCCACAACTGAGGATTTTGGACCTGGGACGGGCGGGGCTGAAGCCGTGAGGACATATGATACTTTATCATAAGTCAAGGCGATCTTCAGATTCCTTAGCCAGTCTTTATAGTTGGTCCCATTCAGTTTGTTTTTATCTAGTAGAAGCTTAAGTCCAGTCATTGGTATCTGCCATTAAGAGAGAGAAAAGAATACACTCAGCGAAAGCTCTTGCACAGATTAGATTGGTTTATTATCTTGTCTAATCGATGTTTCCCACTGCTTTTTATCAAGTTTTTCTTTCAAACCTTAAAAAGAAAAACTAGCCAGGATTAATTACAGTCTACAACTTCGCTAACCGTTCAGCCAGGCCAGTGTCGGTACTTTGAGGGAGGTTACCCGTGCTTTCGCACGGACCTAATTAGAGTAAACCTCGTTTTCCCAGAGGCGGAGCCCCGTTAACACCTTTCTAGACACCTAATGAGTTAGCTAATTGTAAACTGTAAAACTCTCCTAGGAGCAACTATTGCCCACAGTGGGATCGGGATCCAACCATCACATGGAAGGTATGCAATCTCATTGCAAATTTCAACACTTGAAATTCCCGATGTAATTTTTACCCCTAGTACTTATGACCTTAACTATGGTCAACAAATCATAAGTACCAGTCAAGTTCTACCCGTCATTTCTTGATTAATTAGACCCACCCATATGACCCTTAACTATGGTCAACAAAGTCGCATGAATGTCCTAATTAATCTGCATCATATGCAGTGTAGGAAGACATCACTTAGCTACCGTACACTACGCCTTAACTAAAGTCAACAAACGTAGCACGAATACTAAGTACTCTACTTTCTAAAATGACGGAGGGTTGCGAATGATTTTTAAGACAATCTTTAACGCTTTGAACTTGATATCGTTGTAGAATCAAACAGTTTTTCAAAAGGAGTGGCTTAAGCTCCGCAGTTTTGAAATGTAGCTTTTTTATAAATAGCCGAGTAGTTTTTAAATCCGATTCTACAACATCTTTTTAGGTTTATTTTCTTTACATTAATCACATTAATTTAATCCCATCATTTAAGTCCTTAAGCCAATCACAGAAAAGAAACGAAAATAACACGTACGCTTATGCCATCCGCATTCGCCGCAATGTTCCGTTATGCACCGTTAGGTTACTTAACTAACGGCATACCGGGATAGGACTAGCGCGGGTGTAAAACATAAGCAACGTCTACTATATATCATATATATAATATGTCATTCGTCTCAGATATCACAGAACACAGGCAGCAGAAACATAGATATAACGTGGGATATCTTAGGACGTCCGTATTTAGTATTTAGCCAGAATAGAAAATATGGATTCCACAGTCGCGATGAATAGCCAAGCCCACACCCTGGACCCCTACGAGAGCGGCAAGTGACCCTACCAATCCTGGAGTTTAGGAGACCCGGTCTCGACTCCTCGAGATGGCCTCCCACTGAACCCTAGAACCCGGTCACCAGTGCTCCCCTCCTTGGGTCCATCCTAATGCGGAAAAGTAAATAATATACAACACTGGTGACACAACCGCAACCTGGAAGTGCCCCAAATAAAAGAATATTACATTTGAATTTACATGAATGAAAATATAAAACTCTCATCTCACAAAAACCCCCCGGCTATTCGATCGCGACAATCCTGCACATCATATCTCAGCAACACATAATATCACATATCATCAACGTAAGTAAGTATGCGTACCCCGATTGTCGTTGATGTATAGCAACGAAACCGGCGATATCGTACATACTACACTTACGGTCACAGAAAAGAAAGTGTAAAACTACAATATTTGGAATCCAGATTCTCTTTAGACATCATAAATGCGAAATATCACATATTTCGTATTTCATGCCTAAACTATATGAATTCCACATATTGTATCACATTCCAGACAAACAGACAGTATTAAAGTTTTCGAACGAACGATCAAGCACCCAAGATTCACTAAAGCTCAACACTTGAGCAGGGTTCAAAAATCCGGAGTGTGACACGGTAGTAGCGGTCCAGCCGTAGAAGGGTCAAGCCAACGCCTCACATGTGGCACGCCGTACTGCCCCAAACACTAAGGTTCAAAGGGCAGTTCGAGACGGTCACATAATCGAGTTAAGGTTTGTTGTCTTCTAGAGGGACCACCGCAAAAAGACTTGCACGTATCTCCAAAGTATTTAAACCCCGTGAATAGTGAGTAAATGATACTCGTTCAAACACTTCAATACTTTCTAATTTACCCGAAAAAGCTACGAAATAAAAATCCCGATCGAAATGATGAGTTCAAAACCATCTCCAGAATTTTTCAAAACCAAATACAGATTAAAAATATCCAAAAATTTATACAAGCAGATTCATGAATTACTGTACAAAAAGTATTCATCAATACATATATACGGCCGCGGAACCGCGGCCTAAGCAAGCTTAGGCCGCGTTTCCGCGGCGAGAATCACTGTTCACTGAAAAAATTTTGTACCGTAACTCTTATTTTTTCCTGCTGTATTTTTTACATATTTTTAATTCTGCAAATTATCAAATTTCAGAAAATTTCCAGAGAGCACCCAAAAATACCGTATTTTTGTCCGATCGGGGTTTTCACTTCTTAAAAACGTCGCCTAATGTTCTAGGTCGTCTCGGATACCAATGAAAGGTTTGTTTAGCACCCTATGAAGAGTTTTGAAGCATCACATGACCCAAAGTTTTAATTTTTATGGTGCTAAACTAACATGCAAAGGGATCGATCCTAGAAAATTAGGGTTAAAATACTTTAAGCTAGTAAAGATAAGGGTTTGAAGGCTACAACCTTTGTAGCTCCCCTTTGCTGGACTCCTTGGTGTCTTGGGTGTTGAATCGAGGTCCTCTTGAAGTTCCCTTGCGTCCACGACGATCCACCACGGAGTACTCCGTCCAAGCTCGCTACTTTGGAAAACCGAAGCAAACACTCTAATCAAGTCGGCTAGACTTGAGTAGAATGATGTTGTGGTTTGGAATCTCACTTCAAAAACCTTTCTTTAGTTGTATTTAGCTCACTAGAAAAGACTAGAGAGGAAAAGATGAAGGAGGATGAAGATGGTGGCTAATTTAGACAAGAGGTGTAAAAGATAACCTTGAGTTAAGAAGAAAATGAAATATATATCACTATATATATTTATTTCCTTCTTGACTTCAACCATGATTAAAATGATGGATAGTTAGTTTAACTTGGGTTTTAAATGATAAAGAGAAGGATAACCATAGGTTAGTGGTAGTTGAGATAGGTTAGGTTAGAAGAAGAGTGTAGAATCAAGAATGATTATCCTTTTCTTTTTCATTTTACTTTAAAACCAAAATTAAATAATTATCCATTGTTTAATCTATGGTGTGAGGCTTATATTGCCACCATTTTCATATGCAATCAACCATGATGGATGGGTGTATGTATGTATACATGTATGCACATCTACATGTGCATTAAACTAGAAAGGAAGAAAGAAACACATGCATGCATGCATACATCCATCAAACCCTAGAAAGGTTTTAAGTGAGAAAACTAATGGTTAGATAATAAATCAACACTTAATTTATCAATCCGGTCATATCTCATATGACCCCACCAAAAGCAGGCCACCCGATCAATGTTCGGTATCATATACGCACATTTCAATCGGGTGCAAGCGCATATCGCATACGCGCACCACAACGTTTCGCCTGGACTGGGTAACTCCTTTGTCGGACTCTAAGACTCGTCAATACGCCGGCAGAGGGTGATGATCATATCAAGTACCCTCAAGCCACAAGCGGTCAGCTAAACGTAACGGCCACCCGGGTATTGAGCGATCAGAAGACAACAAGCGAACCTGCTACAACTCCCGTCGAGCCATCCGGCAACACTACCGTACAGTCCGGTCTCTTCATCAGATATGCTGCATATCGAGCCTAGGGATGGTCACGTCGACCCCAATAACTCAATAAGTCGTGCCGGTGAATGGTCTATAACAGATCGAGAAACTACTGATAACACTTATCAGCAAATCTCAGCAGCCCTGGCCAGGGACTTATTGATATAACCAGTCGGGCACAGTACAGCATCAACTCCCAATATCGGGAGAGACGAAACCCCTCCTATCGCTCATTGCCTTCGTGTGTCTCGGGACTGTACCCAACGGCCACCTGCTTGCACGACTCATTAGAGCCGTGGTAGGGTGGTAATCAAAGTACAGTGGGAGAACACACAAGGCTCTATGACGATCTCGGGTCTACAGACTAACCTGTACCAGTGTCACCTGAGAACTGCTATCCGACGATAGATATAATTCCATATAGGAGTTCTCGGTGAGTCCGTCCAGTGTACCCAGTCACCACTGAGCACCCGTATATGATCTTGATGTCAAACATCGATGAATGTGGGAACATTCATCGCCCATCGTATGGGTCTAGTATCATATACGCTAGTCTACTCTGGTATATCAATACCCTGTCTTGATATACCTACGACTAGGGACGTTCCAGGATATGCTTATAGACTACAGATGTCCCACTAGTATGATTTCCATCATAATCAGAGTAGTCAAGCCGATATCCTCAGGGCTTTATCAGCATGTATGAATAAAAGCATGATCAAATCAACATGTCAGATAAAGAAGAACCAGATAGCATACTATCATGTCGAGCAAGAATGCAAACTGAATATATATACATGTATAGATACATCCACTATCACATAATGGCCTCTAGGGCATACATATATCCAACAGGGCTTCTGCTTTGCAGAAGAAAATCTTCTTGTTTTAACAAGAACTGAAAAGATTTTTTGGAAATTTATTTCTGTTTGGCGCAGATGCCCCAGCGCGTGACACGTGTCACACAGCGCAAAGCGCAGCGCAACTGCGCTGACACGTGTCGCGCAGCGCACAGCGCAGCGCAACTGCGCTGACACGTGTCGCGCAGCGCAGAGCGCAGCGCAACTGCGCTGACACGTGTCGCGCAGCGCAGAGCGCAGCGCAACTGAAGCGTTGCTTCAGAAAAATAGAGCTTTGCTCTGATTGGGCGCGCCTTCTTGGGTGCTGCGCTGACGTATCTGCGCCAGACACGTGGCGCGTTGTGCCCAGCGCATAGAATCTGAAGCGTTGCTTCATTTATTAAAGTTTAAATTTTCAAAGCAGAGCTTTGCTCTGATTGGGGTAAACAAGGATCTCGGCTTTTTCCTTATCGAATAAGGTGCTGGATATTCTACAAGGAATACCGCTATGCAAAGTAAAAACTAGAGCTACCCTTTTTGAAAATTTGATTCTACAACATCTTTTAGGTTTCTTTTCTTCATTAATCTCATTAATGACGTCCCTTCATTTATGCTTTCTAAGCATCACAGAAGAAACGAAAATACAACGTACACTTATGCCATCCGCATTCGCCACAGTGTCCCGTTATGCACCGTTATGTTACTTAACTAACGGCATACCGGGGCGGGACTAGTGCGGGTGCAAAACATAAGCAATGTTTATTATATATCATATATACAATAATAAAGCATTCGTCTCACGCATATAAAATGATCACATAACAGAATATCAGCAGCAGAAGATAACATTTGAAATATTGGATATACTAGAAGATCCGTGTTTTATTTTGAGCCTGTATAAAACACGGATTCCACGGTCGCGATGAATAGCCAAACCCACATCCCTAGACCCCTAAGAGAGTGGCAAGCAACCCTACCAATTCTAGAGTTAGGAGACCCGGACTCGACTCCTCGAGTTGGTCTCCCACTGAATTCTAGAACCCGGTTACTTGTGCTCCCCTCCTTGGGTCTATCCTAATGCATAAAAGTAAATAATATACAATGATGACATCATTCGCAACCCGGAACTTCCCCAATAAAAGAATATTACATAAAATGAATTTTACATGGATGAAAATAAAAAACCCCATCTCACATAAAACCCCCGGCTATTCAAATCACGACGATCCAATATAATATATCACAGCAACACATAACATCACATGTCATCTGCATAAGTAAATATGTGTATCCCAATTGTTGTTGACATATAGCACCGAAACCGGCGATACACCACATATTGCACTTATGGTCGCAGAAAAGAAAATGTCAAACTACAACATTTTGAATCCACATTCACCTTAGACATCATAAACCCAAAATATCACATACTTCGGATTTCATTCCGAACTATATGAATTCCACATATTGTATCACATTCTAGAAAAAGCTAGACGATGTTAAACATTTCGATCGAATCAACAAACACCCAAATTTCCCAAAAATCTCAACACTTGAGCGCAGTTTAAAAATACTCAGTACATGCCACAGTAGCTATGAACCAGCCATAGAAGGGTCAATCAATGCCTCACCTGTGGCGCCGCGGAACTACCGCAAACCCTAGGGTTTAGCGGCGGTTCTTACGGTCACAGAATCGAGTTAGGGTTTTGTTCTTCTAGAGGGTCCACCGCATCACTTGCATGATCTTTGAATGTTCTTTAACTTGAAAAAAAATCCAACTTTTGGAAAATTTCTAGCGAGGTCAGTGAATATAAACACGAAGTCGAGAACCAAACAGGTAAAAGTATTAAGATCCTTCGATCTGATCGAGGAGGAGAATACTTGAGCAATGAGTTCCTGGACTGTCTAAAAGAGAATGGGATTCTCTCTCAGCTTACTCCTCCGTATACACCACAGCACAACGGTGTATCGGAACGGAGGAATCGCACCTTAATAGATATGGTGCGCTCTATTATGAGCACCACTGAGTTACCTATTTCCTTTTGGATTTATGCGCTGGAGACAGCCACATACCTATTGAATAGAGTTCCAACCAAATCAGTGCCTACCACTCCATATAAGATATGGAAGGGAAAGAGACCATCTCTTAAACGAGTTAAGATATGGGGTTGTCCGGCCTATGTTAAAAAGCAAAATCCAGACAATCATAAGACAAGATCAGTTCTTTGCAAATTTGTGGGAATCCAAGCAATTCGCATGGATATCATTTCTACCTCAGTGAGGATCAAAAAGTGTTTGTTGCTCAACATGCCACCTTTTTAGAAAAGGAATTTCTTACAAAAGAGATTAGTGGCAAAGAGGTAGAGCTGGAAGAAGTTCCAACCACACAAATTACCGAAGAAGATTTGGTAGAACCGGAGGATTCGATAGTTCCCAACGAATCTCATCCTCTCCGCCGATCTAGTAGGGTTTCTCATCCACCTAAGAGATACTACGGTTTTCTCATTGATGGTGGGAGTGAGGATTGCATCATGGAAGATGATGACCCAACTAGCTTCGAGCAGGCCATCACAAGTGGTGACTCTGTGAAATGGCTAGATGCAATGCGATCTGAAATGGAATCCATATACACCAACAAAGTATAGACTTTGGAAGTTGCTCCTGAAGGGGTAAAACCCATTGGGAGCAAATGGATCTTTAAGAAGAAACTTGTTGTAGATGGAAAAGTCGAGACTTTCAAAGATAGACTTGTTGCAAAAGGTTTTCGTCAACGACCAGGTGTGGATTATGATGAAACCTTTTCTCCAGTGGCTATGCTTAAGTCCATCTAGATCCTACTTGCCATTGCTGCATACTATGACTATAAAAGCTGGCAAATGGATGTTAAGACCGCTTTTCTAAATGGTGATTTAGAGGAGTGAGTGTACATGACTCAACCAGAGGGCTTCGTAGACAGTGGGAGCAGCAGGAAGGTGTGCAAGCTGCTTAAATCTATCTACGGGTTAAAGCAAGTATCACGGAGTTAGAACATCTGTTTTGATGTGGTAGTCAAAGAGTTTGACTTCATCAAAAATGTAGATGAACCTTGTATATACAAGAAGGTGGCAGAGGGTAAGGTTGTCTTCCTCGTATTGTACGTGGATAACATACTCTTGATAGGAAATGATGTTCCTATGCTGTACTCGGTCAAGCTCTTCTTATCATAAAGATTCTCAATGAAAGATCTAGGTGATGCCTCCTGCATCTTGGGGATTAAGATCTATAGAGATAGATTTAAATGGATACCGGGATTGTCCCAATCGAGGTACATTGACACCATACTAAAGAGTTTTAGTATGGAAGAATCCAAGCATGGGAATTTACCCACGATCTCTGGACTCACTCTCTCCAAAGAGATGTCTCCTAAGACTAATTTGGAAAGACCTCGCATGTAAGGGATACCCTATGCTTCGACAGTAGGCTCTATCATGTACGCGATACTATGTACCAGACCCGATGTAGCATACTCATTAAGTGTAGTGAGTATGTATCAAGCAGATCTAGGAGAGAGTCACTGGACAGCTGTGAAGAACATTCTCAAGTACTTGAGAAGGACTAAAGAGATGTTCTTATTGTATGGTAACAGAGAACTCCAGGTGGTGTCCTTTACCGATTCGAGCTTCCAAAGTGATAAGGAAGACTCTAAGTCGCACTCGGGATTTGTCTTTACCCTCAATGGAGGGGCGGTTTGTTAGAAGAGTTCCAAACAGGAAACCGTGGCAGACTCGACGATGGAGGCTGAATACATCGCTACCAACAATGCCAAATAGGCTGTCTGGATGAAGAAGTTCATAAGCGAACTTGGAGTGGTTTCGTCCATTGAGCATCCAATACCTTTGTATTGCGATAACAATGGAGCCGTGGCTTTGGCCAAGGAACCCAGGTCCCATCATAAATCCAGGCATATTCCGAGGCAGTATCACCTGATCCGGGAGATAGTTGATCGCCGAGAGATCGAGGTCAGGAGAGTTGACACGAAGGACAACACTGCAGATCCACTCACGAAGGCCATACCCCAGATACAATTTGAGGGACTCTTCGGGATGTTGGGTTTGAGATACCACAACAGCTGGCCTTAGTGCAAGTGGGAGATTGTTAGTTATGTATATGCCTTAGAGGCCATTATTGTACATATGATGTATATTGTAGTGGATGCTTGGATATATATAGAGAGGACTTTCTTGCTCGACATGATAACATGCTATCTGGTTTCACTTTGTCTAAACATGTTGACTTGTATTGTGTTACTGTCTTGCTCTCACATGTTGATAAAGCCCTTAGGATATGTACTTGACTACTAGGACTATGATGCATATCATACTAGTGGGGCCAGGGTAGTCTACGAGTACATCCTATAATTGTTTCTAGTCGAGGGTGTATCGAGACAGGGTATCGATACTCCAGAGTAGACTAGTGTATACGCATCTTGACCCATATGATGGGCGATGGATGATCCTACATCCATTGGTGTTTGACATCAAAGATGGTGTACGGGTGCTCAGTGGAGACTGGGTACACTGAACGGACTCGCCGAGAACTCCTAGATGGTATTATACCTATCGTCAGATAGCAGTTCTCTGGTGACACTGGTACAGGTTAGTCTGTAGACCCGAGATCGTCATAGAGTCTTATGTGATTCCCACTGTGCTTTGATTTCCACCTTACCACGTTCATGAGAACGTGCAAAACGGTGGCTTTTGGGTACAGTCCCGAATCACATGGAGCCAATGAGCGATAGGAGGGGTTTCGTCTCTCCCGGTATTAGGGGTAGATGTTGCGCTGTGCTCGATTGGCTATAACTGGAAGTCCCTGGCCAGGTGTGATATGGAGATCTACTGGTAAGTGTTAGCAGTAGTTTCTCGACCCGTTATGAGCCTCACATCGACACGACTTATCGGTTACTGGGGTTTGACGTTTACCACCCCTAGACTGGATATGCGACATATCAGACGAAGAGACTAGACTGTACAGTAGTGTTACTGATTGGATTCACAGGAGTATGTATAGGCTTGCTTATTGATCTTCTGATCGCTCAAATACCCGGGTGGCCATTACATTTAGCTGACCGCTGGCAGCTTGTAGGTATTTGATATGATCATCATCTACTGCCGGCGTATTGATGAGTCTTTAGAGTCCTACATAGAGGTTTCCTGGCTCAAGAGAAACGGAGTAGGAGCACATATGTTATATGTGCGGGAACGAGATTGATACGTGTATGTGATACCGTATTCTATTATCGCGATATGTGATATCGGCCGGTTTTATGTGATATATCCGGATTATCGGATCAAGTGTTGATTCGATAAGTTGTTGCATTTGATATTAGCCGGTTATATGTATTATAGCCGGATTATTAAATCAAGTATTGATTTAATAATTTAATGTATAATTATATATTTGATGTATTAAATTATATTAACTAATATATGCTTACTTAAGCATTTCTTTTTCTCACTTTGGATACATTTAACATATATGTGATATATGTTTAATGCATTCTTTTCTTTTGTTACAAAATTGTATATATGTGATATGTATAACTGTAACATGCTAGGTTATACATATAACTAGGGTTTATGAGAATTACACCATGTTTTGTGATAATGGTTGGTTTTATTTTTATTTTAGATAAATCAAAATTATATGGATTTATGCTTAGATATTTATTCTTGTTGACTAAGTCCACCTTTTTGATATTTTCTAAGATATTTGTTAACCTAACCAATACACTTAGCCATGGTTTATTCTCTACATGAGTTAGCCATGACATATACTAACTTACCATGGTTAAATTTCTAACCTGAGCTCATTATTCATTCATCACTTGTTTATCTTCTTCTTCCTTATGAAAGCTTGCTAGCTTTTTCTTATATGATGAAATAAAGTGAGAAAAAGAAAACTAAAAAGAGCCCACTTCCTACCTCATCATCCTCTTCTAAACTAGCTACTTAGATTAGGGTGTTAGCTTCACTAATTTCATATTAGTGAAGAGATAGCTTGAGTTTGTGTTTCCTCAAAGTAGATCAACTTGGATTTCGAAGACGACAAGCAAGCATGCATCATTCACCTTGTGGAGCTTCTCAAGAGTTTGGGAGTTCTTGGATCGCAGTGAAGGGACCACTACTTAGAGCTTATGAAGTGAAGGAACGGACTACAAAGGTTGTAATCTCTAATCACTTAGTAGTAAAGTTGTTTACTTGATGTTTTCGTATGAATCTCTAGTTAAAGATCTTGGTTAGGGTTCTTTTAAGCATGGCAAAATTTTAATTTAGCATGGACGATACCACCCGAAACCTTGCTGTCGTTCTTAGGAACCCAACAACTAGCACTTGAATCATGTGAAGTCTATAGGACCCCACCTAATTCAAGTAACCCAAAAGCCCAGAAATCTAAACCATTTGAAAAGAGACTGAAGGAAAAACTTATTTAAAAGTTAACATATAAATTCACTTTGAAAGTCGTAGTAAGCATTTTTAAAACATCAAGTCTTTTCCAATAATTTCGGTAGAGTTTCCTTTGTAAATACTGGCCCCAAACGAGTACACACATGCATAGTATAAGTAATGAATAAAGGCATCCCCAAACGGGAGCTAGCTCTTCACCAATTTGCAGAAATAACCATGCAAGCAATATAATATACAACGCCGAAGGGCGAGGATCAAAACCCAGAAAGAAAACCAACATCCCCAAGAAAACCAGAGAAGAACCATAATAATTCAAGCGCGCGACTCTAAGGTCGAAAGAATAAACAACTGGTCTTCTAAGTTTATCAAATAATACAAGTCTGATTAATGGAGTTTACAAGATACTACAGAAATAAATAAAGGTAAAACGGTGGTCATGATGTAAGTGAACCCACCTACCAAAGCAATCACCCGGAAGGAATCAGTGTGCCAGCAATCCGCAACGAAACCTGTACAGCAAAACCTGCAAGAAACTGTGGCACAACGGGGGTGAGTTGCCAACTCGTGAGTAGAAAATATCACCGAGAAGAAATCGCATGTATGACTCTCTCCTAGGTCATACAATAATATCCTCAAAAATATCCTGAAACATCTAATAATGGAAAGGGTAATCATCTAACATAAGTGAATGCCAAGTACTCGTGTCAGTGCCTCAGGTAGCAACATACCACATATATAATGTACGAATGTATTAAGAATGAAAGTAAAATACATCTTGTACGAGAAAACTGTAGCGTTTTGAAAATCGTTTCGGTGAAATTTCGAAAAATCGGTAAAATAAAGGGGTTTTCTGTAAAAAGTCAAAATACAAATATCTTATTATAAAAATTAAATATACATATTCTAGCTATGTAATTGCTATTATTTGGTGTTTATTGAGCCGCTGGTGAAATTTCAAATTTTCTGAAAAAAATATTATTTTATTATTATTTTAAGCCGTCACTAATACATTTAATTAGGGAAAATTACAAATTGGAATGAGTTGAAACAAATTTTGTGCATCATAAAACTTTAAATAAAAATTTATCATGTGGTTTTTGGAACGAAATCATTTGCCAAAACGGTTTAGAAATTATTGAAGAAAAAGGGTTTTTTTAGCGTAAATGGATGTTTGGGGTATTGTATTTATCATTTTTCATCACCCCACACCCGTGCCCACACCCACACCCCCCCACTTACTTCTCCCCTTAGCTAAATTCAGTAGCCCCCATTTTTTCCCCACTTGAATTTCAAAGGAAAAGAAATGAAAGAAAAGAAAAGAAAATTGATAAATTAGTTAGACTTTTGACCTTGAATTGACTTTGACTTTCTCCCCATTTTTCTCTACCTCCCTCTCTCTCCTCCCCCACTCATTTTCTGGCCAAAATCTGAACCCCAACAGCCCTTCATTCTTCATCTCCTTCTCTTTAAAAAAGTTCTTCAAAAATGCTTGAAAAATCCACAAAAAATCAAGCAAAAATCCAAATCAAAATCCACCTCCTACCCATTTTCCCTTGGCTACCATAGCATGGATCTAGGGATTTAGATTTCAATTTGGGAGGCTAAGTGTGCTTGTGGGTTCTTCAAATTATTTGGGTATAAATTCTAACCTTTTTGCTTAATGTGTTGTTAATTGCTTAGGTTAGCTTAATTAATTGTTTGATTAGGTTTTTAATTAGTTTTAGGTGCATGATTTAAAATTCAAGAGAGGGGTTTGATTTTAAATTGGTATTTTGTGTTGTGAGATTTAGTTTATGTGATATAATTGACATATTAATGTTATGCTAAATCCAATTTAAGTTGCTAGTTTGCATATTTGTTAATTTAAAAGTGATAATTATATAATTGGTAAACTAGGTTTTTTTAAATAATTATATTCTTATGAGATAAAATTCAAATTTAGGTTTCATGTCATTATAAAGATTATATTGAGTGGTTTAATGCTTTTTGTTCATGGAAATCCAACATAAATTGTAGTTTGTGCATTTTTTTGCTTTGAAATTGTTAAAAAGGGTATTTTGTAAACTAGAATATTAGGGTTTTTGGAATTTAATGAGATTAAATTCCGGAAATTGTTTCTATGACTTATTTAAGATATTTAATAAATTTATTGGCCTCTACATTCATTTAAACAACAAGTTTTGTACAAAAACGGTGAATTGTGCTCGCTAGATTTTCGGAAAAATGACTTTTTGAGTGAAATTGGCGTTTTTGTGAGTTTCAACCTAGTTTATATTAAAATTAGTGTTCGTGAATGTGCAAATGAGTGTATTTGGGTTTTTCTCGATGGTTTGGCGTTTGTACGCCGACGTCGAGGGTTTTTGGGTTGATTTGTGAAAGCAACCATAGGTTTTGACCTATGTGGGATTCGTGCGTCGTTTTGATCATGAGTCGGATTTTAATGAGATATGGTGCATTATGATATGTAGGTACCCCCATGTGGACTTCGAGACGACAAGCAAGCGCGTGGCGACGTCGGCACCGGCTAGCGAGGACCAGGTGAGTAGATTTATATCTACGGGGAGAAGTCGGGTGGATGGCGTATAGCACCCCCGCAGTCCGTGGTGGTGTATACGGATGCGTATACACACCAACATTTATTATATGTTATTTAGGATTAATAACGATGCTTAGGATGGATATTGGTGTGTTGGACTATTTTTAGTGTTGCGAACCCTAGGGTAGTGTTGCACTACACATACACACATACATACTTGCATACATTCCTATTGATATGTGCTCATGGGATTCTTTATAGTTATGTGTTCACATGGGTATGGGACTATGTGTTCACATACGGATTGAGGATCATACTTGGGATTGAGCTGAGTCGATGAGATTTGATTTGAGGCCGTGAGATCGGTAATATAGCAGGGTTCGTATCTTAGATACGACATGACGTTGTAGCGGGTCCTTGACGTAGTGTTTCACACATGTCCATGCACACGTAGGCGGTATCAGTATGGTACTAGACGTAGATCAGTACCCCGATCATGATATTTGATAAAGAGGATACCACGTGAATAGTATGATGAATGTGATATTGACCCGTACCCAGATTGGGATGCCGTACGACGGATTTACGTACGAGCTATATTGATGATTGATCCGCACTCTTGACTTGGGATGCCTGATTATAGATATGGTATCGGATATGATATTATTGAGGCGGGATCACCGACTATACATATACAGGTATGTATATGTATCGACTCAGATGATAGGCGGTTTCCTTACCTGTAGTTCAGCTTGTTAGTTCAGCCGTATAGTTTAGTGTAGTTGTTAGATTAGATTAGACTTCTTACCTATTTCAAAAACTAACGAATCGTGGGCATTTTTAAAGACAGCTCAAGGGAATCTATGGATATTTCAAAAACGACGTATCTTTTCATAAAAACACCGTAGCCCCTATTTTCAAAACCCCATGATTCGTGTTATTTCAAAAGGCACCATTTGTAGGACTTATATTAGATTATTGCAGATTAGTTATCGTTGTGTCTAGTATTCAGCTCCCGCACATTATTGCTGTTCGCTCTGCCTCGCATACTTATTGTGCTGCATATTCCATTATTGATATTATGCTGTTAGGACACCAGCACCATTACCGATGATGCGTATGTACCACGTACACCTACTTGCCGGCTCACACACATCTTCATCGGTAATTGCCATGTCACGTACACTTTAGAGAATATATTTGCTTGACTTAGCTTGTTAGCTAGTAGTTTTGACATGATATTAGTGTACTTTCCTTATATGCCATATTAGACATTTCAGTTATTACTTGCTACTTCATGCATATTGTTATTCATTGTTATACCGCACGCATGGATTCTCATGCCTTTATTCACTAGTTTATGTGCTATTGAGGTTTTGGACTCGGATTTCCTTGATATTTCTGGATTTGGGAACCGTGGAGATTTCAAAAGAGAATATGTAATTGTTTTAAAAACCCGGTTACCTTGGATATGATATTTCAGTGCGTCCACCATGTGTTTTCTTGGTGCTGAGAGCGACATGTGAGACCCGAGTTCGAGGAGTGGAGGAACCGTTTCGGGTACATGGTGAACCCGGTAAGGTACCCCGGGGCAAGAAGCTCGTGGTGATGACGATGAGCCTGGCTGGGGGAGACTACCTACCGGTGATATTACCCGACGCGTCGGATATCCGGAGGATACCGTCGTGGTCTTGAGATGGATGGCAGGCGCCGGTCTGGACTGGCGGCGCCCTAGATATTGTGATTTAGATATTGAGATTTTGAGACATTGAGATTTATGTTTTGTGTCGATGCTAGACACCGTTGGTGCTGATTTCAGTTATGATACCTCATTTGAAAAAAATACAAAGGAAATCTCACTAATTTATGAAAACAGTTTCTTCATTTACATGTATGCTGTTTTCATGCATTCATACCTCACTCATATGATATATTGCTACCTGAGGCACTGACACGGGCACATGTGATTACACTCGGGTTAGATATTACCCTAGACATTGTCATAGGCTGTCTGTTATACATATATTTGAGGATATATTATGATCATTGACCTAGGATTGCGTTATTTATGCGATTTCTGTGCGTAGATGTTCTTCTATTCACGAGTTGGCAACTCACCCCCGTTGTGCCCCAGTTTCTTGCAGGTTTTGCCGTACAGGTTTCATTACGGCTTTGCGGGCTCAGTTTCATTCGGGTGACTTGCTAGTAGGTGGGTTTTTCTTGTATCGTACCCATCATATTACCTTGTATAATATTATTCAGTTGTATCTAGTAAATTCCATCAACCAAACATGTATTTATTGAGATAGAGACCAGTATTGTTTATTCTTTCGTCCTTAGAGTCGCTCGTTACATTTCTGGTGGTTTTGAGTTTCCTTTTGAGTTTAGATCCTCGCCGTTGGCGTTGTATATTATATTGCTTGTGTGGTTGTGACCGTCGATTGACGAAGAGCTAGCTCCCGCTTGGGGATGCCTTTTTCTTGATTTCGTATACTATTCATGTTGTATCCCATTTGGGGGCCAGTATTTACAAAGGAGACTCTGCCGAAATTTTCAGTAAATTTTTGATGTTTTTAAAAACCGCATAATTCGGCTTATGCTATTGAAACTACTTTCTTTAAGTTGGTTTTTCCTGCACTCTACTACTTTTCTTGGTTTGGATTTCTGGGTTTTCGGTTTACTTAGATTACGTACGCCTCGAGACGTTCGTAGTTTAAGTGCCGGTCATGTTCCATACTTTCGGATCGTGACAAAGTTGGTATCAGAGCGTTAGGTTTTACCTTCGGAGCGTAGGATGACCCTTGGTTGATGGAATAGGTGACTAAAGTAGAGTGACGTACCGTTGGTATGTTCCGCGGCATATTTACGATACGCTACTCCACTTATGAAGCCTTAGGATGTACATTTCCTTATTCAGTATTATATTCCTTCCTGATCTAGCCTCATCGGTACCAGTTTAGTTTTGCTGCTACGGTTACGGGCAGGGAGAGCTACGGCTAGAGTTGCGGTCAGCACAAGCTTGTCACGAACGAGGACTGACCAGGACGAAATTCCGGCGACACACGATTGCAGAGATGTGTCTTTTTATTGTGTTTCCGCGCCACGAGCGATTGGCGGATCGCCTTTATGAGGTTACTCGGAGGTGCTGATTGACACTAGAGGATTGAGCCAATGATAGAGGCCAGCCAGATTTTGATGACCGTTGGTGTGTTGCTTACTCCTGATGATTGAGGCACCGTTCAGCATGCAGACGAGTGAGCCAGTTGTTGCTGCGAGCGACGAGATATCGCCTCATATATTGGAGCTATTGCAGTACAGATTGTACTAAGAGATGATAGAAGGTCGCTAGTCACCCGAGGATGAATGACTACGACATGTGGTTCGTTCGCCTACCCGATGAGAGGTCATCAGATAGATTGATTCCAGCTAGAAACGACTTCACGCAGAGGCGTGAGGGTCGACAGAGACGATCGAATGTCGGAAACCTATTATTCCAAGTTTAAAGTAGTCGGAAAGACATGCAGGCAATTCTATGGTCCCTCTAGAAGAATGAAACCCTAACTCGACTTAATGACCGTGTGAAAGCCTTTGAACCTTCGGGTTTGCGGCAGTTCTACGGCGCCATTAGTGAGGCTTGGGTTTGCCCTTCTACGGCTGGACCACCGATGCTGTGGTATGTATTCGATACTATTAAACTGTACCAAGATGTTGAGCTCTTGGGGGATTATGAGGTTTTGACGAATCGATCGAATGGTTCGACTTAATTCGGATGCTAGGTGGTGAGATGCATTCTTGGGAGACTCCAGATACGAGGATAGCCGTTGGAGCTCAGTCCATGCAGCCACGACGAGACGAGTCCGAAGCGGTCGACATTAGAGAAAAGTGGAGTAAAAGGTTCGCACCAGATCTAGATGAGATGACGTTCCACTCTGCCGACATCAGAGATGCGATGCGCATGCCGAGGCATGGTACTTGGACTTACCTTCCAGAAGGAGTCGCGATGGGTATGCAGCCGTTCCAGAGCAAGATGCAGATATAGGAAATGACGGTGACTTCCGGACAGTTGGCAGAGACGAGGCATGGAGTAGACCGTGAGCAGGATTCCTTCCAGGACACTGCTGCAATGATACTTGCACCCAGGATCAGATGTGTCATGTACATTCAGAGAGCCAGAGACCGACGCCAGTGATATGCTGTCTTACGAGTGGTCGTGATGATTGACCGGGAGATGACAAGAGATGTGCAAGAACTGGATCATCCCCGTTAGCACACCTGACAGGGCCGATGAGCCGATGGACCGAGAGATTGGTAATTCACAGTGAAGACCTTGACCCAGGAGTGGTCATGGTTATGCACACCAGCAGGACAGAGTTCATGATCATCGACGAGACGTCCCACTAGTGACCGTGACAGTTGGCCGAGATTCTTAGAGGATGCGCTTGAGCAGTACTATTCCGCCATTATTGATTACGATGTTTTGGGTGATTTATTCGTATGATTTGATTTTGATGATTGAGGATTTACGATCTTTGCACAGTGTTGCACTTGATATCATTTTCGTGCTTTAGTTTCACATGTTTGTGATTTTACGGTTTTAAACAGTTGAGTTGGTTTTGTGCGTATGCATGCACACGATTTCGTTCCTACACTCGGTATAGTTTATATATGCTTGCAGTGCAGTGATACGCCTTTTGTGTACTTAGATGCACTGGACTTCGATTTCGATTGTGATACTCGATATTTGTTTTGTGCACCTTGTGCACCTGATTGATTTTGCGCACGTTCGGCGCTTGATATTGGATTTCATGATTTCGTGCACGATGGATGCACCTGATTTGGATTTTCGCGCATGTTGGGCGCATGTTTTGAAGGGTGATTTTGGTGCACACCCGAGGCACTAAATCGAGATTTTTTTCGTGCATGTCAGATGCACTTGATTTTGCTGTCAGGCACACATGTTGCCTACGACAGATGTTTCGTGCACACCCGATGCACTTAGATATTGTTTTTGTGCGCATGTATGGCACATTCATGGATTTTGATTTCCGTACGCACCAGACGCACGTAGTATTCATGTGCATATTTTGGGATTGATTTCTTATAGAGCAGTACGTTTTTATGATATTGCTATATGTTTTCGTACTGAGCAGGACTAGTCAGAGGACAGTACCTGAATATATTTTGCATGCATTGATAGTTATTGAAGGGATTTCCAAAAAGCGAGCTATAGCCTCAGTATTTACCTACGTGTCTGATATGACACGAAATGTTTAAAACAAGGAGACCCTTCTAAATTGTTTCCAAAACGGCGGAACGTACATTTCAAACAAAGGTATATATGTATATAGCTATTTTCTTATGATAGACGTCCGCCACTGTGCAGTGTTATACGCGTTGCACAGCGACTTAAGAGATTTGGCATGCATTTCCTTCAGATACTTACAGATATAGATTCGATATTTACATGTATAGTTTCGAGTTATATCATATTGGTTTGATTTGGATTTGGCATTGATGTCTTCTCCATGACTCCGATGATTGCGGGATGCTTGACGGAGTATTGATTTGAGTTATATACTCATTTTTTTTTCAAGCGCATGCACTGCGCTACGATTTGTTTTATGTATTTACAGTTTCGGAGCCCCGACGACTTGATGGTTTTTCTTAGATGTTTTAGTATTTGGGGAAGTTTGAATTTAAATTCGGGGACCGAATTTCTTTAAGGGGGGAAGATTGTAGCGTTTTGAAAATCGTTTCGGTGAAATTTCGAAAAATCGGTAAAATAAAGGGGTTTTCTGTAAAAAGTCAAAATACAAATATCTTATTATAAAAATTAAATATACATATTCTAGATATGTAATTGCTATTATTTGGTGTTTATTGAGCCGCTGGTGAAATTTCAAATTTTCTGAAAAAAATATTATTTTATTATTATTTTAAGCCGTCACTAATACATTTAATTAGGGAAAATTACAAATTGGAATGAGTTGAAACAAATTTTGTGCATCATAAAACTTTAAATAAAAATTTATCATGTGGTTTTTGGAACGAAATCATTTGCCAGAACGGTTTAGAAATTATTGAAGAAAAAGAGCTTTTTTTAGCGTAAATGGATGTTTGGGGTATTGTATTTATCATTTTTCATCACCCCACACCCGTGCCCACACCCACACACCTCCACTTACTTCTCCCCTTAGCTAAATTCAGCAGTCCCCATTTTTTCCCCACTTGAATTTCAAAGGAAAAGAAATGAAAGAAAAGAAAAGAAAATGGATAAATTAGTTAGACTTTTGACCTTGAATTGACTTTGACTTTCTCCCCATTTTTCTCCACCTCCCTCTCTCTCCTCCCCCACTCATTTTCTGGCCAAAATCTGAACCCCAACAGCCCTTCATTCTTCATCTCCTTCTCTTTAAAAAAGTTCTTCAAAAATGCTTGAAAAATCCACAAAAAATCAAGCAAAAATCCAAATCAAAATCCACCTCCTACCCATTTTCCCTTGGCTACCATAGCATGGATCTAGGGATTTAGATTTAAATTTGGGAGGCTAAGTGTGCTTGTGGGTTCTTCAAATTATTTGGGTATAAATTCTAACCTTTTTGCTTAATGTGTTGTTAATTGCTTAGGTTAGCTTAATTAATTGTTTAATTAGGTTTTTAATTAGTTTTAGGTGCATGATTTAAAATTCAAGAGAGGGGTTTGATTTTAAATTGGTATTTTGTGTTGTGACATTTAGTTTATGTGATATAATTGACATATTAATGTTATGCTAAATCCAATTTAAGTTGCTATTTTGCATATTTGTTAATTTAAAAGTGATAATTATATAATTGGTAAACTAGGTTTTTTTAAATAATTATATTCTTATGAGATAAAATTCAAATTTAGGTTTCATGTCATTATAAAGATTATATTGAGTGGTTTAATGCTTTTTGTTCATGGAAATCCAACATAAATTGTAGTTTGTGCATTTTTTTGCTTTGAAATTGTTAAAAAGGGTATTTTGTAAACTAGAATATTAGGGTTTTTGGAATTTAATGAGATTAAATTCCGGAAATTGTTTCTATGACTTATTTAAGATATTTAATAAATTTATTGGCCTCTACATTCATTTAAACAACATGTTTTGTACAAAAACGGTGAATTGTGCTCGCTAGATTTTCGGAAAAATGACTTTTTGAGTGAAATTGGCGTTTTTGTGAGTTTCAACCTAGTTTATATTAAAATTAGTGTTCGTGAATGTGCAAATGAATGTATTTGGGTTTTTCTCGATGGTTTGGCGTTTGTACGCCGACGTCGAGGGTTTTTGGGTTGATTTGTGAAAGCAACCATAGGTTTTGACCTATGTGGGATTCGTGCGTCGTTTTGATCATGAGTCGGATTTTAATGAGATATGGTGCATTATGATATGTAGGTACCCCTATGTGGACTTCGAGACGACAAGCAAGCGCATGGCGACGTCGGCACCGGCTAGCGAGGACTAGGTGAGTAGATTTATATCTACGGGGAGAAGTCGGGTGGATGGCGTATAGCACCCCCGCAGTCCGTGGTGGTGTATACGGATGCGTATACACACCAACATTTATTATATGTTATTTAGGATTAATAACGATGCTTAGGATGGATATTGGTGTGTTGGACTATTTTTAGTGTTGCGAACCCTAGGGTAGTGTTGCACTACACATACACACATACATACTTGCATACATTCCTATTGATATGTGCTCATGGGATTTTTTATAGTTATGTGTTCACATGGGTATGGGACTATGTGTTCACATACGGATTGAGGATGATACTTGAGATTGAGCTGAGTCGATGAGATTTGATTTGAGGCCGTGAGATCGGTAATATAGCAGGGTTCGTATCTTAGATACGACATGACGTTGTAGCGGGTCCTTGACGTAGTGTTTCACACATGTCCATGCACACGTAGGCGGTATCAGTATGGTACTAGACGTAGATCAGTACCCCGATCATGATATTTGATAAAGAGGATACCAGGTGAATAGTATGATGAATGTGATATTGACCCGTACCCAGATTGGGATGCCGTACGACGGATTTACGTACGAGCTATATTGATGATTGATCCGCACTCTTGACTTGGGATGCCTGATTATAGATATGGTATCGGATATGATATTATTGAGGCGGGATCACCGACTATACATATACAGGTATGTATATGTATCGACTCAGATGATAGGCGGTTTCCTTACCTGTAGTTCAGCTTGTTAGTTCAGCCGTATAGTTTAGTGTAGTTGTTAGATTAGATTAGACTTCTTATCTATTTCAAAAACTAACGAATCGTGGGCATTTTTAAAGACAGCTCAAGGGAATCTATGGATATTTCAAAAACGATGTATCTTTTCATAAAAACACCGTAGCCCCTATTTTCAAAACCCCATGATTCGTGTTATTTCAAAAGGCACCATTTGTAGGACTTATATTAGATTATTGCAGATTAGTTATCGTTGTGTCTAGTATTCAGCTCCCGCACATTATTGCTGTTCGCTCTGCCTCGCATACTTATTGTGCTGCATATTCCATTATTGATATCATGCTGTTAGGACACCAGCACCATTACCGATGATGCGTATGTACCACGTACACCTACTTGCCGGCTCACACACATCTTCATCGGTAATTGCCATGTCACGTATACTTTAGAGAATATATTTGCTTGACTTAGCTTGTTAGCTAGTAGTTTTGACATGATATTAGTGTACTTTCCTTATATGCCATATTAGACATTTCAGTTATTACTTGCTACTTCATGCATATTGTTATTCATTGTTATACCGCACGCATGGATTCTCATGCCTTTATTCACTAGTTTATGTGCTATTGAGGTTTTGGACTCGGATTTCCTTGATATTTCTGGATTTGGGAACCGTGGAGATTTCAAAAGAGAATATGTAATTGTTTAAAAAACCCGGTTACCCTGGATATGATATTTCAGTGCGTCCACCATGTGTTTTCTTGGTGCTGAGAGCGACATGTGAGACCCGAGTTCGAGGAGTGGAGGAACCGTTTCGGGTACATGGTGGACCCGGTAAGGTACCCCGGGGCTAGAAGCTCGTGGTGATGACGATGAGCCTGACAGGGGGAGACTACCTACCGGTGATATTACCCGACGCGTCGGATATCCGGAGGATACCGTCGTGGTCTTGAGATGGATGGTAGGGGCCGGTCTGGACTGGCGGCGCCCTAGATATTGTGATTTAGATATTGAGATTTTGAGACATTGAGATTTATGTTTTGTGTTGATGCTAGACACCGTTGGTGCTGATTTCAGTTATGATACCTCATTTGAAAAAAATACAAAGGAAATCTCACTAATTTATGAAAACAGTTTCTTCATTTACATGTATGTTGTTTTCATGCATTCATACCTCACTCATATGATATATTGCTACCTGAGGCACTGACACGGGCACATGTGATTACACTCGGGTTAGATATTACCCTAGACATTGTCATAGGCTGCCTGTTATACATATATTTGAGGATATATTATGATCATTGACCTAGGATTGCGTTATTTATGCGATTTCTGTGCGTAGATGTTCTTCTATTCACGAGTTGGCAACTCACCCCCGTTGTGCCCCAGTTTCTTGCAGGTTTTGCTGTACAGGTTTCATTACGGCTTTGCGGGCTCAGTTTCATTCGGGTGACTTGCTAGTAGGTGGGTTTTTCTTGTATCGTACCCATCATATTACCTTGTATAATATTATTCAGTTGTATCTAGTAAATTCCATCAACCAAACATGTATTTATTGAGATAGAGACCCGTATTGTTTATTCTTTCGTCCTTAGAGTCGCTCGTTACATTTCTGGTGGTTTTGAGTTTCCTTTTGAGTTTAGATCCTCGCCGTTGGCGTTGTATATTATATTGCTTGTGTGGTTGTGACCGTCGATTGACGAAGAGCTAGCTCCCGCTTGGGGATGCCTTTTTCTTGATTTCGTATACTATTCATGTTGTATCCCGTTTGGGGGCCAGTATTTACAAAGGAGACTCTGCCGAAATTTTCAGTAAATTTTTGATGTTTTTAAAAACCGCATAATTCGGCTTATGCTATTGAAACTACTTGCTTTAAGTTGGTTTTTCCTGCACTCTACTACTTTTCTTGGTTTGGATTTCTGGGTTTTCGGTTTACTTAGATTATGTACGCCTCGAGACGTTCGTAGTTTAAGTGCCGGTCATGTTCCATACTTTCGGATCGTGACAAAAACTGTTTTCTTATTTCAGTGAGATTTGTATAAAAACCGAAGTATCAGCAATGAAATCAATAGAGAATCCGTGTCAAGCATCGACAAAAAATATATATCCCGATATCTCAAAATCTCAGGCTCCGGCAATTCGGACTGGCCCATATCATCAAATCTCAATATCTCGGGCTTCGGAAATCCGGACTGGCCCATATCATCAAATCTCAAGACTACGTCGGTATCCACCGGATATCCGCCGCGTCACAAATAACCGGTCGATAGTACCCCCCTGCCGGCTCAACGCCATCATCTGCGACTATCTTGCCCAGGGGTACCGCACCGAGTCCATCATGCACCCGTAGACGGTTCATCCTCCTCCTCAAATCGGGTGTATGATACCTCTCAAGAACCGAGAGAACTCATGGTGGACACCTCTCACATCATATCACGTGAAAACCGCAATTTCTATCTTTGAAATGAAAATGAGTTTATAAAATCCTTGCAGTTTCTCTAAATCCGGAAATCTCATGCAAAATCCGAAATCCCAAACTCGAGAGTAAATAAATAGTGAATTACCGGCATAAATCCCCCAAATATTACATGACAAATGGATAAATACACATGCATGGGTATCCAAGTAAAGAATGCAATATCTAATTTAGCACATAGAAGCAAGCACACTAATAATATGTTGAAATTACCAGCTAGCAGGTTATACCGATAAGGTAATGTTTTCTAAAGTGTACGTAACATGGCAATTACCGATGATGATGTGTGTGAGCCGGCAAGCAAATGTTCGTGGGCATACGCATCATCGGTAATGGTGCTGGTGTCCTAACAAACGAGATCATAATAGTAAGGAAACACATGTATAAATATGCAATGCAATGAGAACATGAATATAACGGAAAATGAATAGTAAACGCAACATTGGAGAATATACTATACTATATACGAGTCATACAGTTTTGGCATTTGAAATAGTACGAATCGTGGTTTTAGAAAATAGGGGCTACAGTGTTTTTAAGAAAAGGTACGTCTTTCGGAAAATCCGTAGTAATCCCTCGGCCTGTCTTTAAAATACTTACGATCATTAGTTTTGAAAATAAGTATGACTCGAGCCCAGTCTATCATCTACCTAATAAACTACAGGACTAAACTAAAAGACTAGTCGAAAGGGTAAGGAAATCCACCTAAAGTCCGAGTCGATATATCTAGTAGTCGGCGATACCGCCTCAACAGCGTTACGTACGGTAAAATATATAATACGACATCCTCAATTCAAGAGTGTGGATCAATCACCATATCTATACCTCGTACGTTAAAATCCATCGTACGGCATCCCAAATCGGGATATGGGTCAAATATCGCATATATCTCATTATTCATATGGTATCATTATCATAATATCATGAACTAGGGGTACTGATCTAAAGTCTAGTACATTCCAATACCATCAACATATATCCGCGTGTGTATGAAAACACATCGCCCATAGATCCACTATAATATCATGTCGTATATCATAACACGACCCAAATCACATAACCGATCTCACGGCATCATGCCCGATCATATCGACTCTCCTTCGAGTATCATATACTATCCTCTTCATCCGTGTGTGTGTGTGTGTGTATCAACACGTCCATACACACACACACACACATAAACCTATACACCAAAAACATATCACGTGTGTGCATGTGTGTGTGAACTTTTACTCTAGGGTTTCGCAACTAAGAACTAAAATAAAAGCACTATCTTCCAAAATACGCTAAAACTAACCCATGATCCTCTAAAGTCGTTCCTGCTAATTATCCACGTGTCACAATACACATAATTATATACATAAAACATATTCACATACTATACTACGAAACTTCGGGGGTGCTATACGCCATCCACCCGACTTCCCCCGTAGATATACATCTACTCACCTTGATCCTTGCTTGCCGAAGTCGATCTCGCCATGCTCCTCCTTGTTATCCGAAGTCCACGTGAGGGTGCCTACATATATAAATACATGATATCGTAAACAGAATCATGTACGTAAACCAAAACGGCACACGAATCGCACATAGGTTAATACCTATAGTCTACGCATGCAAAAGAACCAAATAACCCTCGACATCGATGTACAAACGCCAATCGATAGAGATAAAACACAATATCCAAAAATTCAAGTCATTAAATGTCACAAACCAAAACAGCAACACGAGAAAAATGGTCCCAGATTTTGGTTCAGGTAAAATTAGGCTAAACTAGCAGTACAGTGGGGTTGTATATGGAGTATGTGAGCTACCGAACCAACCTAGACACCAAATACCACAGATGACCCGGCGACATCATGCCAAATTCCGAGCCAGCCGGCCCTGGGTGCTCCGTTTGGTTTCGTACTTTCAGGGTGGACTTCTAGTAGTCCATCTAGATTTCTGGGGTTGCTAGTTTTTCTAGTAATAATCTCAGATCACTCCAGATTCCCTGTAGGCACAATATATACAAAAAACCGACATTGAAACTTTTTAATTCAAATTGTATGGTCTAGGCTCTTTTTGATCTGGTTTTTAACACTAGGGGGGTTTGTGGTCACCAATTTCACTTCAATTGCACCTTCACAACTCAAATCAAACACTAACCTCAAATTGGAATTTTCAAAGGTCACTAAATCTTACTTAATCACTTCTAAACTAAAATAGAAGTTAAAGTAAATCAATTACTACACCAAGTGCTCAAAATCCTAACATTCTTGATCCACCATGCTTGTAGTGAGCTTGTGCACAAATTTTGTGAAGAGAATGCAAGGTTTTGATGTGGTTTAGGTGGTGTTGTGAGGAGGTAGAGGAGGTGGGGGAGAGAGGGCAGCCATGGAGAGAAAAGGGGAAGGCGAATGAAGAAAAATGAAGGGAAGAGATAATGAGCCTTGGTCAAAAGAACCCCTCACTCTCTCTCTCTCTCTCTTCTCTCTCTTGCCCATGCCTCCTAGCCATGCCACATTCTTTATTCCTTTTCTTTTCTTTTATAAATCTTTTTCTTTTCCTTTTCTTCACATTTCCATTTTAAAACAAAAGCCCTTCTTGAAAAAAAGAAGAAATCATGGTAGAATAAAATGTAACAAGTGTATAACATGATATGGTGCATGTCATGTGCATAATCAAGCTTAATACACGATTAGTAATAATTAATAAAGCTTAGGCATAAACTTGTATATAATTAATTGTATAAAATTTATAAAGTGTCTAAATCATATAATATTCCTTCAAAATCAATATTCAATTTAATTTTCCAATATTTTCCAACCTATCGATATATAATTATACCCTTTCATCGAAACAATTTCTATACCTTAAAATATTTATAATAATTCATTATTTAATTATCTAAATTCCCAAAAATAATATTTTATTTTCCTGAAATGCTACATGTATCAAAGGGAAAATGACCAAAACTCCGTTTACTGGACACGGAGAAAGAGCTACAGAGCTCTTGGGCCTCATACATAGTGATGTATGTGGGCCAATGTCTACACATGTGAGAGGTGGTTTTTCTTACTTCATAACTTTTACTGATGATTTCTCAAGACTCGGTCATGTGTTTTTATTAAAGCATAAGTCTGAAGCTTTCGAGAAATTTAAGGAGTACAAACTTGAAGTAGAAAAACAATCAGGAATGAGCATCAAGATACTTCGATCAGATCGAGGTGGAGAGTATCTTAGTACCGAGTTTTTGAACTTCCTAAAAGAGAATGGGATTCTCTCTCAGCTCACTCCCCCTTACACGCCACAGCACAACGGTGTGTCAGAGCGGCGGAATCGTACCCTATTATATATGGTACGATCCATGATGAGTGATACTGAGTTACCTCTCTCCTTTTGGGTGCATGCATTGGAGACTGCAGTTTTTTTGTTGAACAAAGTTTCAACCAAGACCGTATCTCCCACTCCATACGAGATATGGTATGGGAAGAGACCATCTCTTAAACGAGTTAAGATTTGGGGTTGTCTGGCTTTTGTCAAAAAGCAGAATCCAGACAAACTCGAGACACGATCGATCAAATGTATATTTGTGGGATATCCAAAACATTCGTTTGGATAACTTTTCTATCACAAGGAGGAACAAAAGGTGTTTGTTTCTCAACATGCCACATTTTTAGAAAATGAGATTTTTCCAAATGATACTGATGGTAATGTCGTAGATCTAGAAGAGGTTCTAGAGACACAAGTTACAAATGATGACTTGGTTGAACCTGATGTTGCAACAGAATCTTATGAACCTTAGCCACTCCGTAGATTTGGTAGGACTTCTCGCCCATCGAAGAGATACTATGGTTTTCTCATTGATGGTGATAGAGAAGATTGCATCATTGATGATGATGATGTAAGTGCACGGCGGCGCCTCGGCCGTCAATCCGACGGCCAAATGCGGAAGCGGTGATAAACTTAAATTTTCTTGAACTGGCAAACCGCCGCGCACTAATACCCGGATCGAACCACTAACTAGTCCTAGCTATCAACAAGAAAGGGAAGAGAGATATACCGACAGATCCGAGTCCTCCGGTCTTCTCGTCGTCGTCCCGATCTCCTGCGGAATGTGCCGTCTCCTCCTCGTCGCCGGAAGTGCACCACATCGCCTACTTCTTTTACGGGCTCCCACCTCAATGCCGAGGCAACTCGGGCACGAAGCCGGCTACTCGACGTGCCCAAGATTCGCTGTAGAATATGTAGTCCTCAAGTCTCACTTTGGGGTTGTAGGAATTGCCTTTTGGTGGAGGAAATGATATGAGCTTGTGGAGATGAAACATGTGGGATTTTACAAAGCTAGAATGATAAAAATCCCACCCCAAGAATTTTGGACAGCCCCCTCCCCCTAGTGGCCGGCCATGTCTTGGTGGTCAAGAGAAATGAGAGAGTGGAGAGAGTGTATCAAAAATGGGAGCCATTCTCATATCAAGCAAGAGAGAGAGAGAGAGGAATGGTTATCATGAAAAACAATGATCACCAAAACAAACCCACACTCAACCAACAATCATCAACAACCATGATTGTTAACAAAGTCAAGCCATCATGATAAAGCTAGAAGTCAAGGTCAAGGAAAAGCTATCATGATACAACAAAATGTAAAGACCCCCCTCCACAAATGCCTATTTGCAACAATGCAAATAAGCCCTCCTCCACCAATCTTCGGCCAATGAACGGAACAATGGAAATCGGCCGAAACGGAAAGCAAACTGGCAACTCCAGAAAACTGGTCCCGTAATAAATTACAGGAAAACCCCGATACTGTGCATACACACCCGCATTTGTATTTCGACCGAAATACAAATGCAATGAGACAAAATCTACACTGTACTATACTAGGATCCGGCTTAAACCAAAGCCGGCTAGTAATATCCGTTCGATCCTGATCCGTGCAATACCGCACGTATCTGATCGAACCCTGCCATATAACCATACGGCCTATAGTACAAACTGTCCGATCCTGATCCGTGCAATACCGCACGTATCTGATCGGACCCTGCCATATCTCCATACGGCCTCTACAACTTTTCGCCCGAAAGCTGAGTAACTGAATGTGGGGGACTCTAAAGACTCGTCAACACCTTGGTTGTGGATTTAACCACTAGCACGTTAGAGGTATAAGCCAATACATAACGGGCTACCAGGTATTGACCAAAAGGGACGTCTGTGAGCGAACTCAGCCTGACTCCCTACTGAGCCTGTCAGTGACAATATCCGTACAGTCCGGTCCGTTCGTCTATGAGCATCGCATGGCGGGCCTAGGGGGTTGGTAAAAGTCAGACCCCCAAAAGCGGTACAAGTCGTGTCGGAGTGTAGCCCAGAACACCCTGAGATACTACTGGAATACCTACCAGTAAATCTCCTTGCCTCGGCCGAGGGCTTCGTGTAATGGCTCTCCTAGACACAGCGCGACCTCACCCCCAATACCGGGAGAGACGAACCCCTGAAGATACGCTCACTGCCTCCATGTGGCTCGGGACTGTACCCAACTAAAACCTGTTTGCACGACTCCTTTGAGCCGTGGTAGGGTAGTAATCAAAGTACAGTGGGAACTCACACGAGACAAATGACGATCCCCAGGTTGATGAACTAACCTGCACACATGTCACCAGGGAACTGCCATCTGACGTCTGGTATATGACCAACTAGCATGTTCCCGGCGAGTCCTGTCCGGTGTACTCATAACCCAATGAGCACCTGTATACATCTTAGGTGATCCAACTGACACCAGTGGCTTGTGAGACCGGCCACCGCCCCTCGTCGGGGTCTCGACTGTATACACTAGTCTACTCTGGAGTATCGATGCCCTGTCTCGAAACTCACACGACTAGGGACCATTTAAGGATATGCTTATAGACCCCAGCTCCCACTTATATGATCGCCCTCATACTGCTGGTGGTCAAGCAAGAATCCTAGGGGCTCTATCAACGTGTAATAGTAACTTGTCAGGTCACCTAAAACAGTACAAGATGATAAAGGTAAACCAGATAGCATACTATCATCTCGAGTAAGACTGTCCTACCGGGATAGGTCCTCCATCAATCATTGCAATCACGTACCTGTGACCTAATAATTGACTCTGAGGGCACTATCTCCAACAATCTCCCACTTGCACTCAAGGCTAGTTATTGCGATGTCGCATACTCACAGCCCGTGTGATACCGAACACCCAACTCCTCTACTAGTCAGTCTCACAAAGCTCGTTTGCGAAACTATTGCGTTCGAGGAATAGCCTCAGTGAGTGGATCCGCCTTGATGTTTCTTTCTATGTCTCTCTATATCTCAAGTTCGCGGAGAAAGCCATCTCCCGAAATGAGCAATACCTGTCTTAGAATGTGTCTGGATGTCTGATGGGACATAGCTCATAAATGAACTCTAAATCCAAACTTCTTAGACTGTATCGTCAACTGAACTTAATCAGTATCCTGCGCCATGCCACCCTCAGTATTGCCTTGGACCATCTGTCCAAAATACTGCCCTTCGTCAGAAGGAAAACTATAACTCTGACAACCTCCTTGTCGTCCATGTCACCTTGGAAGCCTGGAATGATAACTGTCTCCCGAATGAGGCTGTCGTTATCATATCCCTAGAACATCCACTTATGTTCTAAAACTGCTTCCGACTGTTTCTCCAGGATTGGATTAATGTCAACTTATTGCATCCAGTGCAAGAACAATATCTGGTGTGGTACTTGACATCTCACGATTGACTCAATTGCCTGAGCAAGTGATCTGCCAATCATGCACGTCCCTCTCCCCTTTAGTCTGTAAGACACCTTTGGAGAGGGTGACTCCATCTTCTGCAGGTACACTACCGTGCCAGGAGTCATCCATTCTAAATACTCTTAGAATGCTGTCTAAGTACCCAGATTGGGAAACCACCCAAATCTAGATCTAAAACCATAGATCTAGTAACCAGTATGTCTGATACAAAATCCATTTCCTTTATGGAGAAACCACTGTGTGACGACCAAAGTATAACCGATTGTAGTATAGGAGTTTCCTTTCCTACTCTGTGTATGTCATCCAAATACCAGGATATCACACCCTACTACCTTCTCAACAGATCCATCCCCTATTCTGGTGAAGTCAAACCTATGACTGTCACGTCAGAAATAGATGATCTATCTCCGCTACATCTGCTTTAGTCTATAAATAGACATAAGCTACCTGTCCACCAATGCTTCCGTTGCTCCCACTGACTACGACAACCCTCTGGCAGAGTCATATACACGTACACTTCTAAAGCGAGTTCAGAACGATGCTATACTCATCCTCCCGCCGGGTCTCGCAGCCTGGAACAACAGCAATGGTAATTGTGGGTAAACAAGAACTTCCCTGTCACCGTCCTTGAGGCTACCATAGTACCTCGCGGGTGCCTGAAGTTACCCACTGTATCTGCGGAGTGGCCAATGGAATGTCAATCCAGATTGAATCTTTAGGTTCCTGTCAAATCTTCAGTAATCGTTTGTGGTTCTGGAATCACTTCCAGTTCTACCATACTCCCACTACTGTTTTCTGAAAAAATCCATTTTTAATAAAACTGTGGCGAGTCTAGAACAATATTGCTATTGTTCATCCAGATGGTAGAAAGTCAACCCTCGTCATAGCCTGGGTCAACCCACAAACAGCCATTACAGAAACGTGCCTTGAGTTGTCCAGTGTCTGGTTTTAATCATAAACCGGACAACTCCCCGTACCTTAACATCGTTAAGATATGAACTGTTCTATATCCAATATAGAACCATAGGCACTGATTTAATTGAACCAGATTCAAATCATGCAGCTGTCTCCAGTGCATGTCAACTAAAATGAAAGGAGGCCGATCAGCGTTAATCAACTTAGGAATGCTTCCAATTATGAGTAACCTGAAAGAGAAGTAAGTTCTCCTAATCATTACTATCAACTGAATACCATATACAAGTATCTACATCTTCGATCACTTTGAAGAATCCCGATACTTGCTACACCTGGTTCTCTACTCTATTCTAATACCTATAACTTCTCAACATTCAGACCCTGTGTTTCCGCGAAACACCTGTCTAAAAACTAGAGAAGTCATAAGTAAACCGAATATAGTACGAGGACCAACCCCTCTGTCCTGATGGACCCTGGACAACATACAATACTCTGTATAAGTCCCTTGAGTCTGATAACTCATTCACTGTGTGTCGTAGGTTGAAAACTGTACTTATGGTCAAGAAGAATTACACCGCTGCTTAATGCTCCTTACCTAACCATCCACTGATATAGGTAAATGTCGTAGACATAATTTCAGAAAGGTATATCTCACTCTATGAAAATAGACATACAGATATATCAATTTGAAATTGGTACATAACAGCGGATATTCAAAACCAAATATTTGCCGACCGGCAAACTACCCAGGTGATTTCCTCAAATATCACCGATTGTAACGAATCCCGATATAATGAGGATGATCACCCAATTCCCAATAACCTACTCCCACTCATCATCTGTAAAACCATACAGATGTGAGAATCATACCTGGTAAATACATACCCTGGAGCAAGTGTCTAATCGGGAAATCAGTTTTCCTTTAACAGTACACAGTGAGACTGAAACATCGAAATGTTTCGATGGGGTATCCTGGTATTCCTAGTAATGCCTCTTCCAGATTCACGACTGTAACCGTATAATTCTTTGCCACCTCTCCAAATCCCTTCATATGTCTTTAGTCTTTACCTTCTGCACACCCCTTTAGGCCAAATGGTTTTCTTCCTTCCCTACCGTTCGGCACCAGCCTATGGTTTGGAAGAAGACTATCCAATAAGCATAATGGGTGTACTGTCCCAATCCTAGGAACACTCGCAATGAGAGAGGGTGAAGATAAAAGACAACCGAATAAACCTTATTCCTATTTCTCCTGGACCAGAATCCATCCCCGAACTGGAACAAGTTCCTTTCGAGTTCGTATATAACCATACGATGGAGTATCCAATAAACTGTGGATCTTCGTAGTGATACGGAGTGTCCTGGAGAAATACAAAGGTGATTTTAGGATTGGCGAAGGAATACTTGGTTTGGTCGTGAATATCTGTTGCAATTTACTTTGCCCTCTTACTAATCCCTTGCTTTGTCTGAACTTAATACCTTCTGTACACCATCGTTAGGCTAATTGGTTTTCTTCATTCCCTACCGGTCGGCACCAGCCTAAGGTTTGGAAGAAGACTATCCAATTTGCGTAATAGGTGTACTATCTCCTAAACCAAGGAGTACTCGCAACCTGAGAGAAGGTAAAAGGAAAAGACAACTGAATAATCCTATCCGTTTTCTCCAGAACCGGAAACCATCCTCGAATAAATCCCTTCGAGTTCGTATATAACCATACGATGGTTTTGTCCAATGGAAGTGGACGTTCGTAGTAATACGGGGTGTCCTGGAGAAAAGGGTAAAAGTAGGAGTGGCAATGAGGTTTGCAACTCTGACAATCCAAAAGCCAGTGTTAAAGAAGGTTCGGTCAACTTGGTCACTGAGTCATAGTCTTAGGGTCGGGTCAATGGTCGCTGCCAAAGAGAGAGAGAAAAGAAACACTCAGCGTGCACTCTAACCTAGATCAGAATGGTTACCAATTTATCTAATCAGGAAACCTCCCACTGTACCTTCAAATTCTCCTCCAAACCTGAAAGAAGAATTAGTCGGGATCACCCGAGGAGTAAACCAACTCATCAGTGGGAATCGGGATCCAACTATCATCGCATGATAACGTGACGGAATCCGCTCATGCTATCACACTCCAGAAGGTATGCTTATATCTGGCAAGTTTCAGTTCTTTTGAAACTCCCGATGTGATTTTTGCCCCATGCTCTTATGACCTTGACTTTGGCCAACATATCATAAGTCACATGTCAAGTTCTACCCGTCATTCTCCAGGTTAATTTGAATCCACCCGTACCTACCCTTGACTTTGGCCAAAATGGTAGTACGACTGTCCCAAACCAACGCATCTATCTATGCTGCATATGAATACCCCAATAGCTACCAATCACTGTGCCTTGACTTTGGCCAACATACACAGCTTGAATACTATTGACCATCCATATGAAACGACGGAGGGCTACGAATGGTTTCTGGAGAAAACCTTTAACGTAGTGAACTTGATATCGTTGAAGGAACGGATAGCTTTATAAAAATATAGTGACGATAACCTTTGCTAAAGAGGTCACTCCCGGTGAAGGGATCTCGGCTCTTTCCCCGTAGAATGAGGTGCAGGATATTCCAACTGAATATCACGATGCAAAGCAAAAGTAATCGGCTATAGTGAAGTCATTGCCCTGACGCAAACTTTTTGTCCAAGGGGTCACTCCCGGTGAAGGGATCTCGGCCCTTGCCTCGTCGACTGAGGAGCAGGATATTCCAACTGAATACCACGATGCAAAACAAAAGTGAACGTCCTTGCAATAACAGTTTTTTGAAAAGTGTTCCAACAACATCAGATTAGGTTTGTTTTTAACTTGCATTGATCCGAATCAACGCAGTCCCATCAATTGATCACATCAAAAAGAACGAAAATAATATGACGTACGTATATGCCATCCGCATTCGCCATTGGGTCCCGTCATCACCCGTTAGGTTAGCTAACTAACGACAGAGCGGGGACTGGACTAGCGTGGATGCAAAACATATACAACATCTACTAATATATATACCAATATATTATATTTCGCTCAAGGCGTGAATAAAATGCAACATCACAGAAATGTATAGCAACACAGACCAATACAGATATCTGGGATCCCCGGGTTTCACAGAGCCGCTGCTGAAACCCGACGTTCCCCTGGTCGTGTGGATAGCCTGTGCAATGAAAACCTAGACCCCTACGGGCGCGGCAAGTTACCCGCCAAAACCTGAAGCGAGGCAGCCCCCTTCAGCAACGTGAATGGACCACCCAGCACTCCACGGAATCCGGTAACTTGGGCACCCCTCCTGGGTCAACCTATACCCCCTACGAGTGCGGCGAACAGCCCGCCAATTCTAGAGTAAAGCCCCCTCCGTCTCAATACCATGAGATGCGGGCTTGTTGCCCTCTAGAACCCGGCAATCCGTGCACCCCTCCGTGGGGTAACCCTAGTACAGAAAGTAAAGTATACATACAACGGGTACATCGACCTCGACCTGGTCGTGCCCCAAAAGAATAATACAAACAGGCAGTAACGGCAGTCCACATGTCGGACGCTCGCCCCGCAATATCAAATGTACATAATACAACAAAAACTGTACTAGCATTGCATCCAGGCTATCCCCCACGACCGATCCGCAACATCACAGCAAAATCACAGAACATCAACGTGAAAGTCACGTTCGCAAATCCGTCTAACCGGGCTATAGCAGTTAGACAGGATTTACCGATCGAGTGACATTCACGGTCGCAGATATAATGTAAATACTGTGAAATAATGTATTTAAAATATCCGATCGATCAAAAATTACCAAGTGGGCCCCCAAGTACTACTATAGCACATCAAGAAATTCTGGGCCCAAAAATAATATTCCAGAAAACCTATTTTCCACTCAGGAGCATTCTGCAAAATTTTGGTACACTGAACAGTTCAAGACGCGGCGGAACCGCGACCCAAGCATGGGTTTGGCCGCGGTTCCGCGGTCGTTTAGACTGTTCATGAGACCAAATTTTCACAGAACTCTTAGAATGTCTTACACATCATTCTGAAACAACCTGAAAAATTTTAGGACTTCAAAAAATTTCAACAGAAACTGATGTGAAGAAAAATAGGGTTTTTTGGAAATTTGTTCGATCGGAAATGTAAAACACATTAGACAAAGCTAGACTATGTTAATGGCGAGGCTCTGATACCACTGTAAGTGCACGGCGGCGCCCCGGCCGTCAATCCGACGGCCAAGTGCGGAAGCGGTGATAAACTTTACTTTTTGCAAACTAGCAAACCGGCACCACCGCGCACTAAACACCCGGATCGAACCATTAACTAGTCCTAGCTAACTACAAGACGGGTTAGAGATATACCGAGTAATCCGAGTCCTCCGGTCTTCTCGTCGTCGTTCCGATCTCCTGCGGAATGTCCGGTCTCCACCTCGTCGCCGGAAGGGCACCACATCGCCTGCATCTTTTACGGGCTCCCGCCTCAATACCGAGGCAACTCGGGCATGAAGCTGGCAAGTTGACATGCCCAAGATTTGCTGTAGTATGTGTTGAGTTGTGTCTCATTTGGGGGGTTTAGTTGCCATGGAGGATGGAGGAGGAGGTTAGGAAAATTGGTGCTTTCAATTTTCTAGCAAGAAGAATATGAGATGAAGAATAATGCCACATACAAAATGATACTCTCTCTCTCTCTCCTCAAATTGTGGCCGGCCTATATTCTAGGAAAATGGTGGAGGGGGAAAAAATAATACATGAGGGAGGTGAGTGTAGTAAAAGGTGGAGGGTGACGACATCCAAACATCATGATAACAAAACTCAAATCAATATCTAATCCTTTCATATCTTAATTAGTGCAAAGGAAAAGACTAAGAAAGCATCTCATGATTATGAACCATCATGAAGCACCACAAATGCAAGAAAACCCCTCCATAAATGTTATTTGCAAACTTGCAAATAACCCCCTCCATCGGAAAGTCCGGCCGGGAAAGAACAAAGGAAAACCGGCCGAAACGGAATGCAAACTGGCAACCTCAAAAAACTGATCCCGTAATAAATTACAGGAAAACCCCGATACTGTGCATACACACCCGCATCTGTATTCCGTCCGGATACAAATGTAATGGGACAAAACTACACTGTACTATACTAGGATCCGGCTTAAACCAAAGCCGGCTAGAAAAATCCGTCCGATCCTGATCCGTGCAATACCGCACGTATCTGATCGAACCCAGCCATTTATCCATACGGCCTCTACAGCGTTTCGCCCGAAACTTGAGTAACTGAATGTGGGGGACTCTAAAGACTCGTCAACACCTTGGTTGTGGATTTAACCACTAGCACGTCAGAGGTATAAGCCAATACGTAACGGGCCACCAGCTATTGACCAAAAGGGACGTCGATGAGCGAACTCATCCTGACACCCTACTGAGCCTGTCAGTGACAATATCCGTACAGTCCGGTCCGTTCGTCTATGAGCATCGCATGTCGGGCCTAGGGGGTTGGTAAAAGTCAGACCCCCAAAAGCGGTACAAGTCGTGTCGGAGTGTAGCCCAGAACACCCTGAGATACTACTGGAATACCTACCAGTAAATCTCCTGCCTTGGCCAAGGACTTCGTGTAATGGCTCTCCTAGACACAGCGCGACCTCACCCGCAATACCGGGAGAGACGAACCCCTGAAGATCCGCTCACTGCCTCCATATGGCTCGGGACTGTACCCAACTAAAACCTGTTTGCACGTCTCCTTTGAGCGTGGTAGGGTAGTAATCAAAGTACAGTGGGAACTCATACGAGACAAATGACGATCCTCAGGTCGATGAACTAACCTGTACACATGTCACCAGGGAACTGCTATCTGACGTCAGGTATAAGACCAACTAGCAGGTTCCCGGTGAGTCCTGTCCGGTGTACTCATAACCCAATGAGCACCTGTATACATCTTAGGTAAACCAACTGACACCAGTGGCTTGTGAGACCGGCCACCGCCCCTCGTCGGGGTCTCGACTGTATACACTAGTCTACTCTGGAGAATCGATGCCCTGTCTCGAAACTCCCACGACTAGGGACCTTTTAAGGATATGCTTATAGACCTCCAGCTCCCACTTATATGATCGCCCTCATACTGCTGGTGGTCAAGCAAGAATCCTAGGGGCTCTATCAACGTGTAATAGTGACCTGTCAGGTCACCTAAAGCAGTACACGGTGATAAAGGTAAACCAGATAGCATACTATCATCTCGAGTTAGACTGTCCTACCGGGACAGGTCCTCCCTCAATCATTGTAATCACGTGCCTGTGATCCAATAATTGACTCTGAGGGCACTATCTCCAACAAGGCATACCCTATGCTTCGGCTGTAGGCTCTATCATGTACGCGATGCTATGTACCAGACCCGATGTTGCATACTCACTAAGTGTAGTGAGCAGGTATCAAGCTGATCCTGGAGAGAGTCACTGGACAGCGGTGAAGAGCATTCTTAAGTACTTACGAAGGACTAAAGAGATGCTCTTGGTGTATGGTAACGGAGAACTCCAAGTGGAGTCCTTTACCGATTCAAGCTTCCAGAGTGATAAGGACGACTCTAAGTCGCAGTCGGGATTTGTCTTTACCCTTTACGGAGGGGCGGTTAGCTGGAAGAGTTCCAAGCAGGAAACCGTGGCAGACTCGACAATGGAGGCTGAATACATCGCTGCCAACGATGCTGCCAGAGAGGCTGTCTGGATCAAGAAGTTCATTTCTGAACATGGAGTGGTTCTATCCATTGAGCATCCAATACCTTTGTATTGCGATAACAATGGAGCGGTGGCTTTGGCCAAGGAACCTAGGTCCCATCAGCGATCCAGGCATATTCTGAGGCGGTATCACCTGATCCGGGAGATAATTGATCGCCGGGAGATCGAGGTCAGGAGGGTTGACAAGAAGAACAACACGGTGGATCCACTCACGAAGGCCATTCCCCAGATACAGTTTGAGAGACTCTTCGGGATGCTCGGTATGCGATACTACAGCAGCTGGCCCTAGTGCAAGTGGGAGATTGTTAGTTGTATGTATGCCCTAGAGGCCAGTATTGTACAGATCATGTATATTATATTGGATGCTTGGACATATATAGAGATGACTTTCTTGCTCGATATGATAAAATGCTATCTGGTTGCTCTTTATCTTAACATGTACACTTGTCTCTTTTTAAACTGTCTTATAGTTACATGTTGGTAAAGCCCTTAGGATGTGTACTTGACTACCTGGACTATGATGCAGATCATACTAGTGGGGACATGGTAGTCCATAGGTACATCCTTCAAGGTCCCTAGTCGTGGGTGTATCGAGACGGGGCATCGATATACCAGAGTAGACTAGCGTATACGCTTCTCGACCCATGAGATGGGCGATGGATGATCCCATATCCGTTGGTGTTTGACATCAGAGATGGTATACGGGTGCTCAGTAGAGACTGGGTACACTGGACGGACTCGCCGAGAACTCCCAGATGGTATTATACCTCACGTCAGATGGCAGTTCTCAGGTGACACTTGTACAGGTTAGTCTGTAGACCCGAGATCGTCATAGAGTCTTGTGTGATTCCCACTGTGCTTTGATCTCCACCTTACCACGTCCATGAGGGCATGCAAAACGGTGGTCTTTAGGTACAGTCCCGAGTCATATGGAGGCAATGAGTGATAGGAGGGGTTTCGTCTCTCCCGGTATTGGGGGTTGATGTTGCGCTGTACTCGATTGGCCGTAACAGGGAAGTCCCTGGCCAGGGCTGATCAGAGATTTGCTAGTAAGTGTTACCAGTAGTTTCTCGACCCGTTATGAGCCTCATATCGGCACGACTTATCGGTTATTGGGGTCTGACATTTACCACCCCTAGACTTGATATGCGACATATCAGACGAACAGACTGGACTGTACGGTAAGTGTTACTGGTTCGATTCACAGGAGTGTGAGCGGGCTAGCTCGTCGATCTTCTGATCGCTCAATACCCGGATGGCCGTTAGGTTTAGCAGACCGCTTGCGGCTTGTGGGTGCTTGATATGATCATCATCTGCTACCGGCGTATTGACGAGTCTTTAGAGTCCTACACAGAGGTTTCCTGGCTCAAGCGAAACGAAATAGAAGCGCATATGAGATATGTGCAGGACCGAGAATAATGCGTGTATGTGATACCGTATTCCATTCTCGCGATGAATGTATCGATTGGTTATATGCGATATAACCTAGATATCGAATCAAGGATTGATTCGATAAGCCGATACATAGGATACTAGTCGGTTATATGCGATATGACCGGATCGTTAAATCAAGTGTTGATTTAATGATTTAATGTATAATTATATATTTGATATATTACTTTGCATTAACTAGTATTGGTTCACTTTAAATGGATTTTCTCACTTGATGTGCAAGTTGTATATGTGATATACTTTTGTGCACATGTTTGTATCATGTTTGATGATACTTGCTCACTTGGTTAAGTGTAAAGAATTAAACCTTGGTTAAGTAAATGGTTAGGGTTTTTATTTATTCATTCAATTATCTTTTTCATTTGGATTAAAAAGAAATTGCAAAAGAAAACAATATGGTTGCTTTCTTTCTTGAAGCTTGTTGAAGCTTCATGAAGCTTTGACCAAAGTGACCATTTTGTCTTCATGCTGAACCCTAACCATTCATCTAACCTTAGTCAATTCTCTACACCTAACCATGGTTCTTATTATGATAAGTATTCATTTCTTTTGCATTTTAAAAGGACTAATCATAATCATCTTCATGTTCTTCTTCTTCTTGAGTTCAAGAAAAAGCTTGCCTTCATCAATGGCAACTTGAGCAATAGTGTGAGAAATCCAATTCCAAAGAGAACCCACGTCCTATTTCTTCACCCTCTACCTCTTGCCAAGTAGTATAGGGTGTTTTCTTCACAAGTTTCACAACTTGGTGAAGTTGGAGCTTGATCTTGTGTAACCTCGACGTAGATCATCTTCGGCATCGTAGCCGACGACTAGTCCGTTTATTTCTCCGATGAAGCCGATGCCAGGGTCCGAGATCCGACTTGGACAGCGGGAGGAAGTCTACGTGGAGCTAAAGAAGTGGAGAACCGGATCTATAAAGGTTGTAGCTTCTCACTTTTAGTTAAGTCGTTAACTAGTTTATTGTTTCGCCTAAAATTCTAGTTAACGATCCGTATTAGAGTTTCTCGGCACTTGTAAAATTTGAAATTGGCATGGTTGATGCCTTGTGAGACCTCTTGTGAGTGCCTAGGAACCATACAGCCACTACGTACAGCTAGTGCCACTACGTATAGCTAGTGCCGCTGACGGTTTGTGGGTATGTGATATGATCACTGCCTACTGCTAGCGCATTGACGAGTCTTAGAGTCCCACAGAGGGGTTTCCTAGCTCAGGAGAAATGATGTGGGGTGCATATGAGATATGCACGGGAGCTCAATTAAATACGTGTATATGATACCGTATTTTAATCGGGCGTTTACTATTGGTCGGGTCGTATGCGATATGACCGGTTTATTAAATTAAGTGTTGATTTAATATTAACTTTTAGCTCATTTATTTAAACCTTTTCTATTTGGATGTATACATGAATGTATGCATATATATACATGTTGATATTAATGCACACTTGCATGGATACTTGTTTCATGGTTGTTGATACATTGGAGATGGAAATGCGAGACTCACATGGAATAAATATATGTATATATTTGTTATGAAGAAAAAGAAAAAGGGAATTAAATCATGGTTCATGTTTCTACACTCTTCTTTTACTAACCTTGACTTAGTCCATGGTTTAATTTCCTTTGTTCTTGAACCCACTAATGAAAATATCTAGATATTTATTGACCATGGCTTATATGAGTGTGACTCTTATATACGTATTTTCTTTTCTCATTTTTATTTAGAGAATTATCAAAACAATTGAGCTCAAGCTTTGCCATCTCCTTTTTCTTCCCCCTTCATGCTCACTTGCCTTTTCAAGTGAGTGAAGAAAAGAAAAAGGAAAGGTTTTTAAGTGAGAATACAAACCAAATCACCAATCTATACTAGTCTAGCCCATTAGTGTAGGTTGTTTGCTCCACTTCTTCATAGATCAAGTGATGCTAGGAGTTTGAGCCAAGGGACTCCGGGTGGATCACCGTGGACTTGGAAGGATTCTAGCGAGCCGGTTCAAACCATTGTTGATCCAAGGAGTCACAAGTGGATGTCTACAAAGGTTGTATTTCTCCCCACTTAGTGTTAGACACTACATAGTATGTGATACTTTATGTTGTTACCCTAACTTTCTAGTTCGATTCATGGATAGTATTACTTAGCACCCCCTAAATTTTTAATATAGCATGTGTGATGCAACCCAAACCCTAGGCATGGTGATAAGGAATCCCTACAATAAGTTCTAGGGTTAAAAACCATTATCAGGAATTTCAAGTGTTGAAATTTGCAATGAGATTGCATACCTTCTATGAGATAGTTGGATCCCGATACCCACTGCAAGTAAGAGTTACTCCTGGGAGAGTTTTACACTTTACAATTAGCTAACCTATTAGGTGTCTAGAATGGTGTCAACAGGGTTATGCCTATGGGAAAACGAGGTTTAATTTAATTAGGTCCGTGCGAAAGCACGTGGAACCTCCCTCAAAGTACCAACGGCAACGGTTAGCGAACTTGTAAAGTGTAACTAATCCTGGCTAGTCTTTCCTTTTTGTCTTTGAAGGAAGATTTGATAAAAATAGTGGGAGCTATCCCGATTAGATAAAATAAATAACCAATCTAATCTTACAAAAGGGCGCACGCAGAGCGTTTTCTTCTCTCTCTCCTGGTAGCGACCGTGACATGCCTTAATCAAAATAATAATATAGATGTATTGGACGAACCTGCTTATTATACTGAGCTGGGGAACGTTGGTTCCGCTCTACCTTATAATTGTTATAACTCTGAGCAAGAAATAGGAGAATATCCGGATTCCTACGCAACCCAACTGAAGAAAGAGCATGTTGATACACCTTCTTCGGGTGTGTTCGTTACTAAGAACTGTCTCTCAGTATCCTCTATGTCCTAGGTATGAGATACCAGATAAGGATCCCATATATGTAATCTGTTACTGTTGGATATAGTGCCCTCAAAGTCAATTATTGGATCACAGGCACGTGATTGCAATGATTGAGGGGGGACCTATACCGGTAGGGCAGTCTTACTCAAGATGATAGTATGCTGTCTGATTTGCCTTTATCAATCGTGTACAGCTTTAGGTGACATTACAGATAACTATTACACGTTGATAGAGCCCTTAAGATTCTTGCTTGACTACCAACAGTATGATGGAGATCATATACGTGAGAGTTGGGTAGTCTATAAGCACATCTTTAAAAGTGCTCCCTAGTCATGCGAGTTTTGAGACAGGCATCGATACTCCGGAGTAAACTAGTGTATATAGTCGAGACCCCGATGAGGGACGATGGCTGGTCTCACAAGCTATTAGTGTCAGTTGGTTCACCTAAGAAGTATACAGGTGCTCATTGGGTTATGAGTGCACCGGACAGGACTTGCCGGGAACCTGCTAGTTGGTATTGTACCTAGCGTTAGATAGCAGTTCCCTGGTGACATGTGTACAGGTTAGTTCATCGACCTGAGATCGTCATTTGTCTCATGTGAGTTCCTACTATGCTTTGATTATTACCCTACCACGGCTCAAAGAGTCGTGCAAACAGGTTTTAGTTGGGTACAGTCCCGAGCCACATAGAGGCAGTGAGCGGATCGGCAGGGGTTTCGTCTCTCCCGTTATTGGGGGTGAGATCGCGCTGTATCTAGGAGAGCCATTACACAAAGCCTTCGGCCGAGGAAGGATATTTACCGGTAGGTATTCCAGTAGTATCTCAGGGTGTTCTGGGCTACACTCTGACACGACTTATGCCGCTTTTGGGGGTCTGACGTTACCAGCCCCTAGGCCCGATATGCAATGCTTATAGACGAACGGACCGGACTATACGGATATTGTCACTGATAGGCTCAGTACGGTTCCAGGATGAGTTCGCTCATCGGCTTCCCTTTTGCTCAATTCATGGGGCAGCCGTTACGTACAGCTTGTACCACTGACGTGCTTGTGGTTAAATCCATGGCCAGCGTATTGACGAGTCTTTAGAGTCCACCACAGATAGTGTTCCAAGTTCGGGCGAAACGTTGTAGAGGCCGTATGGTTTTATGGCAGGGTTCGAACATGCACGTGTCATGGTTCGGACAGTTAATACTGGTGTGCTTTGGTTTAAGCCGGATCCTAGTATTATATTGTGTAGGAATATTTTTTATCTCGTTGCATTCGTATTCGATTGGAATACAAATGCAGGTATGTATACAGTTGTGGGGTAATCCTGTAATTCTTTACGGGATTACTTTTGAAGTTGTCAGTTTTTCTTCTCCCGATTAAACATTAGCTTTAATGTTTAATTAATGGTTAATGTTTGAGTTTCATTTTTGGCCATTTCCTTTCCTTCTCATTGTGGCCGAAATTGTGTAGGCAGTGGGCGATTTTTAGGTTTGGGTGAGTCATTTGGAGTGCATTGAATGAGCATGGGCTTCTTTGGTGAGTCATGGTTTTCATTTATTGTTCTTGTTTTGCTTAAGATTTTTATGAAGATATTTATGATGGTTATTTGGATATAGTCACCACTTGAAAGGTTGTGGTCACCTCTCCATTTTCACAGTGCACAAAAGAGTGGCCGGCCCCATTTTTTGAGAGTATGCAAAAATTCCAAAGCTCATTCTTTTCTCACTAGATTTCAAAATGGCAACTTCATTTACCTTCACCCAATTCATTGGGTGCTTTGAGACAAAGTATTCTATACTCTCTCTACTTCAATGTTGGACATGTCGGTTAGCAAATTTCATGTCCGAGTTGATTCGGATTGAAGCGGGAGTTCGTATAAAGATTCGTTGACGTGGTGCCACTTCGATGAGGAGACCGAATATCGAGCGAGATCGGAGATGCCGCGAGGAGCGTGGGATGATGGCTAAAGACCGAAGGACACGGATCGATCGGTATAGCCATTCTATCATTTTGTAGTTTGCTAGTTTAGTGTTAATGGCACGATCCGGGTGAAAGTCTATGTTAGCGCCAGTTATAAAAGTTTTTGTTCCGCGTTTGGCCTCGGATTGACGGCCGAGACGCTGGCATAGACTTACATGGTATCAGAGCCACGCCATTAACCTTTACTAGCTTGTTCTAACGTGTTTAAAATATCGATCGAACGAAATTTCCAAAACCGCATTTTCAATGTTAAAGTTTCTGTTGAATTTTTAAACTGGTCTAAAAATTATTTTGGGTATGTCAGAAAATCGTGCGGGCTTTTCTAAGACTACTGTAGAAATTTGGTCGACAGAACCTTCAAGACCGCCTCGGAACCGCCGCACAAGCCTTGTATTGGCCGCGGTTCCGCCGCCGTTTTGGAGCAACAGTGTACCATTTTTCTTCTGAGAGTCTTTCATTTAGAATTGTGGTTTCTGGAATATTTTGTTTGGGCCCAGATATTGTTTGAGTACTGGATTTGTACATGGGGCCCACTTCGGGAAGTTTTGTCGATCGAGATTTTAAATACGTTAGTTTACAATGCTTACATTATATCTGCGACCGTGAATATCATTAGAGCGGCAAATCTTGTCTACTTGCTATAGTCCATTTAGACGGGTTTGCGTACGTGACATTCGCGTTGATGTTCTGTGTTGTGCTGTGATGTTGCGGATTTGTCGTGGTGGATAGCTGTGTGCAACGGTAGTGCAGTTTGGATTTATTTGTACATTTGATATCGCAGGGCGAGCGTCCGACATGTGGACTGCCGTCACTTCCTGTTTGTATATTATTCTTTTGGGGTACGACCGGGTTGAGATCGATGTACCCGTTGTACATATTTTCTTTTCTATACTAGGATTACTCCGCGTCGGAGTGCACGGATAACCGGGTTCTGGAGAGCAACGGGTCCTCATCTCATAGCTTTGAGAGGGAGGGGGCCTCACTCTAGGATTGGCAGGCTATTCACCAAACTCGTAGGGGGTGCAGGTTGACCCAAGGTGGGGTGCTCAAGTTACCGGATTCCGTGAAGTACCGGGTGGTTCATTCATTTTGCTGAAGGGGGCTGCCTCGTTTCAGGTTTTGGCGGGTAACTTGCCGCACTAATAGGGGTCTAGGTTTCATTGCATATGCTATCCACATGACCAGGGGAACGTCGGGTTTCAGTTGCGGCTCAATGAAACCCGGGGCTCCCAGATATCTGTATTGTTCTGTGATGCTTATTACTTTTTTGTAATGTTGCATTTATCACGCCTGGGGCGATTATTGTATATTGATATATATACTAGTAGATGTTGTATATGTTTTACACCCGCGCTAGTCCAGTCCCCGCTCTGTCGTTAGTTAAGTAACCTAACGGGTGATGACGGGACCCAGTGGCGAATGCGGATAGCATATACATACATTTTATTTTCGTTCTTTTCTGGTGTGATTAATTGATGGGACTACATTGATTCTGATCAATGCAAGGAAAACAAACCTATTCAATGTTGTTGGAACAATTTTCAAAAGACTGTTATTACAAGGATGTTTTCATTTGTTTTGCCCAGCGGTATTCGGTTTGGAATATCCAGCACCTCATTCGACGAGGCAAGGGCCGAGATCCCTTCACCGGGAGTGACCCCTTGGGCAGAGGTTTGTGTCAGGGTAATAACTTCACTATAGTCGATTACTTTTTGCTTTGCATCGTGGTATTCAGTTTGGAATATCCAGCACCTCATTCTACGGGGAAAGAGCCGAGATCCCTTCACCGGGAGTGACCTCTTAAGCAAAGATTTTTGCCACTATATTTTTGTAAAAAGCTATCAGGTTCCTTCAATGATATCAAGTTCATTACGCTAAAGGTTTTCGCCAAAAACCAGCCGTAGCCCTCCGTCATTTCAGACGGGTAGCACTTAGTATTCATGCTATGTTTGTTGACCTTCGTCAAGGCATAGTGTATGGTAGCTGCTTGTTACCTTTCTGTTGCATAGAAAGATGCGTTGGTTTAGGACAGTCGTATAGCCTTGTTGACCTTCATGAAGGGCATGTACGGGTGGGTTCATATTAACATGGACAATGACGGGTAGAACTTGACATGTGACTTATGATTTGTTGGCCTTCATCAAGGTCATAAGAGCATGGGGTAAAAATCATATCGGGAGTTTCAAACATACAGGAAACTTGCCAGGCATGCGCATACCTTCTGGAGTGTGATAACGTGATTGGATTCCTTCACGTTATCATGCGATGATAGTTGGATCTCGATTCCCACTAATGAGTTGGTTTACTCTTCGGTGATCCCGACTAATTCTTCTTTCAGGTTTGGAGGAGAATTTGAGGATACAGTGGGAGACATCCTGATTAGATAAAGTGATAACCATTCTGATCTAGGTTAGAGTGCACCTAGAGTGTTTCTTTTCTCTCTATCTTTGGCAGCGACCATGGCCCGACCATAGACTATGACTCAGTGACCAAGTTAACCGAACCTTCTTAAAATACTTGCTTTTGGATTGTCTGAGTTGCATACATCATTGCCACTCCTTCTTTTACCCTTTGCATTTCTCCAGAACACCTCGTATTACTATGAACATCCACTTCTATTGGATAAATCCATCGTATGGTTATATACGAACTCGAAGGAACTTGTTCCAGATTCGAGGATGGATTCAGTTTCAGGAGAAATAGAATAAGGTTTATTCAGTTTTCTTTTATCATCACCTTCTCTCAGGTTACGAGTACTCCTATGATTAGGAGGGTACACCTATTACACTTATTGGACAGTCTTCTTCTAAACCATATGCAGGTGCCGAAAGGTAGGGAATGAAGAAAACCAATTAGCCTAAGCTGGGTGTACAGAAGGTAATAAGTAAAGACAAAATAAAGGGATTAGAAAGAGGGCGAAGTAAATTGTGACTGCCATCATTCACGACTAAACCGAGTATATCATCGCCACTCCTACTTCACTTTTGCTTTTCTCCAGTTAAGGAGAAATAGAATCAGGTTTATTCAGTTGTCTTTTATCATCACCTTCTCTCAGGTTGCGAGTACTCCTAGGATTAGGAGAGTACACCTATTACACTTATTGGATAGTCTTCTTCCAAACCATCGGCTGGTGCCGAACGGTATGGAAGGAAGAAAACCATTTAGCCTAACGATGGTGTACAGAAGGTAATGACTAAAGACAAATAAAGGGATTTGGAGAGATGGCAACGAAATATACGGTTATAGTCATGAATCTGGATTATGGAAGAGGCATTACTAGGAATACCCGGATACCCCTACGAAACATTTTCATGTTTCAGTTTCACTGTGCGTTGTTAATAGAAAACTGATTTTCCAATTAGACACTTGCTCCAGGGTATGTATTTACCAGGTATGATTCTCACATCTGTATGGTTTTACAGATGATGAGTGGAAGTAAGTTATTGGGAATTAGGTGATCATCCTCATTATATCGGAATTCATTGTAATTGGTGATATTTGAGGAAATCGCCTGGGTACAGTTTTCAACCTACAAAGCACAGGGTTTGAGTTATTCAACTTAGCGGACTTATACAAAGTATTGTATGTTGTCTAGTGTCCATTAGGACAAAGGGGTCGGTCTTTGTACTGTATTCTATTTACTTATGACTTCTCTAGTTTTTAGACATGTGTTTCGTAGAAATACAAGGTCTATGTTTTGAGAATTTATAGGTATAAGAATAAAGTAGAGACCGTATATAGCAAGTATCGGGATTCTTCAAGGTGATTGAAGATGTAGATACTTGTGTTGGGTATTCAGTTGATAGTAATGGTTTTGAGAAACTTGTTTCTCTTTCAGGTTACTCATAATTGGATGCACTCCTAAGTTGAGTAATGCTGATCGGCCTCTCTCTCCATTAAGTTGACATGCACTAGAGACAGCTGCATGCTTTGAATCTGGTTTCAATTAAATAAGTGCCAAAGTTTCTATATTGGATATAGAATTGTTCATATCTTAACGATGTTAAGGTACGGGGAGTTGTCCGGCTTATGTTTAAAACCAGACTCTGGATAACTCAAGGCACGTTTCTGTAATGGCAGTTTGTGGGTTGACCCAGGCTATGACGAGGGTTGACTTCCTACCATCTGGAAGATCAATATTGATATTGTTCTTGACTCGCCACAGTTTTAGTAAAATGGATTTTTTCAGAAAACAGTAGTGGGAGCATGGTAGAACAGGAAGTGATTCCAGAACCGCAAACGATCACTCAAAATTTAATAGGACCTAAACATTCAATCAGGTTTGACATTCCATTAGCCACTCCGCAGATATGGTGGGTAACCTCAGGCGCCCGAGAGGTACTCCGGTATGCTCAAAGACGGTGACAGGGAGGTTCTTGTTTATCCAGACTTTCCATTACTGCTTGTAGCGTTTTGAAAATCGTTTCGGTGAAATTTCGGAAAATCGGTAAAATAAGGGGGTTTTCTGTAAAAAAAGTCAAAATGCAAATATCTTATTATAAAAATTAAATATACATATTCTAGCTATGAAATTGCTAGTATTTGGTGTTTATTGAGCCACTGGTGAAATTTCAAATTTTCTGAAAAAAATTTATTTTATTATTATTTTAAGCCGTCACTAATACATTTAATTAGGAAAAATTACAAATTGGAATGAGTTGAAACAAATTTTGTGCATCATAAAACATTAAATAAAATTTTATCATGTGGTTTTTGAAACGAAATCGTTTGCCAAAACGGTTTAGAAAATATCGAAGAAAAAGGCTTTTTTTAGTGTAAATGGATGTTTGGGGTATTGTATTTGTCATTTTTCATCACCCCACACCCATACCCACACTCACACACCCCCATTTACTTCTCCCCTTGGCTGAATTCAGCAGCCCCCACCTTTTTCCCCACTTGAATTTGAAAGAAAAGAAATGAAAGAAAAGAAAAGAAAATAGATAAAAGAGTTGACCTTTTGTTGACTTGGACTTTTCCCTCACCATACCTCACACCACACCCCCTCTCTCCTCTCCCCCACATGCATTTGGCTGGCCCTTTCAGCAACAGCCCCCTCCCCCTTTTCTTCTCTCATTCCTCTTCAAAAATGCTTAAAAATTGCCTCAAAATCCATCAAATAAACCCCAAAATCCAAATCCAACTCCTACCCATTTCTCATTAGCCATTCTAGCATGGATCTAGGGATCAAAATGGCATCTTAGGAGGCTAGATCTTGAGCTTGATCTCATCATGGGAGGTATAATCTCATGCTTTTGTTAAAAATTTGTTATCTAGTTGCTTTAATCTAAGTTAACTAAGTGCTTAATTAGGTTTTGATGAGTTTAATTGCATGATTAAAGATTTCAAGTTAGGGTTTTGTTATGGAAATGGGTTATGATAAATTGTGCATGGTTTTGTGTTGTGGATTAACATCTTAAGTTTTATAGAAAGTTAATTTAGTGGTTAATTCCAAACCATTACTTATAAAATGACCTAATTAAGTTATTTTCCTAACTAGAGTTTTGGAAAATTGTTAAATGCTTTAGATTAAAATATAATTATGGTTTCATGTCATTATTAATATTATAATAAGTGGTTTAATGACTTTGGATCATGCAAAACCAAGCTTAATTGTTAAATTGTGAATTTTGCTTTAAAAATAGTTAAAATCGGTATTTTTGCAAACTTGTTTTTTTTGAACATATATGGTTTGGTGAAATTAAATTATGGAAATAATTTATATGACTTATTTAAGATATTTAATAAGTATATTGGCCGCTGCATTCATTTAAACGTCGATTTTTGTACTAAAACGGGTAAAATTTTGCTTGCTAGATTTTCGGAAAAATGGCTTCTAAAGTGAATTTGGGGTTTTTGTGAATTTTAACCTATTCTATATTTAAATTAGTATTCGTGAATGTGCAAATGAGTGTACATGGGTTTTTCTCGATGGTCGGGCGTTTGCACGCCGACGTCGAGGGTTTTTGGGTTGGTTTATGAGAGCAACCATAGGTTTTAACCTATGTCGGATTCGTGCGTCGTTTTGGTCATGAGTCGGATTTTAATGCGATATGGTGCGTTTTGATATGTAGGTACCCCATGTGGACTTCGAGACGACAAGCAAGCGCGTGGCGACGTCGGCACCGGTGAGCGAGGACCAGGTGAGTAGATTTATATCTACGGGGAGAAGTCGGGTGGATGGCGTATAGCACCCCCGCAGTCCGTGGTGGTGTATACGGATGCGTATACACACCAACATTTATTATATGTTATTTGGGATTAATAACGATGTTAGGATGGATATTGGTGTATTGGATTACTTTAGTGTTGCGAACCCTAGGGTAGTGTTGCACTACACATACACACATACATACTTGCATACATTCCTATTTATATGTGCTCATGGGATTCTTTATAGTTATGTGTTCACATGGGTATGGGACTATGTGTTCACATACGGATTTGAGGATGATTTTGGGATTGAGCTGAGTCGATGAGATTTGTTTTGTGGTTGTGATATCAGTGATATGGCAGGATTCGTACTTGAGGTACGTCCTGGGGTTATAGCGGATCTTGGGGCGGCGATACGGGTGAATAGTGTTATAAATAAAATGGTCGACATGTGATCGTGATATAAGATATGATATGCTAGGATATTGATATTATGCCGTATCGGGCGATGTGTACCCCTTGATGATGATTGTGCTGACGGTATCGGTTTGTACGAGATTGTCGATCAGTAGTCAGATCATGAGTATATTGAGGATATTAGTATTGTACTAGACATAGGTCAGTACCCTAGACTATTATCTTGGATAAAGAGGATACCGGAGGAATAGTGTGAGGAATATGATATTGACCCGTACCCAGATTTGGGGATGCCGTACGACGGATTTACGTATGAGCTATATTTTGATGATTGATCCGCACTCTTGATTTGGGATGTCTGATTATAGATATGGTATCGGATATGATATTATTGAGGCGGGATCACCGACTAATATATATACAGGTATGTATATGTATCGACTCAGATGTTAGGCGGTTTCCTTACCTGTAGTCCAACTTGTTAGCTTAGCCCTTTTGTTTTGTTTAGTTGTTAGATTAGAGTCGGTTCTTACCTATTTCAAAAACTAACGAATCGTGGGTATTTTAAAAGACAGCCCAAGGGATCCTACGGATATTTCAAAAGACGTATCTTTTCATAAAAACACCGTAGCCCCTATTTTCAAAACCCCATGATTCGTGTTATTTCAAAAGGCACCATTTGTAGGACTTATATTAGATTAATGCAGATTAGTTATAGTTGCGTCTAGTTTTCAGCTCCCGCTCATTTTTGTGGTCCGCTTCGCATCGCATGCTTATTTTATGTTTCATACTCCATTATTGATATCATGCTGTTAGGACACCAGCACCATTACCGATGATGCGTATGTACCACGTATACTTATTTGCCGGCTCACACACATCTTCATCGGTAATTGCCATGTCACATACACCTTAGAAAATATTATTGCTTGACATAGCCTGTTAGCTAATAGTTAGACATGATATTAGTGTACTTGCCTTATATGTTAGTTTAGACATTGTAGTTATTACCTGCTACTTCATGCATACTGTTATTCATTGTTATGCCGCATTCATGGATTCTCATGCATATATTCACTATTTTACGTGTTATTGAGGTTTTGGATTCGGATTTCCATGAGATTTTCTGGATTTGGAGGAAAACCGCAAAAACATAAATAAACCTTTTCTCTCTTTTAAAATAAAAAGTGCGGTTTTCCCATGATGTATGAGTCGTCCACCATGAGTTTGCTGATGGATTTTGAGACCCGATTCGAGGAGACGGATGAACCGTTTCGGGTACATGGTGGACCCGGTAAGGTATCCCGGGGCAAGAAGCGCGTGATGATGACGATGTGAGCCTGGCAGGGGAGCACTACCTACCGGTGATTTTACCCGACGCGTCGGATATCCGGAGGATACCTTCGTGGTCTTGAGATGGATGGTAGGGGCCGGTCTGGACTGACGGCGCCCTAGATATTGTGATTGAGACATTGAGATTTCGAGATATTGGGGTACAGAGACTGTGATACAGAGATATTGAGATATTGGGATTACGTTTTGTGCCGATGCTAGGCACTGTTTTATGCTAATTTCATTATGATATCTCATTTTAAAAATACAAAGGAAATCTCACTAAATTATGAAAACAGTTCTTCATTTACATGTATTCTGTTTTCATGCATTCATACCTCATTCTTATGATATATTGCTACCTGAGGCACTGACACGGGCACATAAGATTACACTCAGGTTAGATGTTTACCCTAGCCTTATTATAGGTTGCATGTTATATATATAATTGAGGATATACTATGATTATTGACCTAGGTTGCGTTATTTATGCGATTTCTTTTCGTGGATGTTTTTCTATTCACGAGTTGGCAACTCACCCCCGTTGTGCCCCAGTTTCTTGCAGGTTTTCCGTACAGGTTTCATTACGGCTTGCGGGCATAGTTTCCTTCGGGTGATTTGCTAGTAGGTGGGTTTACTTGTATCGTACCCCCATTATATATCTTGTATATTGTTATTCTGTTGTATCTAGAAGTTCCATCAACCAAACATGTATTTATTTTGAGTTAGAGACCAGTGATGTTTTTCTTTCGACCTTAGAGTCGCGCGTTATTTTTCTGTAGATTTCTTGTGCTTTTGAGTTTCCTTTTGAGTTTTGATACTCGCCGTTGGCGTTGTATATTATTTTTCTTGTGTGGTTGTGACCGTCGATTGGCGAAGAGCTAGCTCCCGCTTGGGGATGCCTTTTTATTGATTTCGTATACTATTCATGTTGTATCCCGTTTGGGGGCCAGTATTTACAAAGGAGACTCTGCCGAAATTTTCAGTAAATTTTTGATGTTCTTAAAAACCGCATAATTCGGCTTATGCTATTTAAAACTACTGTTTTAAATAGGTTTTCCTTCACTCCACTACTTTTCTTGGTTTGGATTTCTGGGTTTTCGGCTTACTTAGATTACGTACGCCTCGAGACATTCGTAGTTTAAGTGCCGGTCATGTTCCGTACTTTCGGGACGTGACAAAGTTGGTATCAGAGCGTTAGGTTTTACCTTCGGAGCGTAGGATGACCCTTGGTTGATGGAATAGGTGACTAAAGTAGAGTGACGTACCGTGGGTATGTTCCGCGGCATACTTACGATACGCTACTCCACTTAAGAAGCCTTAGGATGTACATTTCTTTGTTCAATATTATATTCATTCCTGATCTAGCTTCATCGGTACCAGTTACGGTTTGCTGCCACGATTATGGGCAAGGAGAGCTACGGTTAGAATTGCGGTCAGCACAAGCTCGTCACGAACGAGGACTGTCCAGGGCGTAATTTTGGCGACACACGATTGGGGAGATGTGTCTTTTTACTGTGTTTCCGTGCCACGAGCGTTTGGCGGATCGCCTTTATGAGATTTCTCGGACGTGCCGATCAGTATCAGAGGATTGGGCCACTGACAGAGGCCAGCCAGATTTTGATGACCGTTGGTGTGTTGCTTATTCATGATGGTCGAGGCGCTGTTCAGCGTGCAGACGAGCGAGCCAGTTATTGCTGCGAACGACGAGATATTGCCCCAGATGCTGGAGTTAGTGCAGAATGAGTTGTACTAAGAGATGATAGAAGGTCGCTAGTCACCCGAGGATGAATGACTAGGACAGGTGGTTCGTTCGCCTACCCCGATGCGAGGTCATCAGATAGATTGATTCCAGCTAGAGACGACTTCATGCGGAGACGTTGAGAGTCGACAGAGACGATCGAATGTCAGAAACCTATTATTCCAAGTTTAAAGTAGTCGGAAAGACATGCAGGCAATTCTATGGTCCCTCTAGAAGAATGAAACCCTAACTCGACTTAATGACCGTGTGAAAGCCTTTGAACCTTCGGGTTTGTGGCAGTTCTACGGCGCCATTAGTGAGGCTTGGGTTTGCCCTTCTACGGCTGGACCTCCGATGCTGTGGTATGTGCTCGATACTATTAAACTGTGCCCAAGATGTTGAGCTCTTGGGGGATTATGAGGTTTTGACGACTCGATCGGATGGTATGACTTAATTTGGATGCTAGGTGGTGAGATGCATTTCTTGGGAGACTCCAGATACGAGGATAGTCATTGGAGCTCAGTCCATGCAGCCACGACGAGACGAGTCCAGAGCAGTCGACATTAGAAAAATGGAGTAAGAGTTTCGTATAAGATCTGGATATGATGACGTTCCCCTCCGCCGACATCAGGGATGCGATACGTATGCCGAGGCATTGTACTTGGATATACCTTCCAGAATGAGTCGTGTTGAGTATGCAGCCGTTCCAGAACGAGAACAGATCTAGTAAGGGACGATGACTTCCGGACAGTTCGGCAGAGATGAGATTTTGGAGAGATCTCGATAGGACCTTTCTGGAATAAATTACAAGAAGACCTTGACCCAGGAGTGGTCATTGTTACGCACACCAGCAGGCCAGAGTTCATGATCATTGACGAGACGTCCCACTAGTGACCGCGACAGTTGGCTCGAGATTCTTAGAGGATACGCTTGAGCGGTACTATTCCGCCATTATTGATTTCGATGTTTTAGGTGATTTATTCGCATGATTTGATTTTGATGATTGAGGATTTACGATCTTTGCACAGTATTGCACTTGATATCGTTTTCGTGCTTGGTTTCACATGTTTGTGATTTTACGGTTTTAGACATTTGAGTTGATTTTGTGCGTATTTACGCACACGATTTGGTTTTTGCACGCGGTATAATTCATATATGCTTGCAGTGCAGTGTTACGTATGTTGTGTATTTAGATGCCCTGGACTTTGATTTCGATGGTGATGTTCGATATTTGTTTTGTGCATCTTGTGCACCTGACTGGATTTTCCGTATATTCGGCACTTGATATTGGATTTCATGATTTCGTACACGATTTGGATGCACCTGATTTGGATTTTCGCGCATGTTGGGCGCATGTTTTGAAGTGTGATTTTGGTGCACACCAGATGCACTAAATCGAGATTTTTCGTGCATGTCAGATGCACCTGATTTTGCTGTCAGGCACACATGTTGCCTACGACAGATGTTTCGTGCACACCCGATGCACTTAGATGTTGTTTCTGTGCATATGTATGGCACATATTTGGATTTTGATTTCCTTGCGCACCAGACGCACGTAGTATTCATACGCGTATTTTGGGATTGATTTTTCTTATAGAGCAGTACGTTTTTATGATATTGCTATGTGTTTTCGTACTGAGCAGGACTAGTCAGAGGACAGTACCTGAATATATTTTACATGTATAGTTTCGAGTTATATCATATTGGTTTTGCTTTGGATTTGGTATTGATGTCTTCCCCATGACTCCGATGATTGCGGGATGCTTGACGGAGTTTTGATTTGAGTTATATGCTCATTTTTTATGCGCATGCGCTGCGCTACGATTTGTTTTATGTATTTACAATTTCGGAGCCCCGACGACATGATGGTTTTGGTTCAGATGTTTTAGTATTTGGGGGGAGTTTTACTTTAAATTCGGGGACCGAATATTTTTAAGGGGAGAAGATTGTAGCGTTTTGAAAATCGTTTCGGTGAAATTTCGGAAAATCGGTAAAATAAGGGGGTTTTCTGTAAAAAAAGTCAAAATGCAAATATCTTATTATAAAAATTAAATATACATATTCTAGCTATGAAATTGCTAGTATTTGGTGTTTATTGAGCCACTGGTGAAATTTCAAATTATGGAAATGATTAATATAACTTATTTAAGATATTTAATAAGTATATTGGCCGCTACATTCATTTAAACGTCGAGTTTTGTACTAAAACGGGTAAAATTTTGCTTGCTAGATTTTCGGAAAAATGGCTTCTAAAGTGAATTTGGGGTTTTTGTGAATTTTAACCTATTCTATATTTAAATTAGTATTCGTGAATGTGCAAATGAGTGTACTTGGGTTTTTCTCGATGGTCGGGCGTTTGCACGCCGACGTCGAGGGTTTTTGGGTTGGTTTGTGAGAGCAACCATAGGTTTTGACCTATGTGGGATTCGTGCGTCGTTTTGGTCATGAGTCGGATTTTAATGCGATATGGTGCGTTTTGATATGTAGGTACCCCATGTGGACTTCGAGACGATAAGCAAGCGCGTGGCGACGTCGGCACCGGCGAGCGAGGACCAGGTGAGTAGATTTATATCTACGGGGAGAAGTCGGGTGGATGGCGTATAGCACCCCCGCAGTCCGTGGTGGTGTATACGGATGCGTATACACACCAACATTTATTATATGTTATTTGGGATTAATAACGATGTTAGGATGGATATTGGTGTATTGGATTACTTTAGTGTTGCGAACCCTAGGGTAGTGTTGCACTACACATACACACAAACATACTTGCATACATTCCTATTTATATGTGCTCATGGGATTCTTTATACTTATGTGTTCACATAGGTATGGGACTATGTGTTCACATACGGATTTGAGGATGATTTTGGGATTGAGCTGAGTCGATGAGATTTGTTTTGTGGTTGTGATATCAGTGATATGGAAGGATTCGTACTTGTGGTACGTCCTGGGGTTATAGCGGATCTTGGGGCGGCGATACGGGTGAATAGTGTTATAAATAAAATGGTCGAGATGTGATCGTGATATAAGATATGATATGCTAGGATATTGATATTAGGCCGTATCGGGCGATGTGTACCCCATGATGATGATTGTGCTGACGGTATCGGTTTGTACGAGATTGTCGATCAGTAGTCAGATCATGAGTATATTGAGGATATTAGTATTGTACTAGACATAGGTCAGTACCCTAGACTATGATCTTGGATAAAGAGGATACCTGAGGAATAGTGTGAGGAATATGATATTGACCCGTACCCAGATTTGGGGATGCCGTATGACGGATTTACGTACGAGCTATATTTTGATGATTGATCCGCACTCTTGACTTGGGATGTCTGATTATAGATATGGTATCGGATATGATATTATTGAGGCGGGATCACCGACTAATATATATATAGGTATGTATATGTATCGACTCAGATGTTAGGCGGTTTCCTTACCTGTAGTCCAGCTTGTTAGCTTAGCCCTTTTATTTAGTTTAGTTGTTAGATTAGAGTCGGTTCTTACCTATTTCAAAAAATAACGAATCGTGGGTATTTTAAAAGACAGCCCAAGGGATCCTACGGATATTTCAAAAGACGTATCTTTTCATAAAAACACCGTAGCCCCTATTTTCAAAACCCCATGATTCGTGTTATTTCAAAAGGCACCATTTGTAGGACTTATATTAGATTAATGCAGATTAGTTATAGTTGCGTCTAGTTTTCAGCTCCCGCTCATTTTTGTGGTCCGCTTCGCATCGCATGCTTATTTTATGTTTCATACTCCATTATTGATATCATGCTGTTAGGACACCAGCACCATTACCGATGATGCGTATGTACCACGTACACTTATTTGCCGGCTCACACACATCTTAATCGGTAATTGCCATGTCACGTACACCTTAGAAAATATTATTGCTTGACATAGCCTGTTAGCTAATAGTTAGACATGATATTAGTGTACTTGCCTTATATGTTAGTTTAGACATTATAGTTATTACCTGCTACTTCATGCATACTGTTATTCATTGTTATGCCGAATTCATGGATTCTCATGCATATATTCACTATTTTACGTGTTATTGAGGTTTTGGATTCGGATTTCCATGAAATTTTCTGGATTTGGAGGAAAACCGCAAAAACATAAATAAACCTTTTCTCTCTTTTAAAATAAAAAGTGCGGTTTTCCCATGATGTATGAGTCGTCCACCATGAGTTTGCTGATGGATTTCGAGACCCGATTCGAGGAGACGGATGAACCGTTTCGGGTACATGGTGGACCCGGTAAGGTACCCCGGGGCAAGAAGCGCGTGATGATGACGATGTGAGCCTGGCAGGGGAGCACTACCTACCGGTGATTTTACCCGACGCGTCGGATATCCGGAGGATACCGTTGTGGTCTTGAGATGGATGGTAGGGGCCGGTCTGGACTGACGGCGCCCTAGATATTATGATTGAGACATTGAGATTTCGAGATATTGGGGTACAGAGACTGTGATACAAAGATATTGAGATATTGGGATTACGTTTTGTGCCGATACTAGGCACTGTTTTTTGCTGATTTCATTATGATATCTCATTTTAAAAATTCAAAGGAAATCTCACTAAATTATGAAAACAGTTCTTCATTTTTATGTATTCTGTTTTCATGCTTTCATACCTCATTCTTATGATATATTGCTACCTGAGGCACTGACACGGGCACATGAGATTACACTCGGGTTAGATGTTTACCCTGGCCTTGTTATAGGTTGCATGTTATATATATAATTGAGGATATATTATGATCATTGACCTAGGTTGCGTTATTTATGCGATTTCTTTTCGTGGATGTTTTTCTATTCACGAGTTGGCAACTCACCCCCGTTGTGCCCCAGTTTCTTGCAGGTTTGCCGTACAGGTTTCATTACGGCTTGCGGGCATAGTTTCCTTCGGGTGATTTGCTAGTAGGTGGGTTTACTTGTATCGACCCCCATTATATATCTTGTATATTATTATTCTGTTGTATCTAGAAGTTCCATCAACCAAACATGTATTTATTTTGAGTTAGAGACCAGTGATGTTTTTCTTTCGACCTTAGAGTCGCGTGTTATTTTTCTGTAGATTTCTTGTGCTTTTGAGTTTCCTTTTGAGTTTAGATCCTCGCCGTTGGCGTTGTATATTATTTTGCTTGTGTGGTTGTGACCGTCGATTGACTAAGAGCTAGCTCCCGCTTGGGGATGCCTTTTTATTGATTTCGTATACTATTCATGTTGTATCTCGTTTGGGGGCCAGTATTTACAAAGGAGACTCTGCCGAAATTTTCAGTAAATTTTTGATGTTCTTAAAAACCGCATAATTCGGCTTATGCTATTAAAACTACTGTTTTAAATTGGTTTTCCTTCACTCTACTACTTTTCTTGGTTTGGATTTCTGGGTTTTCGGCTTACTTAGATTACGTACGCCTCGAGACATTCGTAGTTTAAGTGCCGGTCATGTTCCGTACTTTCGGGACGTGACACTGCTGTTCCAAACTATGAGACCCGGCAGAAGGATGAGTATAGCGTCGTTCTAAACTAGCTTTAGAAGTGCACGTGTATATGATTCTGCCAGAGGGTTGTTGTGGCAGTGGGAGCAGCGGAATCATAGTGGACAAGTAGCTTGTGTCTATTTATAGACTAAAGCAGATATAGCAGAGATAGATCATCTATTTTTGATGTGTCAGTCATGGGTTTGACTTCATCAGAATAGGGGATGGATCTGTTAAGAAGGTAGTAGGGTGTGATGTCCTGGTATTTGGATGACATACACAGAGTAGGAAGTGAAATTCTTATACTACGATCGGTTATACTATGGTTGTCACACAGTAGTTTCTCTACATAGGATATGGATATTATATCTGACATTCTGGTTACTAGATCTATGGTTTTAGATCTAGATTTGGGTAGTTTCCAAATCTGGGTACTTAGACAGTATTCTAAAAGGTATTTTAGAATTAATGACTCCAGGCATGGTGGTGTACCTGCAGGTGATGAAGTCACCCTCTCTAAAGGTGTCTTACAGACTAAAGGGGAGAGGGATGTGCATGATTGACATATCAATTTCTTAGGCAATTAAATCAATCATGAGATGTCAAGTTCCACACCAGATGTTTTTGCACTAGATGTAATAAGATGATATTAATCCAATTCTGGAGAAACGTTAGGAAGCAGTTTTAGAACATAAGTAAATGCTCTATGGATTTGATAACGGCAGCCTCTTTTAGGAGACGGTTATCATTCCAGGCTTCCAAGATGACATGGATGACAGAGGACTGTTAGAGTTATAGTATTCCCTCTGACGAGGGGCAGTAGTTTGGACAGGTGGTCCAAGCAGAAACTGGGGGAGGTGTGGCGCAGGATACTGATTAGGTTCAGTTGTCAATACAGTCTAAGAAGTTTGGATTTGGAGTTCATTTCTGAACTAGGTCCCATCAGATATCTAGACATATTCTAAGACAGGTATTGCTCAATTCGGGAGATGGCTTTCTCCGCGAGCTTGAGATTAAGAGAGACATAGAAAGAAACATCAGTGCGGATCCACTCACTGAGGCTATTTCTCGAACACAATAGTTTTACAAACGAGTTTTGTGACATTGATTAGTAGAGGAGTTGGGTGTTCGGTATCACACGGGCTGTGAGTATGCGACATCGCAATAATTAGCCTTAAGTGCAAGTGGGAGATTGTTGGACATAGTGCCCTCAAAGTCAATTATTGGATCGCAGGCACGTGATTGCAATGATTGAGGGAGGACCTATACCGGTAGGGCAGTTTTACTCGAGATAATAGTATGCTGTCTGGTTTGCCTTTATCAATCGTGTACAGCTTTAGATGACATTACAGATCACTATTACACGTTGATAGAGCCCTTAGGATTCTTGCTTGACTACCAATTGTATGATGGCGATCATTTACATGAGAGTTGGGTAGTCTATAACCATATCCTTAAAAGTGGTCCCTAGTCGTGGGAGTTTCGAGATAGGGCATCGATACTCCGGAGTAGACTAGTGTATACAGTCGAAACCCCGACAAGGGATGGTGGACAGTCTCACAAGCCATTGGTGTCAATTGGTTCACCTAAGATGTATACAGGTGCTCATTGGGTTATGAGTGCACCGGACATGACTCCCCAGGAACCTGCTAGTTGGTATTGTACCTAGCTTCAGATAGCAGTTCTCTGGTGACATGTGTATAGGTTAGTTCATCGACCTGAGATCATCATTTGTCTCGTGTGAGTTCCCACTGTGCTTTGATTATTACCCTACCACGGCTCAAAGGAGTCGTGCAAACAGGTTTTAGTTGGGTACAGTCCCGAGCCACATAGAGGCAGTGAGCGGATCGGCAGGGGTTTCTTCTCTCCCGGTATTGGGGGTGAGATCGCGCTGTGTCTAAGAGAGCCATTACACAAAGCCTTCTGACATGACTTATACCGCTTTTGGGGGTCTGACGTTACCAGCCCCTAGGCCCGATATGCGATGCTCATAGACGAACGTACCAGACTGTATGGATATTGTCACTGATAGGCTCAGTAGGGTTCCAGGATGAGTTCGCTCATCGGCTTCCCTTTTGCTCAATACATGGGGCAGCCGTTACGTACATCTTGTACTACTGACGTGCTTGTGGTTAAATCCATGGCCAGCGTATTGACGAGTCTTTAAAGTCCATCACAGATAGTTTTCCAAGTTCGGGCGAAACGTTATAGAGGCCGTATGGTTTTATGGCAGGGTTCGAACATGCACGTGTCATGGTTCGTATAATTAATACTGGTGAGCTTTGGTTTAAGCCGGATCCTACTATTATATTGTGTAGGAATATTTTTTGTCTCGTTGCATTCGTATTCGGTTGGAATACAAATGCGGGTATGTATATACAGTTATGGGGTAATCTTGTAATTCGTTACGGGATTACTTTTGAAGTTGCCAGTTTTTCTTCGCCCGATTAAACATTAGCTTTAATATTTAATTAATGGTTAATGTTTGAGTTTCATTTTTGGCCATTTCCTTTCCTTCTCATTGTGGCCGAAATTGTGTAGGCAGTGGGCGATTTTTGGGTTTGGGTGAGTCATTTGGAGTGCATTGAATGAGCATGGACTTTTTTGGTGAGTCATGGTTTTCATTTATTGTTCTTGTTTTGCTTAAGATTTTTATGAATATATTTGTGATGGTTATTTGGATATAGTCACCACTTGAAAGGTTATGGTCACCCCCCATTTTCACAATGCACAAAAGAGTGGCCGGCCCCATTTTTTGAGAGCATGCAAAAATTCCAAAGCTCATTCTTTTCTCACTTGATTTCAAAATGGCAACTTCATTTACCTTCACCCATTTCATTGGGTGCCTTGAGACAAAGTATTCTACCTTCTCTCTATTTCAATCTTGGACATGTCGGTTAGCAAACTTCATGTCCGAGTTGCTTCGGATTGAAGCGGGAACCCGTATAAAGATTAGTTGACGTGGTGCCACTTCGACGAGGAGACCGGATATCGATTGAGATCGGAGATGCCGTGAGGAGCGTGGGATGATGGCTAAAGACCGAAGGACACAGATCGATCGGTATAGCCATTTTATCATTTTGTAGTTTGCTAGTTTAGTGTTAATGGCACGATCCGGGTGAAAGTCTATGTTAGTGCCAGTTATAAAAGTTTTTGTTCCGCGTTTGGCCTTGGATTGACGGACGGGGCACTTGCTTAGACTTACAGTTACATGGGCTACCGAAAGGTAGTGAACTGAGATTGGGTGATATGTCTTCAATTGTAGAGAACGGTGCAATTGTTGCAGCCAAGTTAGTTGGTAAATATCACCTTGTATTTCAAAACACATTGATTCTGAACAAATGTGTGTTAGTTATATGTATGCCCTAGAGGCCATTACTGTACATTGGATGTATATTGTACTGGATGCTGGGACATATATAGGGAGGACTTTCTTGCTCGACATGATAGTATGCTATCTGGTTACTCTTTACCTTAACGTGTACACAGATTGTCTCTCTATTACATGTTGGTAAAGCCCTTAGGATGTGTACTTGACTACCTGGACTATGATGCGGATCATACTAGTGGGGACAGGGTAGTCCATAAGTACATCCTTCAAGGTCCCTAGTCGTGGGTATATCGAGACGGGGCATCGATATACCAGAGTAGACTAGCGTATACCTTCTCGACCCATACAGATGGGCGATGGATGATCCCATATCCATTGGTGTTTGACATCGGAGATGATATACGGGTGCTCAGTGGAGACTGGGTACACTGGACGGACTCGCCGAGAACTCCCAGATGGTATTATACCTTACGTCAGATGGCAGTTCTCTGGTGACACTGGTACAGAGTAGTCTGTTGACCCGAGATCGTCATAGAGTCTTGTGTGGTTCCCACTGTGCTTTGATTTCCATCTTACCACGTCCAAGAGGGCGTGCAAAACGGTGGTTTTTGGGTACAGTCCCGAATCACATGGAGGCAATGAGCGATAGGAGGGGATTCGTCTTTCCCGGTATAGAGAGTTAATGTTGCGCTGTGTCCGATTGGCTATAACAGGAAATCCCTAGCCAGGGTTGCTGAGATTTACTGGTAAGTGTTACCAGTAGTTTCTCGAATTGTTATAGACCTCATATCGACACGACTTATCGAGTTATTCGGGTCTGACGTTTACCACCCTTAGGCAAGATATGCGACATATCAGACGATCAGACTGGACTGTACGGTAAGTGTTACTGGTTGGATTCACAGGAGTGTGAGCGGGCTTGCTCGTCGATCTTCTGATCGCTCAATACCCGGGTGGCCGTTACGTTTAGCAGACCGCTTGCGGCTTGTGGATGTTTGATATGATCATCATCTGCTGCCGGCGTATTGACGAGTCTTTAGAGTCCTACACAGAGGTTTCCTGGCTCAAGCGAAACGAAATAGGAGCGCATATGAGATTTGTGCGGGACCGAGAATAATGCGTGTATGTGATACCGTATTTCATTCTCGCGAACAATGTGTCGAATGGTTGTATGCGATATAACCTAGTTATCGAATCGAAGATTGATTCGATAAGCCGATACATTTGATACTAGTCGGTTATATGCGATATGACCGGATCGTTAAATCAAGTGTTGATTTAATGATTTAATGAATAATTATATACTTGATATATTACTTTGCATTAACTAGTATCGGTTCACTTTAAATGGATTTTCTCGCTCAAATGTGCGCATTATATATGTGATATGATTTTGTGCACATGCTTGTATCATGTTTGATGGTGCATGTAAAATTGGTTAAGTATAAAGAATTAAACCTTGGTTAATGAAATGGTTAGGGTTTATTATTTGCTTATTCATTTTATTCATTCTTTTGGAAAAAGAAAAGGAAATGATAAAATGGTGGCATTCTTTGTTCTTTCATGAAGCTTCATGAATACTTTGACTTTGTGACCACTTTGTCTCATCCTTAATCCTAACCATTCCACTTAACCCTAATTAATTCTCTACACCTAACCATGGTTCTATTATGATAAGAATTCATTATTCTTTTCATTTTAGCATTAACTTATGATAATGTTATCTTCATCTTCTTCTTCTTCTTCAAGTTGAAGAAAACCTTTCTTCATCAATGGTGATTGATGAAAAAGAGTGAGAAATCAATTCTAAAGTGAACCCACTTCCTATTTCTTCATCCTCTACCTCTTGCCAAGTAGTAGAGTGTGTTTCCTTCACAAGTTTTCTAGACTTGGTGAAGTTGGAGCTTGATCTAGCGATGCCTCGACGTAGATCATCTTCGGCACGTCGTCGATGACCTAGCCCGCTCTTTCTCCGATGAAGCCGACGCTAGAGCCCGGGATTTGATTTGGACAGCGGAGAGGACTTCATCACGGAGCCGTGGAGGTGGAGGACCGGATCTACAAAGGTTGTATTTCCGTATTCTCTTAGTAAAGTAGTTTACTAGTTGCTTATTCGCCTAGATTTCTAGTTAACGATCTTGTTAGGGTTTCTCGGCACCGTTAAAATTTGAAATTGGCATGGTTGATGCCTTGTGAGACCTCTTGAGAGTTCCTAGGAACCCTACAGTGGTATCAGAGCCTAGCTAGAGCCTTAGGCGAAGTCCCGACGGAATTAGAAGTCCGATCGACCCAAAACCCCGACTTGAAAATGCTCTCTGGACAATTCTGTAAAATGTGGATTTTTGTATATTAAAAATATTCAGAAACCTCAGTGCAATATTCTAAGAATTACTGTATAAAACAGAGCTCCTGAATCCACCAAAGTGCGGCGGAACCGCGGCCCTCTTGTCGTTTTGTGCATCCAATTTTGCACAGTAATTCTTATTTGTCTGTGCTGGTTTTCCTGGGGATTTTTAATATTTTTTTCCAGAGTTTCATTTTTGGGTTGTATTGGGGACTCAGTGTATCGATCGGATTGTCTAATTTTGTCAGTGTGTTTTTCCGGGTATTTTAGAATATGTTAAAAAGTTCGACCGGATATAAATACCCAACTTTTCCCCTGTCGGGAAATTTCCAAGTGTTGGATATTTCCATGGTTTAAAGACGTTCTAAGTAGTGCAAGTAACTCGATGGACCCTCTAGAAGACAACAAACCTTAACTCGATTATGTGACCGTCTTGAACCGCCCTTTGAACCTTAGGGTTTGGAGCAGTACGGCGTACCACATGTGAGGCGTTGGCTTGACCCTTCTACGGCTGGACCGTTGGTACTGAGGCACGAACTGAATGTTTTTAGACTTGTTTCATGTGTTGAGCTGTATCGGAAAAACTTGGGTGTTTGGATGTTCGATCGGAAAGTTTAACATTTTCTATTTATCTGGAATGGGATACAATAATTGGAATTCACAAGAAGTTATGAGATAACTGAATTAATGTTATAAACATAGCAGTTTAGTCTCACTTGATCGGTTGCCATGGAATTTTGATGTGATCAAAAGTCCGTCGCAATCACGTAGCGTACGCGGATACTCGCCGGGTAAACTTAATATACAGCCTCACTCCATAGCCCCGACCAAGTGACTGTAGGAGAACCCCGTCGCCGAAAGCATCCGTTCGGGTGCTCGCGGCAGCGGTGTTCTGCCTTGGTGCACTTCGTCGACGGCGTCAGGGGGTGCGGCCGCCTACTAAAGTTTGCGACGAGCATTCGATCAGGATGTCGGGAATCCTGTTGAATTGCCCGACTTAATATTGAAAAGTGTTTTCGATTTTGAGACTAAAATGCGGGGTTTATAATTGTTAGGCATGCGATGTCTAAGGAATTCATTTGGTCAGGCATGCGATGTCTGAGGTGTTTGCGGATTCCAACTGTTGTAGTTTTACACTTTCTTTTCTGTGACCGTAAGTGTAATATGTGATATCGCCGGTTTCGTTGCTATATGTCAACGACAATTGGGATGGACATATTTACTTACGTTGATGACATGTGATGTTATGGGTTGCTGGATATGTTATATTGGATCGTCGTGTTTGAATAGCCGGGGGTTTTTATGTGAGATGAGTGTTTTTCATTTTCATTCATGTAAAAACTTGTATGTAATATTCTTTTATTGGGGCACTTCCAGGTAGCGGAAGATGTCACCGTTTGTATTTTATTTACTTTTCCGCACTAGGATAGACCCAAGGAGGGGAGCACAAGTAACCAGGTTCTGGAGTCCAGTGGGAGACCAACTCGAGGAGTCGAGTCCGGGTCTCCTAACTCTAGAATTGGTAGGGTTGCTTGCCGCTCTCGTAGGGGTCTAGGGGTGTGGGTTTGGCTATTCATCACGACCGTGGAATCCGTGTTTTATACTGGCTCGTATTGAAAACACGGACGTCCTAGTATATCCAATATTTCATATGTTTCTTCTGCTGCGATATCTGTGATGTGATCATGTGATGTTCTGTGATAGATACAGTATATAATATATAGGATATATTATATAGACGTTACTTATGTTTTACACCCCCGCTAGCCCTGCCCCGCTCTGCCGTTAGTTACCTAACCTAACAGTGCACGAGGGGACATCGAGGCGAATGCGGATGGCATAAGTGTACGTCGTATTTATCTGTGATGTTTAGGTACTTAAATGATGGGACTTCATTAATGTGATTAATGAATTAAAAGAAACCTAAGATGTTGTAGAATCGAATTTCAAAAATAAAACAGGTAGCTACAGTTCTTGCTTTGCACAGAGGTATATGTGATATATCCTGCACCTTATTCGATGAGGAAAGGACCGAGATCCCTTCACCGGGAGTGACTCCTTTAGCAATAACTGGCAGATGCTACACACTCGGTTTGTCTTTTGATTTCTTTTAAGAGTTTTTGCTTTGCACAGTGATATATATGATATATCCCGCACCTCATTCGACGAGGAAAGGACCGACGATCCCTTCACCGGGAGTGACTCCTTTAGCAAAACTAGAAAAGCCTCAAAAGCACTCCATTTTTAAAATCATTTGATTCTACAACGATATCAAGTTCATTACGCAATAGGTTTTCAGAAAAACCTGTCGTAGCCCTCCGTCATTTCAGATAAGTAGTAGTTAGTATTCGTGCTGCGTTTGTTGGCCTTTGTCAAGGCGCAGTGTGCGGTAGCTAACCGGTGCTTATCTGCTTATGTATATGATGCAGATTGGGTTAAGGTAGTCGTGCGACCTTGTTGGCCTTTGTCAAGGGTCGTGCGGGTGGGTTTAATTCAATCAGGAAATGACGGGTTGAACTTGACTAGCATTCTATGGTTTGTTGGCCTTTGTCAAGGTCATAGGAGGTTAGGGGCAAAATATTATCGGGAATTTCAAGTGTTGAAATTTGCAATGAGATTGCATACCTTCTATGAGATAGTTGGATCCCGATACCCGCTGCGAGTAAGAGTTACTCCTGGGAGAGTTTTATACATTACAATTAGCCGATCAAGTAGGTGTCTAGAAAGGTGTCAACGGGGTTACGCCTCTGGGAAAATGAGGTTTACATTAATTAGGTTCGTGCGAAAGCACGGGGGACCTCCCTCAAAGTACCGACACTGGCCTGGCTGAAAGATTGGCGAACTTGTAGTGTGTAATTAATCCCGGCTAGTCTATCCTTTTAGGGTTTGAAGGAAGATTTGATAAAAAGCAGTGGGAGCCATCCTGATTAGATAAAATAATAACCAATCTGTTCTTGCAAGAGCGCACGCTGAGTGTTTTCTTCTCTCTCTCTCCAGGTAGCGACCATATCACGCCTTAATCAAGATAATAATACGGATTATTGACCGAACCCGCTTGTTATACTGAGCTGGGGAACGTTGGTCCCGCTCCAACTTATAATTGTTATAAGACAGAGCAGGAAATTGGGGAATACCAGATTTCCCGTGCCGCCCAAATGAAGAGAGTGCATGCTGATGCATCATCTTCGAGTGTGTTCATTACAAAGAACTGTTTCTCAGTGTCCTCTACGTCCTAGGTATTTGATACCAGATCAGGATCCTAGATATGTAATCTGCTACATAGGGCTACAGAAAGATAGAGAACTGAGAACGGGTGATAACTTTCATGAGACAGAAAACGGGGCAAGTGTTGCAGCCAAGTCTGTTGGTCACTGTCACCCTGTATTCCAAATACATTGATTCTGAACGAATGTTATTAGATACCGAACCTGATATACAAAATCATATCAGTCTCTTTATTAGTAAAGAAATGATAAAATTTTGTATTGCTGGATAATGTTTTGAACATTTCCTATATCAAAAGTTGATCGGTTCAGGCACGTTATCTAAAAGCATTGATGTTCTAAATCAAACTACAGTTCTTAGTATACGGATCACAAACAAGAGGAAGAGTTCAGAAATGAACGAATCCTTCTTGAGACATTGTAGACTAGGTCATATCAATGTGACCCGACTAGCTGAAGTTACATGAAGATGCATATTTAAATCAGTTTGAATCTACATCTTGTGAAACTTGCCAGTCATGTCACAAAGATACGATGACCATAGCTCTGTTTACAGGAAACAGAGAAAGAGTTAGTAAACTCTTGGGATGATACATGTTGATGTATGTAAGGTCCCCTGTCTACACATACCAAGACTGGTTCTTTATACTTCATTAAATTCTCTGATGATCTCTTTTGATTCAGACATATGTTCCTGTTGAAACACAAGTCAGAACCTTTTGAGATATTCACAGAATATAAGTTAGAAGTAGAGAACCAATATGGGTATAAGTATTATGTCCTTTCATGAGATCAAGGAGGAGAATACTTGAGCACGAAATTCCTGGATTATTCTAAAGGAGAATGGGATTCTCTCTCAGCATTACTCCTCCGTATACACCACAGCACGTCGGTGTATCGGGGCGGAGCAGATGCACCCTATCTGATATGGTGTGCTCTATGATGAGTAATACTGAGTTACCTGTTTCCTTTTTAGGAGTTATGCACTTGAGAAGATGCATACCTATTGAATAGGGTTCGAATCAGATCACAGCCTACCAATCCATATAAGATATGGTATGGGAAGAGCCCATGTCTTAAGCTAGTTAAGTGTCACGACCCGAAAGAGCACGTGACTGGCCCTTGAACCATATGAAGTCTATAGGGCTCCATCTGATCCAAGTAAGCCAAAAGCCCAGAAATCTAAAACCATTTTTGAGAATAAGTAAAGAAAACTGGTTTAAAGAAGTGAAGAAAAACATGTTTGAAATCAAGGTTTTTAAATAACTAAGCCGAATGTGCATTTGAAAACCGTACAGTCTTTTCTAAAATTTTCGGCAGAGTTTCTCTTGTAAAACTGGCCCCGAATGGGGTACAACATGAATAACAATATATAAAATGATAAAGGCATCCCCAAGCGGGAGCTAGCTCTTCGTCAATCGACGGTCACAACCACACGATGATATGATAATATACAACGCCAAGTGGCGAGGATCAAAATCAAGGAAAGCTCAAAAAGCAGCAAGAAAACCGCAATACTACTAAGCGCGACTCTAAGGTCGAATAATACCACACTGTCTCTAAGTCTGAAAGAATATACAAGTTTTTGGTTGATGGACAATTTCTAGATACAATGAAATACATGAATAAAATGGTGATTCTTGATGCGAAAGAATCCACCTACCAAAGCAAATCACCCGCAAGAAGGTAGTGTGCCAGAAATGCCGCAATGAAACCTGTACGGCAGAACCTGCAAGGACTGTGGCACAACGGGGGTGAGTTGCCAACTCGTGAATAGAAATATCTACAAGCAGAAACCGAATGCAAGACATAAACCTAAGTCAACGATCAGTAATACAATCCACAAGAGTGCATCTGAGTGTAATAAGGTGGCAAGGTAACATCTAATCATGTATGTAGTGCCAGGTACTCAGGTAATAACATGTCATCAGTGTAAGGTATGCCTGCATGAGGTAAGTATGATGAAATATCAATGATATCAATACACATATATTAGCGTCCCATACCACTAATATTGGTGTAAGGGTATATATAACAGCGCCCTCATACCCTGTTATATATACAAATGAAGTATGACAAGTGTAAATCCAGTCTGTATATGATCCATGTCTGTATATATGTGGAACCCGTCCACCTGTCACCCACTGACAGTAAGCATCATGTATGCAAGTATGAGGATATAAACAATATCATGGAAAACATCATGAAACCCGTGCCAAGCATCGACACGTAAATCCTCATCCATATGGGGCTCCGTCTGCGGTATCGGCCCTCGGCCCCGGCAGCACGAGTCAACCCATGTCCATCTCTGGGCTCCGTCTGCGGTAGCGGCCCGTCGGCCCCCGGCAGTACGCCCATCTCTCGGCTCCAGGCGGTATCCCCCGGATATCCGCCGAGCTCAAATACAATCACCGGTAGGTACTCGCCCGCCTCCAGGCTCAATCGGCATAACCCATCGATCATCTCGCCGAGGGGAACCATACCGGGCCCACCACGAACCCGCAAACGGATCATCACTCCTCGAATCGGGTTTCAAGCACACGTCTCAGCACCGAGAAAACGCGTGGTGGACGCACCCAAATATCATATCACGAGGTACCGGGTTTTCATAAAAGAACATCTTTTCTTAAATAATCCCACGGTCCTCAAAATCAGAAATCACATTAAAATCCACATCAAGAAGTAAATCCAATGCAATGTGCTATGCAATCAATCCATGATGTATGCGACATGTAAAGAGAGATAATCATATCGGAAATCATGCAACATGGAATAGTAATGTACATATGTCGGGAGGAACCGCTCCTTTAGAATGAATCAGTTTAAAGAATATCTTGCGGTCCTCAATCTCAATCAAGTCAGAATCATCTATGTTTGTGTACAGGTACATGTGTACAATATGCCAAGCAGTAATCATATCATGAATGCAACAGTACTACAGTGTAGTGGCATGGCAATTATCGATGATGAAGTGTGTGAGCCGGCAAATAGTGTACGTGAAACATACGCATCATCGATAATGGTGCTGGTGTCCTAACAGCATGATAATAATATAACAATGAACATATGCCAGCAATGCGAATAGCAGGAAAATGCAGATATCTAGTAGTCAACACCACAGTGAAGTATCTACTATGCAAACTACATCTAAGTATCCGGTCAATCAGGAGGGGTAGGTGTGGAAACCACCTAAATCTGAGTCGATACATGTATAAAAGTATATAGTCGGTGATCTCGCCTCAATGTCATATCATAAGATATCCTCGAGTTATGAGTGCGGATCTATCATCAATATCGGCTCGTACGGTAAATCATCGTACGGCATCCCCATAGCTGGGTAGGGGTCAGTATCTCACTGTCTCATCACATAACAGATATCACCATCGTCAGATCATATAGTCTGGAGTACTACTCTATGTCTAGTACAAAACGGTAACCTCAGTAAGTATGCATGCGGGGGTAAACACATATCCCAAGCCCGCAAGAATCACAAGTCATATCCCACATATGAATCGTATAAAATCACCGATCCCAGGGCATCCAGCCCACATCATCGACTCATCTCCAAAGTCATCACATATCATCAATCACAGTGCAAGTACAAGTGATAAGCAAGGGTGTGTGTGTAGGTGTAATTCTACCCTAGGGTTCGCGACTATGAACTACACTAGTCACTTCTAACCCTACATTATCCACAATACACCTAATATCACAATAAACTACATAGTAATCTATCTACGGACTGCGGGGGTGCTATACGCCATCCACCCGACTTCCCCCTGTAGATATAATCTACTCACCTTGCATCACCAATTGCGGACGTCACCACGTATTTGCTTGTCGTCCCGAAGTCTCCATGGGTACCTACACATCAAAATATCGTATATGCGCATTAAAACCAAATCCAATCTAAAACGGCGCATGAAATCCAAAACGATACGATAAGGGGGCCTATAGGTGAGAACCTATGGCACGCCTTCAAAACCATCAATAAATCCTCTACATCGTCGTATAAACGACAATTAGTCGAGGCAAAACACATTCCACCATTTCAGAATCAAAAATACGGAATACGGAAACACGAATCCAAAATAGTAACTTAGGATATATGTCCCAGATTTCACCCTAGATAGAATCTGTCAAAACTAGAAGTACCCTGGGTCAACACTAGAGGAACAGGGGCTGTGCACAGAAAACGAGGAGAATGGCTAAGTATGCTAAGTCAAAGTCCACCTCTCTCTCTCACCTACCCTCATCATTATATTTTCCTTTCTTTTCCTTTTCTTTTAAAATCCAAATCTTCTCACATCAATAGTAATCCCAAAAGAAAACCATGGCTAGAAAAATGCACAAGTGTAGAAAAAGTGATATGTGCAAGTTTTGCACAAAATTGCCAAAAAACCCGATTAGCGATTTTAATCGCGATTAGCACTAAATTATTGTCAAACTAATCACAAAAACTTAAAAATGCCATAATCCACTAATTTACCCTATTTTAGAATTTTCCATAATTTTTCATAATTTTTTCTAACATTTTTCCTATTTATTTGCATTTAATATTAAAATAATCAATAAAATAATATTAAATTATAAAAATTCCCAAAATTAATATTTTATATTTTTGAAAATGTTACAATCTACTCCCCTTAAAGAAATTCGGTCCCCGAATTTTAAATTTAAACCCCCAGATACAAAAACATCTCAGTAATAAACCAAAGTCGTCGGGGCTCCGAAATCATCAACACATAGAACGTCACAGCGCAATGCATGCGCAAGGGTACTGAGCAGATAACTCGAAAACAAAACTCCGTCAAGCATCCCGCAATCATCGGAGTCAATGTAAAAAAAACACAATGTCAAATCCAATACAAAACCGATATGATATGGATCGGAACTACACATGTAGACATCCAATCTAAACATAACACCATCCTGTGCGTCTGGTGCGCACTGAAATCAAAAAAAAATCCATATATGTGCTAAACAGGTGCACAAAACAACATCCAAGTGCAACGGGTGTGCACGAAGCATCTGTCATGGGCATCGTATGTGCCTGACAGCAAAATAAATCAGGTGCATGTGACATGCATGAAGAATCCCGATTTAGCGCATCTGGCGTGCACCAAAATCGTATCTAAAAACATGCGCCCAACATGCGCGAAAATCCAAACCGGTGCATCCATCGTGCACGAATGAAAATCTAAACCCTGCGCACTCAACATGCACGGAAATCACGAAATCCAATAGCAAACACCGAACAGGCGTAAAGCACATCGCCAGCACGGAGTGCAAAAAATCAACCATCAAAATCCGGGTCAAAATCAACGATATAATGCGGCTCAAACCAAAATCAGGGTACCGCAAGGAAAATCTCACAACCGTGTGCATCAGCGTGCACGAATCAAAGCCTAACACTAAAATGCATGAAAACTCTGCGCAAAATATATAAATATCCAGTGGGTGCATGAAACCAATATCATGAAACTCAGTCACCAAAACTAGATCGTGCAAATAGAACGCCCAAAATACCAAAATCCAAAATGACGGATACGTGATAATCGAATCACAAAATCACAAATCATAAATACCGTCTTCGGTAGTTTCTCCTTCAAGGTCGAGAAGGAGTCAGTGTAATCCACTGCTAGCAGCGCAGGATATCTACCTGCCTCTTGCTCACGGTCTGGCGTCTTCTGACTCTCTAGGTCCTTATCTTCTCTGCGGATTACCTATCACGCGGTCAATCGGCTCATCGGCCCTGTCAGGTGTGCTAACGGGGACGATTCCGTTCTGGCACTTTTCTGGTCACCTCTCGGTTAAACCTCACGACCACTCGTAAGGCAGCATATCACTGACGTCGGTCTCTGGCTATCTGAATGCACGTCACACATCTGATCCTGGGTGCAAACATCATTGCAGCAATGTCCTGGAAGGAATCCTGCTCAAGGTCTCTTCCAATCATGCCTATGCCGATCTGTACAGAGGCTGGCTCTCTTGTACTATCTCTTCTCGCTGGAAAGACATCTGTGTCCTCAGCACAACATTTCTCGGAAATTGGTCACATCCCAACGTTTCTGTAAGCATATCAGGTCTCTAGTTTCGACGGAAAGCAATGACAGCTCGTCAGTGTCTCACACGAACCTCTGGTTCCACTTGTCTCCATCGTCGTCCACTATGACGTCACGCCAAGCTACTATACACTGCACTGCTCTCGGCCATGGTCAATCTGAAGTCTCTCACACGGACTCGAAATCGCGTACTCTGTAGCTTCATCATTCTGTAGCAGATGTCAGGCCGAACTGGTCCTCGGGAACACGTCCCAACCATCGGAGGAATACTCATCACTCGTCCGTCCTTGATCCATTCGCAACGCATCTGGGTAAGTTCCTTTATCCGAACTTGGTCAACTACCTCGTCGACAATGCCGAACTCTGGCCTGCTGGGTGTGCGCAACACGACCACTCCTGGTCTAGGTCTTCTCGTATCGTACTCCAGAAAGGTCCTGCCGAGGTTCCTTTCTCAAATCTCAATCCTGCCGAAATGCCCGGAAGTCATCATCCAATGCTGAAGCTAAAGCTTATTCCGGAACGGCTGCATACCTATCGCGCTTCTTTCTGGAAGGTATATCCATATACCACGCCTCTGGGTGCGTATAACATCTCTGATGTCGGCGGAGTGGGACGTCATCTCGTCGAAATATCTTGCGAACTCTTTTCTTCACTCTGCATCAGTATCGACTGATTCGGACTCGTCTCATCATGGCTGCACGAACTGCGCTCCGACGGCTATGCTCGCACCTGGAGTCTCCCAAGCAGTGTCCCATCACGATATCCGAAAGATGTCGAACCATCCGATCGACTCGTCAGATCCTCATAATCCCCCAAGAGCTCACATCTCGGGTACAGTTTAATAGTATCGAGTACATGCCACAGCGTCGGTGGTCCAGCCGTAGAAAGGCAAACCCAAGCCTCACTAATGGCGCCGCGGAACCGCCGTAAACCCTAAGGTTCCAAGGCTGTCACACGGTCATTAAGTCGAGTTAGGGTTTCATTCTTCTAGAGGGTCCATAGAATCACCTGCATGTCTTTCCGTATACTTTAAACTTGGAAAATAGGCTCTTGACATTCGATCGTCTCAATCGACTCTCAACGAATCTGCGTGAAGTCGTCTCTAGCTGGAATCAATCCACCTGATGACCTCGCATCGGGGTAAGCGAACTCACCACGCGTCCTAGTCATCCATCCTCGGTGACTAGCAACTCGCTATCATCTCTCTAAGAACATGCTCATGCTGCAGTAGCTCCAATCATCTGGGCGATATCTCATCATTTGCAGCAACAACTGGCTCATATGCCTGTACGCCGAACAACGCCTCAATCCTCCAGGAAAGGCAATACATAAGCGGTCATCTCTGAATCAGCCTGCTCTAGATCTGAGTAAGACTCTCCACCCTGGAAATCTTCAACTCAACTGGGCCCGCTCTGGCGCAAAATCGGACGAATCACCTTCGTCTCTCAAATCGGGTAGACTAGCTATCATCTGTCGCATAACTGCCTGAAAGCTCCGGCAATCTCAGCTCGTAAGCTCCGAAAGCAACACCCTGTCAATCTCAGCGACAGCTGGTCCATCTGTCTGCACGGTAGGCGACATCACCATCTCTGAGGTATGCTGTACATCAACAGTCCTCTCTCAACTGGCAGCTCTAACAAAGGCCCGATCATCCGGTGCAAGACCAAGCACTCGCCTCCACTAGAGGTCACAATCACCAACACTAACTCGAGACGTTCCCATGTCACCAGAAAACACAAAGGTCGGCCCTCGTACCAAACGAGCTCACACCGGCCGTAACCCTAGCAGCAGCCCAAACTGCGCTCAAACACGGTGACAGGAATCTCAATCGAGTATCAAAGAGAGCACATCAGTGGCAAGAAGGGAAACAACAGATCCAAAGTGGATACATGATCATAGGAAGGAACAGTATCAATGAAGGTATGATCATGAAACTAATAGAATCGGGGATCTCAAATGGATGAATAATCCTGGATATAAAGAGAATCACTGATCTCGAAAGTATGTACATCCTAAGGTTCCTTAAGCGGAGTGGCGTGTCGTAAGTATGCCGCGGAACATACCAACGGTACGTCACTCTACTTTAGTCACCAAATCCATCAACCAAGGGTCATCCTAAAACGACGAAAGTTCGGGTTTACACCCCCTCAACCAAGTCTAAGTTCCGTAAGGTCAAGCTTAAGTTCCGTATATAAACAACTCCCTAGGCTCCACATAGTCAAACTTAGACTCGAACCAAGGTCAACCTAGCGCTCTGATACCAACTTTGTCACGACCCGAAAGAGCACGTGACTGGCCCTTGAACCATATGAAGTCTATAGGGCTCCATCTGATCCAAGTAAGCCAAAAGCCCAGAAATCTAAAACCATTTTTGAGAATAAGTAAAGAAAACTGGTTTAAAGAAGTGAAGAAAAACATGTTTGAAATCAAGGTTTTTAAATAACTAAGCCGAATGTGCATTTGAAAACCGTACAGTCTTTTCTAAAATTTTCGGCAGCGTTTCTCTTGTAAAACTGGCCCCGAATGGGGTACAACATGAATAACAATATATAAAATGATAAAGGCATCCCCAAGCGGGAGCTAGCTCTTCGTCAATCGACGGTCACAACCACACGATGATATGATAATATACAACGCCAAGTGGCGAGGATCAAAATCAAGGAAAGCTCAAAAAGCAGCAAGAAAACCGCAATACTACTAAGCGCGACTCTAAGGTCGAATAATACCACACTGTCTCTAAGTCTGAAAGAATATACAAGTTTTTGGTTGATGGACAATTTCTAGATACAATGAAATACATGAATAAAATGGTGATTCTTGATGCGAAAGAATCCACCTACCAAAGCAAATCACCCGCAAGAAGGTAGTGTGCCAGAAATGCCGCAATGAAACCTGTACGGCAGAACCTGCAAGGACTGTGGCACAACGGGGGTGAGTTGCCAACTCGTGAATAGAAATATCTACAAGCAGAAACCGAATGCAAGACATAAACCTAAGTCAACGATCAGTAATACAATCCACAAGAGTGCATCTGAGTGTAATAAGGTGGCAAGGTAACATCTAATCATGTATGTAGTGCCAGGTACTCAGGTAATAACATGTCATCAGTGTAAGGTATGCCTGCATGAGGTAAGTATGATGAAATATCAATGATATCAATACACATATATTAGCGTCCCATACCACTAATATTGGTGTAAGGGTATATATAACAGCGCCCTCATACCCTGTTATATATACAAATGAAGTATGACAAGTGTAAATCCAGTCTGTATATGATCCATGTCTGTATATATGTGGAACCCGTCCACCTGTCACCCACTGACAGTAAGCATCATGTATGCAAGTATGAGGATATAAACAATATCATGGAAAACATCATGAAACCCGTGCCAAGCATCGACACGTAAATCCTCATCCATATGGGGCTCCGTCTGCGGTATCGGCCCTCGGCCCCGGCAGCACGAGTCAACCCATGTCCATCTCTGGGCTCCGTCTGCGGTAGCGGCCCGTCGGCCCCCGGCAGTACGCCCATCTCTCGGCTCCAGGCGGTATCCCCCGGATATCCGCCGAGCTCAAATACAATCACCGGTAGGTACTCGCCCGCCTCCAGGCTCAATCGGCATAACCCATCGATCATCTCGCCGAGGGGAACCATACCGGGCCCACCACGAACCCGCAAACGGATCATCACTCCTCGAATCGGGTTTCAAGCACACGTCTCAGCACCGAGAAAACGCGTGGTGGACGCACCCAAATATCATATCACGAGGTACCGGGTTTTCATAAAAGAACATCTTTTCTTAAATAATCCCACGGTCCTCAAAATCAGAAATCACATTAAAATCCACATCAAGAAGTAAATCCAATGCAATGTGCTATGCAATCAATCCATGATGTATGCGACATGTAAAGAGAGATAATCATATCGGAAATCATGCAACATGGAATAGTAATGTACATATGTCGGGAGGAACTGCTCCTTTAGAATGAATCAGTTTAAAGAATATCTTGCGGTCCTCAATCTCAATCAAGTCAGAATCATCTATGTTTGTGTACAGGTACATGTGTACAATATGCCAAGCAGTAATCATATCATGAATGCAACAGTACTACAGTGTAGTGGCATGGCAATTATCGATGATGAAGTGTGTGAGCCGGCAAATAGTGTACGTGAAACATACGCATCATCGATAATGGTGCTGGTGTCCTAACAGCATGATAATAATATAACAATGAACATATGCCAGCAATGCGAATAGCAGGAAAATGCAGATATCTAGTAGTCAACACCACAGTGAAGTATCTACTATGCAAACTACATCTAAGTATCCGGTCAATCAGGAGGGGTAGGTGTGGAAACCACCTAAATCTGAGTCGATACATGTATAAAAGTATATAGTCGGTGATCTCGCCTCAATGTCATATCATAAGATATCCTCGAGTTATGAGTGCGGATCTATCATCAATATCGGCTCGTACGGTAAATCATCGTACGGCATCCCCATAGCTGGGTAGGGGTCAGTATCTCACTGTCTCATCACATAACAGATATCACCATCGTCAGATCATATAGTCTGGAGTACTACTCTATGTCTAGTACAAAACGGTAACCTCAGTAAGTATGCATGCGGGGGTAAACACATATCCCAAGCCCGCAAGAATCACAAGTCATATCCCACATATGAATCGTATAAAATCACCGATCCCAGGGCATCCAGCCCACATCATCGACTCATCTACAAAGTCATCACATATCATCAATCACAGTGCAAGTACAAGTGATAAGCAAGGGTGTGTGTGTAGGTGTAATTCTACCCTAGGGTTCGCGACTATGAACTACACTAGTCACTTCTAACCCTACATTATCCACAATACACCTAATATCACAATAAACTACATAGTAATCTATCTACGGACTGCGGGGGTGCTATACGCCATCCACCCGACTTCCCCCTGTAGATATAATCTACTCACCTTGCATCACCAATTGCGGACGTCACCACGTATTTGCTTGTCGTCCCGAAGTCTCCATGGGTACCTACACATCAAAATATCGTATATGCGCATTAAAACCAAATCCAATCTAAAACGGCGCATGAAATCCAAAACGATACGATAAGGGGGCCTATAGGTGAGAACCTATGGCACGCCTTCAAAACCATCAATAAATCCTCTACATCGTCGTATAAACGACAATTAGTCGAGGCAAAACACATTCCACCATTTCAGAATCAAAAATACGGAATACGGAAACACGAATCCAAAATAGTAACTTAGGATATATGTCCCAGATTTCACCCTAGATAGAATCTGTCAAAACTAGAAGTACCCTGGGTCAACACTAGAGGAACAGGGGCTGTGCACAGAAAACGAGGAGAATGGCTAAGTATGCTAAGTCAAAGTCCACCTCTCTCTCTCACCTACCCTCATCATTATATTTTCCTTTCTTTTCCTTTTCTTTTAAAATCCAAACCTTCTCACATCAATAGTAATCCCAAAAGAAAACCATGGCTAGAAAAATGCACAAGTGTAGAAAAAGTGATATGTGCAAGTTTTGCACAAAATTGCCAAAAAACCCGATTAGCGATTTTAATCGCGATTAGCACTAAATTATTGTCAAACTAATCACAAAAACTTAAAAATGCCATAATCCACTAATTTACCCTATTTTAGAATTTTCCATAATTTTTCATAATTTTTTCTAACATTTTTCCTATTTATTTGCATTTAATATTAAAATAATCAATAAAATAATATTAAATTATAAAAATTCCCAAAATTAATATTTTATATTTTTGAAAATGTTACATTAAGATTTGGGGTTGTCCGGCCTATGTCTAAAAGCAAAATCCGGACAAGCTCGAGGCAAGATCTGTTATGTACAACTAGAAATGTTCCAGCTATACAAAATACAGCAGATGATTTGATAAACCAAAGGATTCAATAGTTACCAGTGAACCTCAGCCTCTCCGCCGATCTAGTAAGGTTCCTCACCCGTCTGAGAGATACTTCGGTTTCTCTATGACAGTGGGAGCGAGGATTGCATCATGAGATGATGACCCAACTAGTTTCGAGCTGGCCATCAGGAGTAAGAATCTGTAAGAATGGCTGGATGCTTAAGCGATCTGAGATGGAATCCATGTACACCAACAAAGTATGGACTTTGGTTGCTATATCTGAAGGGTTAAATCCCCATCAGGAGCAAGTATATCTTGAGAAGATTACTTGGTGTAGATGGAAAAGTTGAGACTTTCAAAGCTAAACTTGTTAAAGGTTTTCGTCATCGACCAGGCGTGGATGATGATGAAACCTTTTCTAAGTAGCTATGCTTAAGTCCATCCAGATCCTACTTGCCACGGCTACATACCATGACTACGATATCTGGTGGTTGGGTGTCATGACAGCTTTTCTAAATGATGTTTTAGAAGAGAGCGTCTATAAGTACACAGCCAGAGGGCCTCGTAGACTATGGGAGCAACGGAAACGTGTGCAAGATGCTTTATAGGTTAAAGCAGGCATCGCGGAGTTGGAACATCTGTTTTGATGTCTTAGTCAAAGAGTTTGGCATCATCAAAATGGTAGATGAACCTTGTATATACAAAAAGGTAGTAGGGAGTATGGTAATGATCCTCGTAGAGTACGTGGATGACATACTCTTGATAAGAAAGGAGTTTCCTATGATACGCTCGGTCAATCTCCACTTATCACAATGATTCTCCATATAAGATCAAAGTGATACCTCCTAAATCCTGGGTTTTGGATCTATGAGATAGATCTAATTGGATGTTAGGATTCTCACTAGTTGTAGTGAGATGGTATCAACCGATCCTGGGGAGAATCACTGGAAGGGTTCCAGGGTGATAAAGACGACTGAATGTCAGTCGCAGGCATTGTCTTTACCCTTGGTAAAGGGACGGTATGTTGGAAGAGTTCCAAGCTAGATACCGTGGCATACTAGACGATTAAGGCTGGATACATCGCTACTTAAGATGCTACCAAAGAGGCAGTCTGTGTTGGAGATAGTGCCCTCAGAGTCAATTATTAGATCACAAGCACGTGATTGCAATGATTGAGGGAGGACCTATCCCGATAGGACAGTCTTACTCGAGATGACAGTATGCTATTTGGTTTACCTTTATCATCGTGTACTGCTTCAGGTGACCTGACAAGTCGCTATTACACGTTGATAGAGCCCCTAAGATTCTTGCTTGACCACCAGCAGTATGAGGGCGATCATATAAGTGGGAGCTGGGGTCTATAAGCATATCCTTAAATGGTCCCTAGTCGTGAGAGTTTTCGAGACAGGGCATCGATACTCCAGAGTAGACTAGTGTATACAGTCGAGACCCCGACGAGGTGCGGTGACCGGTCTCACAAGCCATTGGTGTCAGTTGGATCACCTAAGATGTATACAGGTGCTCATTGGGTTATGAGTACACCGGACAGGACTCGCCGGGAACATTCTAGTTGGTCATATACCAGACGTCAGATGGCAGTTCCCTGGTGACATGTGTACAGGTTAGTTCATCGACCTGGGGATCATCATTTGTCTCGTGTGAGTTCCCACTGTACTTTGATTACTACCCTACCACGGCTCAAAGGAGTCGTGCAAACAGGTTTTAGTTGGGTACAGTCCCGAGCCACATGGAGGCAGTGAGCGTATCTTCAGGGGTTCGTCTCTTCCGGTATTGGGGGTGAGGTCGCGCTGTGTCTAGGAGAGCCATTACACAAAGCCCTCGGCCGAGGCAAGGAGATTTACTGGTAGGTATTCCAGTAGTATCTCAGGGTGTTCTGGGCTACACTCCGACACGACTTGTACCGCTTTTGGGGGTCTGACTTTTACCAACCCCCTAGGCCCGCCATGCGATTCTCATAGACGAACGGACCGGACTGTACGGATATTGTCACTGACAGGCTCAGTAGGGTTGTCAGGCTGAGTTCTCTCACAGACGTCCCTTTTAGTCAATACCTGGTAGCCCGTTACGTATTGGCTTATACCTCTGACGTGCTAGTGGTTAAATCCACAACCAAGGTGTTGACGAGTCTTTAGAGTCCCCCACATTCAGTTACTCAGTTTTCGGGCGAAAAGTTGTAGAGGCCGTATGGAGATATAACAAGGTCCGATCAGAAACGTGCGGTATTGCACGGATCAGGATCGGACAGTTTGTATTAGAGGCCGTATGCATATATGGCAGGGTTCGATCAGATACGTGCGGTATTGCACGGATCAGGATCGAACGGATATTACTAGCCGGCTTTGGTTTAAGCCGGATCCTAGTATAGTACAGTGTAGATTTTGTCTCATTGCATTTGTATTTCGGTCGGAATACAAATGCGGGTGTGTATGCACAGTATCGGGGTTTTCCTGTAATTTATTACGGGACCAGTTTTCTGGAGTTGCCAGTTTGCTTTCCGTTTCGGCCATTTTCATTTGTATCATTCATTGGCCGAAGATTGGTGGAGGAGGGCTTATTTGCATTGTTGCAAATAAGTATTTGTGGAGGGGGTCTTTGCATTTTGTTGTATCATGATGGTGCACCATCCTTTGACCTTGCTTGACTTTTTGCTTCATGATGGTGTCATGATGGCTTGACCTTTGTTGTGATGATGAGGTTGGTGGAGTATGGCTTTGTTGATTATCATTTCCTTTCATGATATCATTTGACCTCTCTCACTTGTATTAGTGTGTGAGAACCTCCCTCATTCTTTTTTACACTACACATTCTCTCATTCACCCCACCACCTAGCCATGGCCGGCCAAGACATTGCAAGGGCTGTCCAAAATTTTGAGTGGGGAATTCTTGTACATTTCATGCTACAAAATTCCTACAAGTTCTATTTAAAAACCAAGTATCATTCCTCCACAAGAAAATGGCACCTCCATGAACCCCATATGAGACATAGCCTCTACACTAGATTCTACAGCAAACCTTGGGCACGTCGACTAGCCAGCTTAGTGCCCGAGTTGCCTCAGTATTGAGGTGGGAGCCCGTAAAAGAAGTAGGCGATGTGGTGCACTTCCGGCGACGAGCTGGAGACCGGAGCTTCCGCAGGAGATCGGGACGACGACGAGAAGACCGGAGGACTTGGATCAGTCGGTATATCTCTCTTCCCCATCTTGTAGTTAGCTAGGACTAATTAATGGTTCGATCTGGGTATTAGTGCGCGGCGGTTTGCCAGTTCATGAAAAATTAAAGTTTATCACCGCTTCCGCATTTGGCCGTCGGATTGACGGCCGGGGCGCCGCCGTGCACTTACAGTGGTATCAGAGCCTCGCCATTAACTTAGTCTAGCTTTGTTTAATGTGTTTGCATTTCCGATCGACCAAAATTCCAAAATCCGCAATTTTGTTCACATCAGTTTTCTGTTGAAATTTTTTGGAGTCGAAAATTTTTTCAGGTTACAGAAAAGTGATGTACTAGAAAAAATAAGTGTTCTGTAAAAATTCGATGCAACAACTCTACAGTAGGAGCGCGGAACCGCGGCCAAACACCCCTTTGGGCCGCGGTTCCGCCGCACACTGTTGGGTTCCCTGCACCAAATTTCTACAGTATCTTTCTGGGGTTAAAATTGGGGTTTTGGAATAATAACATTGGGCCCAGAATTTCTTGATCTGCTACAGTAATGCTTGGGGCCCACTTGTTAAAATTTGATCGATCGGATATTTTAAACACATTATTTCACAGTATTTACATTATATCTGCGACCGTGAATGTCACTTGATCGGTAAATCCTGTCTAACTGTTATAGCCCGGTTAGACGGATTTGCGAACGTGACTTTCACGTTGATGTTCTGTTTTTGCTGTGATGTTGCGGATCGGTCGTGGGGATAGCCTGGATGCAATGCTAGTACAGTTTTGTTGTATTATGTACATTTGATATTGCGGGGCGAGCGTCCGACATGTGGACTGCCGTCACTGCCTGATTGTATTATTCTTTTGGGGCACGACCAGGTTGCGGTCGATGTACCCGGTGTATGTATATTTTACTTTCTGTACTAGGATTACCCCACGGAGGGGTGCACGGATAGCCGAGTTCTAGAGGGCAACAAGCCCGCATCTCATGGCATTGAGACGGAGGGGGCTTCACTCTAGAATTGGCGGGCTATTGGCCGCACTCGTAGGGGGTACAGGTTGATCCAGGAGGGGTGCCCAAGTTGACGGATTCCGTGAAGTGCCGGGTGGTCCATTCACGTTGCTGAAGGGGGCTGCCTCGCTTCAGGTTTTGGCGGGTAACTTGCCGCGCCCGTAGGGGTCTAGGATTTCATTGCACAGGCTATCCACACGACCAGGGGAACGTCGGGTTTCAGCGGCTCTGTGAAACCCGGGGATCCCAGATATCTGTTTTATTCTGTGATGCTGTACATTTCTGTGATGTTGCATTTCTTTCACGCCTTGAGCGAAATATAATATATTGGTATATATATCAGTAGATGTTGTATATGTTTTGCATCCACGCTAGTCCAGTCCCCGCTCTGTCGTTAGTTAGCTAACCTAACGGATAATGACGGGACCCAGTGGCGAATACGGATGGCATATACGTACATCAGTATATTTTCGTTCTTTGTGGTGTGATCAATTGATGCGACTGCGTTGATTCGGATCAATGCAAGTTAAAAACAAACCTAATCTGATGTTGTTGGAACACTTTTCAAAAAGCTGTTATTGCAAGGACGTTCACTTTTGTTTTGCATCGTGGTATTCAGTTGGAATATCCTGCTCCTCAGTCGACGAGGCAAGGGCCAAGATCCCTTCACCGGGAGTGACCCCTTGGACAAAAAGTTTGCGTCAGGGCATTAACTTCACTATAGCCGATTACTTTTGCTTTGCACCGTGATATTCAGTTGGAATATCCTGCACCTCATTCTACGGGGAAAGGGCCGAGATCCCTTCACCGGGAGTGACCTCTTTAGCGAAGGTTTTCGTCACTATATTTTTAAAAGCTATCCAGTTCCTTCAACGATATCAAGTTCATTACGTTAAAGGTTTTCGCCAGAAACATTCGTAGCCCTCCATCATTTCAGTTAAATATTCGGTAGTATTCAAGCTATGTATTTTGACCTCACGCCAAGGCATAGCGTTTGGTAGCTGCCGGGTATTTATCTGTTGCATAGATAGATGCGTTGGTTTGGGACAGTCGTACTACTATTTTGGCCTACGTCAAGGGTATGTACGGGTGGATTCAAATTAACCTGGATAATGATGGGTAGAACTTGACATGTGACTTATGATATTTTGACCTCACGCCAAGGTCATAAGAGCATGGGGCAAGAATCTCATCGGGAGTTTCAAAAGAACTGAAACTTGCCAGATATGCGCATACCTTCTGGAGTGTGATGACGTGAGCGGATTCCGTCACGTTATCATGTGATGATAGTTGGATCCCGATTCCCACTGATGAGTTGGTATACTCCTCGGCTGATCCCGACTAATTCTTCTTTCAGGTTTGGAGGAGAATTCGAGGTACAGTGGGAGGTTTCCAGATTAGATAAATTGGTAACCATTCTGATCTAGGTTAGAGTGCACGCTGAGTGTTTCTTTTCTCTCTCTCTCTCTGGCAGCGACCATTGACCCGACCCTAAGACTATGACTCAGTGACCAAGTTGACCGAACCTTCTATAACACTGGCTTTTGGATTGTCAGAGTTGCAGACCTCATTGCCACTCCTACTTTTACCCTTTTCTCCAGGACACCCCGTATTACTACGAACGTCCACTTCCATTGGACAAAACCATCGTATGGTTATATACGAACTCGAAGGAATTCGAGGATGGTTTCAGGTTCTGGAGGAAACGGATAGGACTATTCAGTTGTCTTTTCCTTTTACCTTCTCTCAAGTTGCGAGTACTCCTTGGTTTAGGAGATAGTACACCTATTACACAAATTGGATAGTCTTCTTCCAAACCTTAGGCTGGTGCCGACCGGTAGGGAATGAAGAAAACCAATTAGCCTAACGATGGTGTACAGAAGGTATTAAGTTAAGACAAAGCAAGGGATTAGTAAGAGGGCAAAGTAAATTGCAACTGATATTCATGACCAAACTAAGTATTTCATTACCACTCCCACTTCACCTTTGTATTTCTCCAGGACACTCCGTATCACTACGAAGATCTACAGTTTATTGGATACTCCATCGTATGGTTATATACGAACTTGAAAGGAACTTGTTCCAGTTCGGGGATGGATTCTGGTTCAGGAGAAATAGGAATAAGGTTTATTCAGGTGTCTTTTATCTTCACCTTCTCTCGCATTGCGAGTGTTCCTAGGATTGGGACAGTACACCCATTATGCTTATTGGATAGTCTTCTTCCAAACCATAGGCTGGTGCCGAACGGTAGGGAAGGAAGAAAACCATTTGGCCTAAAGGGGTGTGCAGAAGGTAATGACTAAATACATATAAAGGGATTTGGAGAGGTGGCAAAGAAACACACGGTTACAGTTGTGAATCTGGATAATGGAAGAGGCATTACTAGGAATACCCAGATACCCCATCGAAACATTTCAATGTTTCAGTTTCACTGTGTACTGTTGAAAGAAAACTGATTTCCCAATCAGATCTTGCTCCAGGGTATGTATTTACCAGGTATGATTCTCACATCTGTATGGTCTTACAGATGATGAGTGGGAGTAAGTTATTGGGAATTGGGTGATCATCCTCATTATATCGGGATTCGTTGTAATCGGTGATATTTGAGGAAATCACCTAGGCTGTTTGCCGGTCGGCAAATATTTGGTTTTGAATTTCCGCTGTTGTGCACCAATTTCAAATCGATATATCTGTACGTCTATTTTCATAGAGTGAGATATACCCTTTTGAAATTATGTCTACGACATTTACCTATATCAGTGGATGGTTAGGTAAGGAGCATTAAACAGCGGTGTAATTCTTCTTAACCATAAGTACAGTTTTCAACCTACGACACACAGTGAATGAGTTATCAGACTCAAGGGACTTATACAGAGTATTGTATGTTGTACAGGGTCTATCAGGACAAAGGGGTTGGTCGTCGCACTATATTCGGTTTACTTATGACTTCTCTAGTTTTTAGACAGGTGTTTCGTGGAAACACAGGGTCCGAATTTTGAGAAGTTATAGGTATTTGAATAGAGTAGAGAACCAGGTATAGCAAGTATCGGGATTCTTCAAAGAGATCGAAGATGTAGATACTTGTGTATGGTATTCAGTTGTTAGTAATGATTAAGAGAACCTGCTTCTTTTTTAGGTTACTCATAATTGGAAGCATTCCTAAGTTGAGTAACGCTGATCGGCCTCCTTCCATTTAGTTGACATGCACTGGAGACAGCTGCATGATTTGAATCTGGTTCAATTAAATCAGTGCCTCTGTTTCTATATTGGATATAGAACAGTTCATATCTTAACGATGTTAAGGTACGGGGAGTTGTCCGGTTTATGATTAAAACCAGACACTAGACAACTCAAGGCACGTTTCTGTAATGGCTGTTTGTGGGTTGACCCAGGCTATGACGAGGGTTGACTTTCTACCATCTGGATGAACAATAGCGATATTGTTCTAGACTCGCCACAGTTTTATTAAAAATGGATATTTTTTTTCAGAAAACAGTAGTGGGAGTATGGTAGAACTGGAAGTAATTCCAGAACCACAAACGATTACTGAAGATTTGATAGGAACCTAAAGATTCAATCTGGTTTGACATTCCATTGGCCACTCCGCAGGTTTGGTGGGTAACTTCAGGCACCCGAGAGGTACTCCGGTAGCCTCAAGGACGGTGACAGGGAAGTTCTTGTTTACCCACACTTGCCATAGCTGTTGTTCCAGACTGTGAGACCCGGCAGGAGGATGAGTATAGCGTCGTTCTAAACTGGCTTTAGAAGTGTACGTTTATATGACTCTGCCAGAGGGTTGTCGTGGTCAGTGGGAGCAGTGGAAGCATGGTGGACATGTGGCTTATGTCTATTTATAGACTAAAGCAGACATAGCGGAGGTAGATCATCTATTTCTGACATGACAGTCATAGGCTTGACTTCATCAGAATAGGGATGGATCTGTTGAGAAGGTAGTAGGGTGTGATGTCATGGTATTTGGATGACATACACAGAATAGGAAAAGAAACTCCTATACTACGATCGGTTATACTTTGGTTGTCACACAGTGGTTTCTCCACATGGCATTTGGACATTATATCAGACATACTGGTTACTAGATCTATGGTTTTAGATCTAGATTTGGGTGGTTTCCCAATTAAGGGTACTTAGACAGCATTCTAAGAGTATTTAGAATGGACGACTCCTGGCACGGTAGTGTACCTGCAGGTGATGGAGTCACCCTCTCTAAAGGTGTCTTACAGACTAAAGTAGAGAGGGATGTGCATGATTGGCAGATCACTTGCTTAGGCAATTGAGTCAATCATGAGATGTCAAGTACCACACCAGATGTTGCTCTTGCACTAGATGCAATAAGTTGATATTGATCCAATCCTGGAGAAACGGTCGGAAGCAGTTTTAGAACATAAGTGGATGTTCTAGGGATATGATAATGACAGCCTCATGCAGGAGACAGTTATCATTCCAGGCTTCCAAGGTGACATGGACGACAAGGAGGTTGTCAGAGTTATAGTTTTCCTTCTGACGAGGGGCAGTATTTTGGACAGGTGGTCCAAGGCAATACTGAGGGAGGCATGGCGCAGGATACTGATTAAGTTCAGTTGACGATACAGTCTAAGAAGTTTTGGATTTGGAGTTCATTTATGAGCTAGGTCCCATCAGACATCCAGACACATTCTAAGACAGGTATTGCTCATTTCGGGAGATGGCTTTCTCCGCGAACTTGAGATATAGAGAGACATAGAAAGAAACATCTAGGCGGATCTACTCACTGAGGCTATTCCTCGAACGCAATAGTTTCGCAAACGAGTTTTGTGAGACTGACTGGTAGAGGAGTTGGGTGTTCGGTATCACACGGGCTGTGAGTATGCGACATCGCAATAATTAGCCTTGAGTGCAAGTGGGAGACTGTTGGAGATAGTGCCCTCAGAGTCAATTATTAGATCACAAGCACGTGATTGCAATGATTGAGGGAGGACCTATCCCGATAGGACAGTCTTACTCGAGATGATAGTATGCTATCTGGTTTACCTTTATCATCGTGTACTGCTTCAGGTGACCTGACAAGTCGCTATTACACGTTGATAGAGCCCCTAGGATTCTTGCTTGACCACCAGCAGTATGAGGGCGATCATATAAGTGGGAGCTGGGGTCTATAAGCATATCCTTAAATGGTCCCTAGTCGTGAGAGTTTTCGAGACAGGGCATCGATACTCCAGAGTAGACTAGTGTATACAGTCGAGACCCCGACGAGGGGCGGTGGCCGGTCTCACAAGCCATTGGTGTCAGTTGGATCACCTAAGATGTATACAGGTGCTCATTGGGTTATGAGTACACCGGACAGGACTCGCCGGGAACATGCTAGTTGGTCATATACCAGACGTCAGATGGCAGTTCACTGGTGACATGTGTACAGGTTAGTTCATCGACCTGGGGATCGTCATTTGTCTCGTGTGAGTTCCTACTGTACTTTGATTACTACCCTACCACGGCTCAAAGGAGTCGTGCAAACAGGTTTTAGTTGGGTACTGTCCCGAGCCACATGGAGGCAGTGAGCGTATCTTCAGGGGTTCGTCTCTCCCGGTATTGGGGGTGAGGTCGCGCTGTGTCTAGGAGAGCCATTACACAAAGCCCTCGGCCGAGGCAAGGAGATTTACTGGTAGGTATTCCAGTAGTATCTCAGGGTGTTCTGGGCTACACTCCGACATGACTTGTACCGCTTTTGGGGGTCTGACTTTTACCAACCCCCTAGGCCCGCCATGCGATTCTCATAGATGAACGGACCGGATTGTACGGATATTGTCACTGACAGGCTCAGTAGGGTTGTCAGGCTGAGTTCGCTCACAGACGTCCCTTTTAGTCAATACCTGGTAGCCCGTTATGTATTGGCTTATACCTCTGACGTGCTAGTGGTTAAATCCACAACCAAGGTGTTGACGAGTCTTTAGAGTCCCCCACATTCAGTTACTCAGCTTTCGGGCGAAAAGTTGTAGAGGCCGTATAGAGATATGGCAACGTCCGATCAGAAACGTGCGGTATTGAACGGATCAGGATCGGACAGTTTGTACTAGAGGCCGTATGCATATATGGCAGGGTTCGATCAGATACGTGCGGTATTGCACGGATCAGGATCGAACGGATATTACTAGCCGGCTTTGGTTTAAGCCGGATCCTAGTATAGTACAGTGTAGATTTTGTCTCATTGCATTTGTATTTCGGTCGGAATACAAATGCGGGTGTGTATGCACAGTATCGGGGTTTTCCTGTAATTTATTACGGGACCAGTTTTCTGGAGTTGCCAGTTTGCTTTCCGTTTCGGCCATTTTCATTTGTATCATTCATTGGCCGAAGATTGGTGGAGGAGGGCTTATTTGCATTGTTGCAAATAAGTATTTGTGGAGGGGGTCTTTGCATTTTGTTGTATCATGATGGTGCACCATCCTTTGACCTTGCTTGACTTTTTGCTTCATGATGGTGTCATGATGGCTTGACCTTTGTTGTGATGATGAGGTTGGTGGAGTATGGCTTTGTTGATTATCATTTCCTTTCATGATATCATTTTGTAAGTCCGTGTTGCCCATCCCGGTGCTTACGGGGAGGCGGAAAACATAATAAAAAACGGATTTTTAATGACTTAGGCAACATGGACTTTGCTTGTGAGGATCTTTGCTAAACGAAAACTAGCTAAAGTAAACTAACAACTAACTAAGTTGTAGAAAGGTTATACCTTTGGTCTTTAGTCCTTCTCTCCTTGCTCGTCGGAATGGTAGAAAGGCCTCACCTTGCTTGTCTTCTTCCGTCAAAGAAAGATCTACTTGAAAGCCACCACCTTTAGCTTCAACTCCAAGCTAGGAGTAACTAGAGTACAAGAAATGCTAAGACTTGAACCCTAGAAGAGAGTAGAGAGGATCAAGTGAAGGTTTTTCTCAAGCTTTTTGTTTCTCAACACATGAGAGGGAGAGAGCTTGAGGGAGAGGATGAACAAGAGAGAGAAATGATATGAGAGAATGAGAAAATAATAGAGCTCTTCTCACTAATATGTGTGAATTAATTTAATTGAATAATTAGCTAGATAATTATCATGGTAAATCATGACATGACCATTATCATTTCAAATTGCAAAGATCAAAAAGCATCTTCCAAAAGAAATTATGATGGTCAAAGTGTCAACCTAGGTCAACAAGTCAAAGAAGTCAAATGGTCAACAACCACAACCATGGATAATTATTAAACTAATTACTAATTAACAATAACACACACATAAATATTAGGGTTAATAAAACGACAATAGCCATTAACCCTAATCAAGGTCCTCTCCCTCAATCTCAAGCAACTGTGCATACGCACCCGCATTCGTGATCCGAGGAACACGAACACAATGAGAAAAACCAATCTCAAATCATATACTAGGATCCGGCTTAAACCAAAGCCCGCTAGTATAAAACTGTCCGGACAGCAAACGTGCACAAGTGCGCGAATGTGAACGAACCCTGTCGCAAAACCATGCGACCTCTACTCATTTTGCCTAAAGGCGAATAGCTCTCTGTGTGGGACTCTAAAGACTCGACACTACGCTGGCAGTGGGTTTAACCACAGACCGCAAGCGGCACTAGCTGTACGTAACGGTCCCCAGGTAGATGTCGATAAGAAGACTGACGAGGTGAACCCCATCGGCACTCCTACTGAGCCTGTATGTGACAGTCTCCGTACAGTCCGGTCTGTTCGTCTGATACATCGCATGGCGGGCCTAGGGGGGCGGTGAACGTCAGTCCCCTAATAGCGGTACAAGTCGTGTCGGAGTGTAGCCCAGAACACCCTGAGATAACACTGGAAACCTACCAGTATATCTCGCTTGCCCTGGCCAGGGACTACTCGTGTAATGGCTCTCCTGGACACAGCGCGATGTCAACCCCCAATATCGGGAGAGACGAATCCTGTCTAACCGTCACTGCCTCCAAGTGCTTCGGGACTGCACCCAAAAACTACCTGTTTGCACAGTTCCTTTGAGCCGTGGTAGGGTAGTAATCAAAGTGCAGTGGGAACACACTCGAGGCGAAGTGACAGTGTCAAGTCAGCGGACTAAGCTGTACTCATGTCACCTGGGAACTGATAACTGACGATAGGTATATTACCAACCAACAGTTCCCGACGAGTCCTGTCCAGTGTACTCGTAACCTAACGAGCACCCGCATACTATCCTAAGTACGACGTACTAACGGCTGTGGGACAGACCGTCTCCCACACTGGGATGAGAAGCGCATACGCTAGTCTACTCCGGAGTATCGATGCCCTGTCTCGATAGTCCAACGACCAGGGACCTGTATAAGGATGTGCTTATAGATTACCCAGCTCCCACGAGTGCGAGCGCCATCACAACGCTGGTAATCAAGCAAAGATCCTAAGGGCTCTACTAATATGTATACCAGCAATATGCTAAAAGAAACACATGCACATATTAAAGCAGAGACAAACCAAGTAGCATACTACCATTTCGAGCAAGATTGTATATACAACTGTGAATATCCCAAGCTTCCATTAAGTAATATACAAACTAGTATGATACAGTAATGGCCTCCAGGGCATATACACTAACAATCTCCCACTTGCACTAAGGCCATGTACTGGCGTATCGAAGACCTATCATCTCGATCAGCCGCTCGAACTGAGTCTGGGGTAGGGCCTTCGTGAATAGATCTGCTGTGTTATCCTCTGATGCAACTCTCCGGACCTCGATCTCCTGGCGATCTACGATCTCCCTGATCAGGTGATACCGCCTTAAGATGTGTCTGGATTTCTGATGGGACCTGGGTTCCTTCGCTAAAGCTATAGCCCCGTTGTTGTCGCAATACAGAGGTATTGGGTCAACAATGGACGGAACCACCTGAAGTTCTTTCAAGAACTTCCTCATCCAGACAGCTTCTTTTGCGGCATCAGATGCAGCGATGTATTCCGCTTCCATAGTCGAGTCAGCAACGGTTTCCTGTTTGGAGCTCTTCCAACACACCGCCCCTCCATTGAGGGTAAAGACAAAACCCGACATGGACTTGGAATCATCCTTGTCACTCTGGAAGCTGGAGTCAGCAAAGGCCTCAACCTGCAGGTCTTTTCCGCCATACACCAAGAACATCTCCTTAGTCCTTCTCAGGTACTTGAGAATGTTCTTTACTGCTATCCAATGTTTCTCCCCAGGGTTTGACTGATACATGCTTACCACACTCAGTGCATAAGCCACATCCGGTCTGGTACACAACATCGCATACATTATAGAGCCTACCGCAGAAGCGTAGGGTATAATAGACATGCGATCCCTCTCCAAATCAGTCTTGGGAGACATCTCTTTGGAGAGGGTGATCCCGTGACAAGCCGGTAGATTACCGCGCTTGGAATCTTCCATACTGAATCTCTTCAGTATGGTGTCGATGTACCTGGACTGCGAGAGTCCTAATATCCTCTTGGATCTGTCACGGTAGATCCGGATACCCAGAATGTAGGAGGCATCACCCAGGTCTTTCATGGAGAACCTGTGTGACAAGAACCCCTTGACAGATTGTAGCATAGGAATGTCATTTCCTATTAAGAGAATGTCATCCACGTATAAAACGAGGAATACTACAGTTCTCGCTACAAATCTACAATAGATGCATGGTTCATCTGGATTTTTGATAAAGCCAAATTCTTTGACCGTCTCATCAAAACAGATGTTCCAACTCCGCGATGCCTGCTTGAGTCCATAAATGGACTTGAGCAACTTGCACACCTTTCCGCTGCTCCCACCCTGAATGAAACCCTCTGGCTGGTCCATATAGACACACTCCTCTAAATGACCATTTAGAAAAGCTGTCTTTACGTCCATCTGCCAAATCTCATAATCGTGGAAAGCAGCGATGGCAAGAAGGATCCGAATGGATTTCAGCATAGCTACTGGAGAAAAGGTTTCGTCATAGTCCAAACCAGGTCGCTGACGAAAACCCTTTGCTACCAGTCTAGCTTTATAGGTCTCAACCTGTCCATCTACACCAATCTTCCTTTTGAAGATCCACTTGCATCCTACGGGTTTTACCCCGTCTGGAGCAATGTCCAACGTCCATACTTTGTTGGTGTACATGGACTCCATCTCGGTCCGCATTGCATCCAGCCATTTTATCGAGTCGACGCTCTGAATGGCTTGCTGGAAGCTAGTAGGCTCATCACAATCCAGGATGCAGTCTTCTCTATCCCCGTCAATGAGAAAACCGTAGTACCTCTCGGGCGGATGAGACTGCCTACTACTCCTGCGGAGCGGCATAGGAATGTCCTGTTCTTTTGAACCTTCTGGTTCCACTAAACTTTCAGTAATAGTTTGTGGTTCTGGAATTTCTTCCAGTTCTATTGCGCTCCCACTTATTTCTTTTTCCATGAACTGATGTTCTAGAAAGTGGGCATGGCGAGAAACAAGGACTTTTTGTTCCTCTTCGCAATAGAAGTAATATCCCTTGGAGTTCTTTGGATATCCCACAAACTTGCACTGTACTGAGCGTGCCTCGAGCTTGTCCGCATGCTGCTTTTTTACAAAAGCTGGACATCCCCATGTCTTAATGTGATTAAGATAGGGTTTCTTCCCACTCCATAACTCATATGGTGTGGTAGGCACAGTCTTAGTGGGAACACGGTTCAAAAGATATGCAGCTGTTTCTAGCGCATACCCCCAGAACGATCGCGGTAACTCAGCGTTACTCATCATGGACCGTACCATATCCAATAGGGTTCGGTTCCGTCTCTCCGATACACCGTTATGTTGCGGAGTGTATGGAGGAGTAAGCTGAGAGAGAATTCCATTCTCTTTTAAATAGTTCAGGAATTCGGCACTTAAGTATTCTCCTCCTCGATCCGATCTTAGGATCTTGATACTTTTGCCTGTTTGTTTTTCTACTTCATTCTTATATTCCTGGAATTTTTCAAAAGCCTCGGATTTATGTTTCATTAAGAAGACATAACCGTACCTTGAAAAATCATCCGTAAAGGTAATGAAGTAAGAATAACCGCTTCGCGCATGTGTAGACATTGGACCGCACACGTCGCTGTGTACGAGTCCCAAGAGCTCGCTCGCTCTTTCTCCGTGTCCAGAAAACGGAGCCTTTGTCATCTTTCCTTTGAGACAGGATTGACAAGTTGCATACGATTGATATTCGAACGAATCTAAATATCCTTCAGTATGTAACTTAGTCAATCTTCTCTCGTTGATGTGACCCAGTCTACAATGCCATAAGAAAGTTTTATTAATTTCTGGAGACTTTCTTTTGTGTGTATTCTGGATATTGAAAATCTGTGGTTGGTTTAAAACGTATATACCGTTGTTCAATGTACCTGACCCAATCAACACTTGATTAAGGTGAATGTTCACTACATTACTTACAAATGCAAATTCATAACCTTCTTTAGATAATAAAGATACAGAAATGATATTACAGGTTGCATTTGGTACATAATAACAACTACGCAAAACCAAAAAGTGTCCATCTGATAATCCCAGGTGATAGTCCCCCACGGCCTCAGCATCCATGCTAGCACCGTTCGCAACTCTGAGGGTCATGTCACCTGCCTTCAAAACTCTACGCTTTCTCAACGCCTGCAAAGAATTACAGATATGAGACCCTGATCCGGTATTCAATACCCAGGAAGTAGAGTTTATTGATAGACAGTTTTCAATAACATACACACCTGAAGCTGAAGCTGCAACTCGCTTCAAATCCTGTGTTCTGGCTTTCCAAGCCTTGCAATCTTGTTTCCAGTGACCACTTTTGTGACAATAGAAGCATTCTTCCTTCCCCACCAGCTTCCCCGCTACCTTTGTTGCTTTACCCTTTCCCTTCGTATCCACTTTACCGACACCGCCTCTTGGTTTGGCGGGGGCTTTCTTCTTCTTGCCCTTGGCTTTCGCCCTGGACCTAGAAGAGGAAGATCCTCCTACAAACAAAGTGGATGTCTCCCTACCCTTCTGTAGGGTGCCCTCAGCAGTCCTCAACATGTTCAGAAGTTCGGCAAGTTCAACCTCCTTTCCTTGCATGTTGAAGTTAAGAATGAACTGGGCGTAAGTGGAAGGAAGGGACTGGAGAATCAAATCGGTATAGAGTTCATTCTCCAACGTGGTCCCAAGGTCCGCGAGCTCCTCTATGTAGCCGATCATCTTAAGCACGTGGTCCGCTACCGATGATCCGACGGCCAACCTTGCCGAAAAGAGCTTCTTCGACACTTCGTATCTAGCGATACGAGACTGCTCTCCATACAGTTCTTTTGTATGGAGAAATATGGACTCTAGGTCCATATTCTCGTGCCTCCTCTGATGTTCGTTGTCCATCGAGGCTAGTACGAGGCATCTGGCCCTCGCGCAATCTATCTCCCATGTCTTACGGATTTCAACATCCGCGACGCTGGAGGTGGGACCTGGGACAGGGGGAGCTTTGGTGGTAAGTATATACCCCAGCTTGTCATAAGTGATAGCCATCTTGACATTCCTGAGCCAATCTTTGTAGTTTGGCCCTGTCAATATGTTTTTATCTAATAGTAACTTAAGTCCGGTCATCTTGAATGGTCGCTGCAATTAGGAGAGAGAAAAGAAACACTTTAGCATGATGCTCTTGCAAGTTTAGAGTGGTTTTTAGTTTGTCTAAACTGGATGGCTCCCACTGTCTCTCGAATCCTTTCTCAAACCGTAAAGAAAAGGATTAGCCGGGATCATTCTCACCGTACAATACTTGCTTAACCGTTCAGCCAGGCCAGTGTCGGTACTTCGAGGGAGGTTTTCCAACGCTTTCGCGAAGTTCCTTAATTAAGTAACCTCTTTTCCCTGTGGGCGTAGCCCCGCTAACACCTTTCTAGGCACCTACTAGGTTTATAGCATTGATCGTTAAGTGAGAGTTTTCCCGAGGAGTAGCATATACTCACAGTAGGATCGGGATCCAAATATCATCGCGTGATAAAGCCGAAGGAATCCTACCAGAATCATCACACTCCAAATGGTATGCAACACTAGCAAGTTTCAGTACTTATGAAACTCCCGATGTGGATTTTTGCCCCATGCTCTTATGACCTTGACTTTGGCCAAAATATCATAAGTCACATGTCAAGTTCTACCCGTCATTCTCCTGGTTAATTTGGACCCACCCGTACCTACCATTGACTTTGGCCAAAATGGCAGCACGACTGTCCCAAATCAACGCATCTATCTATGCTGCACATGAATACCCAAATGCTACCAATCACTATGCCTTGACTTTGGCCAAAATACATAGCTTGAATACTTTTGACCATTCATGTGGAATGACGGAGGGCTACGAATGGTTTTGGCGAAACCGTGAACGTAGTGAACTTGATATAATCGATGGAACGAGATAGCTTTTAAAAGGAGTGGTTCAAGCTCCGCGTTTAAAAGTTTAGTTTTGAAAAGAACCGAGTGGTTTTCAAAGTGTTCCAATCGACTTTTACTTGGTTTATTTCTTGCATTAGTTCTTTTAATGCGTCCCATCATTTAATCCTACCATTGCAGAAAACAACCAAAATATGACGTACGCTTATGCCATTCGCATTCGCCACGGGGCCCCGTCATCACCCGTTAGGTTACTTAACTAACGACAGAGCGGGGGCTGGGCTAGCGCGGCTGTAAAACATAAGCAACGCCTAAATAGTTATTATATATAAATATATAGCAATGATAGACATTACAGATCACAGATGAATACATTGGATATACTAGGAATCCGCAATGCGTTCGAGCCTGCAACGCAAAGCGGATTACACGGTCGCGGTGAATAGCCAATACCCCACCCAAGACCCCTACGGGTGCGGCAAACTACCCGCCAAGCACCCGAAGCGAAGCAACCTCCCTCACCACCGTGAGTAGGCCACTCGGCACTTCGAGATACCCGGTAGTTTGTGCACCCCCTCCATGGGTCTATCCTAGGAGCAAAAACAGTAAAAAGAATTATACAATGACGGCTACAACCCCGACCCGGTTGTGCGGCCATACAAAGAATATTATTACATCAATTTACATGTTACAAATGAATGAAAGAAAAACAACGCTCATCTCACATCCACCCCGGCCATTCACCCGCGACAATCCAATCCATTCATATCCACAAACCAATAACAATCACAGATCATGTATAACCCCGACTAATCGTCTTATAGCGATTAGCCGACGTTCAATACATGCAAGCATTACAGATATAACCGATGTAGTTAAAGTGTAGTGAAGTTCCGAAAAATACGGATTTATAGGCCCCCAAAAGTAAATTTTAGTTCTGGAAAATCTGGGCACATATAACATATCCTAAAAATCCTAAAACCAACACAGAAACATACTGCACCAAAAACGATACAGAGAGGGGACAAGACGGCCGCGCTTCCGCGGCAAGAGCTTCCTTATTCCGCGGAAGCGCGGTCCTCTAGACTCCTCTCTGGTTCGTCTTTGGTGGTATTTCACACAAAACCCTGAGATAATTTTTGAAGTATAAAGTTTTTCATTTTGACCAGAAAAAAAATTAACAGAAACTAGGGTTTTGCGAGTTTGGTTTTTCGATTTTCCGGTTTCGAAACTTCGTTACACTTAACTACTTAGCTAGTTTAGGTTTAGTTAGGCTCTGATACCACTGTAAGTCCGTGTTGCCCATCCCGGTGCTTACGGGGAGGCGGAAAACATAATAAAAAACGGATTTTTAATGACTTAGGCAACATGGACTTTGCTTGTGAGGATCTTTGCTAAACGAAAACTAGCTAAAGTAAACTAACAACTAACTAAGTTGTAGAAAGGTTATACCTTTGGTCTTTAGTCCTTCTCTCCTTGCTCGTCGGAATGGTAGAAAGGCCTCACCTTGCTTGTCTTCTTCCGTCAAAGAAAGATCCACTTGAAAGCCACCACCTTTAGCTTCAACTCCAAGCTAGGAGTAACTAGAGTACAAGAAATGCTAAGACTTGAACCCTAGAAGAGAGTAGAGAGGATCAAGTGAAGGTTTTTCTCAAGCTTTTTGTTTCTCAACACATGAGAGGGAGAGAGCTTGAGGGAGAGGATGAACAAGAGAGAGAAATGATATGAGAGAATGAGAAAATAATAGAGCTATTCTCACTAATATGTGTGAATTAATTTAATTGAATAATTAGCTAGATAATTATCATGGTAAATCATGACATGACCATTATCATTTCAAATTGCAAAGATCAAAAAGCATCTTCCAAAAGAAATTATGATGGTCAAAGTGTCAACCTAGGTCAACAAGTCAAAGAAGTCAAATGGTCAACAACCACAACCATGGATAATTATTAAACTAATTACTAATTAACAATAACACACACATAAATATTAGGGTTAATAAAACGACAATAGCCATTAACCCTAATCAAGGTCCTCTCCCTCAATCTCAAGCAACTGTGCATACGCACCCGCATTCGTGATCCGAGGAACACGAACACAATGAGAAAAACCAATCTCAAATCATATACTAGGATCTGGCTTAAACCAAAGCCCGCTAGTATAAACTGTCCGGACAGCATTCGTGCACAAGTGCGCGAATGTGAACGAACCCTGTCGCAAAACCATGCGACCTCTACTCATTTTGCCTAAAGGCAAATAGCTCTCTGTGTGGGACTCTAAAGACTCGACACTACGCTGGCAGTGGGTTTAACCACAGACCGCAAGCGGCACTAGCTGTACGTAACGGTCCCCAGGTAGATGTCGATAAGAAGACTGACGAGGTGAACCCCATCGGCACTCCTACTGAGCCTGTATGTGACAGTCTCCGTACAGTCCGGTCTGTTCGTCTGATACATCGCATGGCGGGCCTAGGGGGGCGGTGAACGTCAGTCCCCTAATAGCGGTACAAGTCGTGTCGGAGTGTAGCCCAGAACACCCTGAGATAACACTGGAAACCTACCAGTATATCTCGCTTGCCCTGGCCAGGGACTACTCGTGTAATGGCTCTCATGGACACAGCGCGATGTCAACCCCCAATACCGGGAGAGACGAATCCTGTCTAACCGTCACTGCCTCCAAGTGCTTCGGGACTGCACCCAAAAACTACCTGTTTGCACAGCTCCTTTGAGCCGTGGTAGGGTAGTAATCAAAGTGCAGTGGGAACACACTCGAGGCGAAGTGACAGTGTCAAGTCAGCGGACTAAGCTGTACTCATGTCACCTGGGAACTGATAACTGACGATAGGTATATTACCAACCAACAGTTCCCGACGAGTCCTGTCCAGTGTACTCGTAACCTAACGAGCACCCGCATACTATCCCAAGTACGACGTACTAACGGCTGTGGGACAGACCGTCTCCCACACTGGGATGAGAAGCGCATACGCTAGTCTACTCCGGAGTATCGATGCCCTGTCTCGATAGTCCAACGACCAGGGACCTGTATAAGGATGTGCTTATAGATTACCCAGCTCCCACGAGTGCGAGCGCCATCACAACGCTGGTAATCAAGCAAAGATCCTAAGGGCTCTACTAATATGTATACCAGCAATATGCTAAAAGAAACACATGCACATATTAAAGCAGAGACAAACCAAGTAGCATACTACCATTTCGAGCAAGATTGTATATACAACTGTGAATATCCCAAGCTTCCATTAAGTAATATACAAACTAGTATGATACAGTAATGGCCTCCAGGGCATATACACTAACACATTTGACCTCTCTCACTTGTATTAGTGTGTGAGAACCTCCCTCATTCTTTTTTACACTACACATTCTCTCATTCACCCCACCACCTAGCCATGGCCGGCCAAGACATTGCAAGGGCTGTCCAAAATTTTGAGTGGGGAATTCTTGTACATTTCATGCTACAAAATTCCTACAAGTTCTATTTAAAAACCAAGTATCATTCCTCCACAAAAAAATGGCACCTCCATGAACCCACATATGAGACATAGCCTCTACACTAGATTCTACAGCAAACCTTGGGCACGTCGACTAGCCAGCTTCGTGCCCGAGTTGCCTCGGTATTGAGGTGGGAGCCCGTAAAAGAAGTAGGCGATGTGGTGCACTTCCGGTGACGAGGTGGAGTCCGGAGCTTCCGCAGGAGATCGGGACGACGACGAGAAGACCGGAGGACTTGGATCAGTCGGTATATCTCTCTTCCCCATCTTGTAGTTAGCTAGGACTAATTAATGGTTCGATCTGGGTATTAGTGCGCGGCGGTTTGCCAGTTCATGAAAAATTAAAGTTTATCACCGCTTCCGCATTTGGCCGTCGGATTGACGGCCGGGGCGCCGCCGTACACTTACAGTCTGGATATATATTTGTTCATGAGATGAACTTAGTTCCTACCATTGTGAGACAATGGAGTTGTGGCTTATGCCAAGGAATGCCGGTCCCATCAGTGATCCAGACATATTCTGAGGCAGCATCACCTGATCATGGAGATAGTTGATCTCCAGGGTGATCGAGGTTAGGAGAGTAGACTCAGAGGACAACACAGCGGATCCACTCATAAAGGCCTGTTCCCAGAGAGAGATTTTTATGGGATGGTTGAGTATGAGATACTACGACCACTGCTATCAGATGGCCCTAGTGCAAGTGGGAGATTGTTAGTTATATGTATGCCCTAGAGGCCATTACTGTACATTGGATGTATATTGTAGTGGATGCTGGGACATATATAGGGAGGACTTTCTTGCTCGACATGATAGTATGCTATCTGGTTACTCTTTACCTTAACGTGTACACAGATTGTCTCTCTATTACATGTTGGTAAATCCCTTAGGATGTGTACTTGACTACCTGGACTATGATGCGGATCATACTAGTGGGGACAGGGTAGTCCATAAGTACATCCTTCAAGGTCCCTAGTCGTGGGTATATCGAGACGGGGCATCGATATACCAGAGTAGACTAGCGTATACCTTCTCGACCCATACAGATGGGCGATGGATGATCCCATATCCATTGGTGTTTGACATCGGAGATGATATACGGGTGCTCAGTGGAGACTGGGTACACTGGACGGACTCGCCGAGAACTCCCAGATGGTATTATACCTTACGTCAGATGGCAGTTCTCTGGTGACACTGGTACAGAGTAGTCTGTTGACCCGAGATCGTCATAGAGTCTTGTGTGGTTCCCACTGTGCTTTGATTTCCATCTTACCACGTCCAAGAGGGCGTGCAAAACGGTGGTTTTTGGGTACAGTCCCGAATCACATGGAGGCAATGAGCGATAGGAGGGGATTCGTCTCTCCCGGTATAGGGAGTTGATGTTGCGCTGTGTCCGATTGGCTATAACAGGAAATCCCTGGCCAGGGTTGCTGAGATTTACTGGTAAGTGTTACCAGTAGTTTCTCGAATTGTTATAGACCTCATATCGACACGACTTATCGAGTTATTGGGGTCTGACGTTTACCACCCCTAGGAAAGATATGCGACATATCAGACGATCAGACCGGACTGTACGGTAAGTGTTACTGGTTGGATTCACAGGAGTGTGAGCGGGCTTGCTCGTCGATCTTCTGATCGCTCAATACCCGGGTGGCCGTTACGTTTAGCAGACCGCTTGCGGCTTGTGGATGTTTGATATGATCATCATCTGCTGCCGGCGTATTGACGAGTCTTTAGAGTCCTACACAGAGGTTTCCTGGCTCAAGCGAAACGAAATAGGAGCGCATATGAGATATGTGCGGGACCGAGAATAATGCGTGTATGTGATATCGTATTTCATTCTCGCGAACAATGTGTAGAATGGTTGTATGCGATATAACCTAGTTATCGAATCGAAGATTGATTCGATAAGCCGATACATTTGATACTAGTCGGTTATATGCGATATGACCGGATCGTTAAATCAAGTGTTGATTTAATGATTTAATGTATAATTATATATTTGATATATTACTTTGCATTAACTAGTATCGGTTCACTTTAAATGGATTTTCTCGCTCAGATGTGCGCATTATATATGTGATATGATTTTGTGCACATGCTTGTATCATGTTTGATGGTGTATGTAAAATTGGTTAAGTATAAAGAATTAAACCTTGGTTAATGAAATGGTTAGGGTTTATTATTTGCTTATTCATTTTATTCATTTATTTATTCTTTTGGAAAAAGAAAAGGAAATGATAAAATGGTGGCATTCTTTGTTCTTTCACGAAGCTTCATGAATACTTTGACTTTGTGACCACTTTGTCTCATCCTTAACCCTAACCATTCCACTTAACCCTAATTAATTCTCTACACCTAACCATGGTTCTATTATGATAAGAATTCATTATTCTTTTCATTTTAGCATTAACTTATGATAATGTTATCTTCATCTTCTTCTTCTTCTTCAAGTTGAAGAAAACCTTTCTTCATCAATGGTGATTGATGAAAAAGAGTGAGAAATCCAATTCTAAAGTGAACCCACTTCCTATTTCTTCATCCTCTACCGCTTGCCAAGTAGTAGAGTGTGTTTCCTTTACAAGTTTTCTAGACTTGGTGAAGTTGGAGCTTGATCTAGCGATGCCTCGACGTAGATCATCTTCGGCACGTCGTCGATGACCTAGCCCGCTCTTTCTCCGATGAAGCCGACGCTAGAGCCCGGGATTTGATTTGGACAGCGGAGAGGACTTCATCACGGAGCCGTGGAGGTGGAGGACCGGATCTACAAAGGTTGTATTTCCGTATTCTCTTAGTAAAGTAGTTTACTAGTTGCTTATTCGCCTAGATTTCTAGTTAACGATCTTGTTAGGGTTTCTCGGCACCGTTAAAATTTGAAATTGGCATGCTTGATGCCTTGTGAGACCTCTTGAGAGTGCCTAGGAACCCTACAATATGATTACATACCGAACCTGATATACAACATTACATCAGTTTCTTTATTAAGTTAACGAAGGATATAATTTTGTATTGGAGGATAATGTTGTGAACATTTTCCTTAATCAAGAGTTGATTGGATCAGGCACGTTATGTAATGGCATATACGTTCTAAATCAAACCACAGTTCAAATTATATAGAACACACACAAAAAGGGTAGTTCAGAAATGAACGAATCCTTCTTGTGGCATTGTAGACTAGGTCATATCAATGCGACACAACTAGCTATGTTACATAAGGATGAATATTTGAATCCATTTGAATTTTCATCTTATGATACTTGCCAGTCTTGTCTCAAAGGTAAAAATGACCAAAACTCCATTTACTAGAAATGGAGAAAGAGTTACTGAACTCTTGGGACTGATACATGGTGATGTATACGGTCCTAATTTTACAAGTGCCAGGGCTGGTTCCTTGTACTTCATTATATTCACAGACCATATCTCAAGATTCGGACATATGTTCCCGATTGAAACACAAGTCTGAAACTTTTGAGAAATTCAAGAAATATAAGCTTGAAGTTAAGAACCAGACGGGTAGAAGTATTAAACCCCTTCGATATGACCAGGAAAAAGAATACTTGGTGTCACGATCCGAAATTTAGCACGTGACTGCCCTTAAACTACGTAACGTCTCCAGGCGTAACGTAATTCAAGTAAACCAAAAACCCAGCAATCTAAACCATCAAAAGTAGTAAGTGATAATAACATTGTTAAAACTTTTGAAATCCCAATCAAATTCTTTAAAGTCCAAATTTATTTCGTTTAAAAATTTGGTAGCACTTCCTTTGTAAAACAAGCCCCCAAAAAGGGTACAACAAAAGATTTAAGTAAAAGCATCCCCAAACGGGTGCAAATCCACGCCCAACGGCGGAAAACAACCACCACAACAGATATACGACGCCGTAGCGAAGAAATAAAAGATGATATAAATAAAACTGCATAAAGGACCTCCAAGTCACAAATAATACACAATATCGTCCTCACAACTCGTCTCTAAGTCAATACATGAAAATGGTAGATGGAGAGTACTGGATACAATGAATATACAATGAGCAATATCGGATAACCGCAAAAACCCACCTATAGCAAAATTGCACCCAGTCAGCCGTGGCGGTATCCGCTGCAAAAGATGATACGATTTGACTGCTTTAAGGGACAACCTGTACAAACTTATGGCACAACGGAGGTGAGTTTCCAACTCGTTTATAGTAAATAACATATGCAGGTAATCGGAAGTATGCACGTACTGAGCTAATCTATCACATGCAAGCTGATAGCAATAAATAGCAATATGTATATGCAATAGTCATGAAAGGTACTCTATCAAGTACTACTAATACATGAAGCAATGCATATAAAATAAATGCGGAGTATGGGATAAAACATGTCATCCTCACGGAATCCTCATCGTGGCAGGACCAGTGTCCATCAAGACAATCTAAATCCCAAATTTCTCAAATCGGCCCTCATATTGGCCCTCAGATTGGCCCTCATACCCTGTAAGTCTCATGAAACCTGAGTGTCTAACATCGACATCCGAAAACATCATGAAAACTAGTGTCTAGCATCGACACATAAATACATACGTTCCTCGAATCCTAAGTGTCAAACACCGACACTTGTGATTCAAAACAGATTTATACGTCCTTCGAATCTTAAGTGCCCAACATCGACACTCTCGATCCCCGTATCGGTTTATACGTCCTTCGAATCTTAAGTGCCCAACATTGACACTCTCGATCCCCGTATCGGTTTATACGTTCTTCAAATCTTAAGTGCTCAACACAAGACTCTCGATCCCCGTATCGGCTTATACAAATCTCTGAGTGGATGCCTCCAAATATCAAGTAAAGAATAAGAATACTTGCATAGATCATGATGATATACATATATATACATATATAACAGCGTCCCATACCACTAATATATATATATACTTAGGAGTAAAACATCCAGAAAATATCATATGAAAACCATATCTCAATGCGAAATCCATGAAATATAATATATGCAATATGAAACAGTAATATGAGTATATAAAGGAAAAACCGCTTTTTAACCGCAACAAGTTATTAAATATATCATGCGGTTCCTAATTTCTCCGAAGCCAAACGCAACATCATATAAAGGTGAACATGTAGCTATAGCCAGGTATACGTAACCATGTCGGTATAGCAAGATATGTGTATCTACCTATCAGTAATGATGTAATACCCTGCAGGTATATGTGTAGCTATATCAAGGTATACGGGTGTACATGTAATTATGTATGCAAGATGTACATGTAGCTATGTCTCATATGTGTATATACCTATCTCTAATGGTACAATACTATAACGGTATATGGGTAGCTAGCATGTAGTCATGGCAAGGCATATGTGTAAGCATGCAGATATACAGATATGCTATATGTCATATGCATAATAAAAATAAGGATCATGTCTCAATGTCTCTAACCAATACAATCTCACATATGCATAAGTGTTGTGCGTGTCATGGCAATTATTGACGGTGTGAGTGGCATACAATTAGTGCTCGTGCAACATGAACCGTCAATAATAGTGCAGGGTCCAAAGGGTACAAGTCCAAGCACAACAAGTAATAGAATGCAAATGAAGTTTATGCACAATCTCTATATGTGCAATATAAACATGCGACTAATATCATATCATATCTAGCCCTGACGCATAAAACCATGCGGGCGATTCCCCTGTAGATGTTAAATCTACTCACCAACGATCCTGGCTAAGTAAAGCCAACCACTCGCTTCCCCTTCTTTACAGCGTCCAAAGTCCTCACCTACGATCCTAAAATCACATAACAACAAAGCAAGTGTATATATTAGCAATCGACCAATAACATGTACAAACTACGTTTGACCGACGCACTAGCTCCAAACATACTCTCAAGTGTTCATCTAGTAGCTAACATGCATAGTGACACTACGAAACCAACCCAAGAGCAAAAGCTACACAAGATCACGAACCATGTCGGATAACGTAACGCGCGTAGTCGTAACAATAGAAACAAGCTATGTGATCCCAGATTTTGTATACAGAGAAAACCCAAAAATCAAACAGGACCAAATACACCTAAACAACCACAGACAGCTACCCACTAAAAACCAAAACCCAACTCCACCAAAAAACCGATCTCGCCAGGATTCCCCACGGCGTCGCCGGCCAAGGTCCGAGCCTAGCGGTTCATGCTTCAGGTGTAGGCTCAGTGTCTCTAGTACAACACAACTACATTACTAGATTTTCTAGTATACTCTCGGGGTCACAGCAGATCACAAATATCATATATTGACACTAAAAATACGATATGTGCACTAAACGATACTTTAAGTGTTCTAAACTGAAACTGCAAGGCTACACAACATAAAAAGCACCTACTTAACAGATAGAGATTATTACCTATTCCCACAAGCTCAAAGATCCTAGCTTTCCAAGCTCCATTGGATCCTAGAGGCAAAACAAGTCTTGAAAAGGAATTTTGGTGATGTTTTGATGAAGATTAGTGAAGGTTTAGTGAAGAGTGGATAAGTGTTCAGTTGAGATAATGGGGGATGAAGAATAATGAGAAAGAGAAAGAGATAGAGTGAGAATGAGAGTGTGTGAGGTGAAAAGAGAGAGAGGTGAGTGTAGGGTGAGATAAATCCTTAATCTTACACTCCCCCCTCACCTCCATTAATGCCCATTAATGCCCTCCATGATTCACCTTGCCACCTCCTCTCATCCAAACAAATATCTCACACAAAATATCAAGGGTTAGGGTTAAGGTTGAATAAGGATTAGGATTTGGATTAAGTTGTCATGGTCACTAAACTAGATTACACAAACACACCCTCACATTAGCATGCACAAGTGTGCACAAGCCAAAATAAATAATAATAAATTATTGATTAAATGTTATAAAATGTGAGGAAACCGAATTGGTAAGCTTTTTACAGAAAACCCGCATTATCGCTAAATTAACACTAATCGAAATCCTAAGGTGTTACAATCTCTCCCCTTAAAGAAAATTCGTCCCCGAATTAAAATTCTTACTATGTGTACCTTCAAGAGATGAGTGCCAAACTCTCAAATCTTGCTCGCAGCCTCCCAAGTGATCTCTTCACTATACGGCTACTGTTGGAGATAGTGCCCTTAGAGTCAATTATTAGGTCACAGGTACGTGATTGCAATGATTGATGGAGGACCTATCCCGGTAGGACAGTCTTACTCGAGATGATAGTATGCTATCTGGTTTACCTTTATCATCGTGTACTGTTTTAAGTGACCTGACACGTCGCTATTACACGTTGATAGAGCCCCTAGGATTCTTGCTTGACCACCAGCAGTATGAGGGCGATCATATAAGTGGGAGCTGGGGGTCTATAAGCATATCCTTAAAAGGTCCCTAGTCGTGAGAGTTTCGAGACAGGGCATCGATTCTCCAGAGTAGACTAGTGTATACAGTCGAGACCCCGACGAGGGGCGGTGGCCGGTCTCACAAGCCACTGGTGTCAGTTGGATCACCTAAGATGTATACAGGTGCTCATTGGGTTATGAATACACCGGACAGGACTCGCCGGGAACATGCTAGTTGGTCATATACCAGACGTCAGATGGCAGTTCCCTGGTGACATGTATACAGGTTAGTTCATCGACCTGGGGATCGTCATTTGTCTCGTGTGAGTTCCCACTGTACTTTGATTACTACCCTACTACGGCTCAAAGGAGTCGTGCAAACAGGTTTTAGTTGGGTACAGTCCCGAGCCACATGGAGGCAGTGAGCGCATCTTCAGGGGTTCGTCTCTCCCGGTATTGGGGGTGAGGTCGTGCTGTGTCTAGGAGAGCCATTACACGAAGCCCTCGGCCGAGGCAAGGAGATTTACTGGTAGGTATTCCAGTAGTATCTCAGGGTGTTCTGGGCTACACTCCGACACGACTTGTACCGCTTTTGGGGGTCTGACTTTTACCAACCCCCTAGGCCCGCCATGCGATGCTCATAGACGAACGGACCGGACTGTACGGATATTGTCACTGACAGGCTCAGTAGGGTGTCAGGCTGAGTTCGCTCACAGACGTCCCTTTTGGTCAATACCTGGTAGCCCGTTATGTATTGGCTTATACCTCTAACGTGCTAGTGGTTAAATCCACAACCAAGGTGTTGATGAGTCTTTAGAGTCCCCCACATTCAGTTACTCTGCTTTCGGGCGAAAGGTTGTAGAGGCCGTATGGAGATATGGCAAGGTCCGATCAGATACGTGCGGTATTGCACGGATCAGGAGATCGGACGGTTTGTACTATAGGCCGTATGGTGTTATGGCAGGGTTCGATCAGATACGTGCGGTATTGCACGGATCAGGATCGAACGGATATTACTAGCCGGCTTTGGTTTAAGCCGGATCCTAGTATAGTACAGTGTAGATTTTGTCTCATTGCATTTGTATTTCGGTCGAAATACAGATGCGGGTGTGTATGCACAGTATCGGGGTTTTCCTGTAATTTATTACAGGACCGGTTTTCTGGAGTTGCCAGTTTGCTTTCCGTTTCGGCCAATTTCCTTTGTATTGTTCTTTGGCCGAAGATTGGTGGAGGAGGGTTTATTTGCATTGTTGCAAATAAGTATTTGTGGAGGGGGTATTTGCTTATTGTAGCATCATGATGGTTTTCATGATGTGCACCATCATTGACTTTTTCTTTCTCATCTTGGTTGGACATTGTGAGGTGATGATGGTGGTGTTGAGTGTGGTTTTGATATTGTGATGATGTTCTTTCATGATGGCTTTTGCATCATAGCCATTCCTCTTTCTCTCTCTTGTATGATAGAGTTTTTCCCACTCATTCTTTTTGGCTTCAATCTCATTCTCTCCTCTCTCCAAGGGTGGTGGCCGGCCATGTTATTCATGGGCTGTCCAAAAATTGTAGTGGGGTTTTTGTTGTTTATTTGATGCACAAAATATCCCTAAGCTCCTCCACATTTGTTCTTGTTTCATCCCTCTACCAAATGGCACCTCTTTAACCCCAAAATGAGACATGGATCTCTACACCACTCATTCTACAGTAAATCTTGGGCACGTCGAGTAGCCGGCTTCGTGCCCGAGTTGCCTCGGCATTGAGGTGGGAGCCCGTAAACAAAGTAGGCGATGTGGTGCACTTCCGGCGACGAGGAGGAGACGGGACTTTTCCGCAGGAGATCGGGACCATGACGAGAAGACCGGAGGACTTGGATCGTCGGTATATCTCTATTCCCTTTCTTGTAGTTTGCTAGGACTAGTTAATGGTTCGATCCGGGTATTAGTGCGCGGCGGTTTGCCAGTTCAAGAAAATTTAAGTTTATCACCGCTTCCGCATTTGGCCGTCGGATTGACGGCCGGGGCGCTGCCGTGCACTTACAGCTACGCCAAAGAAAATCTCCACAGATAGCAAGACCCTTGACCGAAGTTTCTCCACCTGCCGATCCACTAACACTATCGGCTGCCGGTGAACGAAAATATCACGTCAAGCTAAATGGTCTGATGCTGAATCATGTGAGAAAGTTTATGAAGGTATTTGCAAAGTATCAACACTAGTAATACGGGATGAATACTCAAAAATCTGGGCGGAAATGCCAACTTAGGCAACGGAACTAACCCGCTAAAGGATCTCAAAAGGACCTACAATCTGGGACTAAGCTTCCCAAAACTCAACACGCCACTCATCGGAAAATTCGTAGGAATACATGATCTCCCACTGCGAACTCAAGTCTGCGACCACCACGATCGGCATGAGACTTCTGTCTGCACTGGGTTGCTCTCATCCTGACCTGAATCAACTGGATCTTCTCCGAAGCTTCTGAACTATCTGGGGTCTAAAAATCCTGCTCTCGCGGAGTCAGTAAAATAGACTAGAGATCGACACAACCTACCACACAAGGTCTGGAAGTTGCCAAATGATATGTCTTCTGATAACTGTCATCGTAGGAGAACTCCATCAATTGCAAGTGATGATCGCATAGCCAACAAACACTTAGCACGTACGCATAAGCATATACTCCACAGTCGGTATAGTCCGCTCTGTCTAACCATCGGCCAATGGATGGAAAGCGGAGCTAAAGCTCAACCAGGTACCCAAGGCTTCCAAAAGCTTCTGCCAACGATGGCTAGCAAACTGGGTGCCTCTATTGGATACAATGCATGAAGGAACTCCATGCAAACGCACAAACTTACCAAAGAACAACTGAGCAAACTGAGCATAACCGGACAAAAATCACCCAAATGGAGTCATACCCTGACTAGACCTGGGTAGACCCACAACAAATTTCATGGAGCTCTGCCACCATTCCCACTCTGGAATGGTAAAAAGGTTGCAACTCTCCAGCCGGCCTCAAATGCTCAACCTTAGCTCGCAGACAAGCCAAGCACTTCAAAACGAAATCCGAAACTTCACTTTTCACCCCTGCCCACCAGTAACCAACTCTCAAGCCACGTTACATCTCGGTGGCACTTGGATGAACACTGAAAGTTGACTGATGTGCCTACTCTAGGACCTCCGTCTCTGCCCATCAGTATCGGGTACACACCATCGAGTCCCTAACATAGCACACCCTATTCATAAATCAAGAACTCCGAATCTTTACCCTGCCGAACATGCTCAAAAATCTCAGACAACCGAGCATCAGCGGCTATGCCTCATGAAAACGATTAACTAAAAGTGGACGGGAGCGGACATGAGCAAGCTGTCCTCTAGAAAAGGCGAACTTAAACTGTACTCAACTGTCGCACAAGCATTGTAAATCTGCATAAGACTGTCTCTGAACTGCGCACAACTGGAACAAGCTACCCCCAGGCCTACGACTCAAGCATCAGCTACCACAATCGTCTTGCCATGGGTAACAAAAGATCTCACAAACATAATCCTTCACAAGCTCCAGCCAACGGTGCTGTCTCAACTCAGATCCCGCTGCAGGAAGATTAAGCTCCGGTGGTCCATGAAAATCTGACATGACTCTCCGCACAAGTAGCGTCTCCAAATCTTCAACGCACGACCACCGCGGCCATCTCCAGATCATGAGTGGGATAATCCTGCTCGTACCTCCTCTAACTGTCGGGAAACATAAGCGATAACTCTATAATGCCACATCAGTACACAATCGAGCCCCACTCGCGAAACGTTACAGTAAACAACAAAGTCGCCCGATCCAGAAGCAAAGATAGGACAGGTGCAGTCGTCCACCGAGTCTTCAACTGCTGAAAACTCAGCTCACATGCCTCAGTCCGGTCAACGGTGCAGCGAATATACAAGAATCCTGCACGAAACGGCTGTAAAAACCGGCTAAGCCCAAAAGTTGCGGACCTCTGTCTCTGCTACAAGTCTAGGCCAAAGCTGTACGGCCACGATCTCCCTCGGGTCCATACGTATACCGTCTCCCGTAACCCCATGACCTAGGAAGTCAACACTATCAAGCCTGAAGAATCTGGTTCATCACATCACGAATGCTGCTAGGGCACTGATGAGTCCAACGACACCATCAAAACTCACACTGCCTGTAGCGCGCAAAAAAGAAGTCTTCAGAATGTCATCACTCCGAACCCGCAACTAATGATGACCTGATCCCAAAACAAACTTAGAAAAATGTCCTGCACCCTGGAGCTGATCAAAGAAATCGTCAAGGCGAGGTAAAGTATGCCTATCCGCACCTTAACTTGGTTCAATTGACGATCAATCAATACACAACCTCAAACTGCCGTCCTTCTTTTGACAAACAGAATAGGAGCTCCCCAAAGCGAAACACTCGGACGTACTAGTCCCTCTATCTAGCAACTCTGCAGCTAATTCTTAAGCTCCCTAAGCTCCGCCGGCTCACCTGGAATAACGTCGGAAAACTCTCGCACGATAGGAACTCGGTCCAACAAACCCACTGTGCCTCCAGTATCATGAATAGAAGCCAAGAATCCCCTACATCCTCTCCTCAAAAGCCTACTAGCGAAAAAGGCTGAGTTCAAGCTGTGAGAGGTGGCACCACTGTCCCCCTGCACAACAAGAAATGACTCACCGGGAAAACGAATCCTGACTGTTTTCTCACGGCAGTCCACAGACGCCTAGTACGTAGCTAACCAGTCTGTGCCCAGGAGAACATCAAGTCCAGCATCTCTAGAAGGACCAAATCGACCGACGAATCTCTATCTCCTATCCGATTGGCACACGACCGAAATACGTGTCGCGTAACAAAAGAATCGCTGACAGAAGAAAACATAACAAATGGCTGATCTAGCCTACAGAACCCTCGGCCCAACCACGGCACAAGGTGTGTAGAACAAACGAGTGCATAGATCCTGAAATAAACAACATGCGCAACAAAAGAACATACGAATAAGATTACTTGAAAACTCTGCATTGGACGCCCGCGCGTCCCGATGAGTAGAAGCAAACGTTCGTGCTTGTCCTCTACCTGCAACAGGCAGTCCTCCTCCTCTGCTATCCTGTACACTCGGAACAAATCCTCCGTGACCACGACCTCTCTGAACATAAGTCTGACACGGATCAACAACAGGCGCAAAAGACGACTCTCCCTGAGGTGAATGCGGTAAAGTAATATATGGTACTGCTGCCCTCCTCTGGCGTACCAAGGTACAATCTCTGACGAGGTGATCGAAACTCCCGCACCGGAAACATCCATACGATGGCTGCTAATCCTCCTAGGGATATGAGCTAAACAACTGGCCTCGTCCCAAGCCTCTGCTACTCCCGCGACGTGCATGAAACCTGTCACGGCGACTAAGCCTCTGTCTCTGGGCTGATACACCTGTACGAGCCTTCCTGGGTCTCGGAACTCCCAAAGTCTCGGGATGACACTCCTCATTTAATAGGGTTGCGTCCACTGGTGCTGTATACGTAACACAATGCTGTGTGCTGATAGGGAGGAATAACTGGGTAACAGGGGTGGCAACCTCTTGTCGCTGCGCTCGACTGGCCTCAACCAATGACCTCATCGTCTGGCGCAAGTCCTGCATATCTACCACAAGCATAGCGATACGATCTATTGAAGGCGGATCAATCTGCTCTTGTGCAACGAGCATACCGTCCTGGTCAGTTCTCGTCCCAAACGAGTCAACTCTGACCTCGGCTCCCGCAGCCTCACTCTGAGCCCTCAAAGTCATCGGTGGCAAAATGTTATAAATGGAAATAGGATTCGATAAGAACACAGAAATCGAATCACAAGGATATGTATCATCAATGAAAGAATTTCAAGCAATTAGTACTTAGGTCATTTTAGGCGGAGTACCGTGTCATAAGTATGCCGCGGACATACACACGCTACATCACTCTGCTTAAGCTACCTAATCTATCATACCAAGGTCATCCTACACTCTGAAAGGTAAAACCTAGCGCTTTGATACCAACTTTTTCACGACCCGAAATTTAGCACGTGACGGCCGATAAACTACGTAACGTCTCCAGGCGTAACGTAATTCAAGTAAGCCAAAAACCCAGCAATCTAAACCATCAAAAGTAGTAAGTGATAATAACATTGTTAAAACTTTTGAAATCCCAATCAAATTCTTTAAAGTCCAAATTTATTTCCTTTAAAAATTTGGCAGCACCTCCTTTGTAAAACAAGCCCCCAAAAAGGGTACAACAAAAGATATAAGTAAAAGTATCCCCAAACGGGAGCAAATCCACGCCCAACCGCGGAAAACAACCACCACAACAGATATATGACGCCGTAGCGAAGAAATAAAAGACGATATAAATAAAACTGCATAAAGGACCTCCAAGTCCCAAATAATACACAATATCGTGCTCACAACTCGTCTCTAAGTCAATACATGAAAATGGTAGATGGAGAGTACTGGATACAATGAATATACAATGAGCAACATCGGATAACCGCAGAAACCCACCTATAGCAAAATTGCACCCAGTCAGCTGTGGCGGTATCCGCTGCAAAAGATGGTACGATGGAAGGAAGCCCTGCCTCTGACTGCTCTGAGGGACAACCTGTACAACCCTGTGGCACAACGGGGTGAGTTGCCAACTCATGAATAGTAAATAACATATGCAGGTAATCACAAGTATACACGTACTGCGCTAACTATCACATGCAAGCTGATAGCAATAAATAGCTATATGTATATGCAACAGTCATGAAAGGTACTCTATCAGGTACTACTAATACATTAAGCAATGCATATAAAATAAATGCGGAGTATGGGATAAAACATTTCATCCTCACGGAATCCTCATCGTGGCAGGACCAGTGTCCATCAAGACAATCTAAATCCCAAATTCCTCAAATCGGCCCTCAGATCGGCCCTCATACCTTGTAAGTCTCATGAAACCTGAGTGTCTAACATCCACACCCGAAAACATTATGAAAACTAGTGTCTAGCATCGACACATAAATACATATGTTCCTCAAATCCTAAGTGTCAAACACCGACACTTGTGATTCAAAACAGATTTATACGTCCTTCGAATCTTAAGTGCCCAACATCGACACTCTTGATCCCTGTATCGGTTTATACGTCCTTCGAATCTTAAGTGCCCAACATCGACACTCTCGATCCCCATATCGGTTTATACGTCCTTCGAATCTTAAGTTCCCAACATCGACACTCTCGGTCCCCGTATCGGTTTATACAAATCTCTGAGTGGATGCCTCCAAATATCAAGTAAAGAATAAGAATACCCGCATAGATCATGATGATATACATATATATACATATATAACAGCGTCCCATACCACTGATATATATATATATACTTAGAAGTAAAACATCCAGAAAATATCATATGAAAACCATATCTCAATGCGAAATCCATGAAATATAATATATGCAATATGAAACAATAATATGAGCATATATAAGAAAAACTGCTATTTAACTGTAAAAAGTTATTAAACATATCATGCGGTTCCTAATTTCTCCTAAGCCAAACACAACATCATATAAAGGTGAACATGTAGCTATAGCCAGGTATGCGTAACCATGTCGGTATAGCATGATATGTGTATCTACCTATCAGTAATGATGTAATACCCTGCAGGTATATGTGTAGATATATCAAGGTATACGGGTGTACATGTAATTATGTATGCAAGATGTACATGTAGTTATGTCTCATATGTGTATATACCTATCTCTAATGGTATAATACCATATCGGTATATGGGTAGCTAGCATGTAGTCATGGCAAGGCATATGTGTAAGCATGTAGGTATACAGGTATGCTATATGTCATATGCACAATAAAAATAAGGATTATGTCTCAATGTCCTTAAACAATACAATCTCACATATGCATAAGTGTTGTGCATGGCATGGCAATTATTGACGATGTGAGTGGCATACAATCAGTGCTCGTGCAACATGAACCGTCAATAATAGTGCAGGGTCCAAAGGGTACAAGTCCAAGCACAACAAGTAATAATATGCAAATGATGTTTATGCACAATCTCTATATGTGCAATATAAACATGCGGCTAATATCATATTATCTACCCCTGACGCATAACGCCATGCGGGCGATTCCCCTGTAGATGTTAAATCTACTGACCAACGATCCTGGCTAAGTAAAGCCAACCACTCGCTTCCCCTTCTTTGCAGCGTCCGAAGTCCTCGCCTGCGATCCTAAAATCACATAACAACAATGCAAGTGTATATATTAGCAATCGACCAATAACACGTACAAACTACATTTGACCGACGCACCAACTCCAAACATACTCTCAAGTGTTCGTCTAGTGGCTAACATGCATAGCAACACTACGAAACCAACCCAAGAGTAAAAGCTACACAAGATCTCGAACTATGTCGGATAACGTAATGCGCGTAGTCATAACACTAGAAACAAGCTATGTGATCCCAGATTTTGTATACAGAGAAAACCCAAAAATCAAACAGGACCAAACACACCTAAATAACCACAGACAGCTACCAACCAGAAACCAAAACCCAACTCCACCAAAAAACTGATCTCGCTGGAATTCCCCACTGCGTCGCCGGCCAAGGTCCGAGCCTAGGGGTTCGTGCTTCATGTTTAGGCTCAGGGTCTCTAGTACAACACAACTACATTGCTACATTTTCTAGTATACTCTCGGGGTCACAACATATCACAGATATCATATATTGACACTAAAAATACAATATGTGCACTAAACGATACTTTAAGTGTTCTAAACTGAAAATACAAGGCTACAGAGCATAAAAAGTACCTACTCAATAGATAGAGATATACGACATATATAATCACCACTTACTGCCGGCGTATTGGGGTCTGACGTTTACCACCCCCAGGCTGAGATATGCGACATATCAGACGAAGAGACCGGACTGTACGGTTATTTGATTCGCAGGAGTATGATCAGTCTTGCTTGTTAATCTTCTGATTGCTCAATACCCGGGTAGCCGTTACGTTTGGCAGACTGCTGACGTCTTGTGGGTGACTGATATGATCACCACTTACTGCCGGCGTATTGATGGGTCTTTAGAGTCCTACACAGAGGTTTCCTGGTACAGGAGAAACGAAGTAGGAGCACATATGTGATATGTGCGGGACTGAGATTAATATGTGTATATGATGTCGTATCCTAATCTCGCGATATATAGTATCGTTCGGTTATATGTGATATAGCTGGGTTATCGAATCAAGTGTTGATTCGATAAGATGATACAAATGATATTAGTCGGTTATATGTGATATAGCCAGATTATTAAATCAAGTGTTGATTTGATAATTTAATGTATAATTATATATTTGATATATTAACATACATTAACTAATATTAGCTCACTTAAATATTTCTTTTTCTCACTTGTGACATATTTAATATATATGTGATATATGTTATTGTGTCATGCTTGATTATACACGCAACATGGGTGTATGAGACTCACACCATGCTTTGGATAAATTAGGGTTTTACTTATTTAAAGTAATTCAAAATGAAGTGGAAATTAGTCATGGTTGGAAGCACGGAGAAGCTTGTGTTAACCATTGACTTAGTCCACTTAATTTGTATTACTTGAGATATTTATTAACCTAACCATTATCCTTAGCCATGGTTTATTCTCTACATGAATTATATGAGATATAAACTCACCCATGGTTGCAATTCTCACATGATTGATTCCCCATTTCATTCTCCACTTCATCTTCTTCTTCATCTCCGAAAAGCTTTCTAGGTTTTGAGGAGGTGAAGAATCCTAGTGAGAAAAATAAATCTAAGGGAGCAAAAATCCTACTTCATCATCCTCTACTAGACTAGACATTCAGTTTAGGGTGTTTGCTTCACTAATCCCTCATTAGTGAAGAGATAGCTTGGGTTAGAGTCTCCTCGACGTAGATCATCTTCGGCCTCGAACACTTCAAGCATGCTCGTTCATTTCGCTTTGTGAAGCCCATCTTGAGTCCGGGAGATCACTACTTGGAGCGAAAGGACTTCTACATGGAGCTATTGAAGTGAAGGACCGGTCTACAAAGGTTGTAGTCCTTGTTCACTTTCTATGTAAAGTTGTTTACATTCTAGTTAGCTCCTAAAACTCTAGCTTGATCCTTGGTTAGGTTGTTTGTCACACTAGAAATTTTAAAATACGGCATGTTTGATGCCTCCTAAGACCTTGTGGTAGTGCCAAAGAACCCTTCACTACCCGTCATTTCTTGAGTAATTAGACCCACCCATATGACCCTTGGCTATGGTCAACATAATCATGTGACTGTCCTAATTAATCGCATCATATGCTGTGTAGGAAGACATCACTTAGCTACCGTACATTACGGCTTGGCTATAGTCAACATACGTAGCACGAATACTAAGTACTCTACTTCTTAAAATGACGGAGGGCTGCGAATGTTTTTTATGAAAACCTTGAATGCTTTGAACTTGATATCGTTGTAGAATCTAATGGTTTTTAAAAGGAGTGGCTTAAGCTCCGCACTTTTGAAAAACTTGCTTTTTCATAAAAAGCCGAGTAGGATTCAAATCCGATTCTACAACATCTTTTAGGTTTCTTTTTCTTTACATTAATTTCATTAATGTAGTCCCATCATTTAAGTCCTTAAGCCATCACAGAAAAGAAACGAAAATAGAACGTACGCTTATGCCATCCGCATTCGCCACAGTGTCCCGTTATGTACCGTTAGGTTACTTAACTAACGGCATAGCTAGGCGGGACTAGCGCAGATGCAAAACATAAGAAACGTTTATTATATATCATATATATAATCCACCATTCGTCGCAGCATATAAAGTGATCACATCACAGAATATCAACAGCAGCAGCACATATATGAAAATATAGGATATACTAGGAGGTCCGTATTTTGTATTTAGCCAATAATAGAAAATACGGATTCTACGGTCGCGATGAATAGCCAAGCCCACACCCCTAAACCCCTACGAGAGCGACAAGTGACCCTACCAATTCTAGAGTTAAGAGACCTGGTCTCGACTCCTCGAGATGGCCTCCCACTGGACTCTAAAACCCGGTCACATGTGCTCCCCACCTTCGGTCTAACCTAATGCGGAAAAGTAAATAATATACAACAATGGTGACATCATCCTCAACCCAGAAGTGACCCAATAAAAGAATATTACATACAATGAATTTTACATGAATGAAAAGAAAAACTCTCATCTCACAAAAAACTCCCGGCCATTCAATCACGAAGATCCTATACATCATATCTCAGCAACACATAACATCATATGTTATCAATGTAAGTAAGTATGCATACCCCAGTTGTCGTTGACGTATAGCAATGAAACCGGCGATACACCACATACTACACTTACGGTCGCAGGAAAGAAAATGAAAAACTATAACAATTGGAATCATTACTGCCTTTAGACATCATAAACCTGGAATATCTCATATTCTGGATTTCATGCCTAACGATGAAAATCCTACATTTAGGTCTCATCTATGAAAACACATTTTCAAAGGAAGTCGGGTAATTCAACAAGATTTCTGATTCCAACCGAGACCGAAATGTTAAATTTACACGCAACTAATTACTTTTCACAAAACCAATTAGTGTAGATTCCAATTATTGTATCATATTCATTAATATCTAGAAGATGTTAAACGTTTCGATCGAATTAACAAACACCCACATTTTCCCGAGAGCTCAACACTTGAGCAAAATTAAAATACCCAAAACATGCCACAGTACCTATGGACGAACCGTAGAAGGGTCAACCCTTGCCTCACCGATGGCGCCACGGAACTACGGCAAACCCTAGGGTTTGGCCGCGGTTCCATGGTCATAGAATCGAGTTAGGGTTACGTTCTTCTAGAGGGTCCATAGAATTACCTGCATGATTTTTCGAATATTTTTAACTTGGAAAATTCCAACTTTTGGAAAATTTTCAGAGGGGGTAATGAGGCGGTGTTTGATGTTCGTTCGAACTGTTAAACGTCGTCTAGGTTACCTAAAACAATGTTAAAATTACGACTACGAAATACTCCGAATTAGCTCCTTAACAAAATTAACATCACATGAAATTTTGGGCTAAACAAAAAATACCTAAAACACCAAACCCCAGAGACCAGAGCACCAAAAAAAAACGAGGCGAAAAGGAAAAGCTTGGACCGGCCTGGCCGGATTATTTGAGCATTTTGCCGGGTGAAATCCGGTGGAATGGCCTCGTTTTCGTTTGGTGTTGGTATTACATCATATGCAACAATCTGCAACTGCTTAAAATTTTTTTATACGCTCTGAAAAATTCGACAGAGAGCAGGTTTAGGGTTTCAGTTTTTCAAAGTTGTTTCGGTTTTGTAATTTATCTAACATCGTCTAAATTTCTAGCTTTGCTCTAATACCACTAAAGGGATTCCTTAGCACCATGCCTAGGGTTTGTCTTGCATCAAACATGCTACAATAAAAATTTTAGGGGTGCTAAGCAAAACCAACCATGAATCGAACTAGAAATTTAGGATAACATGGCAAGTATCGCATACTAATAATAGTCCAACACTAAGAGGAGAGTGATACGACCTTTGTAGACCTCCTCTTTGTGACTCCTTGGATCAACTTGGTGTTTGGACCGATCCGCTTAAGTTCTTCGAAGTCCACGACGATCCACTATGGAGTCCCTTTGCACAAGCTCCTAGCTTCACTTGATCAAGGTGGAAGTGAAGCAAACAATCTACACTAGTGGGCTAAACCAACATAGATTGGTGATGTGGGTTGTGGTCTCACTTAAAAACCTTCTCTTTTTATGTTCTTCACTCACTTGCTAAAACCTAGAGAGCTTGAAGGAGGAAGAAGAAGAAGGAGATGGCTAAACTAAACTCTTCTGAGAATAAATCAACATAATCAAGAGAGAGAGAGAGAGAGAGAGAGAGAGTTATCTCATCACAAACCATGGTTACAAAATATTTAGATATTTTGATGCTTGATTTAAGCAAAACAATAGGCAACAAAAACCATGGGAGATAAAACCATAGTTTTGACTTTAGTCAACACAAAAGAAGAGTGTAGAAAATCAACCATGATTTTATTCCCATTTTGTTTTTCTCAATAATCAAAATATATAAATTTATTATCATGTGAGTCTTGCATTGCCATTACAAATGTATCATCAACCATGACACATGTATGCATGGATGTGTGCATTCATATCAATATATACATACATACATTCATGCATACACATAGAAGAAAAAGGGTTTAATATTAAATGAGCTAATGGTCATTAATACTAAATCAACACTTGATTTAATAATCCGGTCATATCATATACGACTTGAACAATAGAAAATGCCCGATTAAAATACGGTATCATATACACGCATTTAATCGAGCTCCCGTGCATATCCTCATATGCACCCCACATCTTTTCTCCTGAGCTAGGAAACCCCTCTGTGGTACTCTAAGACTCGTCAATACGCTAGCAGTAGGTAGTGATCATATCACATACCCACAAACCGTCAGTGGCACTAGCTGTACGTAACGGATCCCAGGTATCGAGCGATTAGAAGAAAAACAAGTGAGGCTGTCAAAACTCCTGTCGAGCCAACCGGCAACACTTACCGTACAGTCCGGTCTCTTCATCAGATATGCTGCATATCGAGTCTAAGGATGGTATCATCGACCCTAATAACTCAATAATTCATGCCGGTATATGGCCTATAACAGATCGAGAAACTACTGATAAGTGACTTCATGTTATAGCCAATCAAGTATAGCGCAACATCAACCCCTAATATCGGGAGAGACGAAACCCCTCCTATCGCTCATTGCCTCCATGTGCTTCGGGACTGTACCCGAAATCCACCTGTTTGCACGACTCAGTAGAGTTATGGTAGGGTGGAGATAAAAGTACAGTGGGAGGACACACAAGACTCTATGACGATCTTGGATCTACAGACTAACCTGTACCAGTGTCACCTGAGAACTGCTATCCGACGATAGATATAATACCACATAGGAGTTCTTGGCGAGTCCGTTCAGTGTACCCAGTCTCCAATGAGCACCCGTATACAATCTTTGGTGTCACCACACCAATGGATATTGGATCATCCATCGCCCATCATATGGGTTAAGAAAAGTATACGCTAATCTACTCTGGAATATCGATGCCCCGTCTCGATACACCCATGACTAGGAACATTTTAAGGATATGCTTATAAACTACACATGTCCCACTAGTATGATCTGCATCATAATCCCTGTAGTCAAGCAAATATCCTAAGGGCTTTATCAACATGTACCAAATGAGTAATAAGCATGATCAAGTGAACATGTCAAGATAAAGAACAACCAGATAGCTACTATCATGTCGAGCAAGAATGTCCTCTGAATATATATACACACATACCGATACATCCACTATCAAATAATGTCCTCTAGGGCATATATATATCCAACACAACGGATGGTTTTGATGAAAACCTTTAACGCTTTGAAATTGATATCGTTGTAGAATCATAGTGAAAGGAGTGGTTTATGCTCCAGTTTTAAAAGTCGAATGGTTTTGTCTAATTTTGTTAAAGAGGTCACTCCCGGTGAAGGGATCTCGGCTCTTTCCTCAACGAATGAGGTGCTAGATATTCATGAATAGCATGATGCAAAGCAAAAGTTAGATCAACTACAAAAACAATCGAGTGCTTTGTAAAATTTGCTAGTTTCGCTAAAGGGGTCACTCCCGGTGAAGAGATCTCGGCCCTTTCCTCATCGAATGAGGTGCTGGATATTCATCAAGGAATACCACTATGCAAAGCAAAAACTAGAGTTACCCATTTTAAAAAGTTTGATTCTATAACATCTTTAGTATTATTTTTCTTAACATTAATCACATTAGTGTTGTCCCATCATTTACGTTTCCTAATCATCATAGAAAAGAAACGAAAATAGAACGTACGCTTATGCCATCCGCATCCGCTACGGGGCCCCGTCATGCACCTTTATGTTACTTAACTAACGGCAGAGCGGGGGCTGGGCTAGCGCGGGTGCAAAACACAAGCAACGTTTATTATATATCTCATATATAAATAGCCATACGTCGCACGCATTTATAAACATTCCAGATCACAGATGAGCACATTGGATATACTAGGAATTGTGTATTTCATTTAAGCCCTTAACGAAAGACGGGTTCCACGGTCGTGATGAATAGCCAAAACCCACCCTAGACCCCTACGGGTGCGGCAAACTACCCGCAAAATTCCTGAAGTGAACCAACCTCCCTCAACAAAGTGAGTAGGCCACTTGGCACTTCAAAGAACCCGGTAGTTTGTGCACCCCACCTTGGGTCTATCCTAGGAGCAAAAACAGTAAGAAGAAATTATACAACGGGGGCTACAATCTCAACCCGGATGTGCCCCGCAAAATAATATTACATCGCTTTTTACAAATTACATGAATGAATGAAAAGAAAAACGCTCTTCTCACATCCCCGGCTATTCATCCACGACGATCCAACATATTCATATACACATACCATCACATGATATCATTACAGATGTGTGCAACCCTGACTAATCGACGTATAGCAATTAGTCGATGTTTCCAAATACACATACACATCATAAATCTTGTAAACTAACCGCGACCTTAGAATTCTTCACGCAATTAGCAAACTAAACCAATTTTCCAACACTTGAAAAAATTCAGTGAGCTAAAGTTCCAAAACCGATCGTTTTAAGCCAATCCTGGACTCGAAACGAACTCGAAAACCGCCCGAATTTTTGCGGAGGTGAAGACCCAAAAATTAACTATCGAATAGAGGGCCTCAAAGGGGGTACCCACCCCTGGGGGCCACTTCGAGGTGGCCCCTAGGGGAAGGCAGACCCGAGAGCACCCATATGGGGTGCTCTCGGGTCACCTACCCCCAAGGCCACCTTGTGGTGGTCTTGGGGTGTGGGTCCGGCCTCTGGTCCTCCCGGGGTGTCCCCGGGGTGCGCACACTCTACCCCGTGGCTTCTCGGTTTAAACCGTGAGCCCGCGGGGTGTGCAAACAACTCAAAACTTTAATTTTGGAAACTGTTTTTTTGGCAGTTTTTGCGCGACAAAAAACGGTGAATTTATAACGTCGCTATTTAAGGTTTAAGAGAGGCTCTGATACCATGTTAGTAGATGTTTCACACCCTCACAACATTTGTGAGGAAGCGGAAGCGGCAAACAAAAATTTCTTGCAAGCAACACCCATATAAAACCAAGATCATGTTCTTAAACCTTAACTAGCAAACCCTATCTAGAATTCTTAACTACTATGAAAGGGTTATACCTAATGAACCGGACCTTTGGGTCTTCTCTTTGATGCAACTCCTAGGCTCTTTCGGATGCTTGAAAGGAACTCGATCTCCGGTCACCTCTAGGTCGTAGATGATCCACCCGAGAGCTATGGAACAAGCTTCAAACTCTTCTCAAGAGTTAACTGAGAGATCAAGTGTGCTAGAAATGATCACTTAAATGATGTAGATATCATGTAGTGGATTATTATGTCTCTTGAGCTTTTGATTCACAACACATGTGAAGGATAAAGAAAAAAGGAAGAAGAAGGAGAAAATGAGGAGAGAGAAGATGAGAGTGATGAATGAAAAAATCAAGCATAGAAAAAATGATATGGCTCAAAATGAAAATAATTGAAGAATGCAATATTTTTCTCAAAAATAATGCACCATGCTTCAGTAGTAACCCCAAATGAATATAAAATGATATAAGCCATTCCTTCATCCATGCTTTGACTCTCTCCAAATTCCACCTCCTAATTTCCATTTTCACAAAATGAAAACCATTTATGAGGTGTCCCCTTCTAGAAGGTATTCTTGTACAATTACAAGAATACCCATCACCGTATACCGTATAAGTATACCCGTATCCGAATTCCGAAAAATACGAATACAAATAATCTAATAATATAATACCGGTATCTGGCTTAAACCAAAGACTACCAGTATTATCCTTCCGATCATTATTCCTGTAACCATTGCACGAACATGATCGAAACCCTGCCGTAACAACTTACGGCCTCTACACCTTTTGCCTGAACCAGTGAACCCTCTGTGTTGGACTCTAAAGACTCGACAGTATGCTGGCAGTGGGTTTAACCACAAGCACGTCAGCGGCACTAGCTGTGCGTAATGGCTACCCAGGTACGTGACGAAAAGATGGCCGACAAGCGAACTTATCCCAACCCTAACGAGCCTATAAGCAACACTTACCGTACAGTCCGGTCTCTTCATCTGATATGTCGCATATGAAGTCTAGGGGTGGTAAATGTCAGACCCTAGAAACTTTATAAGTCATGCTGATTTATAGCCCATAACGGTTCAAGAAACTACTGATAACTCTTATCAGTAAATCTCGACAATCCTGGCCAAGGATTTGCTGTTATGGCCGATCAAGCATAGCGCGACATCAACTCCCTATACCGGGAGAGACGAAACCCCTCCTATCGCCCACTGCCTCCATATGATTCGGGACTGTATCCAAAATCCACCTGTTTGCACGACTCAATAGAGCCGTGGTAGGGAGGAAATCAAAGCACAGTGGGAATCACACAAGATACTACGACGATCTCGGGTCTACAGACTAACTTGTACAAGTGTCATCAGAGAACTGCTATCTGACAATAGGTATATATACCATCTTGGAGTTCTCGGCGAGTCCTGTTCGGTGTACCCATTCTTCAATGAGCACCTATGTACAATCATTGATGTCAAACACCAATGGTTGTGGGATCAACCATCGCCCCCAGGGTCAAGAAACATACACACTAGTCTACTCTGGTAATATTGATGCCCTATCTCGATATACCCTCGACTAGGAACTGTTAAAGGATATGCTTATAGACTGCCCAGGCCCCACTAGTATGATCTACATCATAATCCTGGCAGTCAGGTATAATCCTATGGGCTTCATCAACATGTATATAAAGATATGAAATATAACACATCACACGTTAAGATGAAGATAAACTAGATAGCATACAATCATTTCAAGCAAAGATTGTTTCTGTACATATACATGCCTAGCATCCTATACAATACAGGCCGCTAGGGCATACATATCTAACACATCGCTGCTAATGATGCAGCAAAAGAAGTCGTCTGGATGAGAAATTTCATTTCTGAACTTCAAGTGGTTCCATCCATTGCTAATACAATACCTTTGTATTGCGATACCAATGAACCCATAGCATTGGAAAAGGAACCACGATTCCATCAGAAATCCAGACATATCTTGAAGCGGTATCACCTGATCAGGGAGATCGAGGTGCGGAGAGTAGATACGAAGGACAACACGACAGATCCATTCACCAAGGCCATCCCTCAAGTATAGTTCGAGAGACTATTCGAGATGTTGGGTGTGCGATACGCCAACAACTGGCCCTAGTGTAGATGTTGGGTACTCGATACGCTAATAACATGTCATAGTGCAAGTGGGAGATTGTTGGATATGTATGCCCTAGAGGCCTTTATTGTATAGGATGCTAGGGATATGTATGTACAGGACAATCTTACTCGATATGATAGTATGCTATTTGGTTTGACTTTATCTTAATATGTGTATATGTTTTACTAGTTATTTCATATCGCTAATACATATTGATAGAGCCCGTAGGATTCTTGCTTGACTACCAGCGTTGTGATGAAAATCATACTTATGGGAGCTGGGTAGTGATAAGCACGTCCTTAAATGTCCCTAGTCGTGGGAGTATCGAGACTAGGTATCGATATTCCTGAGTAGACTAGTGTATACGTTTCTAGATCCTGACGAGGGGCAGTGGTTAGTCCCACAACCATTGGTGTGTTTCACCTAAGATTGTATACAGGTGCTCACGGGGGGTGAGTGTAACGACTCTGAATTTACTGTATAAAAATTTTCGGTTTAATGTACAGAAAGGAGTTTACAAGCTTGAGTACAAGTTATAAGTATATTTTGTTTAAGAACAACAAGAAGTCACTCGTAGCTCACTGGTAAAGCCTTTGCACTGCTGTGACGTAGCCACTATGTTCGAATCCCATCAGGCACATTAATTTTTTTGATTTATTTTTAAACTTTTTGAAAGCCTAAAAGTTTACACGTGCAATATACATAAAAATGAAAAGTCAGAAAAATTAAACATGTGGAAAAGGGTTTAAACACTGGCTTGTATACGTGGCACAAATCCAACGACCGCACTCACTAGATTGGCCGATGCAAAGGCGGTTTGGGCCGGTACCGACGGTCCAACCGTGGCCAAAGAGCCCCGGTCTTTGCATACTCGACCTTTCCCCTACCCTTAACTCCCCTGCAATTGCTCTGCAATCAAACAGAAACCCTTCAATTCCCCATTTATCATCATTTTAATGCATTTTAATGTTAGTGATTTATGCCCTAGAGGCCATTATTGTATCATACTGGTTTTTATATTACTTAATAGAAGCTTGGGATATTCACAGTTGTATTGATAGTCTTGCTCAAAATGGTAGTATGCTGCTTGATTTGTTTCTACCTCAATATGTGCATGTGTTTCTTTTAGAATATTGCTTATACATATTGGTAGAGCCCTTAGGATCTTTGCTTGATTACCAGCGTTGTGATGGCAGTCACACTAGTGGGGACTGGGTGGTCTACAAGCACATCCTTATACAGGTCCCTAGTCGTAGGATTATCGAGACGGGGCATCGATACTCCGGAGTAGACTAGTGTATACGCTTCTCATCCCAGCAGGGGAGATGGTCTGTCCCACAGCCATTAGTACATCGTATTGGAGATACTATGCAGGTGCTCATTAGGTTATGCTCATTAGGTTATAAGTACACTGGACAGGACTCGTCGGGAACTGTTGGTGGGTATTATACCTATCGTCGGGTAGCAGTTCCCAGGTGATATGATTACAACTTAGTCCGTTGACTTGACACTACTACTTCGCCTTGAGTGTGTTCCCACTGTATTTTGATTACTACCCAACCACGGCTCAAAGGAGTCGTGCAAATAGGTAGTAGTTGGATGCAGTCCCGAAGCACTTAGAGGCAGTGGCGGTTAGATAGGATTCGTCTCTCCCGGTACCGGGGGTTTATATCGCGCTGTGTTTGGAGATCTATTACACAAAGTCCCTAGCCACGGAAAGAGGGATTTACTGGTAGGTATTCCATTAGTTTCTCAGGGTATTTTGGGCTGCACTCCGACATGGCCTATTGCGCTATTAGGGGTTTGACGATTACCGCCCCTAGGCCCGATATACGATACTCTTAGATGAACAGACTGAATTGTATGAAGATTGTCACATACAGGCTTAGTAGGAGTACGGATGAGTTTTCTCATCGGCCTTCTCATTGACAGATACATGGGTAGCTTTACGTCTAGCTAGTACCACATGCGGCTTGTGGTTAGACCTACTGCCGACGTACTGTCGAGTCTTTAGAGTCCCACACAGTGGGTTTCCCTGCATCTGGCGAAAAATGTAGAGGCCGTATGGTTTTACGGCAGGGCTTCGATCACGTACGTGCACTTGTGCGCGTATGATGTTCGGGCGCATAATACTAGTGGGCTTTGGTTTAAGCCGGATCCTAGTATTGTATTGATGGATTTATTTCGTCTCTTTGTATTCGTATTCTTCGGAATGCGGATGCGAGTATGTATATACGGATGAGGGGCATTCTCGAAATTTGTCGGGAAAGCTTCTAGAAGTAGACACCTCATTTACAGTTTATTCTTTTTGGATTAAACATAATGAGGTGAGGAAATGAGGTGGAGTTTTACATTGAATCTAGCATGGCTACTTGGTGACTCATGGCTATGACTCACCATTAGATATTTTGTGAAGCTCATGAGATATTTATGTGAGATATTATATCTCCTCAATTATCATATATGCTTCATTCTTTGATCAAGGGCAGCCAAGCTTCTTTCAAAAGAACACAACTTCACTCACATATTTCTCAAGTCTTCTTCTTATTCTTCATGAACTCTAAACCTCTCATGTGTTGAGAATCCTAGGTTTCCAAGAGACAAACTATTCCATCTTTACTCTCTACATCACCTAGGTCATCTAGTTTAGCGAACTAGTTGCCATAGTTACCTTGGATTTGAGGTTGGAGTTCGGACTATAGACCTTCGGGTGGATCGACTTTGACTCGAGGAGGCAGGCGAGGTTGCCCGATCCAAACGATCCTTAGAGCTTGTGATGATGAGGAGGTGGACAGCGACTAGAAGACCCGAAGGAATTGTTTTCGTGAGGTATAACTTTCTGTAACATTTCAGAAATATAAAATATTATTTTTGGAATTTAAATATTAAAATAATATATTTCGCGAAAACTATTCGATTTGCAATTTTGGGGTTTTCGTAAAATGGTATAAATATATACCAATATTTGGGAAATAATTTGAGATTATTTATTCATTTAAAAATATATTTATCGGTTTGGGCATTTTTATAATTAATTATATGCATGTTTAAATTAAACTCGATTAGTGCACTACTAATCACGATTATGCCAAATCCGTATTTTTAATTAACCATGGCTAGTGCACCATATCATGTTGCATTTTATTTCATTGTGTTTGTTTCAATTGTATTTAGGCTTTTCTTTATTTTTAAGAAAGAAAAAGAGAACACATGATTGAGGAGAGGGGGGGAGGACATAGTGAAGGCATGGGAGCATGCCATGAGAGAGAATGAGAGAGAGAGATAGAGGGGGGGGTATGGCTCCACCTTTGACCATTCCTCATTTGTTCCTTCACTTCACAATTTCTGTCACGACCCAAAATTTAATTCGTAACCGGCACTTAATCACGCAACGTCGAAAGGCGCAACGTAAATTAAGTAAGCCGAAGCCCAGAAATCTAAACCTTTTTAAGAAAATAAAAGAGGTGAAGTTTTGAAATAATGGTATGATGAAATCAAATGTTTTCTTAAATGCATAGATAATGGAACATGAAAATGCAAGTGGATTATATTATTTGAAAAACATGTTTCATCTTTTAAAAATTTGGGCAGCACCTCCTTTGTATATTTTGATCCAAAACCACATATACATGATAATATAAAAGGCATCCCCAAGCGGGAGCTAGCTTTTCGCCAATCGGCGGAATCACAACTACGCAAGTCATAAATATAAGTATACGATGCCCAACGGTGAAGATCAACACAAAGGATAATGAATAAATCAAGACATCAACCCACCAAGCGAACATATAACCTATCGCTCTAAGTCTCGCAACCACAAGTCATGCTAAGTCTTAATACTTATACAAATACCAGTTTCTGATTGATGGAGTTGACTAGATACAATAGAAATAATAATACAAGAGTGGCACGATCCAATATGTACCACCTACCAAAGCAAATCACCCGATTGTAAGTTTTGTGCCAGCGATGCCGCTACTGATCCATGCAGTCAACCTGCAAGAATTGTGGCACAACGGGGGTGAGTTTCCAACTCGTGAGTAGAAAATATCATCAGGTAGAAATCGAATAAAACAACGATTCCTAGGTCAACTATATCATAAAGGTAATACTATGATATATAGGGTGACCATATCTGCATATGTGCCAACAATATATTCAATGCCTGTAAGCATGTGGATTGTTAGGTTTACCTAGCACCTCATGAAGGGTTTTGAAGCATCACATGTACCAAAGATTAAATTTTTAAGGTGCTAAGTGAACAAACATAGAATCATCACTAGAATTTTAGGGTTTCTAAAACAACACATCATTACAAGTAGATAAAGCTAGGGTTTTGAGAGTACAACCTTTGTAGCTCCCTACGCTAGACTCCTCGGCAACTTGGGGTTTGGAAAAGGTCCGCTTGAACTCCTCTAGGTCCACGATGATCCACCCGGAGTCCGCTTTGTCCAAGCTTGTAACTTCACAAGGTCAAGAGAAGAAAATGAAGCTAACACTCTTCACAAGTGGGCAAGACTTGTGTAGAATGGTGTTGTGGTGGCTTTTCTCACTTCAAAATCCTAACTTGATTACTCTTTTGCTTACTAGAAAGAACTAGAGAGCAAGAGAGAAAGGAGGAAGAAGATGATGGCCTTTTAGAACTTAAGAGAAATGATAATCTCCTATGAAAAATAGAAAATAAAAGTATATATATTTTCTACTCTTCATCTCAAACTATGGTTACATAATAAAGATATTATTGTATTTTAGTTAAAACACAAAAGGAAAGTTAACCCATGGTTAAAAAGTGGGTGAACAAGGTTAGTTCAAAGAAGAGTGTAGAAACTTAACCATGAATTAACCTTTTTCTTTTTCTTTTGTTTTAACACAAATACAAATAAAAATCCATATATAATCATAAGGTGTGAGTCTTATATTGCCACCATCTTCTATGTATATACAATCATGATAACCATTATGTATGCATGTATGTGTGCATGCACATCCTATGTGCATGAATGAGAATGAATGCATACATGCATGCATAATGACAAGAAAGGATTTCTAGTGAGAAACTAATGGTTAAATGATAAATCAACACTTGATTTAGCAACCCGGTCATATCACATACGACCCAACCAAAAGCAAGCCGCCTGATTAATATACGGTATCTTATACGCACATTTTAACCGGGTCCATGCGTATATCGCATATGCGCACCACAACGTTTCGCCTGGACTAGGTAACTCTTTTGTGGGACTCTAAGACTCGTCAATACGCCGGCAGTGGGTGATGATCATATCAAGCACCCCCAAGCCGCAAGCGGTCAGCTAAACGTAATGGCCACCCGGGTATTGAACGATCAGAAGAAAACAAGCGAACCTTTTACAACTCCCGTCGAGCCAACCGGCAACACCACCGTACAGTATGGTCTCTTCATCAGATAAGCTGCATATCGAGTCTAGGGATGGTAACGTCGACCCCAATAACTCAATAAGTCGTGCCGATGAATGGTCGATAACAGATCGAGAAACTACTGATAACATTTATCAGTAAATCTCAGCAGCCCTGGCCAGGGACTTACTGATATAACCAGTCGAGCACAGCAAAGCATCAACTCCCAATACCGGGAGAGACGAAACCCCTCCTATCGCTCATCGCCTTCGTGTGTCTCGGGACTGTACCCAACGGCCACCTGTTTGCACGACTCAGTAGAGCCGTGGTAGGATGGTAATCAAAGTACAGTAGGAGAGCACACAAGACTCTATGACGATCTTGGGTCTACAGACTAACCTGCACCAGTGTCACCTGAGAACTGCTATCCGACGATAGATATAATTCCATATAGGAGTTCTTGGTGAGTTCGTCCAGTGTACCCAGTCACCACTGAGCACCCGTATATGATCTCGATGTCAAACATCGATGAATGTGGGAACATTCATCGCCCATCATATGGGTCTAGTATCATATACGCTAGTCTACTCTGGTATATCGATGCCCCGTCTCGATACACCTATGACTAGGGACATTCCAGGATATGCTTATAAACTACAGATGTCCTACTAGTATGATCTCCATCATAATCACAGTAGTCAAGCCTATATCCTCAGGGCTTTATCAACATGTATGAATGAATAAAAGCATGATCAAATCAACATGTCAGATAAAGAAGAACCAGATAGCATACTATCATGTCGAGCAAGAATGTACACTGAATATATATATATACATGTATAAATACATCCACTATCACATAATGGCCTCTAGGGCATACATATATCCAACAATCTCCCACTTGCACTAAGGCCAGTTATTGGCGTATCTCATACCCAACATCTCAAAAAGTCGCGCATGCTGCGGCTGAAGGAGGGCCTTGGTGAGTGGATCCGCGGCGTTATTCTTTGTGTCTACTCTCTTAATCTCGATCTTGCGGCGATCTACAATCTCCCGGATCAAATGAAAACGCCTCAGGATGTGTCTGGACCGCTGATGGGACCTGGGCTCCTTGGCTAATGCCATAGCCCCATTATTATCACAATACAATGGTATTGGATCAATAATAGTTGGAACTACTCCTAGATCCGAGACGAACTTCCTAATCCAGACGGCTTCCTTGGCAGCATCATTCGCAGCAATGTACTCAGCTTCCATCGTAGAGTCTGCAACGGTATCCTGTTTGGAACTCTTCCAACTTACCACCCCTCCATTGAGGGTAAATACAAACCCTGAGATAGATTTGCTGTCGTCCTTATCGCTCTGGAAGCTCGAATCGGTAAAGGCCTCCATTTGGAGATCCCCATTACCATACACCAAGAACAATTTTTTAGTCCTTCGCAAGTACTTAAGAATGTTCTTCACAGCTATCCAGTGATTCTCCCCTGGGTTGGATTGATACCTTCTTACAACACTAAGTGCATAAGCTACATCTGGGTGTGTACACAACATCGCATACATTATAGATCCTACTACCGAAGCATAGGGTATAATGCTCATGCGAGCTCTCTCTTAATCGGTCTTTGGGCAAGAGTCCTTAGAGAGAGTGACCCCATGGCAAGCGGGTAAGGCACCCCGCTTGGAGTCTTCCATACTAAACCTTTTTAGGATGGTGTTGATGTACCTGGTTTGGGACAATCCCAATAACCTCTTGGATCTATCCCTATAGATCCTTATGCCCAGAATGTATGTGGCATCACCCAGGTCCTTCATGGAGAACCTTAGTGATAAGAAAGATTTGACCGACTGTAGCATAGGAATATCATTTCCTATCAGAAGAATGTCATCCACGTACAATACAAGGAATGTGACAGCTCTTCCTACAGCCTTCTTATAAACACAAGGTTCATCTGTATTTTTGATGAAATCAAACTCTTTGATAACATCATCGAAACAGATGTTCCAACTCCGTGATGCCTGCTTTAACCCATATATGGATTTAAGAAATCTATATGCTTTCCCGCTGCTCCCACTGTCAATGAAGCCCTCTGGCTGATCCATATAAACGCATTCTTCTAAATCCCCATTTAGAAATGCCGTTTTAACGTCCATCTGCCAGATTTCATAGTCGTAGTGAGCAGCAATAGCAAATAAGATCCGAATGGATTTAAGCATGGCTACGGGCGAAAAAGTCTCGTTATAGTCCAAACCTGGTCTTTGAAGAAAACCCTTCGCTACAAGTCTTGCCTTATAGGTCTCTACCTGCCCATCTACACCAATCTTTCTTTTAAAGATCCATTTGCATCCCACAGGTTTTACCCCAGGGGGTACAATGTCCAAAGTCCAAACTTTGTTGGTGTACATAGACTCCATTTCGGATCTCATGGCATCCAGCCACTTCACAGAGTCTCCACTCGTGATAGCTTGCTGAAAACTGGTAGGATCATCATCCTCCATGATGCAGTCTTCTCTGTCACCATCAATGAGGAAACCGTAGTACCTCTCCGGTGGGCGAGAAGTCCTACCAGACCTACGGAGTGGCAGAGGTTCCTCAGTTTCTATTGCAACAGCCGGTTCAACCAAGTCGTCATTTGTAGTTTGTGTCTCTAGAACCTCTTCTAGATCCACCACATTGCCATCATCTTTATCTGTGGAAAACTCTTTTTCTAAGAATTTGGCATATTGAGAAACAAACACCTTTTATTCCTCCTTGTGGTAGAATAGATATCCATAAGAGTTCTTTGGATATCCTACAAAGTTACACATGACTGACCGTGTTTCGAGTTTTTCCGGATTCTGCTTTTTAACATAGGCCGGGCAAACCCAAATCTTAATTCTCTTAAAAGATGGTCTCTTCCCATGCCATATCTCATATGGCGTGGTAGACACGGTTTTGGTTGGAACCCTGTTCAGTAGAAATGCTGCAGTCTCCAATGCATGCCTCCAAAATGAGACAGGTAACTCAGCATCACTCATCATGGAACGGACCATATCTAATAGGGTCCGATTCCGTCGTTCAGACACACCGTTGTGCCATGGTGTGTAAGGAGGAGTGAGCTGAGAGAGAATCACATTCTCTTTTAGAAAGTTTGCAAATTCTGTACTGAGGTACTCCCCACCTCGATCTGATCGAAGCATCTTGATGCTCAAGCCGGTTTGTTTTTCTACTTCTTGTTTATATTCAGTGAATTTCTCAAAAGCTTCGAACTTGTGCTTTAATAAAAATACAAGACCGAATCTTGAGAAATCGTCAGTGAACGTAATGAAGTATGAAAAGCTGCCTCTAGCCTGTGTAGACATTGGCCCACATACATCACTATGTATGAGTCCTGGGAGCTCGGTAGCTCTTTCTCCGTGTCCGGTAAATGGAGTTTTGGTCATTTTACCCTTGATACAAGACTGGCAAGTCGCATAAGATTTTTATTCAAAGGAGTTTAAATATCCATCTTTGTGTAACTTGTTTAGTCTTGTTTCGTTAATATGACCAAGTCTACAGTGCCAAAGAAAAGCTTCATTTATTTCTGAAAGTTTTCTTTTATTAGTGTGTTGTATGCTGAAAACTGTGTGCTGATTTAGGACGTATATCCCGTTATTAAGTGTACCATACCCAACCAACATTTGATTCAGGTGAATATTCATAACATTGTTCTGCAATACAAAATTATATCCTTCATTGTCTAACAAAGGAACAGATATTATATTACAAAGCATACTTGGTACAAAATAACATGGGTTCAAATCCAATATACACCCAGATGGCAACCCCAAGTGATACTCTCCCACTGCGACTGTATGTACATTGGAACCATTTCCAACGCGGAGAGTATGGTCACCTGTCTTCAAAACCTTGCTATTTCTCAGCCCCTGCATAGAATTGCAAATGTGAGAACCTGAACCGGTATCTAATACCCAGGAAGCAGAGCTTATTGAAAAACAGTTTTCTGTCACAAACACACCTGAAGCGGAAGCATCCCCATGCTTTTTCTTGAGATTTAAGTACTCCGTACAGTTGCGCTTCCAATGTCCTGTTTTGTGGCAATGAAAACATTCACCTTTCCCCGATTCGCCAGCTTTGGACTTTTCCTTCCCCTTAACCTTTTTAACTCCACCCTTAGGATTGGTGGGCTTCTTCTTTTTCTTTCCCTTGGCCTTAGCCTTTGGGCGAGAAAAGGAAGATTGTCCAACAGTCATAACGAGAGTTTTCACTGATTTCAGTGTGCTCTCTACACTCCTTAACATATTAAGGAGTTCAGGTAGTTCCCTCTCCATGTTGTGCATATTGAAGTTAATTATGAATTGAGCAAAGGTGGAGGGGAGGGACTGCAGAATAATATCCGTATATTGTTCATTGTCCATCGTCCATCCAAGGTCCTCAAGCTCTTCTATAAGAGCTATTATCTTCAGAACATGGTCTCCTACCGGTGTGCCAGGGGTCATTCGCATCTGAAACAATTTCTTTGATGCTTCGTATCGTAATACTCGGGATTGCTCTCCATACAACTCCTTTGTATGGAGGAATATGGTTTGAATGTCCCTATTCTCGTGCAGCTTTTGATGTGTGTTATCCATCGATGCAAGCGCGAGGCATTTGGCCGTGGCACAGTCAGCATCCCATGTCTTGCGGACTTCAATGTCCGCAACTGAGGATTTTGGACCTGGGACGGGTGGGGCTGAAGCCGTGAGGACATATGATACTTTATCATAAGTCAAGGCAATTTTCAGATTTCTTAGCCAGTATTTATAATTGGTCCCATTCAGTTTCTTTTTATCTAGTAGAAGCTTGAGTCCAGTCATTGGTATCTGCCATTAAAGAGAGAGAAAAGAATACACTCAGCGAAAGCTCTTGCAAAGATCAGATTGGTTATTATCTTGTCTAATCGATGTTTCCCACTGCTTTTATCAAGTTTTTCTTTCAAACCTTAAAAAGAAAACTAGGCAGGATTAATTACAGTCTACAACTTCGCTAACCATTCAGCCAGGCCAGTGTCGGTACTTGAGGAAGGTTCCACGTGCTTTCGTACGGACCTAATTAAAGTAAACCTCGTTTTCCCAGAGGCGTAGCCCCGTTAACACCTTTCTAGACACCTAATGAGTTAGCTAATTGTAAACTGTAAAACTCTCCTGGGAGCAACTATTGCCTACAGTGGGATTAGGATCCAACCATCATATGGAAGGTATGCAATCTCATTGCAAATCTCAACACTTGAAATTCCCGATATGATTTTTACCCCTAGTACTTATGACCGTAACTATGGTCAACAAATCATAAGTACCAGTCAAATTCTACCCGTCATTTCTTGATTAATTAGACCCACCCATATGACCCTTAACTATGGTCAACAAAGTCGCATGAATGTCCTAATTAATCTGCATCATATGCAGTGTGGGAAGACATCACTTAGCTACCGTACACTACGCCTTAACGAAAGTCAACAAACGTAACACGAATACTAAGTACTCTACTTCCTAAAATGACGGAGGGTTGCGGATGATTTTTAAGAAAATCTTTAACGCTTTGAACTTGATATCATCATAGAATCAAATGGTTTTCAAAAGGAGTGCTTGTGCTCCGCAGTTTTGAAAAGTAGCTTTTTCATAAATAGCCGAGTGGTTTTCAAATCCGATTCTACAACATCTTTTTAGGTTTATTTTCTTTACATTAATCATATTAATGTAATCCCATCATTTAAGTCCTTAAGCCAATCACAGAAAAGAAACGGAAATACAACGTACACTTATGCAATCCGCATTCGCCGCAATGTTCCGTTATGCACCGTTAGGTTACTTAACTAACGGCATACCGGGACGGGACTAGCGCGGGTGTAAAACATAAGCAACGTCTACTATATATCTCATATATAATATATCATTCGTCTCAGATATCACAGAACACAGGCAGCAGAAACATATATATAATGTGGGATATTCTAGGACGTCCGTATTTAGTATTTAGCCAACAATAGAAAATACGGATTCCACAGCCGCGATGAATAGCCAAGCCCACACCCATAGACCCCTACGAGAGCGGCAAGCGACCCTACCAATCCTAGAGTTTAGGAGACCCGGTCTCGACTCCTCGAGATGGCCTCCCACTGAACCCCAGAACCCGGTCACTTGTGCTCCCCTCCTTGGGTCTATCCTAATGCGGAAAAGTAAATAATATACAACACTGGTGACATCAACCTCAACCCGGAAGTGCCCCAAATAAAAGAATATTACATTGCATTTGAATTTTACAAGAATGAAAAATAAAACTCTCATCTCACATAAAACCCCCCGGCTATTCAATCGCGACAATCCTGCACATCATATCTCAGCAACACATAATATCATATATCATCAACGTAAGTAAATATGCGTACCCCGATTGTCGTTGATGTATAGCAACGAAACCGGCGATATCGACATACTACACTTACGGTCACAGAAAAGAAAGTGTAAAACTACAATATTTGGAATCCACATTTTCTTTAGACATCATAAATCCGAGAAATCACATACCTCAAATTTCATGCCTAACTATATGAATTCCACATATTGTATCACATTCCAGATAAATAGACAGTATTAAACATTTCGATCGAATAATCAAATACTCAAAATTTCCTAAAGCTCAACACTTGGGCGGAGTTCAAAAAACCCGGAATGTGTCACAGTAGTAGCGGTCCAGCCGTAGAAGGGTCAAGCCAACGCCTCACATGTGGCACGCCGTACTGCCTCAAACCCTAAGGTTCAAAAGGCAGTTCAAGACGGTCACATAATCGAGTTAAGGTTTGTTGTCTTCTAGAAGGTCCACCACAAAACTTGCACGTATTTCCGAAAGATTTAAACTCGAGATAAGATTGAACACTTGAAAAATTTTCGTGCCGGGAAAAAGTGAGTTAATGATATCTGTTCAAACTTTTTAATACTTTCTAAAGTATCTGAAAAAGGCACGAGATTAAAATTCCGATCGAATCACCGGATCCAAAACCATCCCCAGAATATTCAACACATGAATCAGATTAAAAATACTCAAAAAATATATTCAAGCAGTTATAAGCATTACTGTATAAAAATAACAAAATATAGCCTCTGTACGGCCGCGGTTCCGCGGTGGAAATAACTGTTCATGGGCTCGTTTTTTACAGTTGTGCTTATATTTACTTGCAGAATTTTTTAAAGATTTTTAATTCTGAAAATTCACAGGTTTGAAAAAATGTCCAGAGAGGGTTCTAAAAGTCCGTATTTTGGTTCGATCGGAGGTTTAACTTCGCTAAAGCGTCGCCTAAAGTTCTAGGTCGGCTCTGATACCATTGTTAGGTTTACCTAGCACCTCATGAAGGGTTTGGAAGCATCACATGTACTAAAGATTAAATTTTTAAGGTGCTAAGTGAACAAACATAGAATCATCACTAGAATTTTAGGGTTTCTAAAACAACACATCATCACAAGTAGATAAAGCTATGGTTTTGAGAGTACAACCTTTGTAGCTCCCTATGCTAGACTCCTTGGCTATTTGGGGTTTGGAAAAGGTCCTCTTGAACTCCTCTAGGTCCACGATGATCCACCCGGAGTCCGCTTTGTCCAAGCTTGTAACTTCACAAGGTCAAGAGAAGAAAATGAAGCTAACACTCTTCACAAGTGGGCAAGACTTGTGTAGAATGATGTTGTGGTGGCTTTTCTCACTTCAAAATCATAATTTGATTACTCTTTTGCTTACTAGAAAGAACTAGAGAGCAAGAGAGAAAGGAGGAAGAAGATGATGGCCTTTTAGAACTTAAGAGAAATGATAATCTCCTATGAAAAATAGAAAATATAAGTATATATATTTTCTACTCTTCATCTCAAACCATGGTTACATAATAAAGATATTATTGTATTTTAGTTAAAACACAAAAGGTAAGTTAACCCATGGTTAAAAAGTGGGTGAATAAGGTTAGTTCAAAGAAGAGTGTAGAAACTTAACCATGAATTAACCTTTTTCTTTTTCTTTTGTTTTAACATAAATACAAATAAAAATCCATATATAATCATAAGGTGTGAGTCTTATATTGCCACCATCTTCTATGTATATACAACCATGATAACCATTATGTATGCATGTATGTGTGCATGCACATCCTATGTGCATGAATGAGAATGAATGCATACATGCATGCATAATGACAAGAAAGGATTTCTAATGAGAAACTAATAGTTAAATGATAAATCAACACTTGATTTAGCAACCCGGTCATATCACATACGACCCAACCAAAAGCAAGTCGCCCGATTAATATACGGTATCTTATACGCACATTTTAGCCGGGTCCATGCGCATATTGCATATGCGCACCACAACGTTTCGCCTGGACTAGGTAACTCCTTTGTGGGACTCTAAGACTCATCAATACGCCGGCAGTGGGTGATGATCATATCAAGCACCCCCAAGCCGCAAGCGGTCAGCTAAACGTAACGGCCACCCGGGTATTGAGCGATCAGAAGAAAACAAGCGAACCTGTTACAACTCCCGTCGAGCCAACCGGCAACACTACCGTACAGTCTGGTCTCTTCGTCAGATATGCTGCATATCGAGTCTAGGGATGGTAACGTCGACCCCAATAACTCAATAAGTCATGCCGATGAATGGTCTATAACAGATCGAGAAACTACTGATAACATTTATCAGTAAATCTCAGCAGCCCTGGCCAGGGACTTACTGATATAACCTGTCGAGCACAGCAAAGCATCAACTCCCAATACTGGGAGAGATGAAACCCCTCCTATCGCTCATCGCCTTCGTGTGTCTCGGGACTGTACCCAATGGCCACCTGTTTGCACGACTCAGTAGAGCCGTGGTAAGGTGGTAATCAAAGTACAGTGGGAGAGCACACAAGACTCTATGACGATCTCGGGTCTACAGACTAACCTGCACCAGTGTCACCTGAGAACTGCTATCCGACGATAGATATAATTCCATATAGGAGTTCTCGGTGAGTCCGTCCAGTGTACCCAGTCACCACTGAGCACCCGTATATGATCTCGATGTCTAACATCGATGAATGTGGGAACATTCATCGCCCATCATATGGGTCTAGTATCATATATGCTAGTCTACTCTGGTATATCGATGCCCCGTCTCGATACACCTACGACTAGGGACATTCCAGGATATGCTTATAAACTACAGATGTCCCACTAGTATGATCTCCATCATAATCACAGTAGTCAAGCCTATATCCTCAGGGCTTTATCAACATGTATGAATGAATAAAAGCATGATCAAATCAACATGTCAGATAAAGAAGAACCAGATAGCATACTATCATGTCGAGCAAGAATGTACACTGAATATATATATATATACATGTATAAATACATCCACTATCACATAATGGCCTCTAGGGCATACATATATCCAACATGGATAACATCTACATGTCCATTAATGACACAACAATATCATGCATATAAATATCATGAAAGCATATGCATGTAAATATAAGGATATCAATCTGCGTGTGTCCATCAACGACACATCAAAATCATGGAACCTGAATGTCCAATATCGACACTCGAAACATTATGAAACCCGTGTCCAACATCGACACGTAAATCCTCATATCTCGGGCTCCGTTAGTCCGGATCAGCCCACGGGCTCCGTCAGTCCGGATCGGCTCACGGGCTCCGTCAGTCCGGATTGGCCCATATCATCTCACGACTCCGGTCGGTATTTTTCGGATAACCTCCATGCTCAAATACTATCACCGGTAGGTAGTAGTCCCTCTGCCAGGCTCATCGTGTACTGCACATCATACCTTTCTTGCCCCAGGGTACCATACCGGGTCCACCATGTACCCGCAAACGGTCTCATCCAGCTCCTCGAATCGGGGATCACATAACTCATAACCGAGAAAACACATGGTGGACGTCTCGAAATATCATATCAAGAGAAACCGGGTTTTTAAACCAATACATAATTTTCTTTGAAATATAACCACGGTTCTCAATTCCAGAATCTCATGAAAACAACATCTCAATGCGTATAATCATAACGCATGATGTATGCAAACATAGAATAGAAATGTGAGCATATCAATATGTCATGCAACATAGAACAGTGATGTGAGCATATCAGTTTATCATGCAACATATCATAATGATGTGGAAATTCTACAGTGTAAGTGACATAGCAATTATCGATGATGAAAGTGTGTGAGCCGTCAATCTGTGTAAGTGTAACATACGCATCATCGTTAATTGTGTAGATGTACTAGCACTAGTATATGTAATACAATAAGAATAACATGAACTATTACCATCAGCTAAAAGACAAGTATAAAGTACATCGTAAGCTAAATGCTATAAGGTATACATATCTATAACATATCCGAGTCGTTGAATCTATCAATCGGCATCCAACCTCACAACATCACGTACGATATAATCCATCGTACAACATCCTCTAGTCAAGGGTATGGATCAATCACCAGATAAAACTCATCACGTACGGTAATTCATCGTACGTCGGCATTAATCAATTATGGATTCTATCAACCTATATGACAATGAGGGTACGGACCTAATGTCTCGTACGATATATCACTCATTATTCACAACATTATATATATCTATATACCTATATCCCAAATCACATCCGTATCAATCTCGTATCATGGGACCGGCAAAGGTATCAATTATTTCATATCGACTCGCATCCGTATAACGACATATCAAACCAAGTCATCATATCTCATCGCATACTCTTTTCATCATATCAATATCTCACATCAATTCATCTTCTTAATCTCATATCATATTTATCAACCTCATAACATGCCACTATAATCCCATACTGATTCTCTTTCACTACATATATATATATATATATATCGTGATTCACATTCACGTTTCACATCCTTATTTATTAATTCGAGACATCATTTCTATCATATCATATCACACTAAACCATAAACTTTAACCTTAAGTCGTGTTATATCTTGTCTCCTACTAATTCTTTAACCATATCCATAAGTTTCTAACATGGTTTCCTTAACCATATTCTATATATATCGGTTTCCATTATAATTTGTGGGGGTGCTATACGCCATCCACCCGACTTCCCCCGTAGATATAAATCTACTCACCTGCAGAACTCATTGTTCAGCCGTAGTCGATGTGCTTTGTCGTCTCAGAATCCACACGAAGGTACCTACAATAAATACACAGTCGCAATGCTATTAAAATCAACTCCGGAAAACCAATACGGCATACGGCGCGCTCATAGGTTAGAACCTATAGCCTACGCATGCAAAAACAACCAACAACCCTCGTCGTTGACGGAAAAACATCTAACGACCCAATACAATATCAAATACTAAAACCAAGAATTCCAATATCGAAAAACATAACCAAAAACACCCCAATATGCTCACAGATTTCATCTTATGTCAAATGGGACAAAACAAGCAAGTACAGGGAGTTGTTTATAGGGATTAGGAGCTACAGACCAAATCCCATCACCCTAGCCCACAACTTGGCCGGCGACACTGCCAAGAAATCCGTCCTGCTCGGCCCTACCCTTTCTGTTTGGGTTCGTCTTCTTAGAGTGGTCTTCTAGTGGTCCATCTAGGTCTCTGGGGTTGCTAGTTTTTCTCATAAATGGCCCAGGTTGCTCCAGATACCCTGCAGGCTTACATAACTTCACAAAACTGACACGGGTACATTTCTAAGTTTGTATTTTGGTTTCCAATCTCTGTTCTTTGGCTATAAAATCCACACTAAGGTCTTACAACAGCCACTACACATCACCACAACACAACTCAAACCCTAACCTCAACTTGGAATTTTCAAAGGTCTCAAAACGACAATTAAACATTTTCTAAACTACACTAAGATGCTAGAAAACTAAAACTGAACTAAGGGCATGGGATTTACCTCATTTGGCAACTCAAGAATTTTCTTGAGTTGCTCAAAGTCTTCAAAATCCACCTTTGAAAGGTCCAATGGGTTTGTAGAGAGGTGGGGATCATTTTTAATGAAGGGAGTATAGGGTTTTAGCAAGGTTTTGGAGATGGTACTTGAGAGTAGAAGTGATGGAGGGAGAGTTGAAGAAGATGAAGGAAGAACAATAGGGGTGAGGAAATGGGCAGCCCTCTCTCTCTCTCTCTCTCTCTCTTTATCTCTCTCTCTCTCTCTCTCTCTTATTCTCACCCTCACTCTCTCTCATGCCATGCCTCATGTCATCATTTGGTCCCCCCTCTCTCTTTCCTCAATAATACACTCTCATATCTTTTCTTTTTGAAACCAAATATCAACAGATACCCATGAAACAACATGCAACTAAATGCAACATGTCACGGTGCACTAACCATGGAAAAATATAGAAAAACGGATTCGGCTTAATCGCGATTAGTAGTGCGCTAATCAATTTTTAATCAAACTGCATATAATTAATTATAAAAATGCCAAATCCGATAAATATATATTTAAATGAATAAATAATTTTAATATCCAATTTTTTCACAAATATTGGTATATATTTATACCATTTTTCGAAAACCCCAAATTCGCAAATCGGGTATTTTTCGCGAAATAAATTATTTTAATATTAAATTCCAAAATGTTAGTTGTATGTATGCCCTAGAGGCCAGTATTGTACAGATGATGTATATTATATTGGATGCTTGGACATATATAGAGATGACTTTCTTGCTCGATATGATAGTATGCTATCTGGTTACTCTTTAACTTAACATGTACACTAGTCTCTTTAAACTGTCTTATAGTTACATGTTGATAAAGCCCTTAGGATATGTACTTGACTACCTGGACTATGATGCAGATCATACTAGTGGGGACATGGTAGTCCATAAGTACATCCTTCAAGGTCTCTAGTCGTGGGTGTATCGAGACAGGGCATCGATATACCAGAGTAGACTAGCGTATACGCTTCTCGACCCATGAGATGGGCGATGGATGATCCCATATCCATTGGTGTTTGACATCAGAGATGGTGTACGGGTGCTCAGTGGAGACTGGGTACACTGGACGGACTCGCCGAGAACTCCCAGATGGTATTATACCTCACGTCAGATGGAAGTTCTCAGGTGACACTTGTGCAGGTTAGTCTGTAGACCCGAGATCGTCATAGAGTCTTGTGTGATTCCCACTGTGCTTTGATCTCCACCTTACCGCGTCCATGAGGGCGTGCAAAACGGTGGTCTTTGGGTATAGTCCCGAGTCACATGGAGGCAATGAGCGATAGGAGGGGTTTCGTCTCTCCCGGTATTGGGGGTTGATGTTGCGCTGTACTCGATTGGCCGTAACAGGGAAGTCCCTGGCCAGGGCTGATCAGAGATTTGCTGGTAAGTGTTACCAGTAGTTTCTCGACCCGTTACGAGCCTCACATCGGCACGACTTATCGGGTTATTGGGGTCTGACGTTTACCACCCCTAGACTTGATATGCGACATATCAGACGAAGTGACCGGACTGTACGGTAATTGTTACTGGTCGGATTCGCAGGAGTGTGAGCGGGCTAGCTCGTCGATCTTCTGATCGCTCAATACCCGGGTGGCCGTTACGTTTAGCAGACCGCTTGCGGCTTGTGGGTGCTTGATATGATCATCATCTGCTACCGGCGTATTGACGAGTCTTTAGAGTCCTACACAGAGGTTTCCTGGCTCAAGCGAAACGAAATAGGAGCGCATATGAGATATGTGCGGGACCGAGAATAATGCGTGTATGTGATACCGTATTTGATTCTCGCGATTAATGTTTCGATTGGTTGTATGTGATATAACCTAGTTATCGAATCGAAGATCGATTCGATAAGCCGATACATTGAATACTAGTCGGTCATGTGCGACATGACCGGATCATTGAATCAAGTGTTGATTTAATGATTTAATGTATAATTATATATTTGATATATTACTTTACATTAACGAGTATTGGTTCACTTTAAACGGATTTCTCTCACTTGATGCACATTGTATATGTGATATGCTTTTGTGCACTTTTTTGTATCATGTTTGATGATACTTGATCATTTGGTTAAATGTGTAGAATTAAAACATGGTTAATTTGATAATTAGGGTTTTACATATTCATTTATTTATTTATTTATTTTCTTCATTTATTTATTTGGAAATGATTTAAAGAGAATGGTGGCTTTCTTTTGTCATTAGTTGAAGCTTCATGAAGCCTTGACTTTTGCAACCATTCTTGTCCTCATGCTTAACCCTAACTCTCCAAATGACCATGGTTTATTCTCTACACTTAACCCTAGTTAGACTATGATAAGTATGAATTTTCTTTTCATTTTTAAAAGAACTTATCATAAACTAGCTTCATCTTCTCCTTCTTCTTCAAGATAGAAACCTTGATGCCATCAATGGCAACTTGAGTTCTAGTGAGAGAAATCCAATTCTAAAGTGAACCCACCTCCTATTTCTTCACCCTCTACCTCTTGCCAAGTTGTTTTGGGTGTTTTCTTCACAAGTTTCACAACTTTGTGAAGTCGGAGCTTGAACTTGTGATGCCTCGACGTAGATCGTCTTTGACACGAAGCCGACGACCTAGCTCGCCCGTTTCTCCGATGAAGCCGACGATTGAGTTCGGGATTCATGATGGACAGCGAGAGGACACCCACGTGGAGCTAAGGAAGTAGAGAACTGGATCTACAAAGGTTGTAGCATCTAACTTTTAGTTAAGTAGTTAACTAGATTATCTTTTCGCCTAAACTTCTAGTCAACGATCCGTATTAGGTTTTCTCGGCACCCATAATTTTTGAAATTGGCATGGTTGATGACTTGTGAGACTTCATTAGAGTGCCTAGGAACCCTACAGTGGTATCAAAGCCTAGCTAGAGCCTTAAGCGAAGTCTAGACGGAGTTTGAAGTCCGATCGAACCCGAAACCGCATTTTTCCACGCTCTCTGGACTTTTTCTAAAAACTGGGATTTTTCCAAATTAAAAATACGCAGAAAACTCAGCAAGAAATTCTAAGAATTACGACACAAAATTCAAGTCATGAACAGTGCAACCTGCGGCGGAACCGCGGCATAAGCCTCCTTAGGCGGCGGTTCCGCGGCAGGATGATGACGTCAGCACTTCTACTTTGCGCAGTAATTAATTATTTCAGAAGCTGAGTTTTATGGGTATTTTTAATATTTATTCCAGAGTTTTATTTTCTGGGGTGTTTTGGGGTTTTGATGTTTCGACCGGATTATCAAATTTCGTCTTTGTGTATTTCTGGATGACTTCAGAATATGTTAAAAAGTTTGACCGGATATAAATACGCAACTTTTCCCCTGTCGGGAAATTTCCAAGTGTTGGATTTTTCCGTAGTTTAACGACGTTCTAAGTAGTGCAAGTAACGCGATGGACCCTCTAGAAGACAACAAACCTTAACTCGATTATGTGACCGTCTTGAACTGCCCTTTGAACCTTCGGGTTTGGGGCAGTACGGCGTGCCACATATGAGGCGTTGGCTTGACCCTTCTACGGCTGGACCGTTGGTACTGAGGCACGAACTGAATGTTGTTAGACTTATTTCATGTGTTGAGCTGTATCGGGAAAACTTGGGTATTCGACTGTTCGATCGGAAAGTTTAACATTTTCTGTTTATCTGGAATGTGATACAATAATTGGAATTCACAAACAGTTATGAGATAACTGAATGAATGTTATAAATCTAGCAATTTAGTCCCACATGATATTGAAAAGAGTTTTCGATAATGAGACTAAAATGCGGGATTTATATCTGTTAATCATGTGATGTCTAAGTATTTCATTTGATTAGGCATGCGATGTCTAAAGAAGTTGCGGATTCCAACTGTTGTAGTTTTACACTTTCTTTTCTGTGACCGTAAGCGTAGTATGTTCATATCGCCGGTTTCGTTGCTATACGTCAACGACAATTGGGGTATGCATACTTACTTACGTTGATGACATGTGATGTTATGTGTTGCTGGATATGTTATATTGGATCGTCGTGTTTGAATAGCCGGGGGTTTTTATGTGAGATGAGTGTTTTTCATTTTCATTCATGTAAAAACTTGTATGTAATATTCTTTTTATTTGGGGAACTTCCAGGTTGCGGAAGTTGTCACCTTTTGTATATTATTTACTTTTCCGCATTAGGATAGACCCAAGGAGGGGAGCACAAGTAACCGGGTTCTGGGGTCCAGTGGGAGACCAACTCGAGGAGTCGAGTCCGGGTCTCCTAACCCTAGAATTGGCAGGGTTGCTTGCCGCTCTCGTAGGGGTCTAGGGATGTGGGATTGGCTATTCATCACGACCGTGGAATCCGTGTTTTATACTGGCTCGTATTGAAAACACGGACGTCCTAGTATATCCAATATTTCATATGTTTCTTCTGCTGCGATATCTGTGATGTGATCATGTGATGTTCTGTGATAGATACTATATATAGTATATATGATATATTATATAGACGTTACTTATGTTTTGCACCCGCACTAGCCCTGCCCTGCTCTGTCGTTAGTTACCTAACCTAACGGTGCACGAGGGGACATCGAGGCGAATGCGGATGGCATAAGTGTACGTCGTATTTATCTGTGATGTTTAGGTATTTAAATGATGGGACTTCATTAATGTGATTAATGAAAGAAAAGAAACCTAAGATGTTGTAGAATCAGATTTTAAACAAAACAGGTAGCTACAGTTCTTGCTTTGCATAGCGGTATATATGATATACCCCGCACCTTATTCGATGAGGAAAGGACCGAGATTCCTTCACCGGGAGTGACTCCTTTAGCAATAACTGGCAGATGCTACACACTCGGTTTGATTTTGATTGCTTCTATAAGTTTATGCTTTGCACAGTGATATATATGATATATCCCGCACCTCATTCGACGAGGAAAGGGCCGACGATCCCTTCACCGGGAGTGACCCCTTTAGCAAAACTAAAAAAGCCTCAAAATCACTCCATTTCAAAACTTCATTTGATTCTACAAGGATATCAAGTTCATTACGCAATAGGTTTTCAGAAAAACCTGTCGTAGCCCTCCGTCATTTCAGAAAAATTACATATAGTATTCGTGCTACATTTGTTGGCTTTCGTCAAGGTGTAGTGTGCGGTAGCTATGTGCTGTTTATCTGCTGCATATGATGCGACTAGATTAGGGTAGTCGTACGGCTTTGTTGGCTTTCGTCAAGGGTCGTGCGGGTGGGTTTAATTCAGTCAAGAAATGTACGGGTTGAACTTGACTAGCGGGCTGTGGTTTGTTGGCTTTCGTCAAGGTCATAGCACGCTAGGGGCAAAAGCATTATCGGGAATTTCAAGTGTTGAAATTTGCAATGAGATTGCATACCTTCTATGAGATAGTTGGATCCCGATACCCACTGTGAGTAAGAGTTACTCTTGGGAGAGTTTTGCACATTGAAATTAGCCGATCAAGTAGGTGTCTAGAAAGGTGTCAACGAGGTTACGCCTCTGGGAAAACGAGCTTTACATTAATTAGGTTCGTGCGAAAGCACGGGGGACCTCCCTCAAAGTACCGACACTGGCCTGGCTGAAAGATTGGCGAACTTGTAGTGTGTAATTAATCCCGGCTAATCTTTCCTTTTAGGGTTTGGAGGAAGATTTGATAAAAAGCAGTGGGAGCCATCCTGATTAGATAAGATAATAACCAATCTGATCTTGCACGAGCATACGCTAAAGTGTTTTCTTCTCTCTCTCTCCAGGTAGCGACCATTTCATGCCCTAATGAAGATAATAATATGGATGTATTGACCGAACCCGCATGTTATACTGTGCTGGGGAACGTTGGTTCCGTTCTTTCTTATAAGAGTTATAGGAATGAACAGGATATAGGGGAATACCAGGATTTCCATGCCACCCGAATGAAGAAAGTACATGTTGATGCATTTTTCTTCGGGTGTGTTCGTTACTGAGAACTGTTTCTCCATTTGCTCTACGTCCTGGGTATTAGATACCGGGTCAGGATCCCATATATGTAATCAGTTACATGGGCTCAGGAAAGGTAGAGAACTTGGAGAAGGTGATAAAGACATTAGAGTTGGAAATGGTGCAATTGTTGCAGCTAAGACTGTCGGGGAATATCACCTTGCATTACCAACTGGTAATACATTGGTTCTGAACGAATGCTATTACATGCCGAACCTGATATGCAACATTATATCGGTTTCTTTATTAAGTAAAGAGGGATATAATTTTGTATTACAAGACAATGTTATGAACATTTTCCGTAACCAAAAGTTGGTTGGATCAGGCACGTTGTGCAATGGCATTTATGTTCTAAATCAATCAACAGTTCTGAGCATAACAAACACACACAAGAGGAAGAGTTCAGAACTGAACGATTCCTTCTTGTGGCATTGTAGACTGGGTCACATCAATGCGACACGACTGGCTAAGTTGCATAAGGATGGATATTTGAAACCATTCGAATTTTCATCTTATGACACTTGCCAGTCATGTCTCAAAGGCAAGATGACCAAAACTCCGTTTACGGGACCCGGAGAAAGAGTTACTGAACTCTTAGGACTAGTACATAGTGATGTATGCGGTCCAATGTCTACACATGCCAGGGATGGTTCTTCATACTTCATTACATTCACTGACGATCTCTCAAGATACGGACATGTGTACTTAATAAGACACAAGTCTGAAGCTTTTGAGAAATTTAGAGAATATAAACAAGAAGTCGAGAACCAAACCGGAAAAAGTATTTAAATCCTTCGATCTGATCGAGGAGGTGAATACTTGAGCAATGAATTCCTGGACTTCCTAAAAGAGAATGGGATTCTCTCTCAGCTGACTCCTCCATATACACCACAGCACAATGGTGTATCAGAACGGAGGAACCACACCCTATTAGATATGGTGCGCTCTATGATGAGCACAGCTGAGTTACCTATTTCCTTCTGGGGGTATGCGCTTGAGACAGCCATACATCTATTGAATATGGTCCCAACCAAATCTGTGCCTACCACTCCATATGTGATATGGAAAGGAAAGAGACCAAGTCTCAACTATGTTAAGATATGGGGTTGTCCAGCCTATGGCAAACGACAAAATCTGGACAAACTCGAGGCACGGTCTGTTCTATGCAAATTTGTAGGATATCCCAAGAATTCTCAAGGATATATCTTCTACCACCCTGAGGAACAAAGAGTGTTTGTTTCTCGGCATGCCACCTTTTTAGAAAAGGAATTTCTTGAAAAAGAGATTAGTGGTCATGAGGTAGAACTGGAAGAGGTTCCAGCTGCAGAAGCTACAACAGAAGATCTGGTGGAACCAGAGGATTCCGTAGTTCCCGATGAACCCCAGCCACTCCGCCGATCTAGTAGGGTTCCTCGCCAACCTGAGAGATACTACGGTTTTCTCATGGATGGAGGGAGCGAGGATTGCATCATGGAGGATGATGACCCAACTAGCTTCGAGCAGGCCATCACGAGTAGGGACTCAGTGAAATGGCTGGATGCTATGCGGTCCGAGATGGAATCCATGTACACCAACAAAGTATGGACTTTGGAAGTTGCTCCTGAAGGGGTAAAACCCATCGGGAGCAAGTGGATCTTCAAGAAGAAACTTGGTGTAGATGGGAAAGTGGAGACTTTCAAAGCTAGACTTGTAGCAAAGGGTTTTCGTCAAAGACCAGGTGTGGACTATGATGAGACCTTTTCTTCAGTGGCTATGCTTAAATCCATCCGGATCATGCTTGCCGTCGCTGCATATCATGATTACGAAATCTGGCAAATGGATGTTAAGACCGCCTTTCTAAATGGTGATTTAGAAGAGTGCGTGTACATGACTCAGCCAGAGGGCTTCGTAGACAGTGGGAGCAGCGGCAAGGTGTGCAAGCTGCTTAAATCCATTTATGGATTAAAGCAAGCATCGCGGAGTTGGAACATCTGCTTTGATGTCGTTATCAAAGAGTTTGATTTCATCAAAAACCCAGATGAACCTTGTATTTACAAGAAGGTGGCAGGGAGTAAGGTTGTCTTCCTCGTATTGTACGTGGACGACATACTCTTGATAGGAAATGATATTCCGATGCTGCAATCGGTCAAGCTCTTCTTATCACAAAGATTCTCAATGAAAGATCTTGGTGATGCCTCCTGCATATTGGGGATCAGGATCTATAGAGATAGATCCAAACGGATACTGGGATTGTCCCAATCCAAGTACATTGACACCATACTAAAGAGGTTTAGTATGGAAGAATCCAAGCGTGGGAACTTGCCCACGATCTCTGGAGTCACTCTCTCCAAAGAGATGTCTCCCAAGACTGATTTGGAGAGAGCTCGCATGCAAGAGATACCCTATGCTTCGGCTGTAGGCTCTATCATGTACGCGATGCTATGTACCAGACCCGATGTTGCATACTCACTAAGTGTGGTGAGCAGGTATCAAGCTGATCCTGGAGAGAGTCACTGGAAAGCTGTGAAGAGCATTCTCAAGTACTTACGAAGGACTAAAGAGATGCTCTTGGTGTATGGTAACGGAGAACTCCAAGTGGAGTCCTTTACCGATTCGAGCTTCCAGAGTGATAAGGACGACTCTAAGTCGCAGTCGGGATTTGTCTTTACCCTTTACGGAGGGGCGGTTAGCTGGAAGAGTTCCAAGCAGGAAACCGTGGCAGACTCGACGATGGAGGCTGAATACATCGCTGCCAACGATGCTGCCAAAGAGGCTGTCTGGATCAAGAAGTTCATTACTGAACTTGGAGTGGTTCCATCCATTGAGCATCCATTACCTTTGTATTGCGATAACAATGGAGCGGTGGCTTTGGCCAAGGAACCCAGGTCCCATCAGCAATCCAGGCATATTCTGAGGCGGTATCACCTGATCCGGGAGATAGTTGATCGCCGGGAGATCGAGGTCAGGAAGGTTGACACGAAGAACAACACGGCGGATCCACTCACAAAGGCCATTCCCCAGATACAGTTTGAGAGACTCTTCGGGATGCTCGGTATGCGATACTACAGCAGCTGGCCCTAGTGCAAGTGGGAGATTGTTAGTTGTATGTATGCCCTAGAGGCCAGTATTGTACAGATGATGTATATTATATTGGATGCTTGGACATATATAGAGATGACTTTCTTGCTCGATATGATAGTATGCTATCTGGTTACTCTTTATCTTAACATGTACACTAGTCTCTTTAAACTGTCTTATAGTTACATGTTGATAAAGCCCTTAGGATGTGTACTTGACTACCTGGACTATGATGCAGATCATACTAGTGGGGACATGGTAGTCCATAAGTACATCCTTCAAGGTCCCTAGTCGTGGGTGTATCGAGACAGGGCATCGATATACCAGAGTAGACTAGCGTATACGCTTCTCGACCCATGAGATGGGCGATGGATGATCCCATATCCATTGGTGTTTGACATCAGAGATGGTGTACGGGTGCTCAGTGGAGACTGGGTACACTGTACGGACTCGCCGAGAACTCCCAGATGGTATTATACCTCACGTCAGATGGCAGTTCTCAGGTGACACTTGTGCAGGTTAGTCTGTAGACCCGAGATCGTCATAGAGTCTTGTGTGATTCCCACTGTGCTTTGATCTCCACCTTACCGCGTCCATGAGGGCGTGCAAAACGGTGGTCTTTAGGTACAGTCCCGAGTCACATGGAGGCAATGAGCGATAGGAGGGGTTTCGTCTCTCCCGGTATTGGGGGTTGATGTTACGCTGTGCTCGATTGGCCGTAACAAGGAAGTCCCTGGCCAGGGCAGATCAGAGATTTGCTGGTAAGTGTTACCAGTAGTTTCTCGACCCGTTACGAGCCTCACATCGGCACGACTTATCGGGTTATTGGGGTCTGACGTTTACCACCCCTAGACTTGATATGCGACATATCAGACGAAGTGACCGGACTGTACGGTAAGTGTTACTGGTCGGATTCGCAGGAGTGTGAGCGGGCTAGCTCGTCGATCTTCTGATCGCTCAATACCCGGGTGGCCGTTACGTTTAGCAGACCGCTTGCGGCTTGTGGGTGCTTGATATGATCATCATCTGCTACCGGCGTATTGACGAGTCTTTAGAGTCCTACACAGAGGTTTCCTGGCTCAAGCGAAACGAAATAGGAGCGCATATGAGATATGTGCGGGACCGAGAATAATGCGTGTATGTGATACCGTATTTGATTCTCGCGATTAATGTTTCGATTGGTTGTATATGATATAACCTAGTTATCGAATCGAAGATCGATTCGATAAGCCGATACATTGAATACTAGTCGGTCATGTGCGACATGACCGGATCATTGAATCAAGTGTTGATTTAATGATTTAATGTATAATTATATATTTCATATATTACTTTACATTAACTAGTATTGGTTCACTTTAAACGGATTTCTCTCACTTGATGCACATTGTATATGTGATATGCTTTTGTGCACTTTTTTGTATCATGTTTGATGATACTTGATCATTTGGTTAAATGTGTAGAATTAAACCATGGTTAATTTAATAATTAGGGTTTTACATATTCATTTATTTATTTATTTATTTTGTTCATTTATTTATTTGGAAATGATTTAAAGAGAATGGTGGCTTTCTTTTGTCATTAGTTGAAGCTTCATGAAGCCTTGACTTTTGCAACCATTCTTGTCCTCATGCTTAACCCTAACTCTCCAAATGAACATGGTTTATTCTCTACACTTAACCCTAGTTAGATTATGATAAGTATGAATTTTCTTTTCATTTTTAAAAGAACTTATCATAAACTAGCTTCATCTTCTCCTTCTTCTTCAAGATAGAAACCTTGATGCCATCAATGGCAACTTGAGTTCTAGTGAGAGAAATCCAATTCTAAAGTGAACCCACCTCCTATTTCTTCACCCTCTACCTCTTGCCAAGTTGTTTTGGGTGTTTTCTTCACAAGTTTCACAACTTTGTGAAGTCGGAGCTTGAACTTGTGATGCCTCGACGTAGATCGTCTTTGACACGAAGCGGACGACCTAGCTCGCCCGTTTCTCCGATGAAGCCGACGATTGAGTTCGGGATTCATGATGGACAGCGCGAGGACACCCACGTGGAGCTAAGGAAGTGGAGAACCGGATCTACAAAGGTTGTAGCATCTAACTTTTAGTTAAGTAGTTAACTAGATTATCTTTTCGCCTAAACTTCTAGTCAACGATCCGTATTAGGTTTTCTCGGCACCCATAATTTTTGAAATTGGCATGGTTGATGCCTTGTGAGACTTCATTAGAGTGCCTAGGAACCCTACACAAAAATAATATTTTATATTTTCTGAAATGTTACAATCTTCCCCCCTTAAATAAATTTGTTCCCTGAATTTAAATTTAAACCCCCAAATGCTAAAACATTTCAATAATCAGCTCAAATCAACGGGGCTCCGAAATCACGGAAGATATTGAAATACCACAGCGCATCGTGTGCGTCTGAAAACGAGTATGAAACTCAAAATCGAACTCCATCAAGTTTCACGCAATCATCGGAGTTATAATGGAAATACAGATCTCGAAATCCAATATGCACTAGTCAAATACTATAGTACGTATATAGTACGCGTCCTTGGAAAAATATCTCCTAAAATAGAACAAAACACATGCAAAATCTTTTCTGATTCACCGCGTAATGCGTAACTCACGGCATAAGTGACGGATGCTCATTTGTAAAGTAATAATATACGTTCATATATGTTTTGCTCAAATATACGTTCCGCCATTTTGAAATATCCCAAAAGGTTTTCTTTTATAAACGTTCGTGTCGCACGCGGACACGTAGGAAATAGTGAGACTATAGCTCCTTTTTGAAAACCTCTTGTTAAACTTTTAATGCATGTAAAGTACTCAGGTACTGTCCTCAGATCAGTCCTGTTTGGCTACTACATAATATAGTGCCCATCATGAAAACAAAGTGCTAAAGAGCAAATCAGCCTCGAAAGGCGTATCCAACAATCACGTGCGTCTGGTGTGCACGGAAATCAAAGCCAAATACAAGTGCTACGATATGCACAAAACCAAACTAAGTGCAACGGGTTTGCACGAAAGTATCTGTCCAGTGCAACGGATGTGCACGAAAATAATATCAAGTGCATCTAGAGTGCACGAAAATCTCAACCCAATGCAACTAATCTGCACGAATGAAAACCTCAATCAAGTGCATCCGGTGTGCACAAAATCACATCTCATATCATGCACCCAACATGCGTGAAAATACAAATCAAGTGCATCTGTCATGCACGAATGAAATCTAAATCAAGTGCATCCAACATGCACGAATAAAATCTAAATCAAGTGCATCCAACATGCACGAATAAAAAATCTCACTCAAGTGCATCCGATACGCACGAAATCAAATACCAAGCGCTTGCCATGCGCAAAAATCCAACCCAAGCGCGTCAGGTCCGTAAAAATGCTCAGTGTGGTAAAGCGCACGAGAAACAACGTCACGTGCAAACGCGCAAAAAACATAAATCTGGCGAAACAAATGCTCAAATACATAAATCGGGTGCAACCAATATACGAAGTATAAATCTAGTGCAACCAATACACGAAATATCAATCTGGTGCAACAAATGTACGAAATGAAAATCTAGTGCAACAAATGCACGGAACACAAATCCGGTGCATCCAGTGCACAAAATACAAATCCGGTGCATCTAGTGCACGAAATACTAATCTAGTGCAACAAATGCATGGAAACTCATCAATAGCTCAAATGCGTATAAAGAGCAATACTGAGTGTACCAAGGTGTATAAAATCATAACCGCATGCAACTGCGTGCACAAAACACGTATCAATGCACTGCAAGCATATGTGAGCTATACCGAGTGCAAAAATCAAAATGAGTGCGTACCACATGCACAAAAATAAAATCATCCGTATGAAAATCACGAAATCATAAACACGTGCAGCCAAGGCACAAAACCGATGTTAAGTGCAATAAATATGCACAAATCGCAAACCGATGTAGCGGTGTATAAACATAAATCAAGTGCAATAACTGTGCACAAAAATGTAGATACCCAGTAGGTGCAGCCATGGTGCACAAAAACAATATCATGTAACTCAACCATCAAAACTCAAATCCAAGCGATATAAGCGTGATACTCGGATCACAAACGCAAATCGCAACAAATGACATTGAGGTACACCTCCTACAATGTCGAAAAATATCGATGCGCCCAAAACTGGAAAAGCAAGAACATCTGCCTGGCCAGGGCTGCTGAGATTTACTGATAAGTGTTATCAGTACTTTCTCGATCTGTTATGAGCCATACACCGGCATGTCTTATTGAGTTATTGGGATCGACGATACCATCCCTAGACTCGATATGCAGCGTATCTGACGAAGAGACTGGACTGTACGGTAAGTGTTGTCAGTTGGCTCGATGGGAGTTTTGACAGGTTCGCTTGTTTTTCTTCTGATCGCTTAATACCCGGGTGGCCGATACGTTTAGCTGACTGCTTGCGTCTTGTGGGTGTTTGATATGATCATCACCTATTGCCGGCGTATTGACGAGTCTTAGAGTCCCACACAGGAGTTTCCTAGCTCAGGCGAAACGATGTGGTGTGCATATGAGATATGCGCGGGGACCCGATTAAATGCGTGTATGTGATACCGTATATTAATCGGGAGTTTTTCTATTAGTCGGGTCGTATGTGATATGACCGGTTTGTTAAATCAAGTGTTGATTTAACATAGACTTTTAGCTCACTTCTTTATTAAACCCTTTTCTATATTGATGTATGCATGCATGTATGCACATGTTGATGTGTATGGATACATACATGCATACATTGTATCATGGTTGTTGATATACTAGTGATGGCAATGCAAGACTCACATGGAAGCAAATATCTATTTATATTTGTATTTGAGAAAATAAAATAGGATTAATTCATGGTTAAGAGTTTCTACACCCTTCTTCATTGACCTTGACTTCACCTGACTATTAACCATGATTTAATTCACCATTTGGGTTTTAACTCATTTGCAAAATATCTAGATATTTGTTTACCATGGTTTAAGATGAGAGTGTGAAAATATTTATATTTTCTATTCTAATTTTCTTTTATTTTTTTAATCATTATCTCTTGAGCTCAAGCAAAGCTATCTTCTTCTTCCTCTCTCTCTTAAGTTTTCCTTTGAGTGAGGTAGTAAAAAGGAAAGGGTTTTGAATAGAGAATACATACCACTTCATCATTCTACACTTCTCTAGCCCTTTTGTGTAGGGTGTTTGCTTCATCTTCATCCTTGATCAAGAGAAGCAAGGAGCTTTATGCAAAGGGACTTCGGGTGGATCAACGTGGACAAGGAAGGTTTTCAAGCGACCTGTTTCAAACTCTCAAACGTCCAAAGAGTCACCAAGGGAAGTCTACAAAGGTTGTAATTTCTTCACTTAGTGATAAATAGTTTTTAGTACGAGATACTATTGTTGTTACCCTAAATATTCTAGTTAAGATTCATGGTAAGTTTGCTTAGCACCTCTATAAAATATTAAAGTGGCATGCATGATGCTTCCAAATCCTAGATTAGGTGCTAAGGAAACCCAACATTGGTATCAGAGCCAAGCTAGAGTATTAGAGTGACCTAGACGACGTTAAAAACCTTGAATGAACGAAACACGACACCCAAATGATGCTCACTGGAAATTTTTCAAAAAGTTGGATTTTTTCACATTAAAAATACTCAGAAAATCATGCAGGGTATTGTATGGGCCCACAAGAAGAACGAAGCCCTAATTCGACATAACGACCGCGGAACCGCGGCCGAAAGGGTCTTTTTGTGGCGGTTCCGCGGTGCCGTTGGTGAGGCTTGGACTGTGCCATCTTGTGCTGGCCCGTATGTGCTAATAGCAGTCTCCGGTATATTTTAAAACTGCTTAAGTGTTGAGCTTTCTGAGAATTCTTTGGGTGATTGATTGTTCGATCGAAAGTTTTAACTGCGCCTAGTATATGAGAATGTGATACAATAATTGGAATCTACAAATTTGTTTGTTGCGTGTAAATCTAACATTTCGGTCTCGGGAGTAATTGGAAATCTTTTTGAATTATCCGACTTATTTTGAAAAAGTGTTTTCATTGGTGAGACCTAAATGCGAGCTTTACATTGTTAGGCATGAAATCTTGGATATGTGATATCCGAGGTTTATGTTGTCTAAAAGCAGTTACGATTCCAATTGTTGTAGTTTTTCATTTTTCTTTTCTGGGACTGTAAGTGTAGTATGTGGTGTATCGCCGGTTTCGTTGCTATACATCAACGACAATCGGGGTACGCATACTTACTTACGTTGATGATATGTGATATTATGTGTTGCTGAGATATGATGTGTAGGATTGTTGTGATTGAATAGCCGGGGGTTTTATGTGAGATGAGAGTCTTTATTTTCATTCATGTAAAAATTAATTGTATGTAATATTCTTTTATTAGAGGCACTTCCGGGTTGAGGATGTTGTCACCATTGTTGTATATTATTTACTTTACCGCATTAGGATAGACCCAAGGAGGGGAGCACAAGTGACCGGGTTCTAGGGTTCAGTAGGAGACCATCTCGAGGAGTCGAGACCGGGTCTCCTAAACTCTAGAATTGGAAGGGTCACTTGCCGCTCTCGTAGAAGTCTAGGGGTGTGGGCTTGGCTATTCATCATGACCGTGGAATTCGTATTTTCTATTGTTGGCTAAATACAAAATACGGACCTCCTAGATATCCTTTATTTTCATAAGTGCTTCTGCTGTTGATATTCTGTGATGTGATTATTTAGTATCAGAGACGAATAGATTATTATTATATATATGATATATAATAAACGTTGCTTATGTTTTACACCCGCGCTAGTCCCGTCCCCGCTATGTGTAGGGTTCCTAGGAACACTAATGAGGTCTCATAAGGCATCAACCATGCCAATTTCAAATTTTACAAGTGCCGAGAAACCCTAATACGGATTCGTTGACTAGAGTTTAGGCGAAAAGTGAAACTAGTTAACATTTTAACTAAAAGAAAGAGGCTACAACCTTTGTAGATCCGGTTCTCCACTTCCTTAGCTCCACGTAGACGTCCTCTCGCTGTCCATCTCGAATCCCGGACTCTTGCATCGGCTTCATCGGAGAAATGGGCGGGCTAGGTCGTCGGCTACGATGCCGAAGATGATCTACGTCGAGGCAACACAAGATCAAGCTCTAACTTCACCAAGTCATGAAACATGTGAAGAAAACACCCTATACTACTTGGCAAGAGGTAGAGGGTGAAGAAATAGGAGGTGGGTTCACTTTAGAATTGGATTTCTCACTCTTTTACTCAAGATGCCATTAAAGCTAGTAAGCTTTTCTTCTTGTTCAAGAGGAAGAAGATGAAGATAGAATATGATGAGTAGTATTTAAAAAGGAAAATAATATCAATACTTATCATATCCTAACCTAGGTTAGGTGTAGAGAATAGACCATGGTTAGTTTGAATGGTTAGGGTTAAGCATGAAGACAAAATGGTTACATAGTCAAACCTTCATGAAGCTTCAACTACAAACAAATAAAGCCACCATTTTCTCTTGTATCTTTCACAAAATAAATAAATAAATAAGTAAGAAAAAGAAAACCCTAACCATTACACAAACATGGTTTAATCTTTACACAAACTCAAGTTAGAATGTATCATCAAACATGATACAATCAAGTGCACACAAAAAATTATATCACATATACCATGTGCACATCAAGTGAGAAAATCCTTTTAAAGTGAACCAATACTAGTTAATGCAAAGTAATATATCAAATATATAAATATACATTAAATCATTAAATCAACACTTGATTCAATGATCCGGTCATGTCGCACATAACCGACTAGTATCCAATGTATCGACTTATCGAATCAATCTTCGATTCGATAACTAGGTTATATCGCATACAACCAATCGAAACATTCATCGCGAGAATGTAATACGGTATCACATACACGCATTATTCTCGGTCCCGCACATATCTCATATGCGGTCCTATTTCGTTTCACTTGAGCCAGGAAACCTCTGTGTAAGACTATAAAGACTCGTCAATACGCCGGCAGCAGATGATGATCATATCAAGCACCCACAAGCCGCAAGCGGTCTGCCAAACGTAACGGCCACCCGGGTATTGAGCGATCAGAAGATCGACGAGCAAGCCCGCTCACTCTCCTGTGAATCCATCCAGTAACACTTACCGTACAGTCCGGTCTGTTCGTCTGATATGTCGCATATCAAGTCTAGGGGTGGTAAACGTCAGACCCCAATAACCGATAAGTCGTGCCGATGTGAGGCTCATAACGGGTCGAGAAACTACTGGTAACACTTACCAGCAAATCTCTGATCAGCCCTGGCCAGGGACTTCCCTGTCACGGCCAATCGAGCACAGCGCAACATCAACCCCCAATACCGGGAGAGACGAAACCCCTCCTATCGCTCATTACCTCCATGTGACTCGGAACTGTGCCCAAAAACCACCGTTTTGCACGCCCTCATGGACGTGGTAAGGTGGAGATCAAAGCACAGTGGGAATCACACAAGACTCTATGACGATCTCGGGTCTACAGACTAACCTGCACAAGTGTCACTTGAGAACTGCCATCTGACGTGAGGTATAATACCATCTGGGAGTTCTCGGCGAGTCCGTCCAGTGTACCCAGTCTCCACTGAGCACCCGTATACCATCTCTGATGTTAAACACCAATAGATATGGGATCATCCATCGCCCATCTCATGGGTCGAGAAGCGTATACGCTAGTCTACACTGGTATATCGATTCCCCGTCTCGATACACCCACGACTAGGGACCTTGAAGGATGTACCTATGGACTACTATGTCCCCACTAGTATGATCTGCATCATAGTCCAGGTAGTCAAGTACACATCCTAAGGGCTTTACCAACATGTAACTATAAGACAGTTTAAAGAGACAAGTGTACATGTTAAGATAAAGAGCAACCAGATAGCATACTATCATATCGAGCAAGAAAGTCATCTCTATATATATCCAAGCATCCAATATAATATACATCATCTGTACAATACTGGCCTCTAGGGAATACATACAACTAACAATCTCCCACTTGCACTAGGGCCAGCTGCTGTAGTATCGCATACCGAGCATCCCGAAGAGTCTCTCAAACTGTATCTGAGGAATGGCCTTCGTGAGTGGATCCGCCGTGTTGTCCTTCGTGTCAACCCTCCTGACCTCGATCTCTCGGCGATCAACAATCTCCCGGATCAGGTGATACCGCCTCAGAATATGCTTGGATTGCTGATGGGACCTAGGTTCCTTGGCCAAAGCCACCGCTCCATTGTTATCGCAATACAAAGGTATTGGATGCTCAATGGATGGAACCACTCCAAGTTCAGTAATGAACTTCTTGATCCAGACAGCCTCTTTAGCAGCATCGTTGGTAGCGATGTATTCAGCCTCCATCGTCGAGTCTGCCACGGTTTCCTGCTTGGAACTCTTCCAGCTAACCGCCCCTCCATAAAGGGTAAAGACAATTCCCGACTGTGACTTAGAGTCGTCCTTATCACTTTGGAAGATCGAATCGGTAAAGGACTCCACTTGGAGTTCTCCGTTACCATACACCAAGAGCATCTCTTTAGTCCTTCGTAAGTACTTGAGAATGCTCTTCACAGCTGTCCAGTGACTCTCTCCAGGATGAGCTTGATACCTGCTCACTACACTTAGTGAGTATGCTACATCGGGTCTGGTACATAGCATCGCGTACATGATAGAGCCTACAGCCGAAGCATAGGGTATCCCTTGTATGCGAGCTCTCTCCAAATCAGTCTTGGGAGACATCTCTTTGGAGAGAGCGACTCCAGAGATCGTGGGCAAGTTCCCACGCTTGGATTCTTCCATACTAAACCTCTTTAGTATGGTGTCAATGTACCTGGATTGGGACAATCCCAATATCCGTTTGGATCTATCTCTATAGATCCTAATTCGCAATATGCAGGAGGCATCACCAAGATCTTTCATTGAGAATCTTTGTGATAAGAAGAGCTTGACCGATTGCAGCATAGGAATATCATTTCCTATCAAGAGTTTGTCGTCGACGTACAATACGAGGAAGACAACCTTACTCTCTGCCACCTTCTTGTAAATACAAGGTTCATCTGGGTTTTTGACGAAATCAAACTCTTTGATAACGACGTCAAAGCAGATGTTCCAACTCCGCGATGCTTGCTTTAATCCATAAATGGATTTAAGCAGCTTGCACACCTTCCTACTGCTCCCACTGTCTACGAAGCCCTCTGGCTGAGTCATGTACACGCACTCTTCTAAATCACCGTTTAGAAAGGCGGTCTTAACATCCATTTGCCAGATTTCGTAATCATGATATGCAGCGATGGCAAGCATGATCCGGATGGATTTAAGCATAGCTACTGGAGAAAAGGTTTCGTCATAGTCCACTCCTGGTCTTTGACGAAAACCCTTTGCAACAAGTCTAGCTTTGAAAGTCTCTACTTTCCCATCTACACCAAGTTTTTTCTTGAAGATCCACTTGCTCCCAATAGGTTTTACCCCTTCAGGAGCAACTTCCAAAGTCCATACTTTGTTGGTGTACATGGATTCCATCTCGGACCGCATTGCATCCAGCCATTTCACCGAGTCTCTACTTGTGATGGCCTGCTCGAAGCTAGTTGGGTCATCATCCTCCATGATGCAATCCTCGCTCCCACCATCCATGAGAAAACCGTAGTATCTCTCAGGTTGGCGAGGAACCCTACTAGATCGGCGGAGAGGCTGAGGTTCGTTGGGAGTTACTGAATCTTCTGGTTCCACTAAATCTTCAGTTACGGTTTGTGTATCTGGAACTTCTTCCAGTTCTACCTTATCCCCACTAATTTCTTTTGCAAGAAATTCCTTTTCCAAAAAGGTGGCATGTCGAGAAACAAACACTTTTTGTTCCTCTGCATGGTAGAAAAGATATCCATGTAAATGTTTGGGATATCCCACAAACTTGCATAGAACTGACCGTAGCCTCGAGTTTGTCCGGATTTTGCCTTTTGACATAGGCCGGGCAACCCCATATTTTAACTCGTTTAAGATATGGTCTCTTCCCACTCCATATCTCATATGGTGTGGTAGGTACAGATTTAGTTGGAACTTGATTCAATAGGTATGCTGCTGTTTCCAGCGCATATCCCCAGAAGGAAATAGGTAACTCAGCTGTGCTCATCATAGAGCGCACCATATCTAATAGGGTGCGGTTCCTTCGTTCTGATACACCGTTGTGCTGTGGTGTATATGGAGGAGTCAGCTGAGAGAGAATCCCATTCTCTTTTAGGAAGTCCAGGAATTCATTGCTTAAGTATTCACCTCCTCGATCAGATCGAAGGATTTTAATACTTTTTCCGGTTTGGTTTTCGACTTCTTGTTTATATTCTCTAAATTTCTCAAAAGCTTCTGATTTGTGTTTCATCAGGAACACATATCCGAATCTAGAGAGATCGTCAGTGAATGTAATGAAGTACGAAGAACCATCCCTGGCATGTGTAGACATGGGATCGCATACATCACTATGTATAGGTCCTAAGAGTTCGGTAACTCTTTCTCCGTGTCCCGTAAACGGAGTTTTGGTCATCTTGCCTTTGAGACATGACTGGCAAGTGTCATAAGATGAAAATTCAAACGGATTTAAATATCCATCCTTATGCAACTTAGCTAGTCGTGTCGCATTGATGTGACCCAGTCTACAATGCCACAAGAAGGATTCGTTCAGTTCAGAACTCTTCCTTTTGTGTGTGTTTGTTATGCTCAGAACTGTTGATTGATTTAGAACATAAATGCCATTGCACAACGTGCCTGATCCAACCAACTTTTGGTTACGGAAAATGTTCATAAAATTATCCTGTAATACAAAATTATATCCCTCTTTACTCAACAAAGAAACCGATATAATGTTGCATATCAGGTTCGGCATGTAATAGCATTCGTTCAGAACCAATGTATTACCAGTTGGTAATACAAGGTGATATTCCCCGACAGTCTTAGCTGCAACAATTGCACCATTTCCAACTCTAATGTCTTTATCACCTTATCCAAGTTCTCTACCTTTCCTGAGCCCATGTAACTGATTACATATATGGGATCCCGACCCGGTATCTAATACCCAGGACGTAGAGCAAATGGAGAAACAGTTCTCTGTAACGAACACACCCGAAGAAAATGCATCAACATGTACTTTTCTTCATTCGGGTGGCATGGGAATCCTGGTAATCCCCTATGTCCTGTTCATTCCCATAACTCTTATAAGAAAGAACGGAACCAACGTTCCCCAGCACAGTATAACATGCGGGTTCAGTCAATACATCCATATTATTATCTTGATTAGGGCATGACATGGTCGCTACCTGAAGAGAAAGAGAAGAAAACACTTTAGCGTATGCTCTTGCAAGATCAGATTGGTTATTATCTTATCTAATCAGGATGGCTCCCACTGGCTTTTATCAAATCTTCCTTCAAACCCTAAAAGGAAAGACTAGCCGGGATTAATTACACCCTACAACTTCGCCAATCTTTCAGCCAGGCCAGTGTCGGCACTTTGAGGGAGGTTCCCCGTGCTTTCGCACGGACCTAATTAAAGTAAATCTCGTTTTCCCAGAGGCATAACCCCGTTGACACCTTTCTAGACACCTACTTGATCGGGTAATTGTAATGTGTAAAACTCTCCCAGGAGTAACTCTTACTCGCAGTGGGTATCGGGATCCAACTATCTCATAGAAGGTATGCAATCTCATTGCAAATTTCTACACTTGAAATTCCCGATAATATTTTGCCCCTAGCGTCCTATGACCTTGACAAAGGCCAACAAATCACAGGATGCTAGTCAAGTTCAACCCGTCATTTCTTGATTGAATCAAACCCACCCGCACGACCCTTGACAAAGGCCAACAAGATCGTACGACTACCCTGAAACAATCTGCATCACATGCATAAGCAGATAAGCACTATTCAGCTACCGCACACTACGCCTTGATAAAGGCCAACAAACGCAGCACGAATACTAAACAGTTCTTATCTGAAATGACGGAGGGCTATGACAGGTTTTTTTGAAAACCTATTGCATAATGAACTTGATATCGTTGTAGAATCGAATGATTTTGAAATGGACTGTTTTTTAGGCTTTTTCTAGTTTCGCTAAAGGGGTCACTCCCGGTGAAGGGATCGTCGGCCCTTTCCTCGTCGAATGAGGTGCGGGATATATCATATATATCACTGTGCAAAGCAAAACTCCAAAAACAATCAAAAGCAAACTGAGTGTGTAGCATCTGCCAGTTATTGCTAAAGGAGTCACTCCCGGTGAAGGGATCTCGGTCCTTTCCTTATCGAATAAGGTGCGGGATATATCACATATACCTCTGTGCAAAGCAAGAACTGTAGCTACTTATTTTATTTAAAATTTGATTCTACAACATCTTTTAGGTTTCTTTTCTTTCATTAATCACATTAATGAAGTCCCATCATTTAAGTCACCTAAACATCACAGATAAATACGACGTGCACTTATGCCATCCGCATTCGCCTCGATGTCCCCTCGTGCACCGTTAGGTTAGGTAACTAACGACAGAGCAGGGCAGGGCTAGTGCGGGTGTAAAACATAAGTAACGTCTATATAATATATCATATATACTATATAAAGTATCCATCAGAACATATCAAATGATCACATCACAGATATCGCAGCAGAAAATATCATATGAAATATTGGATATACTAGGACGTCCGTGTTTTCAATACGAGCCAGTATAAAACACGGATTCCACGGTCGTGACGAATAGCCAATCCCACACCCCTAGACCCCTACGAGAGCGGCAAGCAACCCTACCAATTCTAGGGTTAGAAGACCCGGACTCGACTCCTCGAGATGGTCTCCCACTGGACCCTAGAACCCGGTTACTTGTGCTCCCCTCCTTGGGTCTATCCTAATGCGGAAAAGTAAATAATATACAAAAGGTGACATCTTCCGCAACCTGGTGTGCCCCAAATAAAAGAATATTACATACAAGTTTTTACATGAATGAAAATGAAAAACACTCATCTCACATAAAAAAACCCCGGCTATTCAAACACGACGATCCAATATAACATATCCAGCAACACATAACAACATATGTCATCAACGTAAGTAAATATGCGCATCCCAATTGTCGTTGACATATAGCAACGAAACCGGCGATATCACATATTACACTTACGGTCACAGAAAAGAAAGTGTAAAACTACAACGGTTGGAATCCACAACCTCTTTAGACATCGCATGCCTAATCAAATGAAATACTTAGACATCACATGCCTAACAATTATAAACCCCGCATTTTAGTCCCATTATCGAAAACTCTTTTCAATATCAAATGAGACTAAACCGCTAGATTTATAACATTCATCCAGTTATCTCATAACTGTTTGTGAATTCCAATTATTGTATCCCATTCCGGATAAATAGAAAATATTAAACTTTCCGATCGAACATTCGAACACCCAAGTTTTCCCGAAACCGTTCAACACATGAAATAAGTTCAAAGACGTTCACTTCATGCCTCAGTACCAACGGTCCAGCCGTAGAAGGGTCAAGCCAACGCCTCACATGTGGCACGCCGTACTGCCCCAAACCCTAAGGTTCAAAGGGCAGTTCAAGACGGTCACATAATCGAGTTAAGGTTTGTTGTCTTCTAGAGGGACCATCGCGTTACTTGCACTACTTAGAACGTTTTTAAACCTCAGAAAAATCCAACACTTGGAAATTTTCTGGCAGGGGAAAGATTGGGTATTTGCATCCGGTCGAACTTTTTAACATATTCTAAAATTATCCGGAAAAACACATAGACAAAGTTTGATAATCCGATCGAATCTTCGATTCCCAATACAACCCTAGAATACTCAACTGTTGAGTGCATATTAAAAATTCCCAGAAAACTCAGCACCTGAAAACATGAATTACTGTGAAAATATTGGAAGCAGATCCCATCATTTGGCCGCGGAACCGCCGCAGAAGCCAGGCTTCTGCCGCCGTTCCGCCGCGCTTTAAACATATCATGAGATAATTTTTGCACCGTAATTCTTAGAATTCCCTGCTGAATTTTTTAAGCATTTTTAATCTGGAAAAAACCCAGTTTTTGAAAAAAGTCCAGAGAGCATGAAAAATTAGGGTTTCGATGTTCGTTCGGATTTCAAACGTCGTCTAGACTTCGCCTAAGGCTCTAGCTTGGCTCTGATACCACTGCAGGGTTCCTAGGCACACTAATGAGGTCTCACAAGGTATCAACCATGCCAATTTCAAATTTTACAAGTGCCGAGAAACCCTAATACGGATTCGTTGACTAGAGTTTAGGCGAAAAGTGAAACTAGTTAACATTTTAACTAAAAGAAAGAGGCTACAACCTTTGTAGATCCGGTTCTCCACTTCCTTAGCTCCACGTAGACGTCCTCTCGCTGTCCATCTCGAATCCCGGACTCTTGCATCGGCTTCATCGGAGAAATAGGCGGGCTAGGTCGTCGGCTACGATGCCGAAGATGATCTACGTCGAGGCAATACAAGATCAAGCTCTAACTTCACCAAGTCATGAAACTTGTGAAGAAAACACCCTATACTACTTGGCAAGAGGTAGAGGGTGAAGAAATAGGAGGTGGGTTCACTTTAGAATTGGATTTCTCACTCTTTTACTCAAGATGCCATTAAAGCTAGTAAGCTTTTCTTCTTGTTCAAGAGGAAGAAGATGAAGATAGAATATAATGAGTAGTATTTAAAAAGGAAAATAATATCAATACTTATCATATCCTAACCTAGGTTAGGTGTAGAGAATAGACCATGGTTAGTTTGAATGGTTAGGGTTAAGCATGAAGAGAAAATGGTTACATAGTCAAACCTTCATGAAGCTTCAACTACAAACAAATAAAGCCACCATTTTCTCTTGTATCTTCCACAAAATAAATAAATAAATAAGTAAGAAAAAGAAAACCCTAACCATTACACAACCATGGTTTAATCTTTACACAAACTCAAGTTAGCATGTATCATCAAACATGATACAATCAAGTGCACACAAAAAATTATATCACATATACCATGTGCACATCAAGTGAGAAAATCCTTTTAAAGTGAACCAATACTAGTTAATGCAAAGTAATATATCAAATATATAATTATACATTAAATCATTAAATCAACACTTGATTCAATGATCCGGTCATGTCGCACATAACCGACTAGTATCCAATGTATCGACTTATCGAATCAATCTTCGATTCGATTACTAGGTTATATAGCATACAACCAATCGAAACATTCATAGCGAGAATGTAATACGGTATCACATACACGCATTATTCTCGGTCCCGCACATATCTCATATGCGCTCCTATTTCGTTTCGCTTGAGCCAGGAAACCTCTGTGTAGGACTCTAAAGACTCGTCAATACGCCGGCAACAGATGATGATCATATCAAGCACCCACAAGCCGCAAGCGGTCTGCCAAACGTAACGGCCACCCGGATATTGAGCGATCAGAAGATCGACGAGCAAGCCCGCTCACACTCCTGTGAATCCAACCAGTAACACTTACCGTACAGTCCGGTCTGTTCGTCTGATATGTCGCATATCAAGTCTAGGGGTGGTAAACGTCAGACCCCAATAACCGATAAGTCGTGCCGATGTGAGGCTCATAACGGGTCGAGAAACTACTGGTAACACTTAACAGCAAATCTCTGATCAGCCCTGGCCAGGGACTTCCCTGTCACGGCCAATCGAGCACAGCGCAACATCAACCCCCAATACCGGGAGAGACGAAACCCCTCCTATCGCTCATTGCCTCCATGTGACTCGGAACTGTGCCCAAAAAACACCGTTTTGCATGCCCTCATGGACGTGGTAAGGTGGAGATCAAAGCACAGTGGGAATCACACAAGACTCTATGACGATCTCGGGTCTACAGACTAACCTGCACAAGTGTCACTTGAGAACTGCCATCTGACGTGAGGTATAATACCATCTGGGAGTTCTCGGCGAGTCCGTCCAGTATACCCAGTCTCCACTGAGCACCCGTATACCATCTCTGATGTCAAACACCAATGGATATGGGATCATCCATCGCCCATCTCATGGGTCGAGAAGCGTATACGCTAGTCTACACTGGTATATCGATGCCCCGTCTCTATACACCCACGACTAGGGACCTTGAAGGATGTACCTATGGACTACCATGTCCCCACTAGTATGATCTGCATCATAGTCCAGGTAGTCAAGTACACATCCTAAGGGCTTTACCAACATGTAACTATAAGACAGTTTAAAGAGACAAGTGTACATGTTAAGATAAAGAGCAACCAGATAGCATTCTATAATATCGAGCAAGAAAGTCATCTCTATATATGTCCATGCATCCAATATAATATACATCATCTGTACAATACTGGCCTCTAGGGCATGCATACAACTAACACTATGCCGTTAGTTAAGTAACCTAACGGTGCATAACTGGACACTGTGGCGAATGCGGATGGCATAAGTGTACGTTCTATTTTCGTTTCTTTTCTGTAATGGCTTAGGAACTTAAATGATGGGACTACATTAATAAGATTAATGTAAAGAAAAAGAAACCTAAAGATGTTGTAGAATCGGATTTGAAACACATTCGACATTTTTTATGAAAAATGCATGTTTCAAAAGATGTGGAACTTAAGCCACTCCTTTTCTAAACTATTTAGATTCTACAACGAGATCAAGTTCAAAGCGTTAAAAGTTTTCATAAAAACCATCCCCAACCCTCCGTCATTTTAGGAAGTAGAGTACTTAGTATTCATGCTACGTATGTTGATCACAGTCAAGACATAGTGTACGGTAGCTAAGTGATGTCTTCCTACAAAGCATATGATGCGACAAGTTAGGACATTCATGTGATTATGTTGATCATAGTCAAGGGTCATACGGGTGGGTCTAGTTAATCATGAAATGACGGGTAGAACTTGACTAGTGCTTATGATATGTTGACCATAGCCAAGGTCATAAGCAGCTAGGGGTAAAAACCATATCGGGAATTTCAAGAGTTGAAATTTGCAATGAGATTGCACACCTTCTATATGATAGTTGGATCCCGATACCACTGTGAGTAAGAGTTACTCCCAGGAGAGTTTTGCACTTTACAACTAGCTAATCCAGTAGATGTCTAGAAAGGTGTCAACGGGGTTAGACCTCTGGGAAAACGAGGTTTATTTTAATTAGGTCCGTGCGAAAGCACGAGGAACCTCCTTTAAAGTACCGACATTGTCCTGGCTGACCGGTTAGCGAAACTGTAGAATGTAATTAATCCTGGATAATTTTCTTTTTGATGTTTTGAAAGAAAATTTGATAAAAGCAGTGGGAGACATCGATTATATAAGATAATAACCAATCTAAATCTTTGCAAGAGCATTTCGCTGAGTGTTTTCTTTTCTCTCTCCTAATGGCAGATACCGATGACGGGACTTAAGTTTCTTTTAGAGAAAAACAAACTGACAAGAACGAATTATAACGAATGGTTGAAGAACTTGAACATTGCACTTACATATGATAAAGTATCATATGTCCTCACTGCCAAAGCCCCACCCGTCCCAAGACCTGAATCATCTGTTTCGGATAAGGAGATCCGAAAAACATGGGATATTGAGTATGACACGGCCAAGTGCCTCGCGCTTGATTCTATGGACAGTATACATCAGAAGCAGCACGAGAAGATGGATGTGCAATCCATCTTTCTTCATACAAAGGAGTTGTATGGAGAGCAATCTCGGACTTTAAGATACGAGGCATCTCGAAAGTTGTTTCAGATGCGGATGACCCCTGGCACATCAGTAGGAGAACATGTCTTGAAGATGATTGGTCTTATAGAAGAACTTGAGGACATGGGATGGATCATGGATAATGAGCAATATACTGATATTGTTCTACAGTCTCTCCCCCTGCCTTTGCTCCGTTCATTGTGAATTTCAATATGAATGATTTGGAGAAATCGTTGCCTGAACTTCTCAATATGTTGAGAAGTACAAAGAGTATGCTTAAGACAGCGAAAACTCCCGCTCTACTATATGGGTCATCTTCCTCTTCCATCCCAAAAGCCAAGGCCAAGGGAAAGAAGAAGAAGAAACCCACCAAACCGAGTGGTAGAGTTGAAAACTCAAAGGGGAAAGACAAATCCGGGGCCGCGGGAAGTGGAAAAAGAGAAGGTTTTTACCGCCACAAGTCGGGACACTGGAAACGCAACTGTGCTCTGTATCTTGCTGATCTCAAGAAGAAGAAGCATACTGATGCTTCCGCTTCAGGTGTGTTTGTAACTGAAAACTGTTTTTCTATAAATTCTGCATCTTGGGTATTAGATACCGGTTCTGGTTCTCACATCTGCAATTGTATGCAGGGATTGAGAAACAGTAAAGTTTTGAAGACAGGTGACCATACTCTTCGGGTTGGAAATGGTTCTAATATACATGCTGTATCCGTGGGAGAGTATCTGCTGGGGTTGCCTTCGGGTTGTATATTGGTTTTGAACCCTTATTATTATATACCTAGTATGTGTAAGTCTACGGTAGCGCCCCGGCCATCTACAGACGCCAAATGCGGAACAAAAACTTTTTAACTGGCGCTATCGTATACTATAACCCGGATCTGCCATTATTGCTAAACTAACAAACTACAAATAGGGTAGAAAGGTTATACGGAACGAACCGAGTCCTTCGTTCTTTAACCATCATCCCATGCTTTTTTGCGGCTGCTCCGATCTCGTCGATCTCTGATCTGCTCGTCCAGGTGGCACCACGTCAACGGATCTTTAAACGGGCTCCCGCCTCTAACTCGAGGCAACTCGGTCGTCAAGTTTGCCAAAAGAGACAACCAAGATTGATGTAGAGAATGAGTAGAATACTTTGTCTCACTTCGTCTAAAGCCGTGGACGATCGGTTAATGAAGTTGCCACTCGAAATGAAATGGAATGAGAAATGAGTTATCAAATTTCCATACACTCAAAACCATAGTCTTTTTCGAAAAAGAAATCTCTCTCTCACTCTCACTCAAGGGGGCCGGCCAATATATAGGAAGAGGGAGGTGAGGGTAGGAACCAAGTGGTGACCATAAACATGAAGCTTATCATGAAGGAAAAAACTAAGCAAGAACAAAATGCATTAATGTAAAGGCATGAGTCATTAAAACCTAGTCATCATATAATTAATGCAAACAAAGGTTCATGAACCTAGTCACCATTCTAGAAGGTTCAAGAAGCACGACTTACCCTCACGACTCACCAGAGTGACGGAAAGATAAATCCGCATTTAACAGAATGTCAAATACGGAAACTGGGAACAGGAAACTGGCAACTTCCAAAAGTGATCCTGAAACGAATTTCAAGACAACCCCGTAACTGTATAAATATACCCGCATTTGTATTACGACCGAATACAAATGCAACTGAGACAAAGATATTATATCTACTCAATATAATACTCGGATCCGGCTTAAACCAAAGCCCACCAGTATTATCTGCCCGAAATATAACACATGCGTAAACCCACGTGCATTTTCGGAACCCTGCCATAAAACCATACGGCCTCTACAACGTTTCGCCCGAACTTGGGAAACTGTCTGTGGGGGACTCTAATGACTCGTCAGTACCCTGGCAGTGGGTTTAACCACAAGCCGTCAGGGGCACTAGCTGTGCGTAACGGCTGCCCATGGACTGACCTCAAGGGATGCCGATGAGCGAACTCATCCGGAAACCCTACTGAGCCTAACAGTGACAATGTATATACAGTCCGGTCCGTTCGTCTATGAGTATCGCATATCTGCCTAGGGGGCTGGTAACGTCAGACCCCCAATAGAAGTATAAGTCGTGTCGGAGTGAAGCCCAATAACACCCTGACATACTAATGGAGTACCTACCAGTAAATCTCCTGCCACGGCCGTGGGCTTTGTGTAATGGCTCTCCTAGACACAGCACGATCTCACCCCCAATACCGGGAGAGACGAATCCCCTGCCGATCCGCTCACGTGCCTCCATGTGGCTCGGGACTGTACCCAAAACTACCTGTTTGCACGACTCCTATAAGCCATGGTAGGGTAGAAATCAAAGCACAGTGGGAACTCATACGAGACAAATGACGACCTCAGGTCAATGAACTAACCTGTACACATGTCACCAGGGAACTGCTATCTGACGATAGGTATAGTACCAACTAGCAGATTCCCGGCGAGTCCTGTCCGGTGTACTCATAACCCAATGAGCACCTGTATACATCTTAGGTGATCCAACTGACACCAGTGGCTTGTGAGACCGGCGACCGCCCCTTGTCGGGGTCTCGACTGTATACACTAGTCTACTCTAGAGTATCGATGCCCTGTCTCGAAAACTCCCACGACTAGGGACCACAATTAAGGATATGCTTATAAACCACCTAACTCTCACGTATACGATTGCCATCATACTGTTGGTAGTAAAGTAAGATCCTAAGGGCTCTATCAAAGTGTAACAGTGATCAGTCACCTGAACCTGTACACGACTGATAAAGGCAAACCAGATAGCACACTATCATCTCGAGTAAGACTGTCCTACCGGTATAGGTCCTCCGCAATCATTTCAATCACGTGCCTGCGATCCAATAATTGACTCTGAGGGAACTATATCCAACAATCTCCTACTTGCACTTAAGCCTAATTATTGCAATGTCGACTACTCACAGCTCGTGTGAAACCGAACATCCAACTCCTCTACTAATCAGTTTTACAAAGCCCGTTTGTAAAATTATTGTGTTCAAGAAATAGCCTCAGTGAGTGGATCCGCCTGGATGTTTCTTTCTATGTCTCTCTTAATCTCAAGTTCGCGGAGAAAGCCATCTCCCGAATCGAGTAATACCTGTCTTAGAATATGTCTGGATATCTGATGGGACCTAGTTCATAAATGAACTCCAAATCCAAACTTCTTAGACTGTATCGATCACTGAACCTAATCAGTATCCGGCACCATACCTCCCACAGTATCCTCTTAGACCACCTGTCCATAATACCGTCCCTCGTTAGAGGAAAAACTATAACTCAGACAATCACTCTGTCAACCATGTCACCTTTGAAGCCTGGAATGATAATCGTCTCCCGAAGGAGGCTGCCGTCATCAAATCCTTAGAACATGTACTTATGTTCTAAAACTGCTTCCTTATGTTTCTTCAGGATTGGATTAATACAAACTTATCGCATCTAGTGTAAAAACAACATCTGGTGTGGTACTTGACATCTCACGATTGACTCAGTTGCCTAAGCAAGTGATCTGTCAATCATGCACATCCCTCCCCCCTTTAGTCTGTCAGACACCTTTAGAGAGGGTAACTCCATCACCTGCAGGTACACTACCATGCCAGGAGTCATCTATTCTAAAAACCATTAGAATATTATCAAAGTACCCACATTGGGAAACTACCCAAATCCAGATCTAAAACTATTGATCTAGAAACCAGAATGTCAGATATTATATCCATATCCTGTCTGGAGAAACAACTGTGTGATGAACACAGTACAACTAATCGTAGTATACGAATTTTACTTCCTACTCTGTGTATGTCATCCAAATACCATGACATTACACCCTACTACCTTCTTAACAGATCCATCCCCTATTCTGATGATGTCAAACCTATGACTGTCACATCAAAATTTGATGATCTATCTCCGCTACAACTGCTCAAGTCTATAAATAGACATAAGCTACTTTCCCACTATACTTCCGCTGCTCCCACTGACCACAACAACCCTCTGACAGAATAATATATACGTGCACTTCTAAAGCGAGTTTAGAACGACGCTATACTTAACCTCCTGCCGGGTCTCATAGCTTGGAACAACAGTAGTGTCAAGTCTGGGTAATCAAGAATCTCCCTGTCACCGTCCTTGAGGCTACCAGAGTACCTCTCGGGTGTCTGAGGTTACCCACCATGTCTGCGGAGTGGCTAATGGAATGTCAAACATGATTGAATCTATAGGTCCTATTAAATTTTCCGTAATCGTTTGCGGTTCTGGAATCACTTCCAGTTCTACCATACTCCCACTACTGTTTTCTGAAAAAATCCATTTTACTAAAACTGTGGCGAGTCAAGAACAATATCACTATTGATCTTCCAAATGGTAGAAAATCAACCCTCGTCATAGCCAGGGCCAACCCACAAACTGCCATTACAGAAACGTGCCCTGAGTTATCCAGAGTCTAGTTTTAAGCATAAGCCGGACAACTCCCCGTATCTTAACATCGTTAAGATACGAACCATTCTATATCCAATATAGAAACTTTGGCACTTATTTAATTGGAACCATATTCAATCATGCAGCTGTCTCCAGTGCATATCAACTTAATGGATAGAGGCTAATCAGCATTACTCAACTTAGGAATACATCCAATTATGAGTAACCTGAAAGAGAAACAAGTTTCTCAAAACCATCACTATCATCTGAATACCAATCACAAGAATCTACATCTTCGATCTCTTTGAAGAATCCCGATACTTATGACACCTGGTTCTCTACTTTATTCTTATACCCACAACTTCTCAAAACTTGGACCTTGTATTTCTACGAAACACTTGTCTAAAAACTAGAGAAGTCATAAGTAAACAGAACATAGTATGAGCACCTACCCCTTTATCCTGATGGACACTTGGACAATATACAATACTCTGTATAAGTCCGCTGAGTTGAACAACTCAAAACCTGTGCGTCGTAGGTGGAAAACTTTACCCAGGCGATTTCCTCAAATATCATCAATTACAACGAATTCCGATATAATGAGGATGATCACCTAATTCCCAATAACTTACTCCCACTCATCATCTGTACAACCATACAGATATGAGAATGAAACCTGGTAAATACATACCCTTGGAGTAAGTGTCTAATCGGAAAAACAGTTTTCTTTTAACAATGCACTGAAACATGAAAATGTTTCTTAGGGGTATCCTGGTATTCCTAGTAATGCCTCTTCCATAATCCAATTCATGACTTCAACCGTATATTTTATTCCCATCTCTCCAAATCCCTTTATTTGTCTTTAGTCATTATCTTCTGTACACCATCGTTAGGCTAAATGGTTTTCTTCCTTCCCTACCGTTCGGCACCAGCCTATGGTTTGGAGGAAGAATATCCAATAAGCATAATAGGTGTACCCTCCTAAACCAAGGAGTACTCGTATCTTGAGAGAAGGTGATGATAAAAGACAACTGAATAATACCTTATTCCTTTAAAGGTGAAATAGCAGTGGCGATGAAGTACGCGGTTTGGTCGTGAATGATAACAGTCGCAATTTACTTTTCCCTTTTTCTAATCCCTTTATTTTGTCTTTACATATTACCTTCAGCACACCCTACTTAGGCTAATTGGTTTTCTTCATTCCCTACCTTTCGGCACCTGCCTATGGTTTGGAAGAAGACTATCCAATAAGCGTAATAGGTGTACTCTCCTAAACCAAGAAGCCCTCGCAACCTGAGAGAAGGTGATAATAAAAGACAACTGAATAAACCAATTCTATTTCTCCTGAACCTTGATCCATCCTCGAAGAAGTCCCTTCGAGTTCATATATAACCATACGATGGATCTATCCAATGGAAGTGGATGTCCGTAGTAATACGGGGTGTTCTGAGAAATACAAAGGGTAAAAGAAGGAGTGGCAATGACTTATGCAACTCGGACAATCCAAAAGCCAGTATTTTAAGAAGGTTCGGTCAACTTGGTCACTGAGTCATAGTTTAGGGTCGGTTAAAGGTCGCTGCCAAAGAGAGAGAGAAAAGAAATACTCTGCGTGCACTCTAACCTAGATCAGAATGGTTATCACTTTATCTAATCCGGAAACCTCCCACTGTACTGTCAAATTCTCCTCTAAACCTGAAAGAAGAATCAATCGGGATCACCCGAAGAGTAAACCAACTCATCAGTGGGAATCGGGATCCAACTCTCATCGCATGATAACATGACGGAATCCAGTCACGTTACTCACACTCCAGAAGGTATGCGCAAACTTGGCAAGTTTCAGTTTCTTTAGAAACTCCCGATATGATTTTTGCCCCATGCTCTTATAACCTTGGCGTTGGTCAAAATATCATAAGTCACATGCCATGTTCTACCCGTCACTATCTTGTCAATTTGAACCCACCCGCATATGCCCTTGACGTTGGCCAAAATGGCAGAATGACTGTCCCAAACCAACTCATCTATCTATGCAACAAATGAATACCCAGCAGCTACCAAACACTATGCCTTGGCGTTGGTCAAAATACATAGCTTGAATACTACTGAATACCCAAAAGAAATGACGGAGGGCTACGGCTGGTTTTTGGCGAAAAACCTTTAATGTAACGAACTTGATATCGCTGAAGGAACCTGATAGCTTTTTTATAAAAATATAATGACGAAAACCTTTGCTAAAGAGGTCACTCCCGGTGAAGGGATCTCGGCTCTTTCCTCATGGAATGAGGTGCAGGATATTCCAACCGAATATCGTGGTGCAAAGCAACTTGTAATCGACTATAGTGAAGTTATTACCCTGACGCAAACTTCTGCCTAAGGAGTCATTCCCGGTGAAGGGATATCGGCCCTTGCCTCGTCGAATGAGGTGCTGGATATTCCAACCGAATACCGCTATGCAAAACAAAAGGAAACGTCTTTGTAATAACACTTTTTAAATTGTTCCAACAACTGCAAAATAGGTTTGTTATCCTTTGCATTGATCAAAATCAACGCAGTCCCATCAATTAATCACACCAGAAAAGAACGAAAATAAAATGTACGTATATGCCATCCGCATTCGTCACTGGGTCCCGTCATCACCCGTTAGGTTACTTAACTAACGACAGAGCGGGGACTGGACTAGCGCGGGTGTAAAACATATACAACATCTAATAGTATATAAACCAATATACAATAATCGCTCCAGGCGTGATAATATGCAACATTACAGAAAAGTAATAAGCATCACAGAACAATACAGATAATCTAGGATCCCCGAGTTTCACAGAGCCGCTGCTGAAACCCGACGTTCCCCTGGTCATGTGGATAGCCTGTGCAATGAAACCTAGACCCCTACGGGTGCAGCAAGTTACCTGCCAAAACCTGAAGCGAGGCAGCCCCCTACAGCATAGTCAATGGACCACCCTGCACCTCACGGAATCCGGTAACTTGGGCACCCCTCCTTGGGTCGACCTGTACCCCCTATAAGTGCGACGAATAGTCTGCCAATTCTAGAGTGAGGCCCCTCTGCCTCTCAAAGCCATGAGATGCGGACCCGTTGCCCTCCAGAACCCGGCTATCCGTGCACTCCGTCGCGGGGTAAAACCTAGTACAGAAATGAAAAATATGTACAACGGGTACATCGACCTCAACCCGGTCGTGTCCCAAAAGAATACTATACAAACAGGCAGTGACGGCAGTCCACATGTTGGACGCTCGTCCCGCAATATCAAATGTATAAATAAATCCAAACTGCACTACCATTGCACACTGCTATCCACCACGACAAATCTGCAACATCACAGCACAACACAGAACATCAACGCGAATGTCACGTTCGCAAACCCGTCTAAAAGAACTATAGGAATCAGACGTGGTTTACCGATCAAATGACATTCACAGTCGAAGATATAATGTAAGCACTGTAAACTAACATGTTTAAATTTCGTTCGACTAAATATCACGAAGTGGGCCCCACGTACATCTATTGTACAGTAAAAAATCTGGGCCCAAAAGATATATACCAAAAACCACAATTTCCACAGAAGAAGCCACCATGCAAATTTGGGCCAATGATTACACAGACTGGCCGCGGATGCGCGGTCAAACCCTAGGTTTGACCGCGATTCCGCGGCGGTCTTGTAAGGTCACGTGACCAAATTTTTACGGTGTGCTTAGAAAAGCCTGCTGAATTTTCTGTGATGTGTAAAATTATTTTTTGAACCATTTTAAAATCGACAGAAACTCAGAATTGAAAAGTTGTAGTTTTTGATATTCGGTCCGATCGATGTTTTAAACGCGTTAGCAAAAGTTAGTAAAGCAAAATGGTGAGGCTCTGATACCACTGTAAGTCTACGGTAGCGCCCCGGCCGTCTACAGACGCCAAATGCGGAACAAAAACTTTTTAACTGGCGATATCGTATACTATAACCCGGATCTGCCATTATTGCTAAACTAACAAACTACAAATAGGGTAGAAAGGTTATACCGAACGATCCGAGTCCTTCGTTCTTTAACCATCATCCCACGCTTTGTTGCGGCTGCTCCGATCTCGTCGATCTCCGATCTGCTCGTCCAGGTGGCACCACGTCAACGGATCTTTAAACGGGCTCCCGTCTCTAACTCGAGGCAACTCGGTCGTCAAGTTTGCCAAAAGAGACAACCAAGATTGATGTAGAGAATGAGTAGAATACTTTGTCTCACTTCGTCCAAAGCCGTGGACGATCGGTTAATGAAGTTGCCACTCGAAATGAAATGGAATGAGAAATGAGTTATCAAATTTCCATACACTCAAAACCATAGTCTTTTTCCAAAATGAAATCTCTCTCTCACTCTCACTCAAGGGGGCCGGCCAATATATAGGAAGAGGAAGGTGAGGGTAGGAACCAAGTGGTGACCATAAACATGAAGCTTATCATGAAGGAAAAAACTAAGCAAGAACAAAATGCATTAATGTAAAGGCATGAGTCATTAAAACCTAGTCATCATATAATTAATGCAAACAAAGGTTCATGAACCTAGTCACCATTCTAGAAGGTTCAAGAAGCACGACTCACCCTCACGACTCACCAGAGTGACGGAAAGATAAATCCGCATTTAACCGAATGTCAAATACGGAAACAGGGAACAGGAAACTGGCAACTTCCAAAAGTGATCCTGAAACGAATTTCAGGACAACCATGTAACTGTATAAATATACCCGCATTTGTATTACGACCGAATACAAATGCAAATGAGACAAAGATATTATATCTACTCAATGTAATACTCGGATCCGTCTTAAACCAAAGCCCACCAGTATTATCTGCCCGAAATATGACACGTGCGTAAACGCACGTGCATTTTCCGAACCCTGCCAAAAAACCATACGGCCTCTACAACGTTTTGCCCGAACTTGGGAGACTGTCTGTGGGGAACTCTAATGACTCATCAGTACCCTGGCAGTGGGTTTAACCACAAGCCGTCAGCGGCAGTAGCTGTGCGTAACGGCTGCCTATGGACTGACCTCAAGGGATGCCGATGAGCGAACTCATCCGGAAACCCTACTGAGCCTAACAGTGACAATGTATATACAGTCCGGTCCGTTCGTCTATGAGTATCGCATATCTGCCTAGGGGGCTGGTAACGTCAGACCCCCAATAGCAGTATAAGTCGTGTCGGAGTGAAGCCCAATAACACCCTGAGATACTACTGGAGTACCTACCAGTAAATCTCCTGCCACAGCCATGGGCTTTGTGTAATGGCTCTCCTAGACACAGCACGATCTCACCCCCAATACCGGGAGAGACGAATCCCCTGTCGATCCGCTCACGTGCCTCCATGTGGCTCGGGACTGTACCCAAAAACTACCTGTTTGCATGACTCTTTTGAGCCGTGGTAGGGTAGAAATCAAAGTACAGTGGGAACTCACACGAGACAAATGACGACCTCAGGTCGATGAACTAACCTGTACACATGTCACCAGGGAACTGCTATCTGACGATAGGTATAGTACCGACTAGCAGATTCCCGGCGAGTCCTCTCCGGTGTACTCATAGCCCAATGAGCACCTGTATACATCTTAGGTGATCCAACTGACACCAGTGGCTTGTGAGACCGGCCACCGCCCCTCGTCGGGGTCTCGACTGTATACACTAGTCTACTCCGGCGTATCGATGCCCTGTCTCGAAAACTCCTACGACTAGGGACCACAATTAAGGATATGCTTATAAACCACCCAACTCTCACGTATATGATCGCTATCATACTGTTGGTAGTAAAGCAAGATCCTAAGGGCTCTATCAAAGTGTAACAGTGATCAGTCACCTGAACCTGTACACGACTGACAAAGGTAAACCAGATAGCATACTATCATCTCGAGTAAGACCGTCCTACCGGTATAGGTCCTCCGTAATCATTGCAATCACGTGCGTGCGATCCAATAATTGACTCTGAGGGCACTATATCCAACAGTATGCTATGTAATATAATATCCGTTTCTTTGTTAGACAATGAAGGATATCATTTTGTATTGCAGAATAATGTTATAAACATTAACTTGAATCAACAGTTGATTGGGTATGGTACACTAAATAACGGTATTTACGTCCTGAACCAACACACAGTTTTCAATATACAACATACTAATAAAAGAAAATTTTCAGATATTAATGAAGCTTTTCTTTGGCATTGTAGACTTGGTCATATTAATGAAACAAGACTAAACAAGCTACATAAAGATGGATATTTGAATCCTTTTGAATATAAATCTTATGCGACTTGTCAGTCCTGTATCAAAGGTAAAATGACCAAAACTCCGTTTACTGGACACGGAGAAAGAGCTGTGGAACTCTTAAGCTTCATACATAGTGATGTATACAGACCAATGTCTACACATGCTAGAGGAGGTTTTTCATACTTCATTACTTTTACTAATGATTTCTCAAGATTCGGACACGTGTTTTTGTTAAAGCATAAATCCAAAGCTTTCGAGAAATTCAAGGAGTATAAACTTGAAGTAGAAAAACAAACTGGCTTGAGCATCAAAAAACTTCGATCGGATCGAGGTGGAGAGTATTTGAGTACAGAGTTTTCAGACTTCTTAAATGAGAATGGGATTCTCTCTCAGCTCACTCCCCCTTACACACCACAGCACAACGGGGTGTCAGAACGGAGGAATCGTACCCTATTAGATATGTTACGGTCCATGATGAGCGATGCTGAGTTACCGCTTTTCTTTTGGGGACATGCATTGGAGACAACAATATATCTGTTAAACAGGGTTCCAACCAAGACCGTGTCTACCGCTCCATATAAGATATGGTGTGGAAAGAGACCATCTCTTAAAAGAGTCAGGATATGGGGTTGTCCAGCTTTTGTCAAAAAGCAGAATCCAGACAAACTCGAGAAAAGATCGATCATGTGTAAATTTGTGGGATATCCAAAACATTCATATGGATATCAATGAAGGGTCCCGGCAGCGCCTCGGCCGTCGAAACACGGCCAAAATGCGGAACAAAATTTTTTAAACCGGCGCTACCACTACCCGAATCCCGGATCGACCTTAAACCCTATTCTAGCGAGCTAACTAAGAGTTAAAACGTTATACCGAGATGATCCAAGTCCTTCGGTCTTCATTCCAAGCTCCTAGCGATCCTTTGATGATGTTTGGTTGCCGGTCTTCCTCAATCTCCGATGATCCACCCGAAGGAAATGGCGCAAGCTCCAACCTCGACAAACGAGATAACCGACGCTCCAAAGTCGCTAGCGATGGAGAGTCGAGGTGTATGGAAGTGTCACTACATTTTTCTCTCTTTTCTTTTTGCTCATTGAGCAAGTATAGAAGATGTGTGAGGAAAAAGCCTTTTTATGAGCAAAGAATGGCTAAGGCTTTTGTGAACTTTTTGAGTGAATGAGAGAGGAGGCTAGTGTAATGTTTCATATCAAAAACCCAAATGAAATTCATCTTCCAAAAATGTGGCCGGCCCCCCTCTTTCATCCACACAAAAATGTCATTTGTTTAATTTCATTAAACAAATCCAAACCATGCCATACAACATGCTTTGACCCATGCCTTGACTTAGTCACCTTTTCCACCTCATTTCCTAATTAATTTTCTAAAAGAAAATCAATAATGAGGTGGCATCATCTTCTAGAAGCTATTCCGTATAGAATACGGAATACTTCCCGGTACATGTACCGAAATACATATACGTGTTTTCGTACCAAAATACGAATAGCCGAGAGAGAAACGAATAGTGAACAATAATACTGGAATACGTATATACGAATACATATATAAATTATTAAATCAAAACCTGATTTAATAAACTGGCTTAATCCTAAGCCTCTAGTATTATCAACCGTCCAATTAAAGTCTGCGCAGCAAGTGCACATATTTAATCGGACATCTGTATGTATCAACATACCTCATGTACACCATATTGCCTGAACCGTGATAACCCTCTGCGTGGGACTCTAAAGACTCGTCAATATGCTGGCAGTGAGTTTAACCACAAGCACGTCAGCGGCACTAGCTGTACGTAACGGCTACCCAGGTATTGAGCGAAAGGGAGGCCGACGAGCAAACTCATCCTGAACCCCTACTGAGCCTGTCAGTGACAATATCCGTACAGTCCGGTCTGTTCGTCTAAGAGTATCCCATATAGAGTCTACGGGGGTGGATAAAGTCAGACCCCCAACAACGCGATATTTAGTGTCGGTATGAAACCCATCACCACCTAAGAAACTATCGATCCTGGATCGATAATTCTCGTCCACCGTGGCCACGGATTTATGGTGATGGCCATCCGTACACAACGCGACATCAACCCCCAATACCGGGAGAGACGAATCCCCGACGATCCGATCGCTGCCTCCATGTGGCTCGGGACTGTACCCAACTAAAACTTGTTTGCACGACTCCTTTGAGCCGTGGTAGGGTAGTAATCAAAGCACAGTGGGAACTCACACGAGACAAATGACGATCTCAGGTTGACAGACTAACCTATACACATGTCACCTGGGAACTGCTATCTGACAATAGTTATAATACCAACTAGCAGGTTACCGGCGAGTCCGTCCAGTGTACTCATAACCCAATGACCCCCTGTATACTATCTTAGGTGAACAAACTAACACCAATGGCTTGTGAGACCTGGCCACCGCCCTTCGTCGGGGTCTCGATCAGTATACACTAGTCTACACTGGAGTATCGATGCCCGGTCTCGATACTCCTACGACTAGGGACATTTAAGGATGTGCTTATAGACCCCCAGCTCCCACGTATGTGATCACCATCACAATGCTGGCAGTCAAGCAAGAATCCTAAGGGCTCTATCAACACGATGATAAAGAAAAACCAGATAACATACTATCATCTTGAGTAAGACTGTTTTATCGGTATAGGTCCTCACTCAATCATCATAATCACAAGTCCACGACTATGATAATTGCCTTGAGGGCACTATAGCCAACAATCTCCCACTTGCACTTAAGGCCAATTATTGCGATGTCGCATACTCACAGCCCGTGTGATACCGAACACCCAACTTCTCTACTAATCAGTTTCTCAAAACCCGTTTGCAAAAATTATTGTGTTCGAGAAATAGCCTCAGTGAGTGGATCCGCTCCAATGTTTCTTTCTGTATCTCTCTTAATCTCAACTTTGCGGATTAAACTATCTCCCGAAATGAGTTATACTTGTCTTAGAATTTGTCTGGATATCTGATGGGACCCAGTTCACAAAAGAACTCCAAATACAGCAAACTTCGTAGACTGTATCGTCTACTGAATTTAATCAGTATCCTGCGCCATGCCTTTCCTCAGTATCCACTTGGACCACCTGTCGAACATACTGTCCCTCAAAAGAAGGAAAAACTGTAACTCTGACAGTCACTCTGTCATTCAGGTCACCTTGGAAGCCTGAAATGATAACCGTCTCCCAAAGGAGGCTGCCGTAATCATTTCCCAAGAACATTCACTTATGTTCAATAAACTGCTTCCCAATGTTTCTCCAGGACTGGATTAATATGTCTGCTTATTGCATCTAGTGCAAAAGCAATATCTGGTGTGTTACTTGATATTTCATGATTAACTCAATTGCCTAAGCAAGTGATATGCTAATCAAGCAGATCCCTCTCCCCTTTAGTCTGTAAGACACCTTTAAAGAGGGTGACTCCATCACCTGCAGGTACACCACCATGCCAGGAGTCGTCCATTCTAAAATATATTTAGAATAATGTAAAATTACCCAAATTAGGATACTTCCCAAATCTAGATCTAAAACCATAGATCTAGTAACCAGAAAACCTGATATTACATTCATATCCTATGTGGAGAAACAACTGTGTGACAACCAAAGTACAACCGATCGTAGTATAGGAATATCTCTTCCTATCAAGTGCATGTCATCCCAATACCTGAACATCACACCCTACTACCTCCTTACCAGATCCATCTCCTATTCTGATGAAGTCAAAACCTATGACTGTCATATCAAAAATAGATGATCTATTTCCGCTATACTTGCGTTAGTCTATAAATAGATATAAGCTTCTTGTCCTTTATGCTTCCGCTGCTCCCACTGACTACGACAACCCTCTGGCTGAGTCATATACACGTTCACTTCTAAAACTAGTTTAGAATGACGCTATACTCATCCTCCTGCCGGGTTTTATAGTCTAGAATAGCAGCAATAGCAAGTCTGGGTAAACAAGAACCTCCCTGTCACCGTCTCTGAGAAGACCGAAGTACCTCTCGGGTGCCTGAGGTTACCCACCAAAATCTATGGAGTGGCTAATGGAACGTCAAAACAAATTGAATCCTTAGGTTCTATTAAATCTTCAGTAATCGTTTGTGGTTCTGGAATAACTTCCAGTTCTGCCATACTCCCACTTGTGTTTTCTTAAAAAGTCCATTTTACTAAAATTGTGGCGAGTCAAGAACAATATAAATACTGATCTTCCTGATGGTAGAAAGTTAACCCTCGTCAAAGCCCAGGATAACCCACAAACAGCCATTACTGAAATGTGCCTTGAGTTTATCCGGGTTCTGGTTTTAAGCATCAGCCGGACAACTCCCTATAGCTTAACATCGTTAAGATATAAATTGATTCTATATATATCTAATATAGAAACAAAAGCACTAATTTAATTGGAACCAGATTCAAAACATGCAGCTGTCTCCAGTGCATATCAACTAAATGGAAAAAGGCCATTCACCAATACTCATCTAGGAGTGCATCCATATATGAGTAACTTGAAAGAGAAGTAAGTTCTCAAAACCATTACTTTTAATTGAATACCAAACACAAGTATCTATATCTTCGACTTCATCGAAGAATCCTGATACTTTTAAGAAATGGTTCTGTACTTTATTCTTATACCTATAACTTCTCAAAATCTAAACCTTGCACTTCAACGAAATACATGTCTAGAATTAGAGAAGTTATGAGTAAACAGAATGCAGTGCGAGTACCAACCCCATTGTCCTAATGGACACTGCACAACATACAATACATTGTACAAGTCCCCTGAGTTCAATATCTCAAACCCTGTGCGTCGTAGGTTGAAAAACTATACTATGGTTAAGAAGAATTACACCGGTGTTGAATGCACCTTACCTAATCACCAGCTGATATAGGTAAATGTCACAGACATAATATCAAAAAGTTATATCTCACTTTATAAAATAAATGTACAGATATATCAGTTTGAAATTGGTGCATAACAACAGATATTCAAAACCAAATATTTGCCATCCAGCAAAATCCAGATGATTTTCTCAAATATCACTAATTACAACGAATTCAGATATAATGAGGATCTAATCACCCAATTCCCAATATCTTACTCCCACTCACCATCCGTAATAATATGCAGATGTGAGAAACTGATCTGGTAAATACATACCCTGGAGTTAGATTCCAATTGGGAAAACAGTTATCAATTAAAATCGCACAGTAAAACTGAAACATGAAAATGTTTCAAAAGGGTTAACTGGTATTCCTAGTAACGCCTCTTCGACTATTCTGATTCACAACATTAACCATATACTTACCTGCCCTCACTACAATCCCTTTATTATGTCTTTACTTATTACCTTCTGTACACCTCCTTTACGCTAATTGGTTTTCTTTATTCCCTACCCTTCGGCACCAGCCTAAGGTTTGGAAGAAGACTATCCAATAAGCGTAATAGGTATACTCTCCTAATCCTAGGAGCCCTCGCAACCTGAGAGAAGATAAAGAGAAAAGACATCTGAATAATCCTATTCTTTTTCTCCTGAACCAGAATCCATCCTCGATAAAGTTCCTTCGAGTTCGTATGTAACTATACAATGGATTTATCCAATGGAAGTGGATATACGTAGTGATACGGAGTGTTCTAGTGAAATGCAAAGTGGATGTAGGAGTGGCAGGGGTATACCCGGTCTTTGTCGTGAAAGATGGTGATCGCAATTTCCTTTGCCATTTTTCTAATCCCTTTATATGTCTTTACTTATTTCCTTCTGTACACCACGGTTAAGCTTGTTGGTTTTCTTTCTTCCCTACCGTTCGGCACCTGCCTATAGTCTGGAGGAAGACTATCCAATAATCTCAATAGGTGTACCCTCTCCTAATCCTAGGAGCCCTCACAACCTGAGAGAAGGTAAAGAGAAAAGACAACCGAATAATCCTATTCAATCTCTCCAGAACCGGAATCCATCCTCGAAATAGATCCTTCGAGTTCGTATATAACCATACAATGGATTTATCCAATGAAAGTGGATGTTCGTAGTAATACGGGGTGTTGTGGAGAAATGAAAAGGTGATATAGAAGTGGCAATGATGTATGCGACACCGTGACATTCCAAAAGCCAAAGTGTTTTAAGAAGGTTCGGTCAACTTAGTTTCATGAGTTTTAGTCAAAGGTCGGGTCATAGTCACAGCCAGAGAGAGAGAGAGAGAAGAAAACACTCAGCGTGCACTCTAACCTAGATCAGAATGGTCAATTACTTTATCTAATCTGGATGGCTCCCACTGTTTCCTCGAATTCTCCTGTAAACCTAAAAGAAGAATTAGTCGGAAACACCCGAGGAGCAATCCTACTCATCAGTGGGAATTGGGATCCAACTATCATCGCATGATAACTTGATGGAAGCCACTCAAGTCACCACACTCCAGAAGGTATGCGCAAACCTGGCAAGTTTCCTGTATGTTTGAAACTCCCGATGTGTGTTTTTACCCCTAGGACCCAAGTGGCCTTGATTGAGCCAACAAATCAAAGGATCCTAGTCAAGTTCAACTATCTTGATTGCATTAGACCCACCCGCACGAGTCCTTAATTGAGCCAAAATGACCGTACGACTGTCCTAACCAATCGCATATCCATGCAACAGAAAAGCACTACATAGCTACCGAACACTACGCCTCGGCTAAGAACGACATACGTAGCACGAATACTAAGCAGTACAAATCTGAAGTGACGGAGGGCTACGGCTGGTTTTTGGCGAAAAACCATTAACGTAATGAACTTGATATCGTTGAAGGAATCCAAGTGGTTTTGCAAATATATAGTGGCGAAAACTTTTGCTAAAGAGGTCACTCCCGGTGAAGGGATCTCAGCACTTTCCCCGTCGAATGGGGTGCAGGATATCCTAAACTGAATACCATGATGCAAAGCAAAAATAATCCACTATAGTAAAGTTATTACGTTGACACAAATTTTTACCCAAGGGGTCACTCCCGATGAAGGGATCTCGGCCCTTACCTCGTCGAATGAGGTGCAGGATATTCCAAAATGAATACCACGATGCAAAGCAAAAGAGAACGTCTGTAATGTCAGTTTTGTTTTTAAAAAAAAACTTGGATCCAACAACATCATAAATAGGTTCGCTTTATCCTTGCATTGATAAGAATCTATGCAGTCCCATCAATTAATCACACCAGAAAAGAATGAAAATAAAATGTACGTATATGCCATCCGCATTCGCCACTGGGTCCCGTCATCACCCGTTAGGTTACTTAACTAACGACAGAGCGGGGACTGGGCTAGCTCGAGTGCAAAACATATACAACATCTACTAGTATATATAAATATATATATAACATTCGTCCCAGGCATGATATATAGCAACATCACAGAAATATCACAGAAGAAATACAGAATGGTGGATAATCTGGAGCCCCGAGTTTCACTTGAGCCGCAAGTGAGACCCGACGTTCCCTGTCGTTTGGATAGCATGTGCAATGAAACATAGACCCCTACGAGCGCGGCAAGTTACCTGCCGAAACCAGAAGTGAGGCAGCCCCCTTCAGCAACGTGAATGGACCACCCAGCACTTCACGGAATCTGGTAACTTGAGCACCCCTCCTGGGTCACCTATACCCCCTATGAGTGGGGCGAATAGCCCGCCAATTCTAGAGTTAGGTCCCCTCCATCCCAACGCCATGAGATGCGGACCAGTTGCCCTCTAGAACCCGGTTATTTGTGCACCCCACCGCCGGGTAATCCTAGTACAGAAAAGAAAATAATATACAAGGGTGACATCGACTTCAGCCCGGTCGTGCCCCAAAAGAATAATATACAAACTGGCAGTGACGGCAGTCCACATGTCGGACGCTCGCCCCGCAATATCAAATGTACAAATGAAATAAAACTGTACTAACATTGTACCATAGCTATCCACCACGACGATCTAACCAACATCACAGCACATCACAGAACATCAACGTGAATGTCACGTTCGCAAACCCGTCTAAAAGACATATAGCAATTAGACGAGTTTACCGATCAAATGACATTCATGGTCGCAGAATATAATGTATGTACTGTTAAACACCCACTTAAAATATCGATCGACTAAGTTCCAAATTAACCCCAATAACAAAACAACACTTTACTGAAACCTGGGCCAAAACATAATACCACAAAAATCACAATTCCAAGTCTCTGAGCTACAGTGAATATTTGAAGGCCCGTCGCCAATAAATGGCCATGGATCCGCCGCCAAAAGGGGGTTAGTGCGGCGGATCCGCGGCACTTTAGTGGCATCACGAGCTCAACTTTTTTCTGTAGCCTTGTATTCACCTGCACGGATTTTTAAGATGCGTGAAATAATTTTTTGACCACATTTGAAAATCGACAGCAAACTGAAGAATGAAAACGTGATTTCGGTAAAATCCGTCGATCAATCTTTTAAGCACGTCTAAACAAACTAGTAAGGGGTTTAAAGGGTGGCTCTGATACCATGAAGGGTAGCGGCAGTGCCCCGGCCGTCGAAACGGGGCCAAAATGTTGAACAAAAATTTCTAAACCGGCGCTACCGCTACCCAAATCCCGGATCGACCTTAAACCCTATTCTAGCGAGCTAACTAAGAGTTAGAAACATTATACCGAGATGATCCAAGTCCTTCAGTCTTCATTCCAAGCTCCTAGCGATCCTTTGATGATGTTTAGTTGCCGGTCTTCCTCCATCTCCGATGATCCACCCGAAGGAAATGGCGCAAGCTCCAACCTCGACAAACGAGATAACCGACGCTCCAAAGTCGCTAGCGATGGAGAGTTGAGGTGTATGGAAGTGTCACTACATTTTTCTCTCTTTCCTTTTTGCTCATTGTGCAAGTATAGAAGATGAGTGAGGAAAAAGCCTTTTCATGAGCAAAGAATGGCTAAGGCTTTTGTGAACTTTTTGAGTGAATGAGAGAGGAGGCTAGTGTAATGTTTCATATCAAAAACCCAAATGAAATTCATCTTTCCAAAATGTGGCCGGCCCCCCTCTTTCATCCACACAAAAATGTCATTAGTTTAATTTCATTAAACAAATCCAAACCATGCCATACACCATGCTTTGACCCATGCCTTGACTTAGTCATCTTTTCTACCTCATTTCCTAATTAATTTTCTAAAGGAAAATCAATAATGAGGTGGCATCTTCTTCTAGAAGCTATTCCGTATAAAATACGGAATACTTCCCGGTACATGTACCGAAATACATATACGCGTATTCGTACCAAAATACGAATATCCGAGAGAGAAAACGAATAGTGAACAATAATACTAGAATACGTATATACAAATACATATATAAATTATTAAATCAAAACCTGATTTAATAAACTGGCTTAATCCTAAGCCTCTAGTATTATCAACCGTCCAATTAAAGTCTGCGCAGCAAGTGCACATATTTAATCGGACATCTGTATGTATCAACATACCTCATGTACACCATATTGCCTGAACCGTGAAAACCCTCTGTGTGGGACTCTAAAGACTCGTCAATATGCTGGCAGTGGGTTTAACCACAAGCACGTCAGCGACACTAGCTGTACGTAACGGCTACCCAGGTATTGAGCGAAAGGAAGGCCGACGAACAAACTCATCCTGAACCCCTACTGAGCCTGTCAGTGACAATATCCATACAGTCCGGTCTGTTCGTCTAAGAGTATCGCATATCGAGTCTACGGGGGTGGATAAAGTCAGACCCCCAACAATGCGATATTTAGTGTCGGTATGAAACCCATCACCACCTGAGAAACTATCGATCTTGGATCGATAATTCTTGTCCACCGTGGCCACGGATTTATGGTGATGGCCATCCGTACACAACGCGACATCAACCCCCAATACCAGGAGAGACGAATCCCCGACGATCCGATCACTGCCTCCATGTGGCTCGGGACTGTACCCAACTAAAACCTGTTTGCATGACTCCTTTGAGCCGTGGTAGGGTAGTAATCAAAGTACAGTGGAAACTCACACGAGACAAATGACGATCTCAGGTCGACAGACTAACCTGTACAAATGTCACCTGGGAACTGCTATCAGACAGTAGGTATAATACCAACTAGCAGGTTCCCGGCGAGTCCGTCCAGTGTACTCATAACCCAATGAGCACCTGTATACTATCTTAAGTGAACAAACTAACACCAATGGCTTGTGAGACCTGGCCACCGCCCCTCGTCGGGGTCTCGATCAGTATACACTAGTCTACACTGGAGTATCGATGCCCGGTCTCGATACTCCTATGACTAGAGACATTTAAGGATGTGCTTATAGACCCCCAGCTCCCACGTATGTGATCGCCATCACAATACTGGCAGTCAAGCAAGAATCCTAAGGGCACTATCAACACGATGATAAAGACAAACCAGATAGCATACTATCATCTTGAGTAAGACTGTTTTATCTGTATAGGTCCTCACTCAATCATCATAATCACAAGTCCACGACTATGATAATTGCCTTGAGGGCACTATAGCCAACAATCTATTCCACCACAAGGAGGAACAAATGGTGTTTGTTTGTCAACATGCCACATTTTTAGAAAATGAAATTTTTACAAATAGTACTGTTGGCAATGCGATAGAACTAGAAGAGGTTCTAGAGACACAAATTACTCATGACGAATTGGTTGAAACTGATGTTGTAGTAGAACTTCAAGAACCTCATCCGCTCCGGAGATCTAGTAGAACTTCTTGCCCACCGGAGAGATACTATGGGTTTCTCGTTGATGGTAATAGAGAAGATTGCATCATGGATGATGATGACCCTAATAATTTTCAGCAAGCTATCACGAGTGGTGACTCAGTGAAGTGGCTGGATGCCATGAGATCCGAAATGGAGTCCATGTACACCAACAAAGTATGGACTTTGGATGTTGCACCTCCTGGGATAAAACCCGTAGGGTGCAAATGGATCTTTAAAAGGAAGATTGGTGTAGATGGACAGGTAGAGGCCTTTAAAGTAAGGCTTGTAGCGAAAGGTTTTCGTCAAAGACCAGGATTGGACTATGATGAAACTTTCTCTCCAGTAGCAATGCGTAAATCCATTCGGATACTACTTACTATTGCTGCTCACTACGACTATGAAATCTGGCAGATGGACGTTAAAACTGCATTTCTAATTGGTGATTTAGAAGAATGCGTTTATATGGATCAGCCAGAGGGCTTCATTGATAGTGGGAGCGGCGGGAAGGCATGTAGGTTGCTTAAATCCATTTATGGATTAAAGCAGGCCTCACGGAGTTCGAACATCTTCCTTGATGATACAATCAAAGAGTTTGATTTTGTCAAAAATATAGATGAACCATGCATTTATAAGAAGATTGTAGGTAGCACTGTCACATTCCTCGTATTGTACGTGGATGATATTCTCTTGATAGGAAATGATATTCCTATGCTACAATCGGTCAAACTATTCTTATCACAAAGGTTTTTCATGAAGGACCTAGGTGATGCCTCTTGCATTTTGGGCATTAGGATCTATAGAGATAGATCCAAGAGGTTATTGGGATTGTCCCAATCAAATTACATTGACACCATCCTAAAAAGGTTTAGTATGGAAGATTCAAAGTGTGGCGCCATGCCCGCTTTCCGTGGAATCACTCTCTCCAAGGACTTCTGTCCAAAGACTGATGAAGAGAGAGCTCGCATGAGCAATATACCCTACGCTTCAGCCGTAGGATCTATAATGTATGCGATGTTATGTACTCACCCTGATGTAGCTTATGCACTGGCTGTTGTAAGCAGGTATCAATCCAACCCAGGGGAGAAGCATTGGATAGCAGTGAAGAACATTCTTAAGTACTTGCGAAGGACTACAGAATTGTTCTTGGTGTATGTTAATGGGGATCTACAAACGGAAGCCTTTACCGATTCCAGCTTCCAAAGTGATAAGGATGACAGCAAATCTATCTCAGGGTTTATATTTACTCTTAATGGAGGGGCGGTTAGTTGTAAAAGTTCCAAACAGGATACCATTGCAGACTCCGCGATGGAAGCTGATTATATTGCTGCAAATGATGCTACTAAGGAAGCCGTCGGAATGAGGAAGTTCGTCACGGAACTAGGAGTAGTTCCAACCATTGTTGATCCAATACCATTGTATTGTGATAATAATGGGGTTATGGCGTTGGCCAAAGAACCAAGTGTTAGGTCCACGTTACCCACCTCGGTTCTTTTGGGGAGGCGGAATAGGTAAAAATCAAATTTTTTCTAACAAGGTGACATGGACCATCCATGATGGATCTTTGCTAAACAAAAACTAACACAAAAACTACAAGTTCTAGCTACTATGTACAATGGTTATATCTAGGTCTTGAACTCTTTCTCTTCTTGCTCCTTGGAGTGGTTTGAACGGCTCCTCCTCGTCGTCTTCTCTTTGCCGAAGATAGATCCACCCGAGGGCTTCGAACTTGAGCTCCTACCTCAACCAAGAGATAACTAGAGTGCTTGGATTGCTAGAAAAAGAACCGTAGAAAGAGTAGAGTGATGCTTTGATGGTTTAGTCTCAAAAACTTATGATTTCCAACACATGGAACACTTAACCTTTGAGAGAGGAAGAGGGAGAGATTTTTTTAAGAGAGAGAAAGAGTATGATAGAATGAACTCTCTTTTTGCAACCATGCTCACATAATAAGAATAATGATAATAATAATAATAATTAAGAAATTGTGATGGTTAGTTTATGAATGACCATTATCATTTCATCATTTAATGCATTTGCAAGAAACAAGAAGTATCTTTGAAATGAAATGATGATGGTCAATATGTCAACAATAGTCAACCGGTCAACCAAAGTCAACAAGTCAACAAAAGTCAAATAGTCAACCTAACCATGGCACAATTATCCTTAATTAATATTATTAATCATATTTCTCATTCTCATTAGGGTTTAGAAAAAGTCAACGGTCAACAACCCTAATGAGAATCCTCTGCCTCTGCCTCTGTCAACTGTGCATACACACCCGCATCCGTGTTTCGAGGAACACGAATACAATGAGAAAAAACCAATCCCAAAACAAATACTAGGATCTGGCTTAAACCAAAGCCCGCTAGTAATAACTGCCCGGACACCAAATGTGCACAAGTGCGCGGATGTGAACGAACCCTGTCGCAAAACCATGCGACCTCTACTCTGTTTTGCCCAAAGGCGAGTAACCCTCTGTGTAGGACTCTAAAGGCTCGACACTACGCTGGCAGTGGGTTTAACCACAGGCCGCAAGCGGTACTTGTTAGATATATGTATGCCCTAGAGGCCATTACTATGCATAGGATGTATATTGTAGTGGATGCTTGGACATATATAGGGAGGACTTTCTTGCTCGACATGATAGTATGCTATCTGGTTGCTCTTTACCTTAACGTGTACACTGATTGTCTCTCTGTTACATGTTGGTAAAGCCCTTAGGATGTGTACTTGACTACCTGGACTATGATGCGGATCATACTAGTGGGGACATGGTAGTCCATAAGTACATCCTTCAAGGTCCCTAGTCGTGGGTGTATCGAGACGGGGCATCGATATACCAGAGTAGACTAGCGTATACCTTCTCGACCCATACAGATGGGCGATGGATGATCCCATATCCATTGATGTTTGACATCAGAGATGATATACGGGTGCTCAGTGGAGACTGGGTACACTGGACGGACTCGCCGAGAACTCCCAGATGGTATTATACCTCACGTCAGATGGCAGTTCTCTGGTGACACTGGTACAGGTTAGTCTGTAGACCCGAGATCGTCATAGAGTCTTGTGTGATTCCCACTGTGCTTTGATTTCCACCTTACCACGTCCAAGAGGGCGTGCAAAATGGTGGTTTTTGGGTACAGTCCCGAATCACATGGAGGCAATGAGCGATAGGAGGGGATTCATCTCTCCCGGTATAGCGAGTTGATGTTGCGCTGTGTTCGATTGGCTATAACCCGAAATCCCTGGCCAGGGTGGCTGAGATTTACTGGTAAGTGTTACCAGTAGTTTCTCGAACTGTTATAGACCTTATATCGACACGACTTATCGAGCTACTGGGGTCTGACGTTTACCACCCCTAGGCGAGATATGCGACATATCAGACGAACAGACCGGACTGTACGGTTAGTGTTACTGGTTGGATTCACAGGAGTATGAGCGGGCTTGCTCGTCGATCTTCTGATCGCTCAATACCCGGGTAGACGTTACGTTTAGCAGACCGCCTGCGGCTTGTGGGTGTTTGATATGATCATCACCTGCTGCCAGCGTATTGACAAGTCTTTAGAGTCCTACACAGAGATTTCCTGGCTCAAGCGAAACGAAATAGGCGTGCAAATGAGATATGTGCGGGACCGAGAATAATACGTGTATGTGATACCGTATTCTATTCTCGTGATGAATGTATCGAATGGTTGTATGCTATATAACCTAGTTATCGAATCGAGGATTGATTCGATAAGTCGATACATTGGATATTTGTCGGTCATATACGATATGACCAGATCGTTAAATCAAGTGTTGATTTAATTATTTAATGTATAATTATATATTTGATATATTACTTTACATTAACTAGTATTGGTTCACTTAAGATAGATTTTCTCATTTGATGTGCACATTGTATATATGATATAGTTTTGTGCACTAGTTTGTATCATGTTTGATGATACATGTAAACTTGGGTGTGTATGATTAAACCATGGTTATGTTAATGGTTAGGGTTTTGATTTACTAATTTATTTATTTATTTTATTCATTTTTCCAAGGAAATTGAAATGGTTGCTTGCTTTGTCTTTTCTTTGAAGCTTCATGAAGCTTTGAAAAGTTCAACCATTTTTTGTTTCTTTTGCCTAACCTAACCCTAGTTTATTCTCTACACTTAACCATGGTTGCAATTTGATAAGGGTCACTTTATTTTCTTTTTAAGTTAATTCTTTTTCTTCTTCATCTTCTTCTTCTTGATGAAGAAAGAAAAGCTTTGTACAAAAATGTCAAGTGATGAAATCAAGTGAGAAATCCAAATCCAAAGTGAACCCACTTCCTATTTCTTCATCCTCTACCACTTGCCATGTAGTATAGGGTGTTTTTTTCACAAGTTTCATGACTTGGTGAAGGTGGAGCTTGAGCTTGAGTTGCCTCGACGTAGATCATCTTCGGCATCGAAGTCGACGACCTAGCCCGATCATTTCTTCGACGAAACCATCGCTAGAGTCCGGGATCCGATGATCGCAGCGGAGGGACGTCAACACGGAGCCAAGGAAGTGGAGGACCAGATCTACAAAGGTTGTATTTCCGTTCACTTAGTAGTTAAGATGTTAACTTGCTTGATGTTTCGCCTAATCTCTAGTTAACGATATATATTAGGGTTTCTCGGCACCGGAAAATTTTGAAATTGGCATGGTTGATACCTTGTGAGACCTCATTAGTATGCCTAGGAACCCTACAGTGGTATCAGAGCCTAGCTAGTGCTTTAGGAGAAGTGTAGACGAAGTTAGAAGTCCGATCGAACCCTTAAACCCCGACAAAACCCTTCTCTGTACATTTTTCAAAACAGTGGATTTTTGTGAATTAAAAATTCTCAGAAAAACAAGCAGGGAAAACTAAGAATTACTGTGAAGTACGGTCCACTAAGTCAATAATTTGACCGCGGAACCGCGGCGAAACCATGGGTTTGGCGGTTTTCCGCGGCCAAAATTTGACTTAGTCCCTGAAATTTCATATATTTATTCTTAGGTCCTTTCTTGGCAATTTTTTATGGGAATTTTTTAATTCCACTTAAGTGTTGAGTTTTCTAGGGTTTTATTGGGGACTCGTTAATTTGATCGGATAATTTAACTTCGTTTATATTTTTCCGGATATTTTAGAAACTGTTAAAAAGTTCGACCGGATATAAATACCCACTTTTTCCCATGCCGGGAAATTTCCAAGTGTTGAATTTTTCCGTAGTTTAAGAATGTTCTAAGTAGTGCAAGTAACGCGATGGACCCTCTAGAAGACAACAAACCTTAACTCGATTATGTGACCGTCTTGCACTGCCCTTTGAACCTTCGGGTTTGGGGTAGTACGGCGTGCCACATGTGAGGCGTTGGCTTGACCCTTCTACGGCTGGACCGTTGGTACTGAGGCATGAACTGGATGTTTTTAAACTTGTTTCATGTGTTGAGCTATTTCGGGAAAACTTGGGTGTTTGGTTGTTTGATCGGAAAGTTTAACATTTTCTATTTATCCGGAATGTGATACAACATTTGGAATTCACAAGTAGTTATGAGATAACTGAATGAATGTTATAAATCTAGCAGTTTAGTCTCACTTGATTGGTTACCACGGAATTTTGATGCGATCAAAAGTCCGTCGCAATCACGTAGCGTACGCGGATACTCGCCGGGTAAACTTAATAGACAGCTACACCCCATAGCCCCGACCAAGTGACTGTAGGAGAACCCCGTCGCCGAAAGCATCCGTTCGGGTGCTCGCGGCAGTGGTGTTCCGCCTTGGTACACTTCGTCGACGGCATCGGGGGTACGGCCGCCTAATAAAGTTTGCGACGAGCATTCGATCAAAATGTCGGGAATCTTGTTGAATTTCCCGACTTAACATTGAAAAGAGTTTTCGATAATGAGACTAAAATGCGGGGTTTATAATTGTTAGGCATGCGATGTCTAAGGAATTCATTTGATTAGGCATGCGATGTCTAAAGAGCTTGCGGATTCCAACTGTTGTAGTTTTACACTTTCTTTTCTGTGACCGTAAGTGTAATATGTGATATCGCCGGTTTCGTTGCTATATGTCAACGACAATTGGGATGGGCATATTTACTTACGTTGATGACATATGATGTTATGTGTTGCTGGATATGTTATATTGGATCGTCGTGTTTCAATAGCCGGGTTTTTTTTATGTGAGATGAGTGTTTTTCATTTTCATTCATGTAAAAACTTGTATGTAATATTCTTTTATTGGGGCACTTCCAGGTTGTGGAAGATGTCACCCTTTGTATATTATTTACTTTTCCGCACTAGGATAGACCCAGGGAGGAGGGCACAAGTAACCGGGTTCTGGAGTCCAGTGGGAGACCAACTCGAGGAGTCGAGTTCGGGTCACCTAACTCTAGAATTGGTAGGGTTGCTTGCCGCTCTCGTAGGGGTCTAGGGGTGTGGGTTTGGCTATTCATCACGACCATGGAATCCGTGTTTTATACTGGCTCGTATTGAAAACACGGACGTCCTAGTATATCCAATGTTTCATATGATTCTTCTGCTGCGATATCTGTGATGTGATCATGTGATGTTCTGTGATAAATACTGTATATAGTATATATGATATATTATATAGACATTACTTATGTTTTACACCCGTGCTAGCCCTGCCCCGCTCTGCCGTTAGTTACCTAACCTAACGGTGCACGAGGGGACATCGAGGCGAATGCGGATGGCATAAGTGTACGTCGTATTTATCTGTGATGTTTAGGTACTTAAATGATGGGTCTTCATTAATGAGATTAATGAAATAAAAGAAACCGAAGATGTTGTGGAATCGAATTTCAAAAATAAAACAGGTAGCTACAGTTCTTGCTTTGCACAGCGGTATATATGATATTTCCTGCACCTTATTCGATGAGGAAAGTGCCGACGATCCCTTCACCGGGAGTGACCCCTTTAGAAATAACCGGCAGATGCTACACCCCTCGGTTTGTCTTTTGATAGCTTCTATAGTTTCTTCTTTGCACAGTGATATATATGATATATCCCGCACCTCATTCGACGAGGAAAGGGCCGACGATCCCTTCACCGGGAGAGACCCCTTTAGCAAAACTAGAAAAGCCTCAAAAACACTCCATTTCAAAATTCATTCGATCCTACAACGATATCAAGTTCATTACGCAATAGGTTTTCAGAAAAACCTGTCGTAGCCCTCCGTCATTTTAGATAAGTACTAGTTAGTATTCATGTTGCGGTAGTTTGGCCTCCGTCAAGGCGTAGTGTACGGTAGCTAACTAGTGCTTATCTGCTTGCATATGATGCGATTGGATTAGGGTATTCGTACGGCGTTGCGGGTGTTTAATTCAATCAGGAAATGACGGGTTGAACTTGAATAGCGGACTATGGGTAGTTTGGCCTCCGTCAAGGTCATAGGACGCTAGGGGCAAAATTATCGGGAATTTCAAGTGTTGAAATTTGCAATGAGATTGCATAACTTCTATGAGATAGTTGGATCCCGATACACACTGCGAGTAAGAGTTACTCCTGGGAGAGTTTTACACATTATAATTAGCCGATCAAGTAGGTGTCTAGAAAGGTGTTAACGAGGTTACGCCTCTGGGAAAACGAGGTTTAAATTAATTAGGTTCGTGCGAAAGCACGGGGGGCCTCCCTCAAAGTACCGACACTGGCCTGGCTGAAAGATTGGCGAACTTGTAGTGTGTAATTAATCCCGGCAAGTCTTTCCTTTTAGGGTTTGAAGGAAGATTTGATAAAAACAGTGGGAGCCATCCTGATTAGATAAAATAATAACCAATCTGATCTTACAAGAGCATACGCAGAGTGTTTTCTTCTCTCTCTCTCCAGGTAGCGACCATGTCACGCCTTAATCAAGATAATAAAACGGATATATTGACCGAACCCGCTTGTTATACTGAGCTGGGGAACGTTGGTCCCGCTCCAACTTATAATTGTTACAAGACAGAGCAGGAAATAGGGGAATACCAGAATTCCTATGCCGCCCAAACGAAGAAAGTGAATATGATGCATCATCTTCGGGTGTGTTCATTACAAAGAACTGTTTCTCTGTATCCTCTACGTCCTGGGTATTAGATACCGGATCAGGATCCCAGATATGTAATCTGATACATAGGGCTACAGAAAGGTAGAGAACTGAGAACGGGTGATAAGTTTCATGAGACAGAAAACGGTGCAAGTGTTGCAGCCAAGTCTGTTGGTCATTGTCACCCTGTATTCCAAATACATTGATTCTGAACGAATGTTATTAGATACCGAACCTGATATACAAAATCATATCAGTCTCTTTATTAGTAATGAAATGATAAAATTTTGTATTGTTGGATAATGTTTTGAACATTTCCTATATCAAAAGTTGATCGGTTCAGGCACGTTATCTAAAAGCATTGATGTTCTAAATCAAACTACAGTTCTTAGTATACGGAACACACATAAGAGGAAGAGTTCAGAAATGAACGGATCCTTCTTGAGGTATTGTAGACTAGGTCATATCAATGCGACTCGACTAGCTAAGTTGCACATAGATGCATATTTAAATCTGTTTGAATTTACATCTTGTGAAAACTTGCCGGTCATGTCATAAAGATAAGATGACCACAGCTGTGTTTATTGGAAGCAGAGAAAGAGTTAGTGTACTCTTGGGACTGATACATGTTGATGTATGTAAGGTCCCCCATCTACACATGCCAAGACCGGTTCTTTGTACTTCATTACATTCTCTGATAATCTCTCTAGATTCAGGCATATGTTCCTGTTGAAACACAAGTCCGAACCTTTTGAGATATTCACAGAATATAAGTTAGAAGTAGAGAACCAATACGGGTATAAGTATTATGTCCTTTGATGAGATCAGAGAGGAGAATACCTGAGCACGGAATTCCTGGACTATTCTAAAGGAGAATGAGATTCTCTCTCAGAATGACTCCTCCGTATACACCATAGCACGATGGTATATCGGAGCGGTGCAATAACACCCTATCTGATATGGTGTGCTCTATGATGAGTACTACTGAGTTACCTATTTCCTTTTTGGGAGTTTTGCGCTTGAGGAGCTGCATACCTATTGAATAGGGTTCCAATCAAATCAATTGCCTACCACTTCATATGTGATATAGAAATGGAAGAGTCCATATCTTAAGTTTGTTAAAATTTGGGGTTGTCCAGCCTATGTCTAAAAAGCAAAATCCGGGCAAGCTCGAGGCAAGATCTGTTATGTAGAACTGGAAATGTTCCAGCTATACAAACTGCAGCTGATGATTTGAAAGAACCAAATGATTCAATAGTTACCAACGAACCTCATCCTCTCCGCCGATCTAGTAGGGTTCCTCACCCACCGGAGAGATACTTCTGTTTCTCTATGACAGTGGGAGCGAGGATTGCATCATGAGATGATGACCGAACTAGTTTCGAGCCTGGCCATCAGGAGTGGGACTCTGTAAGAATGGCTGGATGCTTAGCGATCTGAGATGGAATTCTTATACACCAACAAAGTATGGACTTTGGTTGCTATATCTGAAGGGTTAAATCCCCATCAGGAGCAAGTATATCTTGAGAAGATTACTTGGTGTACTTGGAAAAGTTGAGACTTTCAAAGCTAGACTTGTTAAAGGTTTGCATCATTGACCAGGTATGGATTTTGTTGAAACCTTTTCTAAGTAGCTATGATTAAGTCCATCCAGATCCTACTTGCCATGGCTACATACCATGACTACAATATCTGGTGGTTAGGTGTCATGACTGCTTTTCTAAAATGATACATGGTTTCAGAAAAGAGAGTCTGTAAGTACCCAGTCAGAGGGCTTCGTAGACAGTGGGAGCAGCGGAAACGTGTGCAAGATGTTTTATGTGATAAAGCAGGTATCGCGGAGTTGGAACATCTGTTTTGATGTATTAGTCAAAGAGTTTGACATCATCAAAATGGTAGATGAACCTTGTATAAACAAAAAGGTAGTAGGGAGTATGGTGACGATCCTCGTAGAGTACGTGGATGACATGCTCTTGATAGGGAAGGAGTTTCCTATGCTACGCTCGATCAATCTCCGCTTATCACAATGATTCTCCACATAGGATCAAAGTGATACCTACTAAATCCTAGGTTTTGGATCTATGAGATAGATCTAAATGGATGTTAGGATTCTCACTAGATGTAGTGAGATGGTATCAATCGATCCTGGGGAGAATCACTGGAAGTGTTCTAGGATGATAAGGACGACTGAATGTCAGTCACAGGCATTGTCTTTACCCTCTATGGAGGGACGGTATGTTGGAAGAGTTCCAAGCTAGATACCGTGACATACTAGACGATTAAAGGCAAGATGCATCGCTATTTAAGATGCTACCGAAGAGGCAGTCTGGATGTATATTTGTTCATGAGATGAACATAGTTCCTCCCATTGTGTGACAATGGAGTTGTGGCTTAGGCCTAGGAACGCCCGTCCCATCAGTGATCCAGACATATTCTGAGGCAGTGTCACCTGATCATGGAGATAGTTGATCTCCAGGGTGATCGAGGTTAGGAGAGTAGACTCAGAGGACAACACGGCGGATCCACTCACAAAGGCCTTTTCCCAGAGAGAGACTATTATGGGATGGTTGAGTATGAGATACTGCAACCACTGCTATCAGATGGCCCTAGTGCAAGTGGGAGATTGTTAGTTATATGTATGCCCTAGAGGCCATTACTATACATAGGATGGATATTGTAGTGGATGCTTCGACATATATAGGGAGGACTTTCTTGCTCGACATGATAGTATGCTATCTGGTTGCTCTTTACCTTAACGTGTACACTGATTGTCTCTCTGTTACATGTTGGTAAAGCCCTTAGGATGTGTACTTGACTACCTGGACTATGATGCGGATCATACTAGTGGGGACATGGTAGTCCATAAGTATATCCTTCAAGGTCCCTAGTCGTGGGTATATCGAGACGGGGCATCGATATACCAGAGTAGACTAGCGTATACCTTCTCGACCCATACAGATAGGCGATGGATGATCCCATATCCATTGGTGTTTGACATCAGAGATGATATACGGGTGCTCAGTGGAGACTGGGTACACTGGACGGACTCGCCGAAAACTCCCAGATGGTATTATACCTCACGTCAGATGGCAATTCTCTGGTGACACTGGTACAGGTTAGTCTGTAGACCCGAGATCATCATAGTGTCTTGTGTGATTCCCATTGTGCTTTGATTTCCACCTTACCACGTCCAAGAGGGCGTGCGAAACGGTGGTTTTTGGGTACAATCCCGAATCACATGGAGGCAATGAGCGATAGGAGGGGATTCATCTCTCCCTGTATAGGGAGTTGATGTTGCACTGTGTTCGATTGGCTATAACCGGAAATCCCTGGCCAGGGTTGCTGAGATTTACTAGTAAGTATTACCAGTAGTTTCTCGAACTGTTATAAACCTCATATCGACACGACTTATCGAGCTACTGGGGTCTGACGTTTACCACCCCTAGGCGAGATATGCGACATATCAGACGAACAGACCGGACTGTACGGTAAGTGTTACTGGTTGGATTCACAGGAGTATGAGCGGGCTTGCTCGTCGATCTTCTGATCGCTCAATACCCGGGTGGCCGTTACTGTTGGAGATAGTGCCCTCAGAGTCAATTATTGGATCACAGGCACGTGATTGCAATGATTGAGAGAGGACCTATCCCAGTAGGACAGTCTTACTCGAGATGATAGTATGCTATCTGGTTTATCTTTATCATCGTGTACTGTTTCAGGTGACCTTACAGGTCGCTATTACACGTTGATAGAGCCCCTATGATTCTTGCTTGACTGCCAGCAGTATGAGGGCGATCATATACGTGAGAGCTGGAGTCTATAAGCACATCCTTAAAAGGTCCCTAGTCGTGGGAGTTTCGAGACTGGGCATCGATACTCCATTAGTAGACTAGTGTATACAGTCGAGACCCCGATGAGGGGCGGTGGCCGGTCTCACAAGCCACTGGTGTCAGTTGGTTCACCTAAGATGGATACAGGTGCTCATTGGGTTATGAGTACACCGGACAGGACTCGCCGGGAACCTGCTAGTTGGGATTATACCAGACGTCAGATAGCAGTTCCCTGGTGACATGTGTACAGGTTAGTTCATCGACCTGAGATCGTCATTTGTCTCATGTGAGTTCCCACTATGCTTTGATTACTACCCTACCACGGCTCAAAGGAGTCGTGCAAACATGTTTTAGTTGGGTACAGTCCCGAGCCACATGGAGGCAGTGAGCGGATCTGCAGGGGTTCGTCTCTCCCGGTATTGGGGGTGAGGTCGCGCTGTGTCTAGGAGAGCCATTACACAAAGCCCTCGGCCGAGGCAGAAGATTTACTGGTAGGTATTCCAGTAGTATCTCAGGGTGTTCTGGGCTACACTCCGACACGACTTGTACCGCTTTTGGGGGTCTGACTTTTACCAACCCCCTAGGCCCGCCATGCGATACTCATAGACGAACGGACCGGACTGTACGGATATTGTCACTGACAGGCTCAGTAGGGTGTCAGGATGAGTTCGCTCATCGACGTCCCTTTTTGTCAATAGCTGGTGGCCCGTCACGTATGGCTAATACCTCTGACGTGCTAGTGGTTAAATCCACAGCCATAGTATTGACGAGTCTTTAGAGTCCACCACACACTCAGTTACTCAAGTTTCGGGCGAAACGCTGTAGAGGCCGTATGGAGATATGGCAGGGTTCGATCAGATACGTGCGGTATTGCACGGATCGTGATCGGACGGATTTTACTAGCCGGCTTTGGTTTAAGCCGGATCCTAGTATTAGACAGTGTAGATTTTGTCTCTTTGCATTTGTATTCAGTGGGAATACAAATGCGGGCATGTATATGCAGTAGCGGGGTTTTCCTGTAATTTATTACGGGATCAGTTTTCTGAAGTTGCCAGTTTGCATTCCGTTGCGGCCGGACTTTTCCGATGGAGGGGGTTATTTGCAAGTTTGCAAATAACTTTTGTGGAGGGGGTTTCTTGCATATGGATTGATTATGATGGCTTCTTGATTTGACTAGCATCATGAGATGCTTTATACATCATTTCTTTGTGATTAGAGTTGATCTTGATTTGGAGATGACATTGTTATCATGGCTTTTGATGTGGTCACCTCTTGCCTTTTACTACACTCACCTTCCTTCTTGTATTGGTTTTATTCCTCCACCATTTTGAGATATGAAGAATGAGAGGTTCATTTTGAAGGGGTGTGATTTTTTCCTTCATCTCATTTCTTGCAAGAAAATGATAGCTCCATTTTTTCCAAAAGATCATTTTCTTTCTCCACCTCCACATCCATGGCAACTTCACTACCCCAAATGAGACAACCATTCTACACTAGTCTACAACACTTCTTGGACGCGTCGGCTAGCCAACTTCGCGCCCGAGTTGCCTCGGTCCAGAGGTGGGAGCCCGTAAAAGAATCCGGCTACGTGGTGCCCTTTCCGACGAGAAGACGATGAATGGTGATTCCGCGGGAGATCGGAGTGGAGACGAAGACCGAAGGACACGGATCGTTTGGTATAGCTCTCTTCCCTTCTCTTGTTAGCTAGGATTGGGTTAATGGTCACGATCCGGGTTTTATTGTCCGCCGTAGCGCCAGTTTAAAAGTTAAGAAAATTTTTGATTCCGCATTTTGGCCTCGAGTAAAAGGCCGGGGCGCTGCCGTGGCGGAACATGGTATCGGAGCCACGCCATTAACCTAGTCTAGCTTGGTTTAGTATGTTTAAAGCTTCGATCGATCAAATATTCGAAAACCCGATATTGTATACATCAGTTTTCTGTCGAATTATTTTTGGCTCGAAAAATTTTTCAGGTTGTTTCAGAATGATGTACAGGGTGTTCTAAGAATTCTGCAAAAATTTGGTGACCTGATTCCACTTTTCCACCGCGGAACCGCGGCCAAACCCATGAATTTGCCGCGGTTCCGCGGCCATAATATGTCCACGTGGCACCAATTTTTTTCAGAGGCTCTTGGACTTGAAAATATGGGTTTTGGGACATTCTTTTTGGGCCCAGATTTTCTGAGAGTGCTACAGTAGTGCTTGGGGCCCACTTGGGTATATTTGTTCGATCGGATATTTTTAACATGCTAGTTCACAGTATTTACATTATATCTGCGACCGTGAATGTCACTTGATCGGTAAATCCTGTCTAACTGCTATTGCCCGGTTAGACGGATTTGCGAACGTGACATTCACGTTGATGTTCTGTGTTTATGCTGTGATGTTGCGGATCGGTCGTGGGGATAGCCTGGTTGCAGTGGTAGTACAGTTTTGTTGTATTATGTACATTTGATATTGCGGGATGAGCGTCCGACATGTGGACTGCCATCACTGCCTGTTTGTATTATTCTTTTGGGGCACGACCTGGTTGCGGTCGATGTACCCGTTGTATGTATATTTTACTTTCTGTACTAGGCTTACCCCGCGGAGGGGTGCAGGACAGCCGGGTTCTAGAGGGCAACGGGCCCGCATCTCATGGCATTGAGACGGAGGGGGCTTTACTCTAGAATTGGCGGGCTGTTCGCCGCACTAGTAGGGGGTACATGTTGACCCAGGAGGGGTGCCCAAGTTGCCGGATTCCGTGAAGTGCTGGGTGGTCCATTCACGTTGCTGAAGGGGGCTGCCTCGCTTCAGGTTTTGGCGGGTGACTTGCCGCGCCCGTAGGGGTCTAGGATTTTCATTGCACAGGCTATCCACACGACCAGGGGAACGTCGGGTTTCAGTAGCGGCTCTATGAAACCTGGGGATCCCAGATATCTGTATTGTTCTGTGATGCTGGTTACTTTTCTGGGATGTTGCATTTTATCACGCCTTGAGCGAAAATTATATATTATATATATACTAGTAGATGTTGTATATGTTTTGCATCCGCGCTAGTCCAGTCCCCGCTCTGTCGTTAGTTAAGTAACCTAACGGGTGATGACGGGACCCAGTGGCGAATGCGGATGGCATATACTGCATCATTATTTTCGTTCTTTTGTGGTGTGATCAATTGATGGGACTGCGTTGATTCGGATCAATGCAAGCTAAACAAACCTATTCTGATGTTGTTGGAACATTTTTCAAAAGGCTGTTATTGCAAGGACGTTCACTTTTTATTTTGCACAGTGGTATTCAGTTGGAATATCCTGCTCCTCAGTCGACGAGGCAAGGGCCGAGATCCCTTCACCGGGAGTGACCCCTTAGACAGAATTTTGCGTCAGGGCAGTAACTTCACTATAGCCGATTACTTTTGCTTTGCATCGTGGTATTCAGTTGGAATATCCTGCACCTCATTCTATGGGGAAAGAGCCGAGATCCCTTCAATGGGAGTGACCTCTTTAGCAAAGGTTTTCGTCACTATATTTTTATAAAAAATTATGCAGTTCCTTCAACGATATCAAGTTCATTACGTTAAAGGTTTTTCGCCAAAAACCAGCCGTAGCCCTCCGTCATTTCAGATTAGTATTGCTTAGTATTCATGCTACGTATGTCGTGCATTGCCGAGGCGTAGTGTTCGGTAGCTCTGTAATGCTTTTCTGTCGCATGGATAAGTGGATTGGTTAGGACAGTCGTACGGTTATGTTGGCATTGTCAAGGACTCGTACGGGTGGGTTTAACGCAATCAAGATAATGACGGGTTGAACTTGACTAGGACTCTTTGATATGTTGGCATTGTCAAGGTCACTTGGGTCCTAGGGGTAAAAACCTACATCGGGAGTTTCTAAAGAAACTGAAACTTGCCAGGCATGCGCATACCTTCTGGAGTGTGGTGACGTGAGTGGATTCCATCACGTTATCATGCGATGATAGTTGGATCCCGATTCCCACTGATGAGTTGGTTTACTCCTCGGGTGATCCCGACTAATTCTTCTTTTAGGTTTGGAGAAGAATTTGAGGTTACAGTGGGAGGTTTCCAGATTAGATAAAGTGATAACCATTCTGATCTAGGTTAGAGTGCACGCTGAGTGTTTCTTTTCTCTCTCTCTTTGGCAGCGACCATTGACCCGACCCTAGACTATGACTCAGTGACCAAGTTGACCGAACCTTCTTAACACTGGCTTTTGGATTGTCAGAGTTGCAAACCTCATTGCCACTCCTATTTTTAACCTTTTCTCCAGGACACCCCATATTACTACGAACGTCCACTTCCATTGGACAAAACCATCGTATGGTTATATACGAACTCGAAGTTATTCGAGGATGGTTTCCGGTTCTGCAGAAAACGAATAAGACTATTCAGTTGTCTTTTCCTTTTACCTTCTCTCAGCTTGCGAGTACTCCTTGGTTTAGGAGATAGTACACCTATTACGCAAATTGGATAGTCTTCTTTCAAACCATAGGCAGGTGCCGACCGGTGGGGAATGAAGAAAACCAATTAGCCTAAATGGTGTACAGAAGGTATTAAGTTAAGACAAAGTAAGGGATTAGTAAGAGGGCAAAGTAAACTACGACTGCTATTCACGACCAAACCAAATATTTCTTCGCCAATCCTAAATCACCTTTGTATTTCTCCAGGACACTCCTTATCACTACGAAGATCCCAAGTTTATTGGACAATCCATCGTATGGTTATATACGAACTCGAAAGGAACTTGTTCCAGTTCGGGGATGGATCCTGGTTCAGAAGAAATAGGAATAAGGTTTATTCGGTTGTCTTTTATCTTCACCTTCTCTCACATTGCGAGTGCTCCTAGGATTAGGACAGTACACCCATTATGCTTATTGGATAGTCTTCTTCCAAACCATAGGCTGGTGCCGAACGGTAGGGAAGGAAGAAAACCATTTGGCCTAAAGGGGTATGCAGAAGGTAATGACTAAAGACATAAAAAAGGGATTTGGAGAAGTGGCAAAGAATTATACGGTTACAGTTGCGAATCTGGATAATGGAAGAGGCATTACTAAGAATACCAGTATACCCCATCGAAACATTTCAATATTTCAGTTTCACTGTGTGCTGTTAAAAGAAAACTGATTTCCCAATTAGACACTTGCTCCGGGGTATGTATTTACCAGGTAAGATTCTCACATCTGTATGGTTTTACAGATGATGAGTGGGAGTAAGTTATTGGGAATTAGGTGATTGTCCTCATTATATCGGAATTCGTTGTAATTGGTGATATTTGAGGAAGTCACCTGGGTTGTTTGCCGGACGGCAAATATTTGGTTTTGAATATCCGTTGTTATGCACCAATTTCAAATTGATATATCTGTACGTCTATTTTTATAGAGTGAGATATACCTTTTTGAAATTATGTCTATGACATTTACCTATACCAGTGGATGGTTAGGTAAGGAGCATTGAACAGCGGTGTAATTCTTCTTAACCATAAGTACAGTTTTCAACCTACGACACACAGTGAATGAGTTGTTAGACTCAGGGACTTATACAGAGTATTGTATATTGTCCAGTGTCCATTAGGACAGAGGGGTTGGTCCTCGTACTATATTCTGTTTACTTTTAACTTCTCTAGTTCTTAGACATGTGTTTCATAGAAACACAGGGTATGAGTTTTGAGGAGTTATTGGTATAAGAATAGAGTAGAGAACCAGGTATTGCAAGTATCGGGATTCTTCAAGGTGATCGAAGATGTAGATACTTGTGTATGGTATTCAGTTGATAGTAATGAGAACTTGCTTCTCTTTCAGGTTACTCATAATTGAAAGCATTCCTAAGTTGAGTAACGCTGATCGGCCTCCTTCAATTTAGTTGACATGCACTGGAGAACTATGCTAACATGTTAGGTAGTGTTTAACTAGGCTCTGATACCACTGTAAGTCCATGCTACCTCTCCCGGTACTTACGGGCTTGCGGAATTTGATGAAAAACAATTTTCTAGAGGCGGTAACATGGACTCAAAACGGATCTTTGTTGAACTATCTACCTAACAACCTAACTACGAGTTGTTAACTACTCGGTTACGGGGTTATACCTTTCTTTCTTGAACTCCTTCGTCTTCATCTCTTGATGGTGTACGGATCGGCTTCACCCCGTCGTCTCCTTGCGCCGAAGATCGATCCACCCGAAAGCTTCTACCTTTGGCTTCTTCTTCGAACTTTGAAGAAACTAATTCACTTGGTTTGCCAAACCTTGTGAACTAGAGTGAGTAGAGGAGAGTGTGTTGGGATTTTCTCTATGGTTCTTGCTTCTCAACACATGAGACAAGTGAACCATAGACAAGAGAGAAAGCAAGAGGAAGAGGGTGAGAGCAAGAGAATGAGAGAGCTCAAGAGAGAAAAAGCCAATGAAAGAATGAGCCACTCTTTTCTCTTTCACCCTCTCATAATCCAAAAGCATCATGAGCCATAATGTTAATCAAGTATTATGTGATGGTTCATATCATGTCAAAGGCAATATCATTTCCATGCACTCATTTTGCAAACCACAACAAGCAAGCAAAAGTCTTTGCATGAAAATGACAACCATTATGATGATGATGGTCAACTAGTCCAACCTAGTCAACCGGTCAACAAAGTCAACAAGTCAACAAAGTCAACCCCTCAACAACCATGTCACTATAATACTTAATTGATATTATTGCTAATCATATATCATATTCTTATTAGGGTTTAACAAAAAGTCAATGGTCAACAGTCAACAGTCAACATCCCTAATGAGAATCCTCTGCCTCTGTCTCTCTGTCAACTGTGCATACACACCCGCATCCGCGTTCCGAGGAACACGAATACATACGAGATAAAACCAATCCCAAAACGTACACTAGGATCTGGCTTAAACCAAAGCCCGCTAGTGTTAACTGTCCGGACACTAAACGTGCACAAGTGCACGGATGTGACCGAACCCTGTCGCAAAACCAAGCGACCCTGTCGCAAAACTATGCGACCTCTACTCTTTTGCCTGAAGGCGAATAGCTTTCTGTATGGGACTATAAAGACTCGACACTACGCTGGCAGTGGGTTTAACCACAGACCGCAAGCGGCACTAGCTGTGCGTAACGGCCCCCAGAGAAGACAGACGAGGTGAAACCTATCTGAACTCCTACTGAGCCTGAATGTGACAGTCTCCGTACAGTCCGGTCTGTTCGTCTGATACATCGCATGGCGGGCCTAGGGGGGCGGTAAACGTCAGTCCCCTAATAGCGGTACAAGTCGTGTCGGAGTGAAGCCCAAAACACCCTGAGATAACACTGGAAGCCTACCAGTATAGCTCGCTTGCCCGGGCCAGGGACTACTCGTGTAATGGCTCTCCTAGACACAGCGCGATGTCAACCCCCAATACCGGGAGAGACGAATCCTGTCTAACCGTCACTGCCTCCAAGTGCTTCGGGACTGCACCCAACTACTACCTGTTTACACGACTCCTTTGAGCCGTGGTATGGTAGTAATCAAAGTACAGTGGGAACACACTCGAGGCGAAGTGACAGTGTCAAGTCAGCGGACTAAGCTGTACTCATGTCACCTGGGAACTGATAACTGACGATAGGTATAATACCAACCAGTCAGTTCCTGACGAGTCATGTCCAGTGTTCTCGTAACCTAACGAGCACCCGCATACTATCTCAAGTACGACGTACTGACGGCTGTGAGACAGACCGTCTCCCCTGCTGGGATGAGAAGCGCATGCGCTAGTCTATTCCGGAGTATCGATGCCCTGTCTCGATAGTCCTGCGACTAGGGACCTGTATAAGGATGTGCTTATGGATTACCCAGCCCCCACGAGTGTGACTGCCATCACAACGCTGGTAACCAAGCAAAGATCCTAAGGGCTCCACTAATGCGTATAGGTGATATAATAAAATAAACACATGTACACATTAAAGTAGAAACAAACCAAGTAGCATACTACCATTTTGAGCAAGATTGTCAATACAAGGTGAATATCCCAAGCTTCCATTAAGTAATATACATACTAGTATGATACAGTAATGTCCTCTAGGGCATATACACTAACAATTTTGTCCTTTGAAAGAAAATTGGGCAGAACCTCCTTTATAAAAACTAACTCCGAAAACGGGTACAACACAGAAAAATATAAAGCATCCCCAAACGAAAGCAAATCACGTCCAACGGCGGAAACAACCACCACAAGTATAAATAAAAAGTATACGACGCCCAACGGTGAAGATCCACACAAGGAAATAAAGTAAAGCAAGACATCAACCCTAAAAGTGAACATAAAACCCATCGCTCAAGTCTCGTAACTACATGTCTTCTAAGTCTGCAACATATAAACTTACTAGTTTCTGAATTGATAGAGTGACTAGATACAATATGAATAATGAATACAAGAAAGGCATGATCCAATATGTACCACCTACCAAAAGCAAGTCACCCGAAAACAGCTGTGTGCCAGCGATGCCGCAACTGATCCATGCGGTCAACCTGCAAGAACTGTGGCACAACGGGTGTGAGTTGCCGACTCGTGAATAGAAAAACATCATCAGGTAGAAATCGAAATAAACAACGATTCCTAGGTCAACTATATCATAAAGGTAATACTATGATATCTAGGGTGACTGTATCTGCATATGTGCCAACACATAAATAACTGCCTATCAGCAAGTGGATATCATCCAACAATATAATCAATGCATGTATGCTGGTGGATCTCGTCCAACAATATAATCAATGCATGTATGCAGTGGATCTTGTCCCCGTGTCACCCACTGACACAACAACTCCTGCATGTAAATATTGTAGGGTTACTAGGCACTCTAACAAGGTTCTGAAAGGTATCAACCATGCCTGATTAAAAAATAGCCGTGTCGAACAACCCTAAACAAGATCTTTGCTAGATTATTAGGATTCCACATGCAAGTAAACAACTTTACTATCTAAGTGAATACGAAATACAACCTTTGTAGATCGGTCCTTCACTTCATAAGCTCCTTGTTGTAGTCCCTTCGCTGCGATCATCGAACTCCCGGACTCTCGGACGGCTCCATGAGAAGAGGGCAACGGTTTTGCTTGAAGTCTTCGAGGCCGACGATGATCTACGTCGAGGGAATACGAACTCAAGGTTCTACTTCACTAACTAAAGAATTAGTGAAGCAAACACCCTAAACTAAAGTGCTAGTCTAGTAGAGGATGGTGAAATAGGAAATGGGTACACCTTAGAATTTCTTTTCTCACAATATTTCTCTCTCTTTATCAAACCCTAGCAACAATTTGAAGGAGGAAGAAGATGAGCTCAAAAATGAGAATGAAAACTAAATCGAGAGAGAGAACTAACCATGGGTGAGTGGGTATCATATATTAACTCATGTAGAGACATAACCATGGCTAATTATAGTGGTTAGGTTTATAAATATCCTAAGTAAAAAAAAACTAGTGGACTTTGGTCAATGCACTCACAAGCTTCATGAAGCTTCATGCACTTGAACAATTATCCACTAATTTTGTATTTACTTTGTATATTAAAACCCTACCAATATAATTATAATGGTGTATGTCTCATACACCCATGTAGTGTGTATCAACAACCATGATACAAAATGAACACAAATAAATATATATCACATATATATTAAGTTGTGCACAAGTGAGAAAAAAAATGCTTAAGTGAACCAATGTTAGTTAATGTAAATTAGTATATCACATATACAATTATACACTAAATTATTAAATCAACACTTGACTTAATAATCCAGTTATATCACATATAACCGACTAACACAAAATGTACCAACTTATCGAATCAACACTTGATTCGATAACCCGGCTATATAACATATAACCGGCCGATACAACAGTGGCGAGAATAGAATGCGGTATCACATACACGCAGTATTCTCGGTCCCGCACATATCACATATGCGCTCCTATTTCTTTTTTCCTGAGCCAGTAAAACCTCTATGTAGGACTCTAAGACTCGTCAATACGCCGGCAGTAGGTGATGATCATATCAAGCACCCACAAGCCGTCAGCGGAACTAGCTGGACGTAACGGCTACCCGGGGATTGAGCGATCAGAAGATCAGCAAGCAAGCCCGCTCCAACTCCTGCAAAAAGCCTGACAGTGACACTACCGTACAGTCCAGTCTCCTCGTCTGATATGTCGTATATTAGGTCTAGGGGTGGTAAACGTCAGACCCAAATAACCGATAAGTCATGCCGATGCGAGGCTCATAACGGGTCGAGAATCCACTGGTAACACTTACCAGTAAATCTCTAAACCAGCCCTGGCCAGGGACTTCCCTGTTATGGCCAATCGAGCATAGCGCAACATCAACCCCCAATACCGGGAGAGACGAAACCCCTCCTATCGCTCAAAGTCTCCATGTGACTCGGGACTGTACCTAAAAACCACCGTTTTGCATGCCCTCTTGGACGTGGTAAGGTGGAAATCAAAGCACGGTAGGAATCACACAAGAATCTATGACGATCTCGGGTCTACAGACTAACCTGTACCAGTGTCACCAGAGAACTGCATCTGACGTGAGGTATAATACCATCTGGGAGTTCTCGGCGAGTCCATCCTGTGTACCCAGTCTCTACTGAGCACCCGTATATCATCTCTGATGTCAAACACTAATGGATATGGGATCATCCATCGCCCATCTATATGGATCGAGAAGGTATACGCTAGTCTACTCTGGTATATCGATGCTTTGTCTCGATACACCCACGACTAGGGACATTAAAGGATGTAATTATGGAATACTCTGTCCCCACTAGTATGATCTGCATCATAGTCCAGGTAGTCAAGTACACATCCTAAGGGCTTTACCAACATGTAACAGAGAGACAATCAGTGTACACGTTAAGGTAAAAACTAACCAGATAGCATACTATCATGTCGAGCAAGAAAGTCCTCCCTATATATGTCCAAGCATCCACTAGAATATACATCTCATGTATAGTAATGGCCTCTAGGGCATACATATAACTAACAATCTCCCACTTGCACTAGGGCTATCTAATAACAGTGGTTGTAGTATCTCATACTTGTTAGTTATATGTATGCCCTAGAGGCCATTACTATACATAGGATGTATATTGTAGTGGATGCTTGGACATATATAGGGAGGACTTTCTTGCTTGACATGATAGTATGCTATCTGGTTGCACTTTACCTTAATGTGTATACTGATTGTCTCTCTGTTACATGTTGGTAAAGCCCTTAGGATGTGTACTTGACTACCTGGACTATGATACAGATCATACTAGTGGGGACATGGTAGTCCATAAGTACATCCTTCAAGGTCCCTAATCGTGGGTGTATCGAGATGGGGCATCGATATACCAGTGTAGACTAGCGTATACCTTCTCGACCCATACAGATGGGCGATGGATGATCCCATATCCATTGGTGTTTGACATCAGAGATCATATACGGGTGCTCAGTAGAGACTGGGTACACTGGACGGACTCGCCGAGAACTCCCAGATGGTATTATACCTTACGTCAGATTGCAGTTCTCTGGTGACACTGGTACAGAGTAGTCTGTTAACCCGAGATCGTCATAGAGTCTTGTGTGGTTCCCACTGTGCTTTGATTTCCATCTTACCACGTCCAAGAGGGCGTGCAAAACGGTGGTTTTTGGGTACAGTCCCAAATCACATGGAGGCAATGAGCGATAGGAGGGGATTCGTCTCTCCCGGTATAGGGGGTTGATGTTTCGCTGTGTTCTATTGGCTATAACCGGAAATCCCTGGCCAGGGTTGCTGAGATTTACTGGTAAGTGTTACCAGTAGTTTCTCGAACTGTTATAGGCCTCATATCGACACGACTTATCGTGCTATTGGGGTCTGACGTTTACTACCCCTAGGCGAGATATGCGACATATCAGACGATCAGACTGGACTGTACGGTAGTGTTACTGGTTGGATTCACAGGAGTGTGAGCGGGCTTGCTCGTCGATCTTCTGATCGCTCAATACTCGGGTGGCCGTTACGTTTAGCAGACCGCTTGCGGCTTGTGGGTGTTTGATATGATCATCACCTGCTGCCGGCGTATTGACGAGTCTTTAGAGTCCTACACAGAGGTTTCCTGGCTCAAGCAAAATGAAATAGGAGCGCATATGAGATATGTGCGGGACCGAGAATAATGCGTGTATGTGATACCGTATTCCATTCTCGCGATAAATGTATCGATTGGTTGTATGCGATATAACCTAGTTATCGATTCAAGCATTGATTCGATAAACCGATACATAGGATACTAGTCGGTTATATGCGATATGACCGGATCGTTAAATCAAGTGTTGATTTAATGATTTAATGTATAATTATATATTTGATATATTACTTTGCATTAACTAGTATTGGTTCACTTTAAATGGATTTTCTCACTTGGATGTACAAGTTGTATATGTGATATACTTTTTGTGCAAATGATTGTATCATGTTTGATGATACATGTTTGCTAGGGTTTTTGTGTAAAGATCAAACCATGGTTACATGTTAATGGTTAGGGTTTTGATTTATTCATTTATTTATTTGTTTATTCTTTTTGGAAAATAAATTGCATGAAAAGAAAATGGTGGCTTGATTTGTATTCTAGTTGAAGCTTCATGAAGCTTTGACCTAAGTGACCATTTTTGTCTCATGCTTAACCCTAACCATTCCCACTAACCCTAGTTTAGTCTCTACACTTGACCATGGTTGGTAGATGATAAGTATTATTATTATTTTTATTTTTACTTAATACTTATCATAACATTTTCTTCTTCTTCTTCTTCTTCTTCTTCTTCTTCATCTTCAACATGAAGAAACCTTGGACCATCAATGGTGATTGATGAAAAAGAGTGAGAAATCCAATTCTAAAGTCTACCCACTTCCTATTTCTTCATCCTCTACCTCTTGCCAAGTAGTAGAGTGTGTTTTCTTCACAAGTTTCATGACTTGGTGAAGTTGGAGCTTGATCTAGTGATGCCTCGACGTAGATCATCTTCGGCATCGAAGCCGACGACCTAGCCCCCTTTTTCTCCGATGAAGCCGATGCAAGAGTCATGGATTCGATTTGGACAGCGAGGAGACTTCATCATGGAGCTATGGAGGTGGAGAACCGGATCTACAAAGGTTGTATTTCCGTTCTTTTAGTTTAGTTGTAAACTAGTTTCATTTATCGCCTAGAATTCTAGCCAACGATCCGTATTAGGGTTTCTCGGCACCCGTAAAATTTGAAATTGGCATGGTTGATGCCTTGTGAGACCTCATTAGCGTGCCTAGGAACCCAACAGTGGTATCAGAGCCTAGCTAGAGCCTTAGGCGATGTGTAGACGACGCTTGAAACCCGATCGAACCAAAACCCTAACCCCAAAATAGCACTCTGGACTTTTTCTAAAAACTGGGATTTTTCCAAATTTAAAATATGCAGAAAAATCAGCAGGGAATCCTAAGAATTACTGTGCAACACGTGTCCATGATTCCTCCAAAGTGCGGCGGAACCGCGGCAGAAGCCTTGCTTCTGCGGCGGTTCCGCGGCCGTATGATGACGTCACCCACCCAATGTTGCACAATAACTTCCTTTATTCAGTGCTGAGTTGTCTAGGTATTTTTAAATATTATTCAAGAGTTGAATTTTCTGGGGTTGTTTTAGGGATTCGTTTATTCGATCGGATTGTCAAACTCTGTCTATGTGTCTTTCCGGATAATTTTTGAATATATGTTAAAAAGTTCAACCGGATATAAATACCCAATTTTTCCCTTACGGGAAAATTTCCAAGTGTTGGATTTTTCCGTGGTTTAAAGACGTTCTAAGTAGTGCAAGTAACGCGATGGACCCTCTAGAAGACAGCAAACCTTAACTCGGTTATGTGACCGTCTTGAACTGCCCTTTGAACCTTAGGGTTTGGGGCAGTACGGCGTGCCACATGTGAGGCGTTGGCTTGACCCTTCTACGGCTGGACCGTTGGTACTGAGGCATGAACTGGATGTTTTTAAACTTGTTTCATGTGTTGATCTGTTTCGGGAAAACTTGGGTGTTCGAATATTCGATCGGAAAGTTTAACATTTTCTGTTTATCCGGAATGTGATACAATAATTGGAATTCACAAGTAGTTATGAGATAACTGAATGAATGTTATAAATCTAGCGGTTTAGTCTCACTTGATCGGTTGCCATGGAATTTTGATGTGATCAAAAGTCCGTCGCAATCACGTAGCGTACGCGAATACTCGCCGGGTAAACTTAATAGACAGCCTCGCCCCATAGCCCCGACCAAGTGACTGTAAGAGAACCCCGTCGCCGAAAGCATCTGTTTGGGTGCTCGCGGTAGCGGTGTTCCGCCTTGGTGCACTTCGTCGACGGCGTCGGGGCTGCGGCCGCCTACTGAAGTTTGCGACGAGCATTCGATCAGGATGTCGGGAATCTTGTTGAATTGCCCGACTTGATATTGAAAAGTGTTTTCGATTTTGAGACTAAAATGCGTGGTTTATAATTGTTAAGCATGCGATGTCTAAGGAATTCATTTGTATAGGCATGCGATGTCTAAAGAGGTTGCGGATTCCAACTGTTGTAGTTTTACACTTTCTTTTCTGTGACCGTAAGTGTAATATGTGATATCGCCGGTTTCGTTGCTATATGTCAACGACAATTGGGATGCGCATATTTACTTACGTTGATGACATGTGATGTTATGTGTTGCTGGATATGTTATATTGGATCGTCGTGTTTGAATAGCCGGGGGTTTTTATGTGAGATGAGTGTTTTTCATTTTCATTCATGTAAAAACTTGTATGTAATATTCTTTTATTGGGGCACTTCCAGGTTGCGGAAGATGTCACCCTTTGTATATTATTTTCTTTTTCGCACTAGGATAGACCCAAGGAGGGGAGCATAAGTAACCGGGTTCTGGAGTCCAGTGGGAGACCAACTCGAGGAGTCGAGTCCGGGTCTCCTAACTCCAGAATTGGTAGGGTTGCTTGCCGCTCTCGTAGGGGTCTAGGGGTGTGGGTTTGGCTATTCATCGCGACCGTGGAATCCGTGTTTTATACTGGCTCGTATTGAAAACACGGACGTCCTAGTATATCCAATATTTCATATGATTCTTCTGCTGCGATATCTGTGATGTGATCATGTGATATGTACTGTGATGGATACTTTATATAGTATATATGATATATTATATAGATGTTACTTATGTTTTACACCCGCGCTAGCCCCGCCCCGCTCTGCCGTTAGTCACCTAACCTAACGGTGCACGAGGGGACATCGAGGCGAATGCGGATGGCATAAGTGTATGTCGTATTTATCTGTGATGTTTAGGTAATTAAATGATGGGACTTCATTAATGTGATTAATGAAATAAAAAGAAACCTATGATGTTGTAGAATCAAATTTCAAAATAAAACAGGTAGCTACAGTTCTTGCTTTGCACAGCGGTATATGTGATATATCCTGCACCTTATTCGATGAGGAAAGGATCGAGATCCCTTCACCGGGAGTGACTCCTTTAGCAATAACTGGCAGATGCTACACACTCGGTTTGTCTTTTGATTGCTTTTAAGAGTTCTGCTTTGCACAGTGATGTATATGATATATCCCGCACCTCATTCGAAGAGGAAAGGACCGACGATCCCTTCACCGGGAGTGACTCCTTTAGCAAAACTAGAAAAGCCTCAAAAGCACTCCATTTTTAAAATCATTTGATTCTACAACGATATCAAGTTCATTACGCAATAGGTTTTCAGAAAAACCTGTCGTAGCCCTCCGTCATTTCAGATAAGTACTAGTTAGTATTCGTGCTACGTTTGTTGACTATGTTAAGGCGTAGTGTGCGGTTGCTAATTAGTGCTTATCTGCATAAGCATATGATGCGATTGGATTAGGGTAGTCGTGCGACTTTGTTGACTATGTTAAGGGTCGTGCGGGTGGGTTTAATTCAATCGGGAAATGACGGGTTGAACTTGACTAGCACTTATGATTTGTTGACTATGTTAAGGTCATATAGCTGCTAGGGGCAAAATATTATCGGGAATTTCAAGTGTTGAAATTTGCAGTGAGATTGCATACCTTCTATGAGATAGTTGGATCCCGATACCCACTGCGAGTAATTGTTACTCCTGGGAGAGTTTTACACATTACAATTAGCCGATCAAGTAGGTGTCTAGAAAGGTGTTAACGAGGTTACGCCTCTGGGAAAAACGAGGTTTACATTAATTAGGTTAGTGCGAAAGCACGGGGGACCTCCCTCAAAGTACCGACACTGGCCTGGCTGAAAGATTGGCGAACTTGTAGTTTGTAATTAATCCCGGCTAGTCTTTCCTTTTAGGGTTTGAAGGAAGATTTGATAAAAACAGTGGGAGCCATCCTGATTAGATAAAATAATAACCAATCTATTCTTGCAAGAGCGCACGCTGAGTGTTTTCTTCTCTCTCTCTCCAGGTAGCGACCATATCACGCCTTAATCAAGATAATAATACGGATATTGACCGAACCCGCTTGTTATACTGAGCTGGGGAACGTTGGTCCCGCTCCAACTTATAATTATAATAAGACAGAGCAGGAAATTCGGGATTACCAGAATTCCCGTGCCGCCCAAACGAAGAGAGTGCATGCTGATGCATCATCTTCGGGTGTGTTCATTACAAAGAACTGTTTCTCAGTATCCTCCGCATCCTGGGTATATGATACCGCATCAGGATCCCAGATATGTAATCTGTTACATAGGGCTACAGATAGGTAGAGAACTGAGAACGGGTGATAAGTTTCATGAGACAGAAAACGGGGCAAGTGTTGCAGCCAAGTCTGTTGGTCACTGTCACCCTGTATTACATATACATTGATTCTGAACAAATGCTATTAGATACCGAACCTGATATACAAAATCATATCCATCTCTTTATTAGTAAAGAAATGATAAAATTTTGTATTGTTGGATAATGTTTTGAACATTTCCTATATCAAAAGTTGATCGGTTCAGGCACGTTATCTAAAAGCATTGATGTTCTAAATCAAACTACAGTTCTTAGTATACAGAACACACACAAGAGGAAGAGTTCAGAAATGAACAAATCCTTCTTGAGGTATTGTAGACTAGGTCATATCAATGCGACCCAACCAGCTTAAGTTACATTTTAGATGCATATTTAAATCAGTTTGAATTTACATCTTATGAAACTTGCCAGTCATGTCACAGAGATAAGATGACCATAGCTCCGTTTACTGGAAACAGAGAAAGAGTTAGTGAACTCTTGGGATGATACATGTTGATGTATGTAAGGTCCCCTGTCTACACATGCCAAGACCGGTTCTTTATACTTCATTAAATTCTCTGATGATCTCTTTTGATTCAGACATATGTTCCTGTTGAAACACAAGTCCGAACCTTTTGAGATATTCACAGAATATAAGTTAGAAGTAGAGAACCAAAATATGGGTATAAGTATTATGTCCTTTGATGAGATCAAGGAAGAGAATACTTGAGTACGGAATTCCTGGACTATTCTAAAAGAGAATGAGATTCTCTCTCAGCATTACTCCTCCGTATACACCATAGCACGATGGTATATCGGGGCGGAGCAATCACACCCTATATGTTAAGGTGTGCTCTATGATGAGTACTACTGAGTTACCTATTTACTTTTGGGAGTTATGCACTTGAGAAGCTGCATACCAATTGAATTGGGTTCCAATCAAATCAGTTTCCTACCACTTCATATTTGATATGATAAGGGAAGAGCCCATCTCTTAAGTTAGTTAAGATTTGGGGTTGTCCAGCCTATGTCTAAAAGCATAATCCGGACAAGCTCGAGGCAAGATCTGTTATGTAGAACTGGAAAGGTTCCAGCTATACAAAACTGCAGCTGACGATTTGACAGAACCAAAGGATTCAATAGTTACCAACGAACCTCAGCCTCTCCGCCGATCTAGTAAGGTTCCTCACCCGCCTGAGAGATACTTCGGTTTCTCTATGACAGTGGGAGCGAGGATTGCATCATAAGATGATGACCCAACTAGTTTCGAGCTGGCCATCAGGAGTGGGACTCTGTAAGAATGGCTGGATGCTTAGTGATCTGAGATGGAATCCTTATACACCAACAAAGTATGGACTTTAGTTGCTTTATCTGAAGGGTTAAATCCCCATCAGGAGCAAGTATATCTTGAGAAGATTACTTGGTGTACATGGAAAAGTTGAGACTTTCAAAGCTAGACTTGTTAAAGGTTTGCATCATTAACCAGGTATGGATCATGATGAAACCTTTTCTAAGGAGCTTTGCTTAAGTCCATTCAGATCCTACTTGCCAGGGCTTCATACCATGACTACGATATCTGGCGGTTGGGTGTCATGACAGCTTTTCTAAATGATGTTTTAGAAGAGAGCGTCTATAAGTACACAGCCAGAGGGCTTCGTAGACAGTGGGAGCAGCGGAAACGTGTGCAAGATGCTTTATAGGATAAAGCAGACATCGCGGAGTTGGAACATCTGTTTTGATGTGTTAGTCAAAGAGTTTGACATCATCAAAATAGTAGATGAACCTTGTATATACAAAAAGGTAGTAGGGAGTATGGTGATGATCCTCGTAGAGTACGTGGATGACATACTCTTGATGGGGAAGGAGTTTCCTATGCTACGCTCGGTCAATCTCCGCTTATCACAATTATTCTCCATAAAGGATCAAAGTGATACCTCCTAAATCCTGGGTTTTGGATCTATGAGATAGATCTAATTGGATGTTAGGATTCTCACTAGTTGTAGTGAGATGGTATCAACCGATCCTGAGGAGAATCACTGGAAGGGTTCCAGGCTGATAAAGACGACTGAATGCCAGTCACAGGCATTGTCTTTACCCTCAGTGAAAGGACGGTATGTTGGAAGAGTTCCAAGCTAGATACCGTGTCATACTAGACGATTAAGGCTGGATACATCGCTACTTAAGATGCTACCAAAGAGGCTGTCTGGGTGTATATATTTGTTCATGAGATGAACTCTGTTCCTCCCATTGTGTGACAATGGAGTTGTGGCTTATGCCAAGGAACGTCCGTCCCATCAGTGATCCAGACATATTCTAAGGCAGTATTACCTGATCATGGAGATGGTTGATCTCCAGGGGATCGAGGTTAGGAGAGTAGACTCAGAGGACAACACGGCGGATCCACTCACAAAGGCCTTTTCCCAGAGAGAGACTTTTATGGGATGGTTGAGTATGAGATACTACAACCACTGTTATCAGATGGCCCTAGTGCAAGTGGGAGATTGTTAGTTATATGTATGCCCTAGAGGCCATTACTATACATAGGATGTATATTGTAGTGGATGCTTGGACATATATAGGGAGGACTTTCTTGCTCGACATGATAGTATGCTATCTGGTTGCACTTTACCTTAACGTGTATACTGATTGTCTCTCTGTTACATGTTGGTAAAGCCCTTAGGATGTGTACTTGACTACCTGGACTATGATGCAGATCATACTAGTGGGGACATGGTAGTCCATAAGTACATCCTTCAAGGTCCCTAGTCGTGGGTGTATCGAGACGGGGCATCGATATACCAGTGTAGACTAGCGTATACCTTCTCGACCCATACAGATGGGCGATGGAAGATCCCATATCCATTGGTGTTTGACATCAGAGATCATATACGGGTGCTCAGTAGAGAATGGGTACACTGGACGGACTCGCCGAGAACTCCCAGATGGTATTATACCTTACGTCAGATGGCAGTTCTCTGGTGACACTGGTACAGAGTAGTCTGTTGACCCGAGATCGTCATAGAGTCTTGTGTGGTTCCCACTGTGCTTTGATTTCCATCTTACCATGTACAAGAGGGCGTGCAAAACGGTGGTTTTTGGGTACAGTCCCAAATCACATGGAGGCAATGAGCGATAGGAGGGGATTCGTCTCTCCCGGTATAGGGGGTTGATGTTGCGCTGTGTTCGATTGGCTATAACCGGAAATCCCTGGCCAGGGTTGCTGAGATTTACTGGTAAGTGTTACCTGTAGTTTCTCGAACTGTTATAGGCCTCATATCGACACGACTTATCGAGCTATTGGGGTCTGACGTTTACCACCCCTAGGCGAGATATGCGATATATCAAACGATCAGATCGGACTGTACGGTAGTGTTACTGGTTGGATTCACAGGAGTGTGAGCGGGCTTGCTCGTCGATCTTCTGATCGCTCAATACCCGTGTGGCCGTTACGTTTAGCAGACCGCTTTCGGCTTGTGGGTGTTTGATATGATCATCACCTGCTGCCGGCGTATTGACGAGTCTTTAGAGTCCTACACAGAGGTTTCCTGGCTCAAGAAAAACGAAATAGGAGCGCATATGAGATATGTACGGGACCGAGAATAATACGTGTATGTGATACCGTATTCCATTCTCGCGATAAATGTATCGATTGGTTGTATGCGATATAACCTAGTTATCGATTCAAGCATTGATTCGATAAACCGATACATAGGATACTAGTCGGTTATATGCGATATGACCGGATCGTTAAATCAAGTGTTGATTTAATGATTTAATGTATAATTATATATTTGATATATTACTTTGCATTAACTAGTATTGGTTCACTTTAAATGGATTTTCTCACTTGGATGTACAAGTTGTATATGTGATATACCTTTTGTGCAAATGATTGTATCATGTTTGATGATACATGTTTGCTAGGGTTTTTGTGTAAAGATCAAACCATGGTTACATGTTAATGGTTAGGGTTTTGATTTATTCATTTATTTATTTGTTTATTCTTTTTGGAAAATAAATTGCATGAAAAGAAAATGGTGGCTTGATTTGTATTCTAGTTGAAGCTTCATGAAGCTTTGACCTAAGTGACCATTTTTGTCTCATGCTTAACCCTAACCATTCCCACTAACCCTAGTTTAGTCTCTACACTTGACCATGGTTGGTAGATGATAAGTATTATTATTATTTTTATTTTTACTTAATACTTATCATAACATTTTCTTCTTCTTCTTCTTCTTCTTCTTCTTCAACATGAAGAAACCTTGGACCATCAATGGTGATTGATGAAAAAGAGTGAGAAATCCAATTCTAAAGTCTACCCACTTCCTATTTCTTCATCCTCTACCTCTTGCCAAGTAGTAGAGTGTGTTTTCTTCACAAGTTTCATGACTTGGTGAAGTTGGAGCTTGATCTAGTGATGCCTCGACGTAGATCATCTTCGGCATCGAAGCCGACGACCTAGCCCCCTTTTTCTCCGATGAAGCCGATGCAAGAGTCATGGATTCGATTTGGACAGCGAGGAGACTTCATCATGGAGCTATGGAGGTGGAGAACCGGATCTATACAAAGGTTGTATTTCCGTTCTTTTAGTTTAGTTGTAAACTAGTTTCATTTATCGCCTAGAATTCTAGCCAACGATCCGTATTAGGGTTTCTCGGCACCCGTAAAATTTGAAATTGGCATGGTTGATGCCTTGTGAGACCTCATTAGCGTGCCTAGGAACCCGACAATACTCAACCATCCCATAAAAGTCTCTCTCTGGGAAAAGGCCTTTGTGAGTGGATCCGCCGTGTTGTTCTCTGAGTCTACTTTTCTGACCTCGATCCCCTGGAGATTAACCATCTCCATGATCAGGTGGCACTGCCTTAGAATATGTCTGGATCACTGATGGGACGGGCGTTCCTAGGCATAAGCCATAACTCCATTGTCACACAATGGTAGGAACTGTAAGTGCACGGCGGCGCCCCGGCCGTCAATCCGACGGCCAAATGCGGAAGCGGTGATAAACTTTAATTTTTACTTGAACTGGAAAACCGCCGCGCACTAATACCCGGATCGAACCATTAATTAGTCCTAGCTAACTACAAGATGGGGAAGAGAGATATACCGACAGATCCGAGTCCTCCGGTCTTCTCGTCGTCATCCCGATCTCCTGCGAAAGCTCCGGTCTCCACCTCGTCGCCGGAAGTACACCACATCGCCTATTTCTTTTACGGGCTCCCACCTCAATGCCGAGGCAACTCAGGCACGAAGCTGGCTAGTCGACGTGCCCAAGATTTGCTGTAGAATATCTAGAGAAGAAGTCTCATTTGGGGTTGTAGGAATTGCCTTTTGGTGGAGGGATTGAACTTGGAGCTTTTTGGATTGATCTTGTGGGATTTTTGCAACATGAAATGAAGCAAAATCCCACACCAAGAATTTGGGACAGCCCACTATGGGAGTGGCCGGCCATGCTCAAAAGAGAGGAGAGAATGAGAGTGTTGTGTATCAAAAGATAATGGGAGCCCATCTCATATCATCCAAGAGAGAGAAAAGAAAAGGTTATCATGAAAAAGCAATGATCACAAAATAATTCCTACACACATCCAACAACCATCACTCATCATCAACCATCATGTCCTACAAAAGTCAAGGCATGATGAAGCTAGAAGTCAAGGTCAAGGAAAGGCTATCATGATACAACAAAATGCAAAGACCCCCTCCACAAATCCTTATTTGCAACAATGCAAATAAGCCCTCCTCCACCAAACTTCGGCCAATGAACGATACAAAGGAAATTGGCCGAAACGGAAAGCAAACTGGCAATTCCAGAAAACTAGTCCCGTAATAAATTACAGGAAAACCCCGATACTGTGCATACACACCCGCATCTGTATTCCGACCGAAATACAAATGCAATGAGACAAAATCTCCACTGTACTATACTAGAATCCGGCTTATACCAAAACCGGCTAGTAATATCTGTTCGATCCTGATCCGTGCAATGCCGCACGTATCTGATCGAACCCTGCCATATAACCATACGGCCTATAGTACAAACTGTCCGATCCTGATCCGTGCAATACCGCACGTATATGATCGGACCTTGCCATATCTCCATACGACCTCTACAACCTTTCGCCCGAAAGCTGAGTAACAGAATGTGGGGGACTCTAAAGACTCGTCAACACCTTGGTTGTGGATTCAACCACTAGCACGTCAGAGGTATAAGCCAATACGTAACGGGCTACCAGGTATTGACTAAAAAGGGACGTCTGTGAGCGAACTCAGCCTGACAACCCTACTGAGCCTGTCAGTGACAATATCCGTACAGTCCGGTCCGTTCGTCTATGAGTATCGCATGGCGGGCCTAGGGGGTTGGTAAAAGTCAGACCCCCAAAAGCGGTACAAGTCGTATCGGAGTGTAGCCCAGAACACCTGAGATACTACTGGAATACCTACCAGTAAATCTCCTGCCTTGGCCAAGGACTTCGTGTAATGGCTCTCCTAGACACAGCGCGACCTCACCCCCAATACCGGGAGAGACGAACCCCTGAAGATACGCTCACTGCCTCCATGTGGCTCGGGACTGTACCCAACTAAAACCTGTTTGCACGACTCCTTTGAGCCGTGGTAGGGTAGTAATCAAAGTATAGTGGGAACTCACACGAGACAAATGACGATCCCCAGGTCGATGAACTAACCTGCACACATGTCACCAGGGAACTGCCATCTGACGTCTGGTATATGACCAACTAGCATGTTCCCGGCGAGTCCTGTCCGGTGTACTCATAACCCAATGAGCACCTGTATACATCTTAGGTGATCCAACTGACACCAGTGGCTTGTGAGACCGGCCATCGGCCCTCGTCGGGGTCTCGACTGTATACACTAGTCTACTCTGGAGTATCGATGCCCTGTCTCGAAACTCACACGACTAGGGACCATTTAAGGATATGCTTATAGACCCCAGCTCCCACTTATATGATCGCCCTTATACTGCTGGTGGTCAAGCAAGAATCCTAGGGGCTCTATCAACGTGTAATAGCAACTTGTCAGGTCACCTTAAACAGTACACGATGATAAAGGTAAACCAGATAGCATACTATCATCTCGAGTAAGATTGTCCTACCAGGATAGGTCCTCCATCAATCATTGCAATCACGTGCCTGTGACCCAATAATTGACTCTGAGGGCACTATCTCCAACAATCTCCCACTTGCACTCAAGGATAATTATTGCGATGTCGCATACTCACAGCCCGTGTGATACCGAACACCCAACTCCTCTACTAATCAGTCCCACAAAGCTCGCTTGCGGAACTATTGCGTTCGAGGAATAGCCTCAGTAAGTGGATCCGCTTTGTTGTTTCTTTCTATGTCTCTCTATATCTCAAGTTCGCGGAGAAAACCCATCTCCCGAAATGAGCAATACCTGTCTTAGAATGTGTCTGGATGTCTGATGGGACCTAGCTCATAAATGAACTCCAAATCCAAACTTCTTAGACTGTATCGTCAACTGAACTTAATCAGTATCCTGCGCCATGCCACCTTCAGTATTGCCTTGGACCACCTGTCCAAAATACTGCCCCTCATCAGAAGGAAAAACTATAACTCTGACAACCTCCTTGTCGTCCATGTCACCTTGGAAGCCTGGAATGATAACTGTCTCCCGAATGAGGCTGTCGTTATCATATCCCTAGAACATCCACTTATGTTCTAAAACTGCTTCCGACCGTTTCTCCAGGATTGGATTAATGTCAACTTATTGCATCTAGTGCAAGAACAACATCTGGTGTGGTACTTGACATCTCATGATTGACTCAATTTCCTGAGCAAGTGATCTGCCAATCATGCACGTCCCTCTCTACTTTAGTCTGTAAGACACCTTTAGAGAGGGTGACTCCATCACCTGCAGGTACACTACCGTGCCAGGAGTCGTCCATTCTAAATACCCTTAGAATGCTGTCTAAGTACCCAGATTGGGAAACCACCCAAATCTTGATCTAAAACCATAGATCTAGTAACCAGTATGTCTGATATAAAATCCATTTCCTTTGTGGAGAAACCACTGTGTGACGACCAAAGAATAACCGATCATAGTATAGGAATATCACTTCCTACTCTGTGTATGTCATCCAAATACCAGGATATCACACCCTACTACCTTCTCAACAGATCCATCCCCTATTCTGATGAAGTCAAACCTATGACTGTCATGTCAGAAATAGATGATCTATCTCCGCTACTGGTGCTTCAGTCTATAAATAGACATAAGCTACCTGTAAGTGCACGGCGGCGCCCCGGCCGTCAATCCGACGCCGGAATGCGGAAGCGGTGATAAACTTTAATTTTTGCGGACTTTGCAAACCGGCACCACCGCGCACTAAACTCCGGATCGTAACCATTAACAAGTCTACGCTACTAATAAGAAAGGGAAGAGATGTACCGACTGATCCAAGTCCTCCGGTCTTCATCCCCAATCCGATCTCCTCGCGGGATCTCCGTCCGTCTCCTCCTCGTCGGAAAGGGCACCACATCGCCTGTAGCTTTTACGGGCTCCCACCTCAATACCGAGGCAACTCGGGCATGAAGCCGGCTACTCGACGTGCCCAAGATTCGCTGTAGGAAGTGTAGTGTAGAATACGCTTTGTCTCAATGGGGTATTGGAGTTGCCTTTGATGGAGGAATCAAGAAGAACTTTGGAGGGAAATGAAGCTACCAATTTTTGCAAGGAAAATGAGATGAACAAATGAAGCATCAAAAATGAACCTCTCATTCCTCTCCTCAAGAAGTGGCCGGCCTATCCAAAGTGAGAATGGTGGAGGGATAAATCAAGAGGGAGGTGAGTGTAGGAGAATGGAAGAGGTGACCACATCTAAAGTCAAAGAAACATACACCATGCTTCATACTATTTGAACCCATACCCTCACTTTATCACAATAAATGCAAAAGCATGGTGGAAAAGATAACAATCCTATCATAATCAATCCTTTTGCAAGAAAACCCCTCCACAAATGTAATTTGCAAAACTGCAAATTACCCCCTCCATCGGAAAAGTCCGGCCGGGAAAGAATGAAGGAAAACCGGCCGGAACGGATTGCAAACTGGCAACTCCAGAAAACTGGTCCTGTAATAAATTACAGGAAAACCCCGATACTGTGCATACACACCCGCATCTGTATTCCGTCCGGATACAAATGCAAAGAGACAAAATCTACACTGTACTAAACTAGGACCGGCTTAAACCAAAGCCGGCTAGTTATATCCGTTCGATCCTGATCCGTGCAATACCGCACGTATCTGATCGAACCCTGCCATATACCTATACGGCTACTAGTACAAACCGTCCGATCCTGATCCGTGCAATACCGCACGTATCTGATCGGACCCTGCCATATCTCCATACGGCCTCTACAGCGTTTCGCCCGAAACTTGAGTAACTGAAAGTGTGGTAGACTCTAAAGACTCGTCAATACTATGGCTGTGGATTTAACCACTAGCCCGTCAGAGGTATAAGCCAATACGTAACGGGCCACCAGCTATTGACTAAAAGGGACGTCGATGAGCGAACTCATCCTGACACCCTACTGAGCCTGTCAGTGACAATATCCGTGCAGTCCGGTCCGTTCGTCTATGAGTATCGCATGGCGGGCCTAGGGGGTTGGTAAAAGTCAGACCCCCAAAAGCGGTACAAGTCGTGTCGGAGTGTAGCCCAGAACACCCTGAGATACTACTGGAATACCTACCAGTAAATCTCCTTGCCTTGGCCAAGGACTTTGTGTAATGGCTCTCCTAGACACAGCACGACCTCACCCCCAATACCGGGAGAGACGAACCCCTGAAGATACGCTCACTGCCTCCATGTGGCTCGGGACTGTACCCAACTAAAACCTGTTTGCACGACTCCTTTGAGCCGTGGTAGGGTAGTAATCAAAGTACAGTGGGAACTCACACGAGACAAATGACGATCCCCAGGTCGATGAACTAACCTGCACACATGTCACCAGGGAACTGCCATCTGACGTCTGGTATATGACCAACTAGCAGGTTCCCGGCGAGTCCTGTCCGGTGTACTCATAACCCAATGAGCACCTGTATACATCTTAGGTGATCCAACTGACACCAGTGGCTTGTGAGACCGGCCACCGCCCCTCGTCGGGGTCTCGACTGTATACACTAGTCTACTAATGGAGTATCGATGGCCGGTCTCGAAACTCCCACGACTAGGGACCTTTTAAGGATATGCTTGTAGACCCCCAGCTCCCACTTATATGATCGCCCTCATACTGCTGGTGGTCAAGCAAGAATCCTAGGGGCTCTATCAACGTGTAATAGCGACGTGTCAGGTCACCTAAAGCAGTACACGATGATAAAGGTAAACCAGATAGCATACTATCATCTCGAGTAAGACTGTCCTACCGGGATAGGTCCTCCCTCAATCATTACAATCACGTACCTGTGACCTAATAATTGACTCTGAGGGCACTATCTCCAACAATCTCCCACTTGCACTCAAGGCTAATTATTGCGATGTCGCATACTCACAGCCCGTGTGATATCGAACATCCAACTCCTCTACTAGTCAGTCTCACAAAGCTCGTTTGCGGAACTATTGCGTTCGAGGAATAGCTTCAGTGAGTGGATCCGCTTTGTTGTTTCTTTCCATGTCTCTCTATATCTCATGTTCGTGGAGAAACCCATCTCCCGAAATGAGCAATACCTGTCTTAGAATGTGTCTGGATGTCTGATGGGACATAGCTCATAAATGAACTCCAAATCCAAACTTCTTAGACTGTATCGTCAACTGAACTTAATCAGTATCCTGCGCGCCATGCCTCCCTCAGTATTGCCTTGGATCACCTGTCCAAAATACTGCCCCTCATCAGAAGGAAAACTATAACTCTGACAACCTCCTTGTCGTCCATGTCACCTTGGAAGCCTGGAATGATAACTGTCTCCTGAATGAGGCTGTCGTTATCATATCTCTAGAACATTCACTTATGTTCTAAAACTGCTTCCGACTGTTTCTCCAGGATTGGATTAATGTCAACTTATTGCATCTAGTGCAAGAACAACATCTGGTGTGGTACTTGACATCTCACGATTGACTCAATTGCCTGAGCAAGTGATCTGCCAATCATGCACGCCCCTCTCCCTTTTAGTCTGTAAGACACCTTTGGAGAGGGTGACTCCATTACCTGCAGGTACACTACCGTGCCAGGAGTCGTCCATCCTAAATACTCTTAGAATGCTGTCAAGTACCCTGATTGGGAAACCACCCAAATCTAGATCTAAAACCATAGATCTAGTAACCAGTATGTCTGATATAAAATCCATTTCCTATGTGGAGAAACAACTGTGTGACGACCAAAGTATAACCGATCGTAGTGTAGGAGTTTCTTTTCCTACTCTGTGTATATCATCCAAATACCAGGATATCACACCCTACTACCTTCTCAACAGATCCATCTCATATTCTGATGAAGTCAAACCCATGACTGTCACATCAGAAACAGATGATCTATCTCCGCTACATCTGCTCTAGTCTATAAATAGACATAAGCAACCTGTCCACCAATGCTTCCGCTGCTCCCACTGACTACGACAACCCTCTGGCAGAGTCATATAGACGTACACTTCTAAAACTAGTTTAGAACGATGCTATACTCATCCTCCCGCCGGGTCTCGTAACCTGGAACAACAGCAATGGCAATTGTGGGTAAACAAGAACTTCCCTGTCACCGTCCTTGAGGCTACCGTAGTGCCTCTCGGGTGCCTGAAGTTACCCACCTTATCTGCGGAGTGGCCAATGGAATGTCAATCCAGATTGAATCTTTAGGTTCCTTATCAAATCTTCAGTAATCGTTTGCGGTTCTGGAATCACTTCCAGTTCTACCATACTCCCGCTACTGTTTTCTGAAAAAATCCATTTTTAATAAAACTGTGGCGAGTCTAGAACAATATCGCTATTGTTCATCCAGATGGTAGAAAGTCAACCCTCGTCATAGCCTGGGTCAACCCACAAACTGCCATTACAGAAACGTGCCTTGAGTTGTCCAGTGTCTGGTTTTAATCATAAACCGGACAACTCCCCGTACCTTAACATCGTTAAGATATGAACTGTTCTATATCCAATATAGAAACAGAGGCACTGATTTAATTGAACCAGATTCAAATCATGCAGCTGTCTCCAGTGCATGTCAACTAAATGGAAAGAGGCCGATCAGCGTTACTTAACTTAGGAATGCTTCCAATTATGAGTAACCTGAAGGAGAAGCAAGATCTCTTAATCATTACTATCAACTGAATACCATACACAAGTATCTACATCTTCGATCTCTTTGAAGAATCCCGATACTTGCTATACCTGGTTCTCTACTCTATTCAAATACATATAACTTCTCCAAATTCGGACCCTGTGTTTCCACGAAACCCCTGTCTAAAAATTAGAGGAGTCATAAGTAAACCGAATATAGTACGAGGACCATCCCCTCTGTCCTGATGGACCCTGGACAACATACAATACTCTGTAAAAGTCCCTTGAGTCTGATAACTCATTCACTGTGTGCCGTAGGTTGAAAACTGTACTTATGGTTAAGAAGAATTACACCGCTGTTTAATGCTCCTTACCTAACCATCCACTGATATAAGTAAATGTCGTAGACATAATTTCAGAAAGGTATATCTCACTCTATAAAAATAGACGTACAGATATATCAATTTGAAATTGGTGCATAACAGCGGATATTCAAAACCAAATATTTGCCGACCGGCAAACAGCCCAGGTGATTTCCTCAAATATCACTGATTACAACGAATCCCGATATAATGAGGATGATCACCCAATTCCCAATAACGTACTCCCACTCATCATCTGTAAAACCATACAGATGTGAGAATCATACCTGGTAAATACATACCCTGGAGTAAGTATCTAATCGGGAAATCAGTTCTCTTTTAACATTACACAGTGAAACTGAAACATTGAAATGTTTCGATGGGGTATCCTGGTATTCCTAGTAATGCCTCTTCCATCATCACGTCTGTAACCTTGTAATTCTTTGCCACCTCTCCAAATCCCTTCATATGTCTTTAGTCTTTACCTTCTGCACACCCCTTTAGGCCAAATGGTTTTCTTCCTTCCCTACCGTTCGGCACCAGCCTATGGTTTGGAAGAAGACTATCCAATAAGCATAATGGGTGTACTGTCCCTATCCTAGGAACACTCGCAACACGAGAGAAGGTGAAGATAAAAGACACCTGAATGTACTTTATTCCTATTTCTCCTGGACCAGAATCCATCCCCGAACTGGAACAAGTTCCTTTCGAGTTCGTATATAACCATACGATGGAGTATCCAAATAAACTGTGGATCTTCGTAGTGATACGGAGTGTCCTGGAGAAATACAAAGGTGATGTGGGAGTGGTAACGAAATATTTGGTTTGGTCGTGAATAACTGTTGCAATTTACTTTGCCCTCTTACTAATCCCTTGCTTTGTCTTAACTTAATACCTTCTGCACACCATCGTTATGCTAATTGGTTTTCTTCATTCCCTACCGGTCGGCACCAGCCTAAGGTTTGGAAGAAGACAATCCAATTTGCGTAATAGGTGTACTACCCCTAAACCAAGGAGTACTCGTAACCTGAGAGAGGGTAAAAGGAAAAAACAACTGAATAATCCTATCCGTTTTCTCCAGAACCGGAAACCATCCTCGAATAAATTCCTTCGAGTTCGTATCTAACCATACGATGGTTTTGTCCAATGGAAGTGGACGTTCGTAGTAATACGGGGTGTCCTGGAGAAAAGGGTAAAAGTAGGAGTGGCAATGAGGTTCGCAACTCTGACAATCCAAAAGCCGGTGTTAAGAAGGTTCGGTCAACTTGGGCACTGAGTCATAGTCTTAGGGTCGGGTCAATGGTCGCTGCCAAAGAGAGAGAGAAAAGAAACACTCAGCGTGCACTCTATCCTAGATCAGAATGGTTACCAATTTATCTAATCTGGAAACCTCCCACTGTACCTCAAACTCTCCTCCAAACCTGAAAGAAGAATTAGTCGGGGTCACCCGAGGAGTAAACCAACTCATCAGTGGGAATCGGGATCCAACTATCATCGTATGATAACGTGACGGAATCCGCTCACGCTATAACACTCCAGAAGGTATACGCATATCTGGCAAGTTTCAGTTCTTTTGAAACTCCCGATGTGATTTCTGCCCCATGCTCTTATGACCTTGACGAAGGCCAACAAATCATAAGTCACATGTCAAGTTCTACCCGTCATTCTCCAGGTTGATTTGAACCCACCCGCACAAGCCCTTGACGAAGGCCAACAAGGCTATACGACTGTCCCAAACCAACGCATCTATCTATGCTGCAGAAAGGCAACAAGCAGCTACCATACACTATGCCTTGACGAAGGCCAACAAACATAGCATGAATACTACTTACTACCCGGCTGAAACGACGGAGGGCTACGAATGGTTTCTGGCGAAAACCTTTAACGTAATGAACTTGATATCGTCGAAGGAACGGATAGCTTTTTAGAAATATAGTGACGACAACTTCCGCTAAAGAGGTCACTCCCGGTGAAGGGATCTCGGCTCTTTCCCCGTAGAATGGGGTGCAGGATATTCCAACTGAATACCACGGTGCAAAGCAAAAGCAATCGGCTATAGTGAAGTTAATGCCCTGACGCAAACTTTTGTCCAAGGGGTCACTCCCGGTGAAGGGATCTCGGCCCTTGCCTCGTCGACTGAGGAGCAGGATATTCCAACTGAATACCACGGTGCAAAGAAAAAGCAATCGGCTATAGTGAAGTTAATGCCCTGACGCAAACTTTTGTCCAAGGGGTCACTCCCGGTGAAGGGATCTCGGCCCTTGCCTCGTCGACTGAGGAGCAGGATATTCCAACTGAATACCACGGTGCAAAACAAAAGTGAACGTCCTTGCAATAACAGCTTTTTGAAAAGTGTTCCAACAACATCAGATTAGGTTTGTTTTTAACTTGCATTGATCCGAATCAACGCAGTCCCATCAATTGATCACACCACAAAGAACGAAAATATACTGATGTACGTATATGCCATCCGCATTCGCCACTGGGTCCCGTCATTACCCGTTAGGTTAGCTAACTAACGACAGAGCGGGGACTGGACTAGCGCGGATGTAAAACATATACAACATCTACTAATATATATACCAATATATTATATTCGCTCAAGGCGTGAAAAAAATGCAACATCACAGAGAATGAACAGCATCACAGAAACAATACAGATATCTGGGATCCCCGGGTTTCACAGAGCCGTTGAAACCCGACGTTCCCCTGGTCATGTGGATAGCCTGTGCAATGTAATCCTAGACCCCTACGGGCGCGGCAAGTCACCCGCCAAAACCTGAAGCGAGGCAGCCCCCTTCAGCACCGTGAATGGACCACCCAGCACTTCACGGAATCCGGTAACTTGGGCACCCCTCCTGGGTCAACCTGTACCCCCTACGAGTGCGGCGAATAGCCCGCCAATCCTAGAGTGAAGCCCCCCCCGTCTCAATGCCATGAGATGCGGGCTTGTTGCCCTCCAGAACCCGGCTATCCGTGCACCCCTCCGCGGGGCAATCCTAGTACAGAAAGTAAAATATACATACAACGGGTACATCGACCGCAACCAGGTCGTGCCCCAAAATAATAATACAATCAGGCAGTGACGGCAGTCCACATGTCGGACGCTCGCCCCGCAATAACAAATGTACATAATACAACAAAAACTGTACTAGCATTGCATCCAGGCTATCCCCCACGACCGATCCGCAACATCACAGCAAATACATAGAACATCAACGTGAAAATCACGTTCGCAAATCCGTCTAACCGGGCTATAGCAGTTAGACCGGATTTACCGATCGAGTGACATTCACGGTCGCAGATATAATGTAAATACTGTGAAAAATGTGTTTAAAATATTCCGATTGATCAAACTTTAACAAGTGGGCCCACAAAGAATACTGCAGCAGTTAAAGAAAACCTGGACCCAATTTTAATATCCCAAAACCCCTGAAATAAGCCCATAAGCCCACTGCAAAAAAATAAACACACGAGCCCACAAACTTGCGGCGGAAGCGCGGCTATAAGAGGGTTTTGGCCGCCCTTCCGCGGTCGTACGGAGGGATCGTGCTACGAAATTTTTCCAGTGTTCTCACATCTCCCTGCACATCATTCTGAGACCAACAGAAAAAATTTTCGAGACCAAAAATTTTCAACAGAAACTGATGCGAAGGTAATACGGGTTTTGGAACTTTTTGATCAATCGGAAATGCAAACACATTACACAAAGCTAGACGAAGTTAATGGCGAGGCTCTGATACCACTGTAAGTGCACGGCGGCGCCCCGGCCGTCTATCCGACGCCGGAATGCGGAAGCGGTGATAAACTTTAATTTTTGCGGACTTTGCAAACCGGCACCACCGCGCACTAAACTTCGGATCGTAACCATTAACAAGTCTACGCTACTAATAAGAAAGGGAAGAGATGTACCGACTGATCCAAGTCCTCCGGTCTTCATCCCCAATCCGATCTCCTCGCGGGATCTCCGTCCGTCTCCTCCTCGTCGGAAAGGGCACCACATCGCCTGTAGCTTTTACGGGCTCCCACCTCAATACCGAGGCAACTCGGGCACGAAGCCGGCTACTTGACGTGCCCAAGATTCGCTGTAGGAAGTGTAGTGTAGAATACGCTTTGTCTCAATGGGGTATTGGAGTTGCCTTTGATGGAGGAATCAAGAAGAACTTTGGAGGGAAATGAAGCTACCAATTTTTGCAAGGAAAATGAGATGAACAAATGAAGCATCAAAAATGAACCTCTCATTCCTCTCCTCAAGAAGTGGCCGGCCTATCCAAAGTGAGAATGGTGGAGGGATAAATCAAGAGGGAGGTGAGTGTAGGAGAATGGAAGAGGTGACCACATCTAAAGTCAAAGAAACATACACCATGCTTCATACTATTTGAACCCATACCCTCACTTTATCACAATAAATGCAAAAGCATGGTGGAAAAGATAACAATCCTATCATAATCAATCCTTTTGCAAGAAAACCCCTCCACAAATGTAATTTGCAAAACTGCAAATTACCCCCTCCATCGGAAAAGTCCGGCCGGGAAAGAATGAAGGAAAACCGGCCGGAACGGAATGCAAACTGGCAACTCCAGAAAACTGGTCCTGTAATAAATTACAGGAAAACCCCGATACTGTGCATACACACCCGCATCTGTATTCCGTCCGGATACAAATGCAAAGAGACAAAATCTACACTGTACTAAACTAGGACCGGCTTAAACCAAAGCCGGCTAGTTATATCCGTTCGATCCTGATCCGTGCAATACCGCACGTATCTGATCGAACCCTGCCATATACCTATACGGCTACTAGTACAAACCGTCCGATCCTGATCCGTGCAATACCGCACGTATCTGATCGGACCCTGCCATATCTCCATACGGCCTCTACAGCGTTTCGCCCGAAACTTGAGTAACTGAAAGTGTGGTAGACTCTAAAGACTCGTCAATACTATGGCTGTGGATTTAACCACTAGCCCGTCAGAGGTATAAGCCAATACGTAACGGGCCACCAGCTATTGACTAAAAGGGACGTCGATGAGCGAACTCATCCTGACACCCTACTGAGCCTGTCAGTGACAATATCCGTGCAGTCCGGTCCGTTCGTCTATGAGTATCGCATGGCGGGCCTAGGGGGTTGGTAAAAGTCAGACCCCCAAAAGCGGTACAAGTCGTGTCGGAGTGTAGCCCAGAACACCCTGAGATACTACTGGAATACCTACCAGTAAATCTCCTTGCCTTGGCCAAGGACTTTGTGTAATGGCTCTCCTAGACACAGCACGACCTCACCCCCAATACCGGGAGAGACGAACCCCTGAAGATACGCTCACTGCCTCCATGTGGCTCGGGACTGTACCCAACTAAAACCTGTTTGCACGACTCCTTTGAGCCGTGGTAGGGTAGTAATCAAAGTACAGTGGGAACTCACACGAGACAAATGACGATCCCCAGGTTGATGAACTAACCTGCACACATGTCACCAGGGAACTGCCATCTGACGTCTGGTATATGACCAACTAGCAGGTTCCCGGCGAGTCCTGTCCGGTGTACTCATAACCCAATGAGCACCTGTATACATCTTAGGTGATCCAACTGACACCAGTGGCTTGTGAGACCGGCCACCGCCCCTCGTCGGGGTCTCGACTGTATACACTAGTCTACTAATGGAGTATCGATGCCCGGTCTCGAAACTCCCACGACTAGGGACCTTTTAAGGATATGCTTGTAGACCCCCAGCTCCCACTTATATGATCGCCCTCATACTGCTGGTGGTCAAGCAAGAATCCTAGGGGCTCTATCAACGTGTAATAGCGACGTGTCAGGTCACCTAAAGCAGTACACGATGATAAAGGTAAACCAGATAGCATACTATCATCTCGAGTAAGACTGTCCTACCGGGATAGGTCCTCCCTCAATCATTACAATCACGTACCTGTGACCTAATAATTGACTCTGAGGGCACTATCTCCAACACTACCTGTCCACCAATGCTTCCGCTGCTCCCACTGACTACGACAACCCTCTGGCAGAGTCATATACACGTACACTTCTAAAGCTAGTTTAGAACGACGCTATACTCATCCTCCCGCTGGGTCTCGCAACCTGGAACAACAGCAATGGCAATTGTGGGTAAACAAGAACCTCCCTGCCACCGTCCTTGAGCATACCGAAGTACCTCTCGGGTGCCTGAGGTTACCCACTATATCTGCGGAGTGGCCAATGGAATGTCAATCCAGATTGAATCTTTAGGTTCCTTATCAAATCTTCAGTAATCGTTTGTGGTTCTGGAATCACTTCCAGTTCTACCATACTCCCACTACTGTTTTTTGAAAAAAAAAATCCATTTTTAATAAAACTGTGGCGAGTCTAGAATAATATTGCTATTGTTCATCCAGATGGTAGAAAGTCAACCCTCGTCATAGCCTGGGTCAACCCACAAACAGCCATTACAGAAACATGCCTTGAGTTGTCCAGAGTCTGGTTTTAATCATAAGCCGGACAACTCCCCGTACCTTAACATCGTTAAGATACGAACTGTTCTATATCCCATATAAGACCAGAGGCACTGATTTAATTGAACTAGATTCAAATCATGCAACTGTCTCCAGTGCATGTCAACTAAATGGAAGGAGGCCGATCAGCGTTACTCAACTTAGGAATGCTTCCAATTATGAGTAACCTGAAAGAGAAGCAAGTTCTCTTAGTCATTACTATCAACTTAATACCATACACAAGTATCTACATCTTCGATCACTTTGAAGAATCCCGATATTTGCTATGCCTGGTTCTCTACTCTATTCAAATACCTATAACTTCTCAAAATTCGGACCCTGTGTTTCCACGAAACACCTGTCTAAAAACTAGAGAAGTCATAAGTAAACCGAATATAGTACGAGGACCAACCCCTCTGTCCTGATGGATCCTGGACAACATACAATACTCTGTATAAGTCCCTTGAGTCTGATAACTCATTCACTGTGTGTCGTAGGTTGAAAACTGTACTTATGGTTAAGAAGAATTACACCGTTGTTTAATGCTCCTTACCTAACCATCCACTGATATAGGTAAATGTCATCGACATAATATCAAAAAGGTATATCTCACTCTATAAAAATAGACGTACAGATATATCAATTTGAAATTGGTGCATAACAGCGGATATTCAAAACCAAATATTTGCCGTCCGGCAAACAACCCAGGTGATCACCTCAATTATCACCGATTACAACGAATCCCGATATAATGAGGATGATCACCCAATTCCCAATAACCTACTCCCACTCATCATCTGTAAGATCCTACAGATGTGAGAATCATATCTGGTAAATACATACCCTGGAGCAAGTGTCTAATTGGAAAATCAGTTTTCCTTTGACAGTACACAGTGAGACTGAAACATTGAAATGTTTCGATGGGGTATCCCGGTATTCCTAGTAATGCCTCTTCCAGATTCACAACTGTAACCGTATAGTTCTTTTCCACCTCTCCAAATCCCTTCATATGTCTTTAGTCATTACCTTCTGCACACCCCTCAGGCCAAATGGTTTTCTTCCATCCCTACCGTTCGGCACCAGCCTATGGTTTGGAAGAAGACTATCCAATAAGCAAAATGGGTGTACGGTCCTAATCCTAGGAGCACTCGCAAAGCGAGAGAAGGTGAAGATAAAAGACAACCGAATAAACCTTATTCCTATTTCTCCTGAACCAGAATCTATCCCCGAACTGGAACAAGTTCCTTTCGAGTTCGTATATAACCATACGATGGATTATCCAAATAAACTGTGGATCTTCGTAGTGATACGGAGTGTCCTGGAGAAATACAAAGGTGATTTAGGATTGACGAAGGAATACTTGGTTCGGTCATGAATATCTGTTGCAATTTACTTTGCCCTCTTACTAATCCCTTGCTTTGTCTTAACCTAATACCTTCTGCACACCATCGTTATGCTAATTGGTTTTCTTCATTCCCTACCGGTCGGCACCTGCCTATGGTTTGGATGAAGACTATCCAATTTACGTAATAGGTGTACTATCTCCTAAACCAAGGAGTACTCGCAACTTGAGAGAAGGTAAAAAGGAAAAGACAACTGAATAATCCTATCCGTTTTCTCCCGAACCGGAAACCATCCTCGAATAAATTCCTTCGAGTTCGTATCTAACCATACGATGGTTTTGTCCAATGGAAGTGGACGTTCGTAATGATACGGGGTGTCCTGGAGAAAAGGGTAAAAGTGGGAGTGGCAATGAGGTCTGCAACTCTGACAATCCAAAAGCCAGTGTTAAGAAGGTTCGGTCAACTTGGTCACTGAGTCATAGTCTTAGGGTCGGGTCAATGGTCGCTGCCAAAGAGAGAGAGAAAAGAAACACTCAGCGTGCACTCTAACCTAGATCAGAATGGTTACCAATTTATCTAATCTGGAAACCTCCCACTGTACCGTCAAATTCTTCTCCAAACCCAAAATAAGAATTAGTCGGGATCACCCGAGGAGTAAACCAACTCATCAGTGGGAATCGGGATCCAACTATCATCGCATGATAACGTGACGGAATCCGCTCACGGTGTCACACTCCAGAAGGTATGTGCATATCTGGCAAGTTTCAGTTCTTTTGAAACTCCCGATGTGATTTTTGCCCCATGCTCTTATGACCTTGGCGAAGGTCAACAAATCATAAGTCACATGTCAAGTTCTACCCGTCATTATCCAGGTTGATTTGAATCCACCCGCACAAGCCCTTGACGAAGGCCAACAAGGCTATACGACTGTCCCAAACCAACGCATCTATCTATGCAGCAGAAAGGTGACAAGCAGCTACCATACACTATGCCTTGACGAAGGTCAACAAACATAGCATGAATACTACGTGCTACCCGTCTGAAACGACGGAGGGCTACGAATGGTTTCTGGCGAAAACCTTTAACGTAATGAACTTGATATCGTTGAAGGAACTGATAGCTTTTAAAAATATAGTGACGAAAAACCTTCGCTAAAGAGGTCACTCCCGGTGAAGGGATCTCGGCTCTTTCCCTGTAGAATGGGGTGCAGGATATTCCAACTGAATACCACGATGCAAAGCAAAAGTAATCGGCTATAATGAAGTTATTGCCCTGACGCAAACTTTTGTCCAAGGGGTCACTCCCGGTGAAGGGATCTCGGCCCTTGCCTCGTCGACTGAGGAGCAGGATATTCCAACTGAATACCACGATGCAAAACAAAAGTGAACGTCCTTGCAATAACAGCTTTTTTGAAAAGTGTTCCAACAACATCAGATTAGGTTTGTTTTTAACTTGCATTGATCCGAATCAACGCAGTCCCATCAATTGATCACACCAAAAAGAACGAAAATATACTGATGTACGTATATGCCATCCGCATTCGCCACTGGGTCCCGTCATTACCCGTTAGGTTAGCTAACTAACGACAGAGCGGGGACTGGACTAGCACGGATGCAAAACATATACAACATCTACTAATATATATACCAATATATTATATTTCGCTCAAGGCGTGAGAAAATGCAACATCATAGAAAATGTACAGCATCACAGAAACAATACAGATATCTGGGATCCCCGGGTTTCACAGAACCACTACTAAAACCCGACGTTCCCCTGGTCGTGTGGATAGCCTGTGCAATGAGAACCTAGACCCCTACGGGCGCGGCAAGTCACCCGCCAAAACCTGAAGCGAGGCAGCCCCCTTCAGCGCCGTGAATGGACCACCCAGCACTTCACGGAATCCGGTAACTTGGGCACCCCTCCTGGGTCAACCTGTACCCCCTACGAGTGCGGCGAATAGCCTGTCAATCCTAGAGTGAAGCCCCCTCCATATCAATGCCATGAGATGCGGGCTTGTTGCCCTCTAGAACCCGGTTATCCGTGCACCCCTCCGCGGGGCAATCCTAGTACAGAAAGTAAAATATACATACAACGGGTACATCGACCGCAACCTGGCCGTGCCCCAAAATAATAATACAATCAGGCAGTGACGGCAGTCCACATGTCGGACGCTCGCCCCGCAATATCAAATGTACATAATACAACCACAACTGTACTAGCATTGCATCCAGGCTATCGCCCACGACCGATCCGCAACATCACAGCAAAAACAGAACATCAACGTGAAAGTCACGTTCGCAAATCCGTCTAACCGGGCTATAGCAGTTAGACTGGATTTACCGATCAAGTGACATTCACGGTCGCAGATATAATGTAAATACTGTGAAATAATGTGTTTAAAATATCCGATCGATCAAATTTTAACAAGTGGGCCCCCAAGCATTACTGTAGCAGATCAGGAAATTCTGGGCCCAATATTAATATTCCAAAACCCCAATTTTAACCCCAGAAAGATACTGTAGAAATTTGGTGCAGGGATCTCCAAAGTGTGCGGCGGAACAGCGGCCCAAATGGGGGTTTGGCCGCGGTTCCGCGGTTCCACAGTGGAATCACCCTGTCGAATTTCTACAGTAGCCTTGTAATCTCCAGTACATCAATTTTATATAACCTGAAAAAATTTTGGAGACCAAAAATTTTCAACAGAAAACTGTCGTTTTGAAAAACACGGTTTTGGAACTTTTTGATCGATCGGAAATGGAAACACATTAAACCAAGCTAGACTAAGTTAATGGCGAGGCTCAGATACCACTGTAAGTGCACGGCGGCGCCCCGGCCGTCAATCCGACGGCCAAATGCGGAAGCGGTGATAAACTTTAATTTTTACTTGAACTGGCAAACCGCCGCGCACTAATACCCGGATCGAACCATTAATTAGTCCTAGCTAACTACAAGATGGGGAAGAGAGATATACCGACAGATCCGAGGCCTCCGGTCTTCTCGTCGTCGTCCCGATCTCCTGCGGAAGCTCCGGTCTCCACCTCGTCGCCGGAAGTACACCACATCGCCTACTTCTTTTATGGGCTCCCACCTCAATGCCGAGGCAACTCAGGCACGAAGCTGGCTAGTCGACGTGCCCAAGATTTGCTGTAGAATATCTAGAGAAGAAGTCTCATTTGGGGTTGTAGGAATTGCCTTTTGGTGGAGGGATTGAACTTGGAGCTTTTTGGATTGATCTTGTGGGATTTTTGCAACATGAAATGAAGCAAAATCCCACACCAAGAATTTGGGACAGCCCACTATGGGAGTGGCCGGCCATGCTCAAAAGAGAGGAGAGAATGAGAGTGTTGTGTATCAAAAGATAATGGGAGCCCATCTCATATCATCCAAGAGAGAGAAAAGAAAAGGTTATCATGAAAAAGCAATGATCACAAAATAATTCCTACACACATCCAACAACCATCACTCATCATCAACCATCATGTCCTACAAAAGTCAAGGCATGATGAAGCTAGAAGTCAAGGTCAAGGAAAGGCTATCATGATACAATAAAATGCAAAGACCCCCTCCACAAATCCTTATTTGCAACAATGCAAATAAGCCCTCCTCCACCAAACTTCGGCCAATGAACGATACAAAGGAAATTGGCCGAAACGGAAAGCAAACTGGCAATTCCAGAAAACTGGTCCCGTAATAAATTACAGGAAAACCCCGATACTGTGCATACACACCCGCATCTGTATTCCGACCGAAATACAAATGCAATGAGACAAAATCTCCACTGTACTATACTAGAATCCGGCTTATACCAAAACCGGCTAGTAATATCTGTTCGATCCTGATCCGTGCAATGCCGCACGTATCTGATCGAACCCTGCCATATAACCATACAGCCTATAGTACAAACTGTCCGATCCTGATCCGTGCAATACCGCACGTATATGATCGGACCTTGCCATATCTCCATACGGCCTCTACAACCTTTCGCCCGAAAGCTGAGTAACAGAATGTGGGGGACTCTAAAGACTCGTCAACACCTTGGTTGTGGATTCAACCACTAGCACGTCAAAGGTATAAGCCAATACGTAACGGGCTACCAGGTATTGACTAAAAAGGGACGTCTGTGAGCGAACTCAGCCTGACAACCCTACTGAGCCTGTCAGTGACAATATCCGTACAGTCCGGTCCGTTCGTCTATGAGTATCGCATGGCGGGCCTAGGGGGTTGGTAAAAGTCAGACCCCCAAAAGCGGTACAAGTCGTGTCGGAGTGTAGCCCAGAACACCTGAGATACTACTGGAATACCTACCAGTAAATCTCCTGCTTTGGCCAAGGACTTCGTGTAATGGCTCTCCTAGACACAGCGCGACCTCACCCCCAATACCGGGAGAGACGAACCCCTGAAGAGACGCTCACTGCCTCCATGTGGCTCGGGACTGTACCCAACTAAAACCTGTTTGCACGACTCCTTTGAGCCGTGGTAGGGTAGTAATCAAAGTATAGTGGGAACTCACACGAGACAAATGACGATCCCCAGGTCGATGAACTAACCTGCACACATGTCACCAGGGAACTGCCATCTGACGTCTGGTATATGACCAACTAGCATGTTCCCGGCGAGTCCTGTCCGGTGTACTCATAACCCAATGAGCACCTGTATACATCTTAGGTGATCCAACTGACACCAGTGGCTTGTGAGACCGGCCACCGGCCCTCGTCGGGGTCTCGACTGTATACACTAGTCTACTCTGGAGTATCGATGCCCTGTCTCGAAACTCACACGACTAGGGACCATTTAAGGATATGCTTATAGACCCCAGCTCCCACTTATATGATCGCCCTCATACTGCTGGTGGTCAAGCAAGAATCCTAGGGGCTCTATCAACGTGTAATAGCAACTTGTCAGGTCACCTTAAACAGTACACGATGATAAAGGTAAACCAGATAGCATACTATCATCTCGAGTAAGATTGTCCTACCAGGATAGGTCCTCCATCAATCATTGCAATCACGTGCCTGTGACCCAATAATTGACTCTGAGGGCACTATCTCCAACAGGAACGAAGTTCATCTCATGAACTAATATACACCCAGACTGCCTCTTTGGTAGCATCTTTGGTAGCGATGTATCCAGCCTTTATCGTCTAGTATGCCACGGTATCTAGTTTGGAACTTTTCCAACATACCGTCACTTTACTGAGGGTAAAGACAATGCCAGTGACTGACATTCAGTCGACCTTATCACCTTGGAAGTTATCCTGTGATTCTCCCCGGGATCGATTGATACCATCTCACTGCACCTTGTGAGAACCCTAACATCCACTTAGATCTATCTCATAGATCCAAAATCCAGGATTTAGGAGGTATCATTTTGATCCTATATGGTGAATCCTTGTGATAAGAGGAGATTGAGCGAGCGTAGCATAGGAAACTCCTTTCCTATCAAGAGTATGTCATCCACGTACTCTACGAGGATCACCACCATACTCTCTACTACCTTTTTGGGTTCATCTACCATTTTGATGAAGTCAAACTCTTTGACTACCACATCAAAACAGATGTTCCAACTCCGCGATGCCTGTTTTATCACATAAAACATCTTGCACACGTTTCCGCTGCTCCCACTATCTACGAAGCCCTCTGGCTGTGTACTTACAGACGCTTTCTTCCTAAATATCATTTAGAAAAACAGTCATGACACCCAACCACCAGATATCGTAGTCATGGTATGTAGCAGTGGCAAGTAGGATCGGATGGACTTAAGCATAGGCCCCAGAAAAGGTTTCATCATTAGCCATAACTAGTCTATGATGCAAAACTTTAACAAGTCTAGCTTTGAAAGTCTCAAACTTTTCCATGTACACCAAGTAATCTTCTCAAGATATATTTGCTCCTGATGGGGATTTAACCCTTCAGATAAAGCAACCAAAATCCATACTTTGTTGGTGTATAAGGATTCCATCTCAGATCACTAAGCATCCAGCCATTCTTACAGAGTCCCACTCCTGATGGCCTGATTGAAACTAGTTGGGTCATCATCTCATGATGTAATCCTCGCTCCCACTGTCATAGAGAAACCGAAGTATCTGTCAGGTGGGTGAGGAACCCTACTAGATCGGCGGAGAGGCTGAGGTTCGTTGGAAACTATTGAATCCTCCGGTTCTACCAAATCATCAGCTGCAGTTTGTTTGGCTGGAACTCCTTCCAGTTCTACCTCATGACCACTTATTTCTTCTCAAGAAATTCTCTTTCACAAAGGTGGCATGCTGTGAAACAAAACATCTTTTGTTCCTCGGTTAGGTAGAAGATATTCCCTTGCGAATGCTTGGGATATCCAACAAACATTCACATAGCTGACTTTGCCTCGAGCTTGTCCGGATTTTGCTTTTCAGACATAGGCCGGAGAACCCCAAATCTTAACAAACTTAAGATATGGGCTCTTCCCTTTCCATATCATATATGAAGTGGTAGGCAACTGATTTGATTTGAACCCTATTCAATAGGTATGCAGCTTCTCAAGTGCACAACTCCCAAAAGGAAATAGGAAACTCAGTAGTACTCATCATAGAGCACACCATATCACATAGGGTGCTATTGCTCCGTCCCGATATACCATCGTGCTATGGTGTATACGGAGGAGTAATGCTGAGAGAGAATCTCATTCTCCTTTAGAATAGTCCAGGAATCCCGTGCTCAAGTATTCTCCTCCCTGATCTCATCAAAAGATATAATACTTATACCCATTTTTGGTTCTCTATTTCTAACTTATATTCTGTGATTATCTCAAAAGTTTTGGACTTTTGTTTCAACAGGAACATATGTCTGAATCTTGAGAGATCATCAGTGAATGTAATGAAGTACAAAGAACCGGTCCTGGCATATGTAGACAGGGGATCTTCATACATCAGCATGTATCAATCCCAAGAGTTTACTAACTCTTTCTCTGTTTCCAATAAACGGAGCTATGGTCATTTCATCTTTGTGACATGACTGGCAAGTTTCACAAGATGTAAATTCAAACTGATTTAAATATGCATCTTAATATAACTTAGCTAGTCGGGTCGCATTGATATGACCTAGTCTACAATGCCTCAAGAAGGATTCGTTTATTTCTGAACTCTTCCACTTGTGTGTGTTTTTTATACATTAAAAACTGTAGTTTGATTTAGAACGTATATGCTTTTAGATAGCGAGCCTGAACCGATCAACTCTTGATATAGGAAATGTCCAAAACATTATCCAACAATACAAAATTATATCCTTCTTTACTAAATAAAGAGACTGATATGATGTTGTACATCAGGTTCGGTATCTAATAACATTCGTTCAGAATCAATGTATTTCGGTAATACAGGGTGATAACTGCCAACATCTTGGCTGCAACAATTGCACTGTTTCCAACTCTTGAAATTTTATCACCCGTTCTCAGTTCTCTACCTATCTGTAGCCCATGTAACAAATTACATATGTGGGATCCTGATCCGGTATCAAATACTCAGGATGTAAAGGATACTGAGAAACAGTTCTATGTAATGAACACATCCGAAGAAGATGCATCAACATGTACATTCTTCGTTTGGGCGGCACGGTAATCCTTGTATTCCCCTATATCCTGTTCAGTTTTATAACTTTTATAAGAAAGAACGGAACCAACGTTCCCCAGCACAGTATAACATGCGGGTTCGGTCAATACATCCATATTAGTATCTTAATTAAGGCATGATATGGTCGCTACCTAGAGAGAGAGAGAGAGGAAAATACTTTAGCGTATGCTCTTGCAAGATCAGATTGGTTATTATTTTATCTAATCAGGATGGCTCCCACTGTTTTTGTCAAATCTTCCTTCAAACCCTAAAAGGAAAGACTACCCGGGATTAATTACACCCTACAATTTCGCCAATTTTTCAGCCAGGCCAGTGTCGGTATTTTGAGGGAGGTTCCCCGTGCTTTCGCATGGACCTAATTAAAATAAACCTCGTTTTCCCAGAGGCATAACCCCGTTGACACCTTTCTAGACACCTACTTGATCGGCTAATTGTCCTGTGTAAAACTCTCCCAGGAGTAACAATTATTCGCTGTGGGTATCGGGATCCAACTATCTCATAGAAGGTATGCAATCTCATTGCAAATTTCAACGCTTGAAATTCCTGATAATATTTTGCCCCTAACCCCTATGACCTTGACAAAGGCCAACAAATCATAGGATGCTAGTCAAGTTCAACCCGTCATTTCTTGATTGAATCAAACCCACCCGCACGACCCTTGACAAAGGCCAACAAGGTCGTACGACTACCCTAAAACAATCTGCATCATATGCATAAGCAGATAAGAACCATTCAGCTACCGCACACTACGTCTTGACAAAGGCCAACAAACGCAGCACGAATGCTAAACAGTTCTTATCTGAAATGACGGAGGGCTACGACAGGTTTTTCTGAAAACCTATCGCGTAATGAACTTGATATCGTTGTAGAATCGAGTGAATTTTGAAATGGAGTGATTTTGAGGCTTTCATTAGTTTTGCTAAAGAGGTCACTCCCGATGAAGGGATCTCGGCTCTTTCCTTTTGGAATAAGGTGCAGGATATATCATATGTATCGCTATGCAAAGCAAAAACTCCAAAAGCAATCAAAAAAAAACCGAGTGTTGTAGCATCTGCCAGTTTTGCTAAAGAGGTCACTCCCGGTGAAGGGATCTCGGCTCTTTCCTCATCGAATAAGGTGTAGGATATATCATATATATCGCTATGCAAAGCAAAAACTGTAGCTACCCTTTTTGAATAAATTGATTCTACAACATCTTTTAGGTTTATTTTCTTTCATTAATCATATTAATGAAGTCCCATCATTTAAGTCACCTAAACATCACAGATAAATACGACGTACACTTATGCCATCCGCATTCGCCTCGATGTCCTCTCGTGCACCGTTAGATTAAGTAACTAACGGCAAAGCGGGGCAGGGCTAGCGCGGGTGTAAAACATAAGTAACGTCTATATAATATATCATATATACTATATACAATATTTATCACAACATATCAAATGATCACATCACAGATATAGCAGCAGAAGAAACATATGAAACATTGGATATACTAGGACGTCCGTGTTTTAATTTGAGCCTCTATAAAACACGGATTCCACGGTCGCGATGAATAGCCAAACCCACATCCCTAGACCCCTACGAGAGCGGCAAGCAACCCTACCAATTCTAGAGTTAGGAGACCCGGACTCGACTCCTCGAGTTGGTCTCCCATTGGACTCTAGAACCCGGTTACTTGTGCTCTCCTCCTTGGGTCTACCTAATGCGGAAAAGTAAATAATATACAAATGGTGACAGCAACCTCATCCCGGAAGTGCTCCAATAAAAGAATATTACATACATTTAATTTTACATGAATGAAAATAAAAACTCTCATCTCACATAAAACCCCCGGCTATTCAAAACGCGACGATCTAATATAACATATCCAGCAACACATAACATCACATGTCATCAACGTAAGTAAGTATGCATACACCGATCATCGTTGATGTATAGCAACGAAAAATGGCAATACAACTACATACTACACTTACGGTCACAGAAAAGAAATTGTAAAAGTACAACATTTGGAATCCACAATCACTTTAGACATCGTAAATCCGAAATATCACATACTTCGCATTTCATGCCTAACTATATGAATTCCATATATTATATCACATTCCAGATAAATAGACAGTATTAAACTTTCCCAAGAGATAATCAAATACCCAAGATTTCCTAAATAGCTCAACACTTGAGCGGAATTCAAAAATTCCAGAATACGTCACAGTAGCAATGGTCCAGCCGTAGAAGGGTCAAGCCAACGCCTCACATGTGGCACGCCGTACTGCCCCAAACCCTAAGCTTTAGAGGCGGTTCAGACGGTCACATAATTGAGCTAAGGTTTGTGTTCTTCTAGAGGGTCCATCACGTTACTTGCATGTTTTTCCGAAAGATTTAAACCCATGAAAAATTCAACAATTGAAAGTTTTTCGTGCCGGGAAAAGTGAGTTAATGATATCCGTTCGAACATTTTAATACTTTCTAAATTATCCGGAAAACATAACGAATTTAAATTTTTCGATCGAATCAACGATTACAAAATAATCCCCAGAACACTCAACACTTGAGTCAGATTAAAAATACCCAGAAAGATACACTAACAGAAATAGATATTACTGTACAAAAACAAAAGCCCGTTGCTACAGTACGGCAGCGGATCCGCGGCCCAAGCGAGGTATGGCCGCGGTTCCGCGGCGGTCCGTACGGATTGGGTGCTCATTTTCTACAGTAATGTTTATATTTACCTGCTTATTTTTTAGGTATTTTTAATTCAGAAAAATCACAGTTTTCAAAAAATGTCCAGAGAGGAGGTGGTTTCGTCGTTTCGGGGTTCGATCGGAGTTTTAATTTCGTATACACGTCGCCTAATGCTCTAGCTAGGCTCTGATACTACTGTAGGGTTACTGGGCACTCTAACAAGGTTCTAAAAGGCATCAACCATGCCCGATTAAAAAATAGCCGTACCGAACAACCCTAAACAAAATCTTTGCTAGATTATTAGGATTCCACATGCAAGTAAACAACTTTACTATCTAAGTGAATACGAAATACAACCTTTGTAGATCGGTCCTTCACTTCATAAGCTCCTTGTTGTAGTCCCTTCGCTGCGATCATCGAACTCCCGGACTCTCGGACGGCTCCATGAGAAGAGGGCAACAGTTTTGCTTGAAGTCTTCGAGGCCGAAGATGATCTACGTCGAGGGAATACGAACTCAAGCTTCAACTTCACTAACTAAAGAATTAGTGAAGAAAACACCCTAAACTAAAGTGCTAGTCTAGTAGAGGATGGTGAAATAGGAAATGGGTACACTTTAGAATTTCTTTTCTCACAATATTTCTCTCTCTTTATCAAACCCTAGCAACAATTTGAAGGAGGAAGAAGATGAGCTCAAAAATGAGAATGAAAACTAAATCAAGAGAGAGAGCTAACCATGGTTGAGTGGGTATCATATATTAACTCATGTAGAGACATAACCATGGCTAATTATAGTAGTTAGGTTTATAAATATCCTAAGTAAAACAAAACTAGTGGACTTTGGTCAATGCACTCACAAGCTTCATGAAGCTTCATGCACTTGAACAATTATCCACTAATTTTGTATTTACTTTGTATATTAAAACCCTACCAATATAATTATAATGGTGTATGTCTCATACACCCATGTAGTGTGTATCAACAACCATGATACAAAATGAACACAAATAAATATATATCACATATATATTAAGTTGTGCACAAGTGAGAAAAACAAATGCTTAAGTGAACCAATGTTAATTAATGTAAATTAGTATATCACATATACAATTATACACTAAATTATTAAATCAACACTTGACTTAATAATACGGTTATATCACATATAACCGACTAACACAAAATGTACCAACTTATCGAATCAACACTTGATTCGATAACCCGGCTATATCACATATAACCGGCCGATACAATAGTCGCGAGAATAGAATGCGGTATCACATACACGCATTATTCTCGGTCCCGCACATATCACATATGCGCTCCTATTTCGTTTTGCCTGAGCCAGTAAAACCTCTATGTAGGACTCTAAAGACTCGTCAATATGCCGGCAGTAGGTGATGATCATATCAAGCACCCACAAGCCGTCAGCGGTAATAGCTGGACGTAACGGCTACCCGGGTATTGAGCGATCAGAAGATCAGCAAGCAAGCCCGCTCCAACTCCTACAAAAAGCATGACAGTGACACTACCGTACAGTCCGGTCTCCCCGTCTGATATGTCGCATATCAAGTCTAGGGGTGGTAAACGTCAGACCCCAATAACTGATAAGTCATGCCGTTACGAGGCTCATAACGGGTCGAGAATCCACTGGTAACACTTACCAGTAAATCTCTAAACCAGCCCTGGCCAGGGACTTCCCTGTTATGGCCAATCGAGCATAGCGCAACATCAACCCCCAATACCGGGAGAGACGAAACCCCTCCTATCGCTCATTGCCTCCTTGTGACTCAGGACTATACCCAAAAACCACCGTTTTGCACGCCCTCTTGGACGTGGTAAGGTGGAAATCAAAGCACAGTGGGAATCACACACGACTCTATGACGATCTCGGGTCTACAGACTAACCTGTACCAGTGTCACCAGAGAACTGCCATCTGACGTGAGGTATAATACCATCTGGGAGTTCTCAGCGAGTCTATCCAGTGTACCCAGTCTCTACTGAGCACCCGTATATCATCTCTGATGTCAAACACCAATGGATATGGGATCATCCATCGCCCATCTATATGGATCGAGAAGGTATACGCTAGTCTACTCTGGTATATCGATGCCCTGTCTCGATACATCCACGACTAGGGACATTAATGGATGTACTTATGGACTACTCTGTCCCCACTAGTATGATCTGGATCATAGTCCAGGTAGTCAAGTACACATCCTAAGGGCTTTACCAACATGTAACAGAGAGACAATCAGTGTACACGTTAAGTTAAAGAGTAACCAGATAGCATACTATCATGTCGAGCAAGAAATTCCTCCCTATATATGTCAAAGCATCCACTAGAATATACATCTCATGTTTAGTAATGGCCTCTAGGGCATACATATAACTAACAAATATCATAAAAGCATATGCAAGTAGAATGAGGATATTAATCAACGTGTGTCCCTCGCGACACAACAAAATCATGGAACCGGAGTGTCCACATCGACACTCAAAAACATCATGAAACCCGTGTCTAGCATCGACACGTAAATCCTCATGTCTCATGCACCGTCACCACGACTGGCCTTGATGGCATGTCCGTACATCGCTCCGATCGGTATCCCCACGATAACTGCCGAGTCCAAATACAATCACCGGTAGGTACTTGCCCGTATTCTAGGCTCATCGCCTATCATCTGCGATCATCTTGCCGAGGGGAACCGTACCGGGCTCCACCATGTACCCGCACACGGTCCATTACACTCCTCGCATCGGGTATATATCATAAATCTCAGAACCGAGAAATCTCATGGTGGACGCACTTAAATAACATATCAAGAGAAACTGGGTTTTCAAACAATATATAGTTTTCTTGAAAATACCCCCACGGTTCTCAAATTCATAAATCACATGAAATCCATATCTCAATACGTAAATCCATGAAAACTGATATATGCAACATAAAACAGCAATATGAGTATATCAAGAGAAAACCGCTCCTTTAAATAAATCCAGCTTTTTAAAATATATCATGCGGTTTCCAAATCCTCCGAAATCAAGTGCAGCATCATATGAGGTGTACATATAACCATAGCAAGGTATAAATATCTACATGTAAGCAAGTATGTATGATGCATTCCATAAGCGAAATAGTACAATAATCAACGTCTCAATATCATATGTGAATACAATACCACTAAGGGGTATATGCAACTATATCAAGATATGTGAGTGTATATGTCAGTATGTATGCATGATGTACAAGTAGCTGTAGCAAAGTATGTGGGTGTACATGTCAGTATATCATGCTACCTAGCATAGTGATTTGAACATGGCAATATATCATAGCATGATGTAGCAATTCTACTATGTAAGTGACATAGCAATTATCGATGATGAAGTGTGTGAGCCGGCAATCTGTGTAAGTGTAACATAAGCATCATCGATAATGGTGTAGGTGTACTAGCACAGGTATAAGAAATGCAATGAGAATAGCATGAATGCAGCACAATACATATAGTGAATCAAATGCTATAAGGTATACATATCAACAAGACCGAGTCGGTGAATCTATCAATCTGCATCCAGCCTCACAACATCACGTACGGTACAATCCATCGTACGGCTTCCTCTAATCAAGGGTATGGATAAATCAACAAGTAAAACTCATCGCGTACGGTAATTTAACGTACGACGGCATTAACCAAAAAGGGATTCTATCAACCTATACAACATCGGGGGTACGGATCTAAGTCTCGTACGGCATATCACTCATTAAGCAATCATTATCCATATAAATATATACTTATCTCTCAGGTCACATCCACGTCAATCTCGTATCAGGGGATCTACAAAGGTATCAACAATCTCATATCGACTCGTGTCCATATAACGACATATCACACTAAGCCATCATATCACATCGTATACTCGTTCATCACATTAATATCTCGCATCACATTAAATAAACGCCACACTTGTTCTCTTTTAAATCGTACTTATCATGATTCACTTATCATTTCATTTTCTCCTAAGTCAATGTGTTCACTAGTGTCCACTTCTATCATAATATCTTTTGCAAATCCTATAATCATGTCAGTCGCATATCTTTTATCTGGATATAATATTCAAACGATCTTCCATATCAATGTTTGCGGGGGTGCTATACGCCATTCACCCGACTTCCCCCGTAGATATAAATCTACTCAACTTCTAGACTCCTCGCTTAGCCGTAGTCGATGCGCTTCGTCATCTCGAAATCCACGCGAAGGTACCTACAATCAATATGAATTCGCAAAGCAATTAACATTAAGTTCCGAAAACCAAAACGGCACACGGTGCGCTCATAGGTTAGAACCTATAGCCTACACATGCAAAACAATCAACTACCCTTGTCGTTGACGTACCAACATCCAACGACCAAATACAACATCAAAAACTAGAAACCAAGAATCCAAATACCGGAAAACATAGCCGAAACCCTAAATAGGGTCGCTATATATGAAAACTGCCACATTAAAAACCCAATAGTACCAATACGCATTTACAACTCAATAAATATCGTAGGTATTAATATGTACGCACCTCCACTTTCATTTAAAACCCACGTCTAATTTTACCAAAAAGCTAGTAAGCAGTTTATATCATTTTAGCACAAAGCTAAAAGTTTACACAAAATCTAGCGATTCCAAACATCTTAAAACAGCTTAACTAAGCTATCGAAACCACCTCCATATTTTTAAACTTGCTTAATTAAGTTTTAGTAAAACCTAGTAAGCTAAACTTCATTAGACAAATTTAGGAATTAACAACAATTATTAGTTCACAATTTTGCTTAACTTTTCCAAGTCTATGCTTCAAGATTAACCACTTTAACCATTCAAAACCCTAACTTGATTTCAAAATTATTAACATGAATTAGCAAAACATGAACTTTAAAGCTATAATAACCACTTAAATAGCCAGCTTAAAGAATTAAGAAACAAATTAAAAGATTAGGGTTAGGATTTATACCTCAAAAACAAGATCACAAATTAGCAAAAACCTCCAAATTTAACCCTCCAAAATGATGCTTTTCTTAAAGATCCATGCTAGTTTAGGCTTAAGGAAAAATGGGTATGAATTTAATTTGGAGTTTGTGGGATTATTTCATGATTTTAGATGAATTTTTGGAGCTTGGATATGAAAAAATGAGCAATGAACGAGAAGAGGGAAGCAAGGGGCTAGGGTCGGCCAAGGGAAAAGATGGAGGGTGTTTTGTGAAATGAATGGAAAAATCTAGAGAAAAAAAAATGCTAATAAATGCATTAATGTCCTTTTTGCCACATTTTCTTTTCTTTAAAAATTTCATTTTTAATCACAATTAGTAAGATATTTTGGCATGGATGGATTAAGATTAATCTAGTGATTAGATTAGCATAGATTCATATTAGAAGTAATTAACCCAAACCGAATATGTAAATACCACTTATTAAGTGCGTAAATAACACATTAAAATAATATTTAATTCGGGAAAAATTCTATGTGAACCAAAACTTCCCGTTGACCTCCAAAGTTCGCGCACTAGTTTTATTCTAGCTAAACTAGGAGCCATCAAGTTTATATGGAAGTTTGATCACAATCGGGTTAAAACGGAAAATACCGACTATTTTACCCTAAAACGGAAAAATTCATTTAACGATTTCAGAAACGTTACAATCTTCCCCCCTTAAAGGAATTCGGTCCCTGAATTTAAATTTAAACCCCCAATACTAAAACATTTCAAAATCCAACTAAAACAACAGGGATCCGAAATCACGGAAGAAACAGAAATACCCCAGCACATCCTGTGCGCTGGAAAAATGAGTACGAAACTCAAAACCGATCTCCTTCAAGCGTCACGCAAATCATCAGACTTGCACGCATATCATCGGAGTGACAAAGGGAATACAGATATCGAAAACCACTACCGAAATCCCATATGCACTAATCAAATACTATAATACATAAATAGTACACATCCTTTTTGAAAAATCTCCAAAAACTGAAATAACATATGCAGAATCTTTTTCTGAATCACCGTGTGATGTGTAACTCATGGCACAAATGACGGACGCTCATTTGTAAAGTAATAATATACTAGCATATATGTTTTGCTCAAATTATATTCCGCCCTTTATAAAATATCGCAAAAGGTTTTTCTTTTGTAAATATTCGTGTCGCTCGCAGACACGTAAGAAATAGCGAGACTATAGCTCCTTTTTGAAAGACCTCTTGGTAACTTTTTATGCATGCAAAGAACTCAGGCACTGTCCTCGGATCAGTCCTGTTAGGGTACTACAAAGTATAGGGCCTCATCATGAAAACAAAGGCTCAAGAGCAAAATCAGCCTCAAAAGGCGAATCCAACAATCACGTGCGTCTGGTGCGCACGGAAATCAAATCCAACTATAGGTGCCACAATATGCATAAAAGTAAGACTAAGTGTAACGGGTGTGCATGAAAGCATCTGTCCAATACAACTAGTGTGCACGACAATAACAACTAGTGCATCAAAAGTGCCCGAAAATCTCAAACTAATGCAACTAACATGCACGAACGAAAATCCCAATCGAGTGCATCTGGTGTGCACAAATCACATCTCATATCATGCGTCCAACATGCGCGAAAATCCAAATCAAGTGCATCCGTCATGCACAACAATCCAATACCAAGCGCGTCAGGTCCATAATAAGCATCAAGTGCGGTAGTATGCACGAAAACAAACCTCAAGTACACACGCGCACGAAAACTCAAATCCTGTAAAATGAATGCTCAAAGGCATAAATCGGGTGCAACAAATGCACGGAATACGAATCCGGTGCATCCAGTCCACGAAATATCAAATCTGATGCATCCACTGCATGAAATATCCAATCCTGTGCATATAGTGCACGAAATATCAAACCCTGTGCATCCACTGCATGAAACATCAATCCTGTGCATCCACTGCACGAAAATATCAAATCCTGTGCATATAGTGCATGAAATATCAATCCTGTGCATCCATTGCACGAAATATCAATCCTGTACATCCACTGCATGAAATATCATATCCTGTGCATATAGTGCATGAAATATCAGATCCTGTGCATATAGTGCACGAAATATCAATCCAGTGCATCCACTGCAGAAAATATCAGATCCTGTACATATAGTGCACGAAATATCAGATCCTGTGCATATAGTGCACGAAATATCAGATCCTGTGCATATAGTGCACGAAATATCATAACCACTGTATGAAATCCAGGAAATCATAAACATGCGCAGCTAAGGCACAAAATCGACATCAAAACCACGGTGTATAAAATATATCAAGTGCAATATCTATGCACAGAAATGTAAATACCCAGTAGGTGCAGCCATGGTGCACGAAAACCACATCCTGGAACACAATCATCAAAACTCAAATCCAAGCGATATAAGCATGATACTCGGATCACAAACACAAATCACAATAAATGGCATTGAGGTATACCTCCTACAATGTCGAAAAAAAGTCGGTGCGCCCAAACTGGCAGAGCAAGAACATCCGCTTGCTTCCTGCTCACAGTCTGGCGTCTTCTGTCTCTGAGTCCTCATTTCCTTGTGGATTACCAATCTCACACTCTATCGGCTCATTTTCCCGGTCAGGTGTGCTAACGGGAACGATTCCGCTCTGGCACTCCTCAGTTCAACTCTCAGCCCAATAGTATGATCACTCATAAAGCAGCACGTCACTGGCGTCGGCCTCTGGCCCTCTGAATACACGTGACACAACTGATCCTTGGTGCAATCCCATCGCAGCAGTGTCCTGGAAGGAACTGGCTCAAGGTCTCCTCGGATCTCACCTATACCGAACTATACGGAGGCTGGTACACTTACAAATCTTTTCTTACTTCTGAACATCTGCGTTCTAAGCACAACTTTTCCTCTGGAACTGGCCGTATCGCAACGCCTCTGCATACATATCAGATCTCTAATCTCGACGGGGAGTAACAATAGCTCGTCAGCATCACGCACGAACCTCTAGTTCCACGCGTCCTTATTATCGTCCAGTTGACATCATGTCATTCTATCTGCGTACTGCAAATGTTCTCGGCGACAATCAATCCGGAATCTCTCGCACGGACTCGAAATCACAAACTCGGTATCTTCATCACTCTGTAGAAGATCTTTAGCCGAACACATCCTCGGGAACTCGTCCCAACCTGTAGGGTTGCTAGGTACTGCCACAAGGGTCTATTAGGCATCAACCATGCCCGATTAAAATTTTAGCCGTGCCGAACAACCCAAAGCCGGATCTTTAAATTAGAGATTAAGCGAAAACAAGAATGTTAAACACTTTAACACTAAGTGAGAGGGATTACAACCTTTGTAGATCCGGTCCTTCACTTCATAAGCTCCGTGTTGAGGTCCCTTCGCTGCGATCATCGTGTTCCGGACTCTCGAGAGGTTCCACGAAGAGAAAGATGCGAGCTTGCTTCCGATCTACGATAACAAAGATGATCTACCTTGAAGTTTTATTAAGACAAGCTAACACTCACTAAATGAAGGGAACACTCTCATCTAAAGGGCAAGGGTAGATTAGAATGATGAAGTAGGATTTTTGCTCTCATTTATAATCTTTTTCTCATTCATTTTCATCACTTGGAAAAAAGCTAGAAAGCTTTTTCCATGAAAGAAAGAAGGAAGAAGAAGATAAAGAATGATTAGTATCCTTTTGTGATGAATAATAAAAAGAAGATAATGATGAATAATGCAACCATGGTCAACTAAACCCTTGTAGAGAATTAACTAGGGCTAGGGTTTGGGTTGGGTTAAAACATGAGTCATTTGAAAATATCAAGCATAATATCTTTTCCAAGACAAAAGAAAAGCTTCTAGAATCTACTAGAAGTCTTAACCCTAATCCAAACCCTAATCATGTTTAAACTCCACAAAACATGTTGAATTAATAACCATATCATGTTACAATATTATATATCACATATATAATATTTATCGTAACAAAATAAAATAATACAATTAACATATATCGCATATATATCAATGTATTACCCGAGTGAGAAAAAGAATCTTTTAGTGAGCTATTATTAGTTAATGTAATTTAATATATCATATATATTATTATACATTAAATTATCGAATCAACACTTGATCCGACAATCCGGCTATATCGCATATAACCGACTAATACAATGACGAGGCTATATCACATATACCCGGCTGATATCTCATATCGCGAGAATCCAATACGGAATGACATACCGCATTATCCTCGGTCCCGCACATATCACATATGTGCCCCTACATCATTTTGCCTGAGCCAAGAAACCTCTGTGTAGGACTCTAATGAATCGTCAATACGCCGGCAGTAGGTGATGATCATATCAAACACCCACAAGCTGCAAGCGGTCAGCTAAACGTAACAGCCGCCCAGGTATTGATCACTCAGAAGATCAACAAGAAAGCCTGTACTTTCTCCTGTGAATCCAATCAGTAACACTTCCGTACAGTCCGGTCTCGTCGTCTGATATGTCGCATATCTTGCCTAGGGATGGTAAACGTCAGACCCCAGTAGCTCGATAAGTCATGTCGATATGAGCTCTATAACAGTTCGAGAAACTACTGATAACACTTACCAGTAAATCTCAGCAACCCTTGCCAGGGATTTCCAGTTATAGCCAATCGAACACGGCGCAACATCAACTCCCTATACCGGGAGAGACGAATCCCCTCCTATCGCTTATTGCCTCCATGTGATTCGGGACTGTACCCAAAAGCCACCTTTTTGCACGCCCTCTTGGACATGGTATGATGGAAATCAAAGCACAGTGGGAATCACACAAGACTCTATGACGATCTCGGGTCAACAGACTACTCTGTACCAGTGTCACCGGAGAACTGCCATCTGACGTGAGGTATAATAGGCGAGTCCGTCCAGTGTACCCAGTCTCCACTGAGCACCCGTACACCATCCTTGATGTCAAACACCGATGGATATGGGATCGTCCATCGCCCATCATATGGGTCAAGATGCGTATACGCTAGTCTACTCTGGTGTATCGATGCCCTGTCTCGATACACCCTCGACTAGGAACAGTTATAGGATGTACTCGTCGACTACCGTGGCCCCACTAGTATGATCTCATCATAGTCCCAGTAGTCGAGTACATATCCTAAGGGCTTTATCAACATGTAACATAGAGATAATCAGAGTACATGTTAAGATAAAGTACAACCAGATAGCGTACTATCATGTCGAGCAAGAAAGTCCTCTCTATATATGTCCAAGCATCCATTACAATATACATCGTATGTACAGTAATGGACTCTAGGGCATACATATAACTAACAATCTCCCACTTACACTAGGGCCATCTGTTGTGGTATCGCATACCCAACAATTAGCTATGGTTGAAGTATCTCATACTTAACCATCCCATAAAAGTCTCTACTGGGAAAAATGCCTTTGTGAGTGGATTCGCGCTGTTGTCCTCTGTGTCTATTCTCCTAACCTTGATCTCCCTGGAGATCAACCATCTCCATGATCAGGTGATACTGCCTAAGAATTATATCTGGATTTCTGATGGGACAGGGGGTTCCTCGGCATAAGCCACAACTCCATTGTCACACAATGGTAGGAACGAAGTTCATCTCATGAACTTATATATCCAGACTGCCTCTTTGGTAGCACCCTTGGTAACGATGTACCTTACCTTTAATCGTCTAGTAAGTCACGGTATTTATCTTGGAACTCTTCCAACATACCGTCCCTCCACTGAGGGTAAAGACAATGCCTGCGACTGACATTCAGTCGTCCTTATCACTCTGGAACTTTTCCAGTGATTCTCCCCAGGATTGATTGATACCATCTCACTACAACTAGTGAGAATCCTAACATCCAATTAGATCTATCTCATAGATCCAAAACCCAGGGTTTAGGAGGTATCACTTTGATCCTATCTGGAGAATCCTTGTGATAAACGGAGATTGACCGAGCGTAGCATAGGAAACTCCTTCCCTATCAAGAGTATGTCATCCACGTACTCTACGAGGATCATCACCATACTCCCTACTACCTTTTTGTATATACAAGGTTCATCTACCTTTTTGATGAAGTCAAACTCTTTGACTACCACATTAAAACAGACGTTCCAACTCCGTGATGCCTGCTTTATCACATAAAACATCTTGCACACGTTTCCGCTGCTCCAACTGTCTACGAAGCCCTCTGGCTGTGTACTTATAGACGCTCTCTTCTAAAACAACATTTAGAAAAGCAGTCATGACACCCAACCGCCAGATATCGTAGTCATGGTATGTAACCGTGGCAAGTAGGGTCTGGATGGACTTAAGCATAGATTTGAAAGTCTCAACTTTTCCATGTACACCAAGTAATCTTCTCAAGATATACTTGCTCCTGATGGGGATTTAACCCTTCAGATAAAGCAACCAAAGTCCATACTTTGTTGGTGTATAAGGATTCCATCTCAGATCGATAAGCATCCAGCCATTCTTACAGAGTCCTACTCCTGATAGCCAGCTTGAAACTAGTTGGGTCATCATCTCTTGATGCAATCCTCGCTCCCACTGTCATAGAGAAACCGAAGTATCTCTCAGGTGGGTGAGGAACCCTACTAGATCGGCGGAGAGGCTGAGGTTCGTTGGAAAATATTGAATCCTTCAGGTCTACCAAATCATCTGTAGCAGATTGTATAGCTGGAACTACTTCTAGTTTTACAGAGCTGGCCTTGCCTCGAGCTTGTCCGGATTTTGCTTTTTATACATAGGCCGGACAACCCCAAATCTTAACTTACTTAAGTTATGGGCTCTTCCCATTCCATATCACATATGAAGTGGTAGGCAACTGATTTGATTTAAACCCTATTCAATAGGTATGCAGCTTCTCAAGTACATAACTCCTAAAACGAAATAGGAAACTCAGTAGTACTCATCATAGAGCACACCATATCAAATAGGGTGCTATTGCTCCGCCCCGATACACTGAGGTGCTGTGGTGTATTCGGAGGAGTAATGCTGAGAGAGAATCTCATTCTCTTTTAGAATAGTCCAGGAATTCTGTGCTCAAGTATTCTCCTCCTTGATCTCATCAAAGGACATAATACTTATACCCGTTTTTGGTTCTCTACTTCTAACTTGTATTCTGTGAATATCTCCAAAGCTTCGGACTTGTGTTTCAACAGGAACATATGTCTGAATCTTGAGAGATCATCAAAGAATGTAATGAAGTACAAAGAACCGATCTTGGCATGTGTAGACAGAGGACCTTCATACATCAGCATGTATCAATCCCAAGAGTTCACTAACTCTTTCTCTGTTTCCAATAAACAGAGCTATGGTCATCATATCTTTGTGACATGACCAGCAAGTTTCATAAGATGTAAATTCAAACTAATTTAAATATGCATCTAAATGTAACTTAGCTAGTCGGGTCGCATTGATATGACCTAGTCTACAATAGCTCAAGAAGGATTAGTTTATTTCTGAACTTTTCCTCTTGTGTGTGTTCTGTATACTAAGAACTGTAGTTTGATTTAGAACGTCAATGCTTTCAGATAGCGTGCCTGATCCGATCAACTCTTGATATAGGAAATGTTCAAAACATTATCCAACAATAGAAAATTATATCCTTTCTTTACTAATAAAGAGACTGATATGATGTTGTATTTCAGGTTCGGTATCTAATAACATTCGTTTAGAATCAATGTATTCTGGTAATACAGGGTGATAGTGACTAACAGACTTGGCTGCAACACTTGCACCATTTCTATCTCATGAAACTTATCGCCCATTCTCAGTTCTCTACCTATGTATAGCCCATGTAACAAATTACATATGTGGGATCCTGATCCGGTATCAAATACCCAGGACGTAAAGGATATTGAGAAACAGTCCTCTGTAATGAACACACCCGAAGATGATGCATCAGCATGCACTTTCTTCGTTTGGGCGGCATGGGAATTCTGGTAATCCCCAATTTCCTGCTCTGTCTTATAACATTTATAAGTTGGAGTGGGACCAACGTTCCCCAGCTCAGTATAACAAGCGGGTTCAGTCAATATATCCGTATTATTATCTTGATTAAGGCATGATATGGTTGCTACCTGGAGAGAGAGAGAAGAAAACACTCAGCGTATGGTCTTGCAAGATTAGATTGGTTATCTAATATATCTAATCAGGATGTCTCCCACTGTTTTAGTTAAATCTTCCTTCAAACCCTAAAAGGAAAGACTAGTCGGGATTAATTACACGCTACAAGTTCACTAATCTTTCAGTCAGGCCAGTGTCGGTACTTTGAAGGAGGTGCCCCGTGCTTTCGCACGGACCTAATTAAAGTAAACCTCGTTTTCCCAGGGGCGTAACCCCGTTGACACCTTTCTAGACACCTACTTGATCGGCTAATTGTAATGTGTAAATCTCTCCCAGGAGTAACTCTTACTCGCAGCGGGTATCGGGATCCAACTATCTCATAGAAAGTATGCAATCTCATTGCAAATTTCAACACTTGAAATACCCGATAATATTTTACCCCTAGCCTCCTATGACCTTGACAAAGGCCAACAAACCATAGGCTGCTAGTCAAGTTCAACCCGTCGTTTCTTAATTGAATTAAACCCACCCGCACGGCCCTTGACAAAGGCCAACAAGGTCGCATGACTACCCTAATCCAATCTGCATCATATGCATAAGCAGATAAGTACTATTCAGCTACCGCACACTACGCCTTGACAAAGGCCAACAAACGCAGCACGAATACTAAACAGTCCTTATCTGAAAATGACGGAGGGCTACGACAGGTTTTTAAGAAAACCCTTTGCGTAATGAACTTGATATCGTTGTAGAATCGAGTGATTTTAAATGGAGTGTTTTTGAGGCTTTTCTAGTTTTGCTAAAGGGGTCACTCCCGGTGAAGGGATCGTCGGCCCTTTCCTCATCGAATAAGGTGCAGAATATTTCACAAATATCACTATGCAAAGCAAGAACTATAGAAGCAATCAAAAGACAAACCGAGTTTGTAGCATCTGCTAGTTTCACTAAAGAGGTCACACCCGATGAAGGGATCTCGGCTCTTTCCTTATCGAATAAGGTGCTGGATGTTCTACAAGGAACACCGCTATGCAAAGAAAGAACTAGAGATACCAGTTTTTAAACAAGTTTCTACAACATTTTTAGGTTTCTTTTAGTTTCATTAATCTCATTAATGAAGTCCCATTTTATTATGCTTCATAAGCATCACATTTGAAACGAAATCTGCAATATAACATATATCTCATATATATAATATAAACATTCGTCTCAGGCAGTAATATGATCTCATCACAGAACATTGCAGCAGAAGAACATATATGAAATATTGGATATAGTAGGACGTCCGTGTTTTAGTACAAGCCTGTATAAAACACGGATTCCACGGTCGCGATGAATAGCCAAATCCACATCCCTAGACCCCTACGAGAGCGGCAAGCAACGCTGCCAATTCTAGGGTTAGGAGACCCGGTCTCGACTCCTCAAGATGGTCTTCCAATGGACCCCAGAACCCGGTTACTTGTGCTCCCCGCCTTGGGTCTACCTAATGCGGAAAAGTAAATAATATACAATGGTGACATCATCCTCAGCCCGGAAGTGCCCCAATAAAAGAATATTACATACAAATGAATTTTACATGAATGAAAAAGAAAAAACTCTCATTTCACATAAAACCCCCCACTATTCAGAACACGACGATCCAATATAACATATCACAGCAACACATAATATCATATATCATCAACGTAAACAAGTATGCGTATCCCGATTGTCGTTGATGTATAGCAACGAAACCGGCGATACACCACATACTATGCTTACGATCACAGAAAAGAAAGTGTAAAACTACAACAGTTGGAATCCGCAACCTCCTTAGACATCGCATGCCTGACCAAATTAATTCCTTAGACATCGCATGCCTAACAATTATAAACCCCGCATTTTAGTCTCATTATTGAAAACTCTTTTCAATATCTTGTCGGGCAATTCAACAAGATTCCCGATATCCTGATCGAATGCTCGTCGCAAACTTTAGTAGACGGCCGTACCCCCGATGCCGTCGAAGAAGTGCACTAAGGCGGAACACCGCTGCCGCGAGCACCCGAACGGATGCTTTTGGCGACGGGGTTCTCCTACAGTCACTTGGTCGGGGCTATAGGGTGTAGCTGTCTATTAAGTTTACCCGGCGAGTATCCGCGTACGCTACGTGATTGCGACGAACTTTTGATCACATCAAAATTCCGTGGCAACCGATCATCTGAGACTAAACTGCTATGTTTATAATATTCAAATTAGTTATCTCATAACTATATGTGGATTCCAAATATTGTATCACATTCCAGATAAATAGACAATGTTAAACTTTCCGATCGAATAATCAAACACCCAAGTTTTCCCAAATAGTTCTCAACACTTGAAATTAGTTTAAAAACATCTATTACATGCATCAGTACCAATGGTCCAGCCGTAGAAGGGTCAAGCCAATGCCTCACATGTGGCACGCCGTACTGCCACAAACCCTAAGGTTCAGAGGCAGTTCAAAACGGTCACATAATCGAGTTAAGATTTGTTGTCTTCTAGAGGGTCCGCCACGTTACTTGCACGACTTAGAACGTTCTTAAACTACGAAAAAATCCAACTCTTGGAAATTTTCCGGCAGGGGACAAAGTGAGTTATTGATATCCGTTCGAACTTTTTAACACGTTCTAAAAATTACCCGGACGAACTAAACAAAGGTAAATTATCCGATCGAATCAACGAGTCCCCAATGCAACCATAGAAATATCAACACTTGAGTGGAATTAAAAAATTCCCAGAAAAAATGACAAGAAAGGACCTAAGAATAAATATATGAAGTTCCAGGGACTAATTCAAAATTTTGGCCACGGAACCGCCGCCAAACCGTTGGTTTGGCCGCGGTTCCTCGGTCAAATCAGCGCATTACAGGTCCGTACTTCACAGTAATTCTTAGTTTTTCCTGCTCTATTTTCTGAGCATTTTTAATTCATAAAAAATCACATTTTTGGAAAATGTCCAGAGAAGGGTTCGTATCGGGGTATCCGGGTTCGATCGGACTTTAAACTTCGTCTAAACTTCGCCTAAAGCTCTAGCTTGGCTTTGATACCACTGTAGGGTTGCTAGGCACCGCCACAAGGGTCTACTAAGCATCAACCATGCCCGATTAAAATTTTAGCCATGCCGAACAACCCAAAGCTGGATCTTTAAACTAGAGATTAGGCGAAAACAAGCATGTTAAACACTTTAACACTAAGTGAGAGGGATTACAACCTTTGTAGATCCGGTCCTTCACTTCATAAGCTCTGTGTTGAGGTCCCTTAGCTGCGATCATCGTGTTCCGGACTCTCGAGAGGTTCCATGAAGAGAAAGATGCGAGCTTGCTTCCGATCTTCGATAACAAAGATGATTTAACTTGAAGTTTCATTAATACAAGCTAACACTCACTAAATGAAGTGAACACTCTCATCTAAAGGGCAAGGGTAGATGAGAATGATGAAGTTGGATTTTTGCTCTCATTTATAATCTTTTTCTCACTCATTTTCATCACTTGGAAAAAAGCTAGAAAGCTTTTTCCATGAAAGAAAGAAGGAAGAAGAAGATAAAGAATGATTAGTATCCTTTTGTGATGAATAATGAAAAGAAGATAATGATGAATAATGCAACCATCGTCAACTAAACCCTTGTAGAGAATTAACTAGGGCTAAGGTTTGGGTTGGGTTAAAGCATGAGTCATTTGAAAATATCAAGCATAATATCTTTTCCAAGACAAAAGAAAAGCTTCTAGAATCTACTAGAAGTATTAACCCTAATCCAAATCCTAATCATGTTTAAACTCCACAAAACATGTTGCATTAATAACCATATCATGTTACAATATTGTATATCACATATATAATATTTATCGTAACAAAATAAAATAATACAATTAACATATATCGCATATAGATCAATGTATTACCCGAGTGAGAAAAAGAATCTTTTAGTGAGCTAATATTAGTTAATGTAATTTAATATATCATATATATTATTATACATTAAATTATCGAATCAACACTTGATCCGACAATCCGGCTATATCGCATATAACCGACTAATACGATGACCCGGCTATATCACATATACCCGGCCGATATCTCATATCGCGAGAATCCAATACGGTATCATATACCGCATTATCCTCGGTCCCGCACATATCACATATGTGCTCCTACTTCGTTTTGCCTGAGCCAAGAAACCTCTGTGTAGGACTCTAAAGAATCGTCAATACGCCGGCAGTATGTGATGATCTTATCAAACACCCACAAGCTGCAAGCGGTCAGCTAAACGTAACAGCCACCCAGGTATTGAGCGCTGTTCACACCATAATATTGTATTATTATATTCCCCATTCTTATTCGTTTTATAAATAAACAAGTTCTTTTGACGCATGTCTGCTACATATTACAGGTTACAAGTTCTTGGACAGAAAACAGTGAAAACGATGAAAAGACGATGCAAAAGTGGACTTTGACCAACAAACAGAAAACTCTTGATCAAGCTTACATCAAAGATAAAATTCACAAAGTACAAGGCAATGCAAGGTCCAAGATTACAAAGCGAATGGTTAAATGTCCACCACAATTATTCACTGGAGATCTGGAAGAAACATAGAAGCTATTTTAATAAAAGAACCAAATAATAAGGAAGCCCAAAGACAGAAGAGCAAACAAAGGAAATTTCAAGGCCCAATACTTCCTTTTAAAGAGACAGAGACATAAAATTTTACCAAAGTTTGGAGTCTACTTTGACTAGGTCTTCCTAAGGATATTTTGGTAAATGTAGACGTGCGAATCAATTGTAACCTAGGGTTTCCTATCCTCTATAAATAGGAACTCTAAATCATTGTAAAGGCTATGCCTCCCTATGCCTCCCTTCATTAATAAATTTCAGCATTCTTTTGGAGAGCATCATTTTTTGTAAGTTCTTTATTTTCTGCCCTAGGTTAAGTTTCTATTCTTCCTCAAGATAAATTTAATTCCTTGCCCTAGTTAATCTTTTATTCTCTGCCCTAGATAAATGTATTTTAATTCCCTAATGAGTGAGTAGTATCCTCGCTTGTTAGGGATAGATCTGGGGAAGGTTTGAGAGACGAAGATCTCTAATCCCCTTTCTTGCCCATCATATATTTTCATAGGACTCAATGCATACATGCACATACCGCTCCCTACGGCACCCTATCCCTCGAGGTAGCGGTGATACCGTAGTATAAAGGCCCGGTTGTGATGTTTTCCATGGAGGTTAGGGTAAGGATTGATAAAGGAAGGACAAGAAACTAGAGGAAGAAAATATCTTCCCGATGATTCTAATCCCTTTTATTTATAATTACCATAACACCTAATTAGATCTTCATATGGGTATAGAAAGCGGTGAGATTTATAGACTTTCCAAACTTAACCAAGACCTAAACCTAGAAAGATTTAGATATAGATTAATTTATTTTTTAGATTTAATAATCAATCCGGCTCCCATCGGAATTAACTCGTTTGAGCGATTAGGAAATTCACAACATCCCTGTGGACCGACCCGTACTCACCGACTAGCTACCAAGCGACGCCGTTCTTGATTGTGGTAAATTATTTTTGATCTATAAAATCTCTCTAAATCAAATGGCACCGTTGCCGGGGATGGCGTGTTATTTCCTTTTTGCAATTTCGGGTTAATCTTAATTAAAAAAATCGTAAAACTAAAAAATCAAAAAAAAAAATATACAAAAATATATCATCTGTTATTTTTTGGAAAGGGTATTTTTTTGTGAATCTTTGCAAGATCGACGGATCTGGAAAAATCCAGTGTGCGAAACAGAAAAAGGTAGATCAGAACAGAAAGGGATTGGAACATCAGAGCAGCACAATTTTTTCAGAGATCTGAAGCTTCAAATCCGCCGCCCTTCCGCCGCGCAAGCGCACTCCCGCCGAGGTTCCGCGGTCCATTTTCCACGTCAGCGCGCGTGTTTTGCACTGTTTGCTCCCCTTTACCCTCTTCTGCCAATCCCCATATATCTTTTGTCAAATCTTCTGCAGGATTCTTTTGTAGGGTTCCTAGGCACTCTCAAGAGGTCTCACAAGGCATCAACCATGCCAATTTAAAATTTTACGGTGCCGAGAAACCCTAAACTACGGATCGTTGGCTAGATGTCTAGGCGAACAAAGTAACTAGTTAACACTTAACTAAAGTTTAAACGGAAATACAACCTTTGTAGATCCGGTGCTCCACCTCCATAGCTCCACAACGAAGTCCCCTCGCTGTCCAAATGAATTCCCGGGCTCTAGCGTTGGCTTCGTCGGAGAATAGGCGAGCTAGGTCGTCGATGTCCATGCCGAAGATGATCTACGTCGAAGCATCACTAGATCAAGCTCTCACTTCAACAAGTCAAGAAACTTGCGAAGAAAACACACTCTACTACTTGGCAAGAGGTAGAGGATGAAGAAATAGGAAGTGGGTAGACTTTAGAATTGGATTTCTCACTTGTTTTCATCAATCACCATTGATGAAGCAAGCTTCTTCAAGTGAAGAAGATGAAGAAGATGATGAAAGAATTATGATAAGTTATTAGAATAGAATAGAAAATCAATACTTATCATAATTCTAACTATGGTTGTGTGTAGAGAATTGACCAAGGTTAAAGCAATGGTTAGGGTTAAGGATGAGATAAGAATGGTGGACTAAGTCAAAGCATCATGAAGCTTCAACTAAACAACAAATAAAGCCACCATTCTTTTCTCTTTTCCATTCATTTTCCAAAATATATAAACAAATAAATAAATGAATAAATAGGTAATGGAAAAATAAAACCTTAATTATATGTTTAACCATGGTTTAATTCTTTATACTTAACCAAGTAAACATGTATCATTAAACATGATACAATCAAGTGCACGAAAGTATATCACATATACAATGTGTACAACCGAGTGAGAATATCCATTTAAAGTGAACCAATACTAGTTAATGCAAAGTAATATATCAAATATATAATTATACATTAAATCATTAAATCAACACTTGATTTAACGATCCGGTTATATCGCATATAACCGACTAGTATCCAATGTATCGGCTTATCGAATCAACCCTCGATTCGATAACTAGGTTATATCGCATACAACCAATTGATACATTCATCGCGAGAATAGAATACGGTATCACATACATGCATTATTCTTGGTCCCGCACATATCTCATATGCGCTCCTATTTCGTTTCGCTTGAGCCAGGAAACCTCTGTGTAGGACTCTAAAGACTCGTCAATACACCGGCAGCGGATGATGATCATATCAAACATCCACAAGCCGCAAGCGGTCTGCTAAACGTAACGGCCACCCGGGTATTGAGCGATCAGAAGATCGACGAGCAAGCCCGCTCACACTCCAGTGAATCCAACCAGTAACACTACCGTACAGTCCGGTCTGATCGTCTGATATGTCGCATATCTCGCCTAGGGGTGGTAAACGTCAGACCCCAATAGCTCGATAAGTCGTGTCGATATGAGGTCTATAACAATTCGAGAAACTACTGGTAACACTTACCAGTAAATCTCAGCAACCCTGGACAGGGATTTCCTGTTATAGCCAATCGAACACAGCACAACATCAACCCCCTATACCGGGAGAGACGAATCCCCTCCTATCGCTCATTGCCTCCATGTGACTCGGGACTGTACCCAAAAACCACCGTTTTGCACGCCCTCTTGGACGTGGTAAGATGGAAATCAAAGCACAGTGGGAACCACACAAGACTCTATGACGATCTCGGGTCAACAGACTACTCTGTACCAGTGTCACCAGAGAACTGCCATCTGACGTAAGGTATAATACCATCAGGGAGTTCTCGGCGAGTCCGTCCAGTGTACCCAGTCTCCACTGAGCACCCGTATATCATCTCCGATGTCAAACACCAATGGATATGGGATCATCCAACGCCCATCTGTATGGGTCGAGAAGGTATACGCTAGTCTACTCTGGTATATCGATGCCCCGTCTCGATACACCCACGACTAGGGACTTTGAAGGATGTACTTATGGACTACCATGTCCCCACTAGTATGATCCGCATCATAGTCCAGGTAGTCAAGTACACATCCTAAGGGCTTTACCAACATGTAACAGAGAGACTATCAGTGTACACGTTAAGGTATAGATCAACCAGATAGCATACTATCATGTCGAGCAAGAAAGTCCTCCCTATATATGTCCCAGCATCCACTACAATATACATCCTATGTATAGTAATGGCCTCTAAGGCATACATATAACTAACAATCTCCCACTTGCACTAGGGTCATCTGTAGCAGTGGTTGCAGTATCTCATACTCAACCATCCCATAAAAAAATCTCTCTTTGGGAACAGGCCTTTGTGAGTGGATCCGCTGTGTTGTCCTCAGAATCTACTCTCCTTACCTCGATCACCCTGGAGATCAACTATCTCCATGATCAGGTGATGCGGCCTCAGAACACGCCTGGGTCACTGATGGGACGGGTGTTCCTTGGCATAAGACACAACTCCATTGTCTCACAATGGTAGGAACGAAGTTCATCTCATGAACTATTATACACCCAGACTGCCTCTATGGTAGCATCTTAAGTAGCGATGTATTCAGCCTTTATCGTCTAGTATGTCACGGTATTTAGCTTGGAACTCTTCCAACATACCGTCCCTTTACTGAGGTTTAAGACAATGCCTGCGACTGACATTCAGTCGTCTTTATCACCCTGGAACCCTTCCAGTGATTCTTCCCAGGATCGATTGATACCATCTCACTACAACTAGTGAGTTTGCTAATATCCAATTAGATCTATCTCATAGATCCAAATACCAGGATTTAGGAGGTATCACTTTGATCCTATATGGAGAATCATTGTGATAAGCGGAGATTGAGCGAGCGTAGCATAGGAAACTCCTTCCCTATCAAGAGTATGTCATCCACGTACTCTACGAGGATCGTCACCATACTCCCTACTACCTTTTTGTTTATACAAGGTTCATCTACCATTTTGATGATGTCAACTTATTTGACTAATCCATCAAAACAGATGTTCCAACTCCGTGATGCCTGCTTTATCCTATAAAGCATCTTGCACACATTTCCGCTGCTCCCACTGTCTACGAGGCCCTCTGGCTGTGTACTTATAGACGTTCTCTTCTAAAACATCATTTAAAAAAGCAGTCATGGCACCCAACCGCCAAATATCGTAGTCATGGTATGTAGCCGTGGCAAGTAGTATCTGGATGGACTTAAGCATAGGTACTAGAAAAGGTTTCATCATTATCCACGCCTGGTCGATGACGAAAACCTTTAGCAAGTCTAGCTTTGAAAGTCTTAACTTTTCCATCTACACCAAGTAATCTTCTCAAGATATACTTGCTCCTGATGGGGATTTAACCCTTCAGATATAGCAACCAAAGTCCATACTTTGTTGGTGTATATGGATTCCATCTCAGATGGCTAAGCATCCAGCCATTCTTACAGAGTCCCACTCCTGATGGCCAGCTCGAAACTAGTTGGGTCATCATCTCATGATGCAATCCTTGCTCCCACTGTCATAGAGAAACAGAAGTATCTCTCAGGTGGGTGAGAAACCCTACTAGATAGGCGGAGAGGCTGAGGTTCGTTGGTAACTATTGAATCCTTTGGTTTTATCAAATCATCTGTTGTAGTTTGTATAGCTGGAACCTTTCCAGTTCTACATTACAGATCTTGCCTTTAGCTTGTCCGGATTTTGCTTTTAGACATAGGCCGGACAGCCCCAAATCTTAACTAACTTAAGATATGGGCTCTTCCCTTTCCATATCACATATGAAGTGGTAGGCAAATGATTTGATTCGAACCCTATTCAATAGGTATGCATCTTCTCAAGTGCATAACTTCCAAAAGGAAATAGGTCACTCAGTAATACTCATCATAGAGCACACCATATCATATAGGGTGTGATTGCTCCTCCCCGATATACCATCGTGCTATGGTATATACAGAGGAGTAATGCTGAGAGAGAATCTCATTCTCCTTTAGAATAGTCCAGTATTTCCGTGCTCAAGTATTCTCCTCCTTGATCACATCAAAGGACATAATACTTATACCCGTATTTTGGTTCTCTACTTCTAACTTATATTCTGTGAATATCTCAAAAGGTTCGGACTTGTGTTTCAACAGGAACATAGGTCTGAATTTAAAGAGATTATCAGAGAATGTAATGAAGTACAAGGAACCGGTCTTGGCATGTGTAGACAGGGGACCTTACATACATCATCATGTATCAGTCCCAAGAGTTCATTAACTCTTTCTCTGTTTCTAATAAACAGGGCTATGGTCATCTTATCTCTGTGACATGACTGGCAAATTTCAAAAGATGTAAATTCAAACTCATTTAAATATGCATCTATATGTAACTTAAGCTAGTCGGGTCGCATTGATATGACCTAGTCTACAATACCTCAAGAAGGATTCGTTCATTTCTGAACTATTCCTCTTGTGTGTGTTCCATATACTAAGAACTGTAGTTTGATTTAGAACATCAGTGCTTTTAGATAACGTGCCTGAACCGATCAACTTTTGATATAGGAAATGTTCAAAACATTATCCAACAATACAAAATTTTATCATTTCTTTACTGATAAAGAGATAGATACGATTTTGTATATCAGGTTCGGTATCTAATAACATTCGTTCAGAATCAATGTATTCGTAATACAGGGTGACAGTGACCAACAGACTTGGCTGCAACACTTGCCCCGTTTTCTGTCTCATGAAACTTATCACCCGTTCTCAGTCCTCTACCTTTCTGTAGCCTTATGTAACAGATTACATATCTGGGATCCGGATCCGGTATCATATACCCAGGATGTAGAGGATACAGAGAAACAGTTCTTTGTAACGAACACACCCGAAGATGATGCATCAGCATGCACTCTCTTCGTTTGGGCGGCACGGGAATTCTGGTAATCCCCAATTTCCTGCTTTGTCTTATAACAATTATAAGTTGGAGCGGGACCAACGTTCCCCAGCTCAGTATAACAAGCGGGTTCGGTCAATATTTCCGTATTATTATCTTGATTAAGGCGTGATATGGTCGCTACCTGGAAAGAGAGAGAAGAAAACACTCAGCGTGCGCTCTTTCAAGAATAGATTGGTTATTATTTTATCTAATCAGGATGGCTCCCACTGCTTTTTATCAAATCTTCCTTCAAACCCAAAAAGGAAAGACTAGCCGGAATTAATTACACACTACAAGTTCGCCAATCTTTCAGCCAGGCCAGTGTCGGTACTTTGAGGGAGGTCCCCCGTGCTTTCGCACGAACCTAATTAATGTAAACCTCGTTTTCCCAGAGGCGTAACCCCGTTGACACCTTTCTAGACACCTACTTGATCGGCTAATTGTAATGTATAAAACTCTCCCAGGAGTAACTCTTACTCACAGCGGGTATCGGGATCCAACTATCTCATAGAAGGTATGCAATCTCATTGCAAATTTCAACACTTGAAATTCCCGATAATTCTGCCCCTAGCGTCCTATGACCTTGACGCAGGCCAACAAACCATAGTGCGCTAGTCAAGTTCAACCCGTCATTTCCTGATTGAATTAAACCCACCCGCACGACCCTTGACGCAGGCCAACAAAGTCGCACGACTACCCTAATCCAATCTGCATCATATGCATAAGCAGATAAATACTAGTTAGCTACCGCACACTACGCCTTGACGCAGGCCAACAAACGTAGCACGAATACTAACTACCACTTATCTGAAATGACGGAGGGCTACGACAGGTTTTTCTGAAAACCTATTGCGTAATGAACTTGATATCGTTGTAGGATCGAATGAATTTTGAAATGGAGTGTTTTTGAGGCTTTTCTAGTTTTGCTAAAGGAGTCACTCCCGGTGAAGGGATCGTCGGTCCTTTCCTCGTCGAATGAGGTGCGGGATATATCACATATATCACTGTGCAAAGCAGAAACACTTAAAAGCAATCAAAAGACAAACCGAGTGTGTAGCATCTGCCAGTTATTGCTAAAGGAGTCACTCCCGGTGAAGGGATCTCCGTCCTTTCCTCATCGAATAAGGTGCAGGATATATCATATATACCGCTATGCAAAGCAAGAACTGTAGCTACCTGTTTTATTTTGAAATTCGATTCTACAACATCTTAGGTTTCTTTTATTTCATTAATCACATTAATGAAGTCCCATCATTTAAATACCTAAACATCACAGATAAATACAACGTACACTTATGCCATCCGCATTCGCCTCGATGTCCCCTCGTGCACCGTTAGGTTAGGTAACTAACGGCAGAGCGGGGCAGGGCTAGCGCGGGTGTAAAACATAAGTAACGCCTATATAATATATCATATATATACTATATACAGTATCTATCAGAGAACATCACATGATCACATCACAGATATCGCAGCAGAAGAAACATATGAAATATTGGATATTCTAGGACGTCCGTGTTTTCAATACGAGCCAGTATAAAACACGGATTCCACGGTCGCGATGAATAGCCAAACCCACACCCCTAGACCCCTATGAGAGCGGCAAGCAACCCTACCAATTCTAGAGTTAGGAGACCCGGACTCGACTCCTCGAGTTGGTCTCCCACTGGACTCCAGAACCCGGTTACTTGTGCTCTCCTCCTTGGGTCTATCCTAGTGCGGAAAAGTAAATAATATACAAAGGGTGACAACTTCCGCAACCTGGAAGTGCCCCAATAAAAGAATATTACATACAAGTTTTTACATGAATGAAAATGAAAAACACTCATCTCACATAAAAACCCCCGGCTATTCAAACACGACGATCCAATATAACATATCCAGCAACACATAACATCACATGTCATCAACGTAAATAAATATGCGCATCCCAATTGTCGTTGACATATAGCAACGAAACCGGCGATATCACATATTACACTTACGGTCACAGAAAAGAAAGTGTAAAACTACAACAGTTGGAATCCGCAACCTCTTTAGACATCGCATGCCTAATGAAATGAATTACTTAGACATCGCATGCCTAACAATTATAAACCCCGCATTTTAGTCCCATCATCGAAAACACTTTTCAATATCAAGTCGGGCAATTCAACAAGATTCCCAACATCCTGATCGAATGCTCGTCGTAAACTTCAGTAGACGGCCGCACCCCCGATACCGTCGACGAAGTGCACCAAGGCGGAACACCTCTACCGCGAGCACCCGAACGGATGCTTTCGGCGACGGGGTTCTCCTCCAGTCACTTGGTCGGGGCTATGGAGTGAGGCTGTCTATTAAGTTTACCCGGCGAGTATCCGCGTACGCTACGTGATTGCGACGGACTTTTTATCGCATCAAAATTCCGTGGCAACCGATCAAGTGAGACTAAACTGCTATGTTTATAACATTCATTTAGTTATCTCATAACTAATTGTGAATTCCAATTATTGTATCCCTTTCCAGATAATTAGAAAATGTTAAACTTTCCGATCGAACAATCGAACACCCAAGTTTTCCCGATATAGATCAACACATGAAATAAGTCTAACAACATTCAGTTCGTGCCTCGGTACCAACGGTCCAGCCGTAGAAGGGTCAAGCCAACGCCTCACATGTGGCACGCCGTACTACCCCAAACCCGAAGGTTCAAAGGGCAGTTCAAGACGGTCACATAATCGAGTTAAGGTTTGTTGTCTTCTAGAGGGTCCATCGAGTTACTTGCACTACTTAGAACGTCTTTAAACTACGGAAAAGTCCAACACTTGGAAATTTCCCGACAGGGGAAAAAGTGGGTATTTATATCCGGTCGAACTTTTTAACATATTCTAAAATTATCCGGAAAGCCACATAGACAAAATCTGATAATCCGATCGAAACTACGATCCACCAATACACACCAGAAAATTCAACTCTTGAATAATTTAAAAAATTCCCAGAAAACTCAGCATAATTTATCAGGAATTACTGTGCAAACAATGAGGGCTGACGTCACCAGATGGCCGCGGAACCGCCGCAGAAGCTAGGCTTCTGCCGCGGTTCCGCCGCAATAATTACTGTTCATCGAAAAAAATTTGCATCGTAATTCTTATTTTTTCTTGCTGAATTTTTTAGCAATTTTTAATTCTGGAAAAACCCAGATTTTAGAAAAAGTCCAGAGAGCATGTATTGGTAAGGGTTTCGGGATCGTTCGGACTTCAAATTCCGTCTGGACTTCGCCTAAGGCTCTAGCTAGGCTCTGATACCACTGTAGGGTTCCTAGGCACTCTCAAGAGGTCTCACAAGGCATCAACCATGCCAATTTAAAATTTTACGGTGCTGAGAAACCCTAAACTACGGATCGTTGGCTAGATGTCTAGGCGAACAAAGTAACTAGTTAACACTTAACTAAAGTTTAAACGGAAATACAACCTTTGTAGATCCGGTGCTCCACCTCCATAGCTCCGCAACGAAGTTCCCTCGCTGTCCAAATGAATTCCCGGGCTCTAGCGTTGGCTTCGTCGGAGAATAGGCGAGCTAGGTCGTCGATGTCCATGCCGAAGATGATCTACGTCGAAGCATCACTAGATCAAGCTCTCACCTCACCAAGTCAAGAAACTTGCGAAGAAAACACACTCTACTACTTGGCAAGAGGTAGAGGATGAAGAAATAGGAAGTGGGTAGACTTTAGAATTGGATTTCTCACTTGTTTTCATCAATCACCATTGATGAAGCAAGCTTCTTCAAGTGAAGAAGATGAAGAAGATGATGAAAGAATTATGATAAGTTATTAGAATAGAATAGAAAATCAATACTTATCATAATTCTAACTATGGTTGTGTGTAGAGAATTGACCAAGGTTAAAGCAATGGTTAGGGTTAAGGATGAGATAAGAATGGTGGACTAAGTCAAAGCATCATGAAGCTTCAACTAAACAACAAATAAAGCCACCATTCTTTTCTCTTTTCCATTCATTTTCCAAAATATATAAACAAATAAATAAATGAATAAATAGGTAATGGAAAAATAAAACCCTAATTATATGTTTAACCATGGTTTAATTCTTTACACTTAACCAAGTAAACATGATACAATCAAGTGCACGAAAGTATATCGCATATACAATGTGTACAACCGAGTGAGAATATCCATTTAAAGTGAACCAATACTAGTTAATGCAAAGTAATATATCAAATATATAATTATACATTAAATCATTAAATCAACACTTGATTTAACGATCCGGTTATATCGCATATAACCGACTAGTATCCAATGTATCGGCTTATCGAATCAACCCTCGATTCGATAACTAGGTTATATCGCATACAACCAATTGATACATTCATCGCGAGAATAGAATACGGTATCACATACACGCATTATTCTCGGTCCCGCACATATCTCATATGCGCTCCTATTTCGTTTCGCTTGAGCCAGAAAACCTCTGTGTAGAACTCTAAAGACTCGTCAATACACCGGCAGCGGATGATGATCATATCAAACATCCACAAGCCGCAAGCGGTCTGCTAAACGTAACGGCCACCCGGGTATTGAGCGATCAGAAGATCGACGAGCAAGCCCGCTCACACTCCAGTGAATCCAACCAGTAACACTACCGTACAGTCCGGTCTGATCGTCTGATATGTCGCATATCTCGCCTAGGGGTGGTAAACGTCAGACCCCAATAGCTCGATAAGTCGTGTCGATATGAGGTCTATAACAATTCGAGAAACTACTGGTAACACTTACAAGTAAATCTCAGCAACCCTGGCCAGGGATTTCCTGTTATAGCCAATCGAACACAGCGCAACATCAACCCCCTATACCGGGAGAGACGAATCCCCTCCTATCAGTCATTGCCTCCATGTGACTCGGGACTGTACCCAAAAACCACCGTTTTGCACGCCCTCTTGGACGTGGTAAGATGGAAATCAAAGCACAGTGGGAACCACACAAGACTCTATGACGATCTCGGGTCAACAGACTACTCTGTACCAGTGTCACCAGAGAACTGCCATCTGACGTAAGGTATAATACCATCTGGGAGTTCTCGGCGAGTCCGTCCAGTGTACCCAGTCTCCACTGAGCACCCGTATATCATCTCCGATGTCAAACACCAATGGATATGGGATCATCCATCGCCCATCTGTATGGGTCGAGAAGGTATACGCTAGTCTACTCTGGTATATCGATGCCCCGTCTCGATACACCCACGACTAGGGACTTTGAAGGATGTACTTATGGACTACCATGTCCCCACTAGTATGATCCGCATCATAGTCCAGGTAGTCAAGTACACATCCTAAGGGCTTTACCAACATGTAACAGAGAGACTATCAGTGTACACGTTAAGGTAAAGATCAACCAGATAGCATACTATCATGTCGAGCAAGAAAGTCCTCCCTATATATGTCCCAGCATCCACTACAATATACATCCTATGTATAGTAATGGCCTCTAGGGCATACATATAACTAACATCTTTGTGCTTAAAAAAAATCTTCCCTTCCAAATAACAAATCTTGTGCAGGATTCTTTGCGCCGCGCATAAAATAAAAAAGATTTGATTGCAAGTGATTTACTGTTTTGCATATATTTAATCGGATTTTAAGGGGCTTTTGACCAATTCAGATTGAGTGGGGATTTCATCACCCTTCCCAGGACCCCAGAAATCACATAAGGCATTTGCATTGACCAAATCTTTAATTGAAAAAAATATATGTATACTAGACTCAGCCCTAAGTACGTCGCGCTCAATAGGACAGAGGACTAGTTATAGGCATCGGCCGTTTATCCTAACCTGACTTTGCGGCGTCTAGGCAAGTGTGTCTAAGGCAAGTGGTTACTTAATTAGGACCGCTACTTGTAGCGGGGAGCCTCCCACTTACCTGGCACTTACCTGGCCGCAATTGGCGGTGAAGAGGCGGTTTGAGGTCCTATTTCTAGCCCTTTGGAACAGTTAGGAGCTGTCTAGCTGACCTAGGTGACCCTAGATCTAGGCCTGATTGTGCATTTTTGGTTGATTGAAAGTGTGTTTAAGCCCTTTATCGAAAATCTTTTTTGCAAACAGTTCCAAATAAAAAGAAAAAAAGGAAATTTTTTTATAAAAACTTGCAAAATTTTTTCGCTAAGAAATCCTTGCACCCCACTTACACCCACCTTCTTTCTCTTCTCATTCTTCTATCATGGGTACCCCACATCATAAATCACTTTCCGAACTTTGGTATCCCGAACCTAACTTTGCCTCGTATGTCAATTGTTTCGGTCGATCTAAGGAAAATCCCTCCGTGCCTAAAATTTCTTTGAAAGATCAAATAGAAGTATCAAGGAGAAACAGTTCGACTTTACAACCCACTTTGTGTCAATCTTGTCAACCTTCACCACCTTCGTACGTTGACACCACTTTTCCAAGTCCTGTTGTAACTCCTAAACCGATGTCCATTGCTAAGCATATTGCTCAATCTCGTAGCCGATCTTTCACCCCTCTCCACTCATCTAGTTCTAGGAATCAACAAGTCCATCCACCTTTTTATCCACATGTTGATCCTACTCCTGTCCAACCATCCACTTCCTACCAGTCCTACCCGACTTTTCCACCTTCGCTAGACACTGTTTCTACATAGCCATTTTGGAGTTTCACGTATCCAAACAATTTCGAATCTTTTACCGAAACCCCTTCACTACCCATGTCTAGTTTGGAACAGCCGTTGGAAGCTTATATTTCAGCGACGAACAAAATGGTTAGGAATGTGGATGCGTCCATTGCCATCCTTATGCAACCTAGTGAACCGGCAACTAGTTTCCAACTAGTTCCAAATTTTTCAATGTATGAGGAGGTGGTTGGACAGAAGGAGAATTTGAGAGGAGCGAGTGAGTTCTACACATTCCCAAGTCAGACCTACCCATACCCAGTTGAAACCCACAACTCCGGTTTTCCATCGATTGTCCCAAATAGTTCACCAGTTGAAAATAAAAACGAGTTGTGTGATTTTGTAGTGCTTGATTTGCCAGATTGTGAAGAACCCCTTTCGAGTAAAACCACACTTAATTCTTTCAATCTTTACACCTCCACTATAAAACCTAAATCGATAAATATCCATGCTTTTGATGAAGTGTCAGAAAAAATTGATTTTCACTTGATTGAGGATATAGACGCCGGGAATATTTTGGATGATGAACCAGTAGATTTGATCGAAATTTTATGTCCAATTCATCATCCCGAGTCATTAATTATTTCTCCCGAACTTCACATGCGTCTTGATTTTCATGATAATGGCATGGATAAGCTAAATATTGAGGAGAATTATGAGGATAGTATTGAGGAGAGTATTGAGGATAATATTGAGGTTGAACCATTTTTTTTTGATGTGTCGGATTTTCCAATTCATCCTCCTGAACCTTTAACTGTTATATCACCCTCTCTCCTTTCCATCGTTCCGACCACGCACAAGATCACGCTTGGAGACTGTGAGCATGAAAATTTTTCCTTTGAATCTGACACAGTTTTCACAGCCGATAACACTTACGAGTGTTTCACTTTTTCAGACGATGTTGCAGACTCACCGCCCGAGTTTGAGTCCTTTGAATTTTCAGATGAGTTAGTTGAACCATCAGACTCGGTTGCTTACAGTCGTTTCGAACCATTACTGGAATTTTTCAAGTTCGAGACAGTTTACTACGGTGAAAATGAGACTATCCCTAATTCACTCCCTTTCGTCCTTCTTTTCGTTCCGACCTTACAAGAGACTGTTACGCTTTCATCTCCTATACTAAGTTCGGCGTACCCATGCTTTCTTGCGAATCTTGAGGGATTTGACCCCATTTCTCGACAGGTTAATAGGTTAGCACAATCGCTTTTAACACATCGGTCATCACAAATTACACTAATTTATTCACTCGATTTACACCCTCAAGATCGTACTCCACTTCTTTCTCTTTTCCGCCATTCTTCTCCCCCACCGAGACCGTATCACGTTTCTACCTCCACACGGTCTCGTGTGCTTCTCATCTCTTTTCTTTCCACTCCATTCTTTCACCAACTCGACCATTACCACGATAAGATTTTTGAATGGTTGGTGCTAACCTTTGGCTTGTGTAAGGCCTTGTTTAGTTTGGGGAGGACCTTGTTGTATATATATATATATATATTTTTGTTTTTCTATAAAAAATTTAAAAAAAATTTCAAAACATTAAAAAAATATAAATTTTTTTATAAATAAATAAACAGGGGAGTGCCGACATTTTGACCCTCTTGGTGTGGCATGATAATGAGGACACTGTCAAGTTTAAGTTTGGGGGTATGCTCGGTACGTCTTCTTCCTTCGCATTTATATGTATATTTTTGCATTTGCATATTTATTTGAAAACCCATAAAAATTGAAAAATTTCAAAAATTATAAAAATTATTGTATTTAATTTTGGCTTATTTGACTAGAGTTTGACAGATAGATTAACTAGCTAGGAACAACTAGATCTTTGACGTAGTAAATTAAAAACCCTAAACATAGCCTTCCTTAAAGTTTAGCGATAGAAAGTATATGTCTTTGTAGTTTATTTATAAATAGGCAAATTTTGAGTTCACTTCTTGGGCTAAGTCGAAACAAAGGACAGTATTGATGTTCTTATTAGAGTATAAGTTTGAAAAATAGTTCCTAGCTTAAGTCTAGATTCTGAAAATGTATACCCTACAATTTGCACAATCACGCACCTTGAAACTTGGAATAGAAGAGGAGACCTTGAAATGCTCTTTTCTAAAGTCCTTAGTACGAAGAAAATAAAAAAAATACAAGTGTGAATAAATAAAAAAATGAACATTGGTTTTTGTGATTACTTAAGGCTGCAAAAATAGAAAAATATTTAGCGAGGGTGCTTTATCACCTAGTGCCTTAGACCAACTGGTTTGGGAGTCACTGCTAAAAGCCTTGGGTGTTGCAAGACTAGGAATTACGCTTTAAAGTGCAAACATATCTTGTAATCGGTTGTTGGTACATCAAGAAGTATTAACGGTCGCATGAAGGATGTGTAAGAAAAATTCAATTAAAAATTCACCTACTAACAAGTACTTTGGACAACGGACAAGGGTATGATTGCTTGATTTCAATTTCCAAGTGTAGGGGTGATTTATACACACACGTGGGGATATGTGATTGGAGTCTAGATGAGAGAAAGGAGTGAAGAATAGAACTTGTATCTTTAGTAGAGTTGATAGAAATTCCTAAGTGGAGATGGAACCCTAGAAGGAAAACTTAAGAGATGCCGAAAGCTAAGTAAGTCTATAAAACATACATAATCTTAAGTTAAATGATGAGGAAGCGTGAAGAATATGGGTGGATAATTTACGAGTCGACGATAATAGAATTCCTTGTTAGAAAACCTAATTGGAGAATTAAAGTCGAAAAGCCAAATTGATAGGATTTTGTGGGTAGTATCCGCTGAAAACCCTCAGGAGACAACACTCCTCCTACTAGGGACACCTAGAGGTTTAACGGCTTGTTGCACGAGCTCAGTGCAATCGCGTTTCCCTGCGAAAGTAAGGCTAGGATTTTTGTAGAGAATAAAAAAATAAGTTTGCTCGAGGACGAGCAAAAGATAAGTTTGGGGGTATTTGTTCACACCATAATATTGTATTATTATATTCCCCATTCTTAGTCGTTTTATAAATAAATAGGTGCTTTTGACACATGTTTGCTACATATTACAGGTTACAGGTTCTTGGACAGAAAACAGTGAAAACGATGAAAAGACGATGCAAAAGTGGACTTTGACCAACAAACAGAAAACTCTTGATCAAGCCTACATCAAAGATAAAATTCACAAAGTACAAGACAATGCAAGATCCAAGATTACAAAGCGAATGGTTAAAAGTCCACCGCAATTATTCACTGGAGATCTGGAAGAAACATAGAAGCTATTTTAATAAAAGAACCAAATAATAAGGAAGTCCAAAGACAGAAGAGCCAACAAAGGAAATTTCAAGGCCCAATACTTCCTTTTAAAGAGACAGAGACATAAAATTTGTTAGTTATATGTATGCCCTAGAGGCCATTACTGTACATAGGATGTATATTGTAGTGAATGCTGGGACGTATATAGGGAGGACTTTCTTGCTCGACATGATAGTATGCTATCTGGTTACCCTTTACCTTAACGTGTATGCTGATTGTCTCTCTGTTACATGTTGGTAAAGCCCTTAGGATCTGTACTTGACTACCTGGACTATGATGCGGATCATACTAGTGGGGACATGGTAGTCCATAAGTACATCCTTCAAAGTCCCTAGTCGTGGGTGTATCGAGACGGGGCATCGATATACCAGAGTAGACTAGCGTATACCTTCTCGACCCATACAGATGGGCGATGGATGATCCCATATCCATTGGTGTTTGACATCAGAGATGATATACGGGTGCTCAGTAGAGACTGGGTACACTGGACGGACTCGCCGAGAACTCCCAGATGGTATTATACCTCACGTCAGATGGCAGTTCTCTGGTGACACTGGTACAGAATAGTCTGTTGACCCGAGATCGTCATAGAGTCTTGTGTGGTTCCCACCGTGCTTTGATTTCCATCTTACCACGTCCAAGAGGGCGTGCAAAACGGTGGTTTTTGGGTACAGTCCCGAGTCACATGGAGGCAATGAGCGATAGGAGGGGATTCGTCTCTCCCGGTATAGGGAGTTGATGTTGCGCTGTGTTCGATTGGCTATAACAGGAAATCCCTGGCCAGGGTTGCTGAGATTTACTGGTAAGTGTTACCAGTAGTTTCTCGAATAGTTATAGAACTCATATCGACACGACTTATCGAGCTATTGGGGTCTGACGTTTACCACCCCTAGGCGAGATATGTGACATATCAGACGATCAGACCGGACTATACGGTAGTGTTACTGGTTGGATTCACTAGAGTGTGAGCGGGCTTGCTCGTCGATCTTCAGATCGCTCAATACCCGGGTGGCCGTTACGTTTAGCAGACCGCTTGCGGCTTGTGGATGATTGATATGATCATCATCTGCTGCCGGCGTATTGACGAGTCTTTAGAGTCCTACACAGAGGTTTCCTGGCTCAAGCGAAACGAAATAGGAGCGCATATGAGATATGTGCGGGACCGAGAATAATACGTGTATGTGATACCGTATTACATTCTCGCGATGAATGTGTCGAATGGTTGTATGCGATATAACCTAGTTATCGAATCAAGTATTGATTCGATAAGACGATACATTGAATACTAGTCGGTTGTGTGCGACATGACCGGATCATTGAATCAAGTGTTGATTTAATGATTTAATGTATAATTATGTATTTGATATATTACTTTGCATTAACTAGTATTGGTTCACTTTAAATGGATTTTCTCACTCGGATTGTACACATTGTATATGTGATATACTTTTGTGCACTTGATTGTATCATGTTTGATGATACATGTTATGCTAGGGTTTTTGTGTAAAGATCAAACCATGGTTACATGATTATGGTTAGGGTTTTGTTTTATTCACTTATTTATTTATCCATTTCATTTTGGAAATTAAATGGAAAAGAGAAAAGAATGGTGGCTTTATTTGGAGTTTAGTTGAAGCTTCATGAAGCTTTGTTCAAGTCAACCATTCTTATCTCATCCTTAACCCTAACCATTCCCACTAACCATGATTCATTCTCTACACTTGACTATAGTTAACATTATGATAAGTTTTGATTTTCTATTGATTTTAAAATAACTTATCATATATCATTTTTCTTCTTCTTCTTTCTTGAACTCAAGAAGAAAACCATTCTTCATCAATGGTGATTGATGAAAACAAGTGAGAAATCCAATTCTAAAGTCTACCCACTTCCTATTTCTTCATCCTCTACCTCTTGCCAAGTAGTAGAGTGTGTTTCCTTCACAAGTTTTTAGGGCGTGGTGAAGTGAGAGCTTGATCTTGCGATGCTTCGACGTAGATCATCTTCGGCATGGACATCGACGACCTAGCTCGCCTATTCTCCGATGAAGTCGACGCTAGAGCCCGGATTTGATTTGGACAGCGGAGAGGACCTCATCTCGGAGCCGTGGAGGTGGAGGACCGGATCTACAAAGGTTGTATTTCCGTTTCCCATTAGTTAATTGTTAACTAGTTTACTTTTCGCCTAGTTTTCTAGCAAACGATCCGTAGTCGGGTCTCTCGGCACCCATAAATTTTTATATTGGCATGTTCGATGCCTTATGAGACCTCACTAGGGTGCCTAGGAACCCTACAGTGGTATCAGAGCCTAGCTAGAGCCTTAGGCGAAGTCTAGACGGAATTTGAAACCCGATCGAACCCGAAACACCAAATCAATCTTGCTCTCTGTACTTTTTTGAAAACAGTGAGTTTTTCCAAATTAAAAATTGCTAAAAAATTCAGCATGGAAAAATAAGAATTACGGTGCAAAAAGTTTCTGGTGAACAGTAAATTTCACGGCGGATCCGCGGCAGAAGCATGGCTTCTGCGGTGGATCAGCGGCCCCTTGATGACGTCAGCCCTGTTCCTTTGCACAGTAATTCCTAGTTCAAAGAGCTGAGTTTTCTGGGAATTTTTAATATTTATTCAAGAGTTGAATTTTTCTGCTGTGTTTTTGGGGATTCGGTGTTTCGATCGGAGTATCAAATTTTGTCTGTGTGGCTTTCCGGATAAATTTTAGAATATGTTAAAAAGTTCGACCGGATATAAATACCAAATTTTTCCCCTGTCGGGAAATTTCCAAGTGTTGGATTTTTCCGAAGTTTGACGACGTTCTAAGTAGTGCAAGTAACTCGATGGACCCTCTAGAAGACAACAAACCTTAACTCGATTATGTGACCGTCTTGAACTGCCCTTTGAACCTTCGGGTTTTGGGTAGTACGGCGTGCCACATGTGAGGCGTTGGCTTGACCCTTCTACGGCTGGACCGTTGGTACTGAGGCACGAACTGAATGTTGTTAGACTTATTTCATGTGTTGATCTGTATTGGGAAAAGTTGGGTGTTCGATTGTTCGATCGGAAAATTTAACATTTTCTATTTATCTGGAATGGGATACAATACTTGGAATTCACAACAAGTTATGAGATAACTAAATGAATGTTATAAACATAGCAGTTTAGTCTCACTTGATCGGTTGCCACGGAATTTTGATGTGATCAAAAGTCCGTCGCAATCACGTAGTGTACGCGGATACTCGCCGGGTAAACTTAATAGACAGCCTCACTCCATAGCCCCGACCAAGTGACTGTAGGAGAACCCCGTCGCCGAAAGCATCTGTTCGGGTGCTCCCGGTAGCGGTGTTCCGCCTTGGTGCACTTCGTCGACGGCATCAGGGGTGCAGCCGCCTACTAAAGTTTGCGACGAGCATTCGATCAGGATGTCGGGAATCCTGTTGAATTGCCCGACTTGATATTGAAAAGAGTTTTCGATTTTGAGACTAAAATGCGGGGTTTATAATTGTTAGGCATGCGATGTCTAAGTAATTCATTTGGTCAGGCATGCGATGTCTGAGGAGGTTGCGGATTCCAACTGTTGTAGTTTTACACTTTCTTTTCTGTGACCGTAAGTGTAATATGTGATATTGCCGGTTTCGTTGCTATATGTCAACGACAATTGGGATGCGCATATTTACTTACGTTGATGACATGTGATGTTATGTGTTGCTGGATATGTTATATTGGATCGTCGTGTTTGAATAGCCGGGGGTTTTTATGTGAGATGAGTGTTTTTCATTTTCATTCATGTAAAAACTTGTATGTAATATTCTTTTATTGGGGCACTTCCAGGTTGCGGAAGATGTCACCCTTTGTATATTATTTACTTTTCCGCACTAGGATAGACCCAAGGAGGGGAGCACAAGTGACCGGGTTCTAGAGTCCAGTGGGAGACCAACTCGAGGAGTCGAGTCCGGGTCTCCTAACTCCAGAATTGGTAGGGTTGCTTGCCGCTCTCGTAGGGGTCTAGGGGTGTGGGTTTGGCTATTCATCACGACCGTGGAATCCGTGTTTTATACTGGCTCGTATTGAAAACACGGACGTCCTAGTATATCCAATATTTCATATGTTTCTTCTGCTGCGATATATGTGATGTGATCATGTGATGTTCTGTGATAGATACAGTATATAGTATATATGATATATTATATAGGCGTTACTCATGTTTTACACCCGCGCTAGCCCTGCCCCGCTCTGCCGTTAGTTACCTAACCTAACGGTGCACGAGGGGACATCGAGGCGAATGCGGATGGCATAAGTGTACGTCGTATTTATCTGTGATGTTTAGGTAACTTAAATGATGGGACTTCATTAATGTGATTAATGAAATAAAAGAAACCTAAGATGTTGTAGAATCGAATTTCAAAATAAAACAAGTAGCTACAGTTCTTGCTTTGCACAGCGGTATATGTGATATATCCTGCACCTTATTCGATGAGGAAAGGACCGAGATCCCTTCACCGGGAGTGACTCCTTTAGCAATAACTGGCAGATGCTACACACTCGGTTTGTCTTTTGATTGCTTTTAAGTGTTTTTGCTTTGCACAGTGATATATACGATATATCCCGCACCTCATTCGACGAGGAAAGGACCGACGATCCCTTCACCGGGAGTGACTCCTTTAGCAAAACTAAAAAAGCCTCAAAAGCACTCCATTTCAAAATCATTTGATTCTACAACGATATCAAGTTCATTACGCAATAGGTTTTCAGAAAAACCTATCGTAGCCCTCCGTCATTTCAGATATGTACTAGTTAGTATTCGTGCTGCGGTAGTTTGGCATTCGTCAAGGCGTAGTGTACGGTAGCTAACTAGTATTTATCTGCTTAAGCATATGATGCGATTGGATTAGGGTATTCGTACGGCGTTGTTTGGCATTCGTCAAGGGTCGTGCGGGTGGGTTTAATTCGATCAAGGAATGTACGGGTTGAACTTGACTAGTGGACTATGGGTTGTTTAGCATTCGTCAAGGTCATAGCGAGCTAGGGGCAAAATATTATCGGGAATTTCAAGTGTTGAAATTTGCAATGAGATTGCATACCTTCTATGAGATAGTTGGATCCCGATACCCGCTGTGAGTAAGAGTTACTCCTGGGAGAGTTTTATACATTACAATTAGCCGATCAAGTAGGTGTCTAGAAAGGTGTTAACGGGGTTACGCCTCTGGGAAAACGAGGTTTACAGTAATTAGGTTCGTGCGAAAGCACGGGGGACCTCCCTCAAAGTACCGACACTGGCCTGGCTGAAAGATTGGTGAACTTGTAGTGTGTAATTAATCCCGGCTAGTCTTTCCTTTTAGGGTTTGAAGGAAGATTTGATAAAAAGCAGTGGGAGCCATCCTGATTAGATAAAATAATAACCAATCTATTCTTGACAGAGCGCACGCTGAGTGTTTTCTTCTCTCTCTCTCCAGGTAGCGACCATATCACGCCTTAATCAAGATAATAATACGGATTATTGACCGAACCCGCTTGTTATACTGAGCTGGGGAACGTTGGTCCCGCTCCAACTTATAATTGTTATAAGACAGAGCAGGAAATTGGGGATTACCAGAATTCCCGTGCCGCCCAAACGAAGAGAGTGCATGCTGATGCATCATCTTCGGGTGTGTTCATTACATAGAACTGTTTCTCTGTAACCTCTACGTCCTAGGTATGTGATACCGGATCAGGATCCCAGATATGTAATCTGTTACATAGGGCTACAGAAAGGTAGAGAACTGAGAACGGGTGATAAGTTTCATGAGGCAGAAAACGGGGCAAGTGTTGCAGCCAAGTCTGTTGGTCACTGTCACCCTGTATTACCAATACATTGATTCTGAACGAATGTTGTTAGATACCGAACCTGATATACAAAATCATATCCGTCTCTTTATTAGTAAAGAAACGATAAAATTTTGTATTGTTGGATAATGTTTTGAACATTTCTTATATCAAAAGTTGATCGGTTCAGGCACGTTATCTAAAAGCGTTGATGTTCTAAATCAAACTACAGTTCTTAGTATATGGAACACACACAAGAGGAAGAGTTCAGAAATGAACGAATCCTTCTTGAGGCATTGTAGACTAGGTCATATCAATGTGACCCGACTGGCTGGAGTTACATTTAGATGCATATTTAAATCAGTTTGAATTTACATCTTGTGAAACTCGCCAGTCATGTCACAAAGATAAGATGACCATAGCTCCGTTTACTGGAAACAGAGAAAGAGTTAGTGAACTCTTGGGATGATACATGTTGATGTATGTAGGTCCCCTGTCTACACATGCCAGGACTGGTTCTTTATACTTCATTACGTTCTCTGATAATCTTTCGAGTTTCAGACCTATGTTCCTGTTGAAACACAAGTCCGAACCTTTTGAGATATTCACAGAATATAAGTTAGAAGTAGAGAACCAGATATACGGGTATAAGTATAATGTCCTATGATGAGGTCAGGGAGGAGAATACTTGTGCACGGAAATCCTGGACTATTCTAAAGGAGAATGAGATTCTCTCTCAGCATTACTCCTCCGAATACACCATAGCACGATGGTATATCGGGGCGGAGCAATCACACCCTATGTGATAAGGTGTGCTCTATGATGAGTACTACTGAGTTACCTAATTCCTTTAGGGAGTTATGCACTTAAGAAGTTGCATACCTATTGAATAGGGTTCCAATCAAATCAGTTGCCTACCGCTTCATATGTGATATGGAAAGGGAAGAGCCCATATCTTAAGTTGGTTAAGATTTGGGGTTGTCTGGCCCATGTCTGAAAGCAAAATCCGGACAAGCTCGAGGCAAGGTCTGTAATGTAGAACTGGAAAAGTTCCAGCTATACGAACTACAGCAGATGATTTGATAGAACCAAGGGATTCAGTAGATACCAACGAACCTCAGCCTCTCCGCCGATCTAGTAGGGTTCCTCACCCACCTGAGAGATACTTCGGTTTCTCTATGACAGTGGGAGCGAGGATTACATCATGAGATGGTGACCCAACTGGTTTCGAGCTGGCCATCAGGAGTAAGACTCTGTAAGAATGGCTGGATGCTTAGTGATCTGAGATGGAATCCTTATACACCAGCAAGGTATGGACTTTAGTTGCTATATCTGAAGGGTTAAATCCCCATCAGGAGCAGGTATATCTTGAGAAGATTACTTGGTGTACTTGGAAAGGTTGAGACTTTCAAAGCTAGACTAGTTAAAGGCTTTTGTCATCGACCAGGCATGGATAATGATGAAACCTTTTCCAGTACCTATGCTTAAGTCCATCCAGATCCTACTTGCCACGGCTACATACCATGAATGCGATATCTGGTGGTTGGGTGTCTTGACTGCTTTTCTAAATGATGATTTAGAAGAGAGCGTCTATAAGTACACAGCCAGAGGGCTTCGTAGACAGTGGGAGCAGCGGAAACGTGTGCAAGATGCTTTATAGGATAAAGCAGGCATCGCGGAGTTAGAACATCTGTTTTGATGAATTAGTCAAACAGTTTGACATCATCAAAATGGTAGATGAACCTTGTATAAACAAAAAGGTAGTAGGGAGTATGGTGGTGATCCTCGTAGAGTACGTGGATGACATACTCTTGATAAGAAAGGAGTTTCCTATGCTACGATCGATCAATCTCCGATTATCACAAAGATTCTCCATATAGGATCAAAGTGATACCTCCTAAATCCTGGAATTTGGATCTATGCGATAGATCTAAATTGGATGTTAGAATTCTCACTAGTTGTAGTGAGATAGTATCAATTGATCCTGGGGAGAATCACTGGAAGTGTTCCAGGGTGATAAAGACGACTGAATGTCAGTCACAGGCATTGTCTTTACCCTCAGTAAAGGGACGGTATGTTGGAAGAGTTCCAAGCTAGATACCGTGACATACTAGACGATAAAGGCACGATACATCGCTACTTAAGATGCTACCAAAGAGGCTGTTTGGGTGTATAATGGTTCATGAGATGAACTATGTTCCTCCCATTGTGTGACAATGGAGTTGTGGCTTGTGCCAAGGAACGCCGGTCCCATCAGTGATCCAGACATATTCTAAGGCAGTATCACTTGATCATGGAGATAGTTGATCTCCAGGGTGATCGAGGTTTGGAGAGTAGACTCAGAGGACAACACAGCGGATCCACTCACAAAGGCCTGTTCCCAGAGAGAGACTTTTATGGGATGGTTGAGTATGAGATACTACAACCACTGCTAACAGATGGCCTTAGTGCAAGTGGGAGATTGTTAGTTATATGTATGCCCTAGAGGCCATTACTGTACATAGGATGTATATTGTAGTGGATGCTGGGACGTATATAGGGAGGACTTTCTTGCTCGACATGATAGTATGCTATCTGGTTACCCTTTACCTTAACGTGTATGCTGATTGTCTCTCTGTTACATGTTGGTAAAGCCCTTAGGATCTGTACTTGACTACCTGGACTATGATGCGGATCATACTAGTGGGGACATGGTAGTCCATAAGTACATCCTTCAAAGTCCCTAGTCGTGGGTGTATCGAGACGGGGCATCGATATACCAGAGTAGACTAGCGTATACCTTCTCGACCCATACAGATGGGCGATGGATGATCCCATATCCATTGGTGTTTGACATCAGAGATGATATATGGGTGCTCAGTAGAGACTGGGTACACTGGACGGACTCGCCGAGAACTCCCAGATGGTATTATACCTCACGTCAGATGGCAGTTCTCTGGTGACACTGGTACAGAGTAGTCTGTTGACCCGAGATCGTCATAGAGTCTTGTGTGGTTCCCACTGTGCTTTGATTTCCATCTTACCACGTCCAAGAGGGCGTGCAAAACGGTGGTTTTTGGGTACAGTCCCGAGTCACATGGAGGCAATGAGCGATAGGAGGGGATTCGTCTCTCCCGGTATAGGGAGTTGATGTTGCGCTGTGTTCGATTGGCTATAACAGGAAATCCCTGGCCAGGGTTGCTGAGATTTACTGGTAAGTGTTACCAGTAGTTTCTCGAATAGTTATAGACCTCATATTGACACGACTTATCGAGCTATTGGGGTCTGACGTTTACCACCCCTAGGCGAGATATGCGACATATCAGACGATCAGACCGGACTGTACGGTAGTGTTACTGGTTGGATTCACTGGAGTGTGAGCGGGCTTGCTCGTCGATCTTCAGATCGCTCAATACCCGGGTGGCCGTTACGTTTAGCAGACCGCTTGCGGCTTGTGGATGATTGATATGATCATCATCTGCTGCTGGCGTATTGACGAGTCTTTAGAGTCCTACACAGAGGTTTCCTGGCTCAAGCGAAACGAAATAGGAGCGCATATGAGATATGTGCGGGACCGAGAATAATACGTGTATGTGATACCGTATTACATTCTCGTGATGAATGTGTCGAATGGTTGTATGCGATATAACCTAGTTATCGAATCAAGTATTGATTCGATAAGACGATACATTGAATACTAGTCGGTTGTGTGCGACATGACCGGATCATTGAATCAAGTATTGATTTAATGATTTAATGTATAATTATGTATTTGATATATTACTTTGCATTAACTAGTATTGGTTCACTTTAAATGGATTTTCTCACTCGGATTGTACACATTGTATATGTGATATACTTTTGTGCACTTGATTATATCATGTTTGATGATACATGTTATGCTAGGGTTTTTGTGTAAAGATCAAACCATGGTTACATGATTATGGTTAGGGTTTTGTTTTATTCACTTATTTATTTATCCATTTCATTTTGGAAATTAAATGGTAAAGAGAAAAGAATGGTGGCTTTATTTGGAGTTTAGTTGAAGCTTCATGAAGCTTTGTTCAAGTCAACCATTCTTATCTCATCCTTAACCCTAACCATTCCCACTAACCATGATTCATTCTCTACACTTGACTATAGTTAACATTATGATAAGTTTTGATTTTCTATTGATTTTAAAATAACTTATCATATATCATTTTTCTTCTTCTTCTTCCTTGAACTCAAGAAGAAAACCATTCTTCATCAATGGTGATTGATGAAAACAAGTGAGAAATCCAATTCTAAAGTCTACCCACTTCCTATTTCTTCATCCTCTACCTCTTGCCAAGTAGTAGAGTGTGTTTCCTTCACAAGTTTTTAGGGCTTGGTGAAGTGAGAGCTTGATCTTGCGATGCTTCGACGTAGATCATCTTCGGCAAGGACATCGACGACCTAGCTCGCCTTTTCTCCGATGAAGTCGACGCTAGAGCCCGGATTTGATTTGGACAGCGGAGAGGACCTCATCTCGGAGCCGTGGAGGTGGAGGACCGGATCTACAAAGGTTGTATTTCCGTTTCCCATTAGTTAATTGTTAACTAGTTTACTTTTCGCCTAGTTTTCTAGCAAACGATCCGTAGTCGGGTCTCTCGGCACCCATAAATTTTTATATTGGCATGTTCGATGCCTTATGAGACCTCACTAGGGTGCCTAGGAACCCTACAAAATTTTACCAAAGCTTGGAGTCTACTTTGACCAGGTCTTCCTAAGGATATTTTGGTAAATGTAGACGTGCGAATCAATTGTAACCTAGGGTTTCCTATCCTCTATAAATAGGAACTCTAAATCACTGTAAAGGCTATGCCTCCCTATGCCTCCCTTCATTAATAAATTTCAGCATTCATTTGGAGAGCATCATTTTTTGTAAGTTCTTTATTTTCTGCCCTAGGTTAATTTTCTATTCTTGCCCTAGATAAATTTAATTCCTTGCCCTAGTTAATCTTTTATTCTCTGCCCTAGATAAATGTATTTTAATTCCCTAATGAGTGAGTAGTCTCCTCGCTTGTTAGGGATAGATCTGGGGAAGGTTTGAGAGACGAAGATTTCTAATCCCCTTTCTTGCCCATCATATATTTTCATAGGACTCACTGCATACATGCACATACCGCTCCCTACGGCACCCTATCCCTCGAGGTAGCGGTGATACCGTAGTATAAAGGCCCGGTTGTGATGTTTTCCATGGAGGTTAGGGTAAGGATTGATAAAGGAAGGACAAGAAACTAGAGAAAGAAAACATCTTCTCGATGATTCTAATCCCTTTTATTAATAATTACTATAACACCTAATTAGATCTTCATATGGGTATAGAAAGCGGTGAGATTTATAGACTTTCCAAACTTAACCAAGTCCTAACCCTAGCAAGATTTAGATATAGATTAATTTATTTTTTAGATTTAATAATCAATCCGGCTCCCATCGGAATTAACTCGTTTGAGCGATTAGGAAATTCACAACATCCCTGTGGACCGACCCGTACTCACCGGCTAGCTACCAAGCGACGCCATTCTTGATTGCGGTAAATTATTTTTGATTTATAAAATCTCTCTAAATCAAGCGCTCCGAAGATCAACAAGCAAGCTTGTACTTTCTCCAGTGAATCCAATCAGTAACACTCCCGTACAGTCCGGTCTCGTCGTCTGATATGTCGCATATCTCGCCTAAGGATGGTAAACGTCAGACCCCAGTAGCTCGATAAGTCGTGTCGATATGAGGTCTATATGTTGCGCCACGGCAGCGCCCCGGCCTTCTACTCGAGGCCAAAATGCGGAATCAAAATTTTTTTCTTGACTTTAACCGGCGCTACCGCGGACAATATATCCGGATCGTGACCTTTAACCTATACTAGCTAACTAGAGATGGGGTGAGAGATATACCGAGCATTCCGTGTCCTTCTGTCTTCTTATCGTCGTCCCGATCTCCCGCGGAATCACCATCCGTCACCTCCTCGTCGAAAAGGGCACCACATACCCGGATTCTTTTACGGGCTCCCACATCTGGACCGAGGCAACTCGGGCGCGAAGTTGGCTAGCCGACGCGTCCAAGGGTACTGTAGGTTGTAGTGTAGTGGCTTGTCTCTTTTGGGTTTATGTTGCCATTGGGTGATGGAAGAATCAAAGAACTTTGGAGAGGGGTTTATGATTTTGGAGCATACAAATGAGATGATCTAATTTCCCTCTCCAAAAAAAATGAAAACTCTTTCCTTTTTTCTCCTAAAGTGGCCGGCCCCCCCTTCAAAAATGGTGGAGGAAAAACAAAACAAGAAGGGAGGTGAGTGTAGGAAACATGAAGGGGTGACCACATCCAAAGCAAATCAATCTCTTCTCATTAACCATAATGAACAATGCAAGTGATAAGAAGGAAAAATAATCTCATGATGAATAACTATCATGATGCCACCAATATGCAAGAAACCCCTCCACAATAAGTTATTTGCAAACTTGCAAATAACCCCCTTCCATCGGAAAGTCCGGCCGTGAAGGAACAAAGGAAAATCGGCCGGAACGGAATGCAAACTGGCAACTTCAGAAAACTGATCCCGTAATAAATTACAGAAAAAACCCCGCTACTGCATATACATGCCTGCATTTGTATTCCCACTGAACACAAATGCAAAGAGACAAAATCTACACTGTCTAATACTAGGATCCGGCTTAAGCCAAAGCCGGCTAGTAAAATCCGTCCGATCACGATCCGTGCAATACCGCACGTATCTGATCGAACCCTTCCATATCTCCATACGGCCTCTACAGCGTTACGCCCGAAACTTGAGTAACAGAGTGTGTGGTTGACTCTAAAGACTCGTCAATACTATGGCTGTGGATTTAACCACTAGCACGTCAGAGGTATTAGCCATACGTGACGGGCCACCAGCTATTGACCAAAAGGGACGTCGATGAGCGAACTCATCCTGACACCCTACTGAGTCTGTCAGTGACAATATCCGTACAGTCCGGTCCGTTCGTCTATGAGTATCGCATGGCGGGCCTAGAGGGTTGGTAAAAGTCAGACCCCCAATAGCGGTACAAGTCGTGTCGGAGTGTAGCCCAGAACACCCTGAGATACTACTGGAATACCTACCAGTAAATCTCCTGCCTCGGCCGAGGGCTTTGTGTAATGGCTCTCCTAGACACAGCGCGACCTCACCCCCAATACCGGGAGAGACGAACCCCTGTAGATCCGCTCACTGCCTCCATGTGGCTCGGGACTGTACCCAACTAAAACCTGTTTGCACGATTCCTTTGAGCCGTGGTAGGGTAGTAATCAAAGCACAGTGGGAACTCACACGAGACAAATGACGATCTCAGGTCGATGAACTAACCTGTACACATGTCACCAGGGAACTGCTATCTGACATCTGGTATAATCCCAACTAGCAGGTTCCCGGCGAGTCCTGTCCGGTGTACTCATAACCCAATGAGCACCTATATACATCTTAGGTGAACCAACTGACACCAATGGCTTGTGAGACCGGCCACCGCCCCTCGTCGGGGTCTCGACTGTATACACTAGTCTACTAATGGAGTATCGATGCCCAATCTCGAAACTCCCACGACTAGGGACCTTTTAAGGATGTGCTTATAGACTCCAGCTCTCACGTAGATGATCGCCCTCATACTGCCGGAAGTCAAGCAAGAATCCTAGGGCCTCTATCAACGTGTAATAGCGACTCGTAAGGTCACCTAAAGCAGTACACGATGATAAAGATAAACCAGATAGCATACTATCATCTCGAGTAAGACTGTCCTACCGGGATAGGTCATCCCTCAATCATTGCAATCACATGCCTGTGATCCAATAATTGACTCTGAGGGCACTATCTCCAACAATCTCCCACTTGCACTCAAGGCTAATTATTGCGATGTCGCATACTCACAGCCCGTGTGATACCGAACACCCAACTCCTCTACTGGTCAGTCTCACAAAGATCGTTTGCGAAACTATTGCGTTCGAGGAATAGCCTCAGTGAGTGGATCCGCTGTGATGTTTCTTTCTAAATCTCTCTATATCTCAAGTTCACGGAGAAAAACATCTCCCAAAATGAGCAATACCTGTCTTAGAATGTGTCTGGATATCTGATGGGACCTAGCTCATAAATGAACTCCAAATCCAAACTTCTTAGACTGTATCAACAACTGAACTTAATCAGTATCCTGCGCCATGCCTTTCCCTCAGTATCCACCTGGACCACCTGTCCAAAATACTGCCCCTCGTCAGAGGGAAAACTATAACTCTGACAGCCACTCTGCCATCCATGTCACCTTGGAAGCCTGGAATGATAACCGTCTCCTAAAGGAGGCAGCCGTTATCAAATCCCTAGAACATTCACTTATGTTTTAAAGCTGCTTCCGATTGTTTCTCCATGATTGGATCAATATCAACTTATTGCATCTAGTGCAAGAACAACATCTGGTGTGGTACTTGACATCTCATGATTGACTCAATTGCCTAAGCAAGTGATCTGCCAATCATGCACATCCCTCTCCCCTTTAGTCTGTAAGACGCCTTTAGAGAGGGTGACTCCATCACCTGCAGGTACACTACCGTGCCAGGAGTCGTCCATTCTAAATACTTATAGAATGCTGTCTAAGTACCCAGATTGGGAAACCACCCAAATCTAGATCTAAAACCATAGATCCAGTAACCAGAATGTCTGATATAATATCCAAGTCCTTTGTAGAGAAACAACTGTGTGACAGCCAAAGAATAACCGATCGTAGTATAGGAATATCACTTCCTACTCTGTGTATGTCATCTAAATACCAGGACATCACACCCTACTACCTTCTTAACAGATCCATCCCCTATTCTGATGAAGTCAAACCTATGACTGTCACATCAGAAATAGATGATCTATCTCCGCTATATCTGGTTAAGTCTATAAATAGACATAAGCCTCTTGCCCACAGTGCTTCCGTTGCTCCCACTGACTACGACAACCCTCTGGCAGAGTCATAGAGACGTACACTTCTAAAGCCAGTTTAGAAGGACGCTATACTCATCCTCCTGCCGGGTCTCACAGTCTGGAACAACAGCAATGGCAAGTCTGGGTAAACAAGAACCTCCCTGCCACCGTCCTTGAGCATACCGAAGTACCTCTCGGGTGCCTGAGGTTACCCACCATATCTGCGGAGTGGCTAATGGAATGTCAAACCAGGTTGAATCTTTAGGTTCTTATCAAATCTTCAGTAATCGTTTGCGGTTCTGGAATCACTTCCAGTTCTACCATACTCCCACTACTGTTTTTCTGAAAAAAAATCCATTTCTTTTAAAATTGTGGCGAGTCAAGAACAATATCACTATTGATCTTCCAGATGGTAGAAAATCAACCCTCGTCATAGCCTGGGTCAACCCACAAACAGCCATTACAGAAACGTGCCTTGAGTTATCCGGAGTCTGGTTTTAAGCATAAGCCGGACAACTCCCCGTACCTTAACAATATCAAGATATGAACTGTTCTATATCCAATATAGAAACAGAGGCACTGATTTAATTGAACCAGATTCAAATCATGCAGCTGTCTCCAGTGCATGTCAACTAAATGGAGAGAGGCCGATCAGCGTTACTCAACTTAGGAATGCTTCCAATTATGAGTAACCTGAAAGAGAAGCAAGTTCTCATTACTATCAACTGAATACCATACACAAGTATCTACATCTTCGATCACCTTGAAGAATCCCGATACTTGCAATACCTGGTTCTCTACTCTATTCTTATACCAATAACTCCTCAAAACTCAGACCCTGTGTTTCTACGAAACACATGTCTAAGAACTAGAGAAGTTAAAAGTAAACAGAATATAGTATGAGGACCAACCCCTCTGTCCTAATGGACACTGGACAATATACAATAATCTGTATAAGTCCCTGAGTCTAACAACTCATTCACTGTGTGTCGTAGGTTGAAAACTGTACTTATGGTTAAGAAGAATTACACCGCTGTTCAATGCTCCTTACCTAACCATCCACTGGTATAGGTAAATGTCATAGACATAATTTCAAAAGGTATATCTCACTCTATAAAAAATAGACGTACAGATATATCAATTTGAAATTGGTGCATAACAACGGATATTCAAAACCAAATATTTGCCGACCGGCAAACAGCCCAGGCGATTTTCTCAAATATCACCAATTACAACGAATCCCGATATAATGAGGATGATCACCTAATTCCCAATAACTTACTCCCACTCATCATCTGTAAAACCATACAGATGTGAGAATCAAACCTGGTAAATACATACCCTGGAGAAAGTGTCTAATTGGGAAATCAGTTTTCTTTTAACAGTATACAGTGAAACTGAAACATTGAAATGTTTCGATGGGGTATCCGGGTATTCCTAGTAATGCCTCTTCCATTATCCAGATTCACAACTGTAACCGTATAATTCTTTGCCACTTCTCCAAATCCCTTTATATGTCTTTAGTCATTACCTTCTGCACATCCCTTTAGGCCAAATGGTTTTCTTCCTTCCCTACCGTTCGGCACCAGCCTATGGTTTGGAAGAAGACTATCCAATAAGCTTAATGGGTGTACTGTCCTAATCCTAGGAACACTCGCAATGCGAGAGAAGGTGAAGATAAAAGACAACCGAATAAACCATATTCCTATTTCTCCTGAACCAGGATCCATCCCCGAACTGGAACAAGTTCCTTTCGAGTTCGTATATAACCATACGATGGATTATCCAATAAACTTGGGATCTTCGTAGTGATACGGAGTGTCATGGAGAAATACAAAGGTGATTTAGGATTGGCGAAGAAATACTTGGTTTGGTCGTGAATAACAGTCGCAATTTACTTTGCCCCCTTACTAATCCCTTTCTTTGTCTTAACTTAATACCTTCTGTACACCGTTTAGGCTAACTGGTTTTCTTCATTCCCTACCGTTCGGCACCAGCCTAGGGTTTGGAAGAAGACTATCCAATTTGCGTAATAGGTGTACTATCTCCTAAACCAAGGAGTACTCGCAACCTGAGAGAAGGTAAAAGGAAAAGACAACTGAATAGTCCTATTCGTTTTCTCCAGAACCGGAAACCATCCTTGAATAAAGTCCTTCGAGTTCGTATATAACCATACGATGGTTTTGTCCAATGGAAGTGGACGTTCGTAGTAATACGGGGTGTCCTGGAGAAAATGGTAAAAGTAGGAGTGGCAATGAGGTCTGCAACTCTGACAATCCAAAAGCCTGTGTTAAGAAGGTTCGGTCAACTTGGTCACTGAGTCATAGTCTAGGGTCGGGTCAATGGTCGCTGCCAAAGAGAGAGAGAAAAGAAACACTCAGCGTGCACTCTAACCTAGATCAGAATGGTATCACTTTATCTAATCTGGAAACCTCCCACTATAACGTCAAATTCTTCCCCAAACCTGAAAGAAGAACTAGTCGGGATCACCCGAGGAGTAAACCAACTCATCAGTGGGAATCGGGATCCAACTATCATCGCATGATAACGTGACGGAATCCACTCACGTTATCACACTCCAGAAGGTATGCGCATGTCCGGCAAGTTTCAGTTTCTTTAGAAACTCCCGATGTAATTTTTACCCCTAGGACTCAAGTGACCTTGACACAGTCAACAAATCAAAGAGTCCTAGTCAAGTTCAACCCGTCATTATCCTGGATTGCATTAAACCCACCCGTACGAGCCCTTGACACAGTCAACAAGGCCGCACAACTGTCCTAACCAATCCCATTAATATGCTACAAACAAACACTACTTAGCTACCGCACACTACGCCTTGATACAGTCAACAAACGCAGCACGAATACTAAGTAATACTTGTAAGAAATGACGGAGGGCTACGTCTCGTTTTTGGCGAAAAACTTTTAACGTAATGAACTTGATATCGTTGAAGGAACTGCATAACTTTTTATAAAAAAATATAGTGACGAAAAACTTTTGCTAAAGAGGTCACTCCCGGTGAAGGGATCTCGGCTCTTTCCCCGTAGAATGAGGTGCAGGATATTCCAACTGAATACCACGATGCAAAGAAAAAGGCAATCGGCTATAGTGAAGTTATTGCCTTGACGCAAACTTTTGTCCAAGGGGTCACTCCCGGTGAAGGGATCTCGGCCCTTGCCTCGTCGACTGAGGAGCAGGATATTCCAACTGAATACCACGATGCAAAACAAAAAGTGAACGTCCTTGCAATAACAGCTTTTTGAAAAATGTTCCAACAACATCAGAATAGGTTTGTTTATCTTGCATTGATCCGAATCAACGCAGTCCCATCAATTGATCACACCACAAAAGAACGAAAATAATGACGTACGTATATGCCATCCGCATTCGCCACTGGGTCCCGTCATCACCCGTTAGGTTACTTAACTAACGACAGAGCGGGGACTGGACTAGTGCGGATGCAAAACATATACAACATCTTCTAGTATATATATAATATATAATTTTCGCTCAAGGCGTGATAAAATGCAACATCACAGAAAGATAACCAGCATCACAGAACAATACAGATATCTGGGATCCCCGGGTTTCATAGAGCCGCTGCTGAAACCCGACGTTCCCCTGGTCGTGTGGATAGCCGGTGCAAAGAAATCCTAGACCCCTACGGGCGCGGCAAGTTACCCGTCAAAACCTGAAGCGAGGCAGCCCCCTTCAGCAACGTGAATGGACCACCCAGCACTTCACGGAATCCGGTAACTTGGGCACCCCTCCTAGGCCAACCCTATACCCCCTACGAGTGCGGCGAATAGCCCGCCAATTCTAGAGTGAAGCCCCCTCCGTCTCAATGCCATGAGATGCGGGCCCGTTGCCCTCTAGAACCCGGCTATCCGTGCACCTCTCCGCGGGGTAAACCTAGTACAGAAAGTAAAATATACATACAACGGGTACATCGACCGCAACCTGGTCATGCCCCAAAAGAATAATACAAACAGGCAGTGACGGAAGTCCACATGTCGGACGCTCGCCCCGCAAAATCAAATGTACATAATACAACAAAAACTGTACTAATACTGCAACCAGGCTATCCCCACGACCGATCCGCAACAACACAGCACAATCACAGAACATCAACGTGAATGTCACGTTCGCAAATCCGTCTAACCGGGCTATAACAGTTAGACAGGATTTACCGATCAAGTGACATTCACGGTCGCAGATATAATGTAAATACTGTGAACTAATGTGTTTAAACTTTTCGATCGATCAAATTTTACCAAGTGGGCCCCAAAGCATTACTGTAGCACTTACAGAAAAACTGGGCCCAAAAATAATATTCCAAAAACCCTATTTTCTAGTGTAAGACAATCTGGAAAAATTTGGTGCAGGGAGGAGCCTAAGTGGCGGCGGAACCGCGGCCCAAGCATGGCTTTGGCCACGGTTCCGCGGTGAGATGATGGATTCAGGCGACCAAATTTTACCAGAATCCTTATACTTCCCTGCACATCATTCTGCAACTACCTGAAAAATTTTTAGAGTCCAAAAAATTTCGACAGAAACCTGATGCACACGAAATATGGTTTTTGGGATTTTTGTTCGATCGAAGATGTAAACACACTAGACAAAGCTAGACTAGGTTAATGGTCTGTCTCTGATACCATGTTGAGCCACGGCAGCGCCCCGGCCTTCTACTCGAGGCCAAATGCGGAATCAAAATTTTTTCTTAACTTTAACCGGCGCTACCGCGGACAATATACCCGGATCGTGACCATTAACCTATACTAGCTAACTAGAGATGGGGTGAGAGATATACCGAGCGATCCGTGTCCTTCGGTCTTCTCGTCGTCGTCCCCGATCTCCCGCGGAATCACCATCCGTCACCTCCTCGTCGAAAAGGGCACCACGTAGCCGGATTCTTTTACGGGCTCCCACCTCTGGACCGAGGCAACTCGGGCGCGAAGTTGGCTAGCCGACGCGTCCAAGGGTACTGTAGGTTGTAGTGTAGTGGCTTGTCTCTTTGGGGTTTATGTTGCCATTGGGTGATGGAAGAATCAAAGAACTTTGGAGAGGGGTTTATGATTTTGGAGCATACAAATGCGATGATCTAATTTCCCTCTCCAAAAAAAATGAAAACTCTCTCCTTTTTCTCCTAAGTGGCCGGCCCCCCCCTTCAAAAAATGGTGGAGGAAAAACAAAACAAGAAGGGAGGTGAGTGTAGGAAACATGAAGGGGTGACCACATCCAAAGCAAATCAATCTCTTCTCATTAACCATCATGAACAATGCAAGTGATAAGAAGGAAAAAGAATCTCATGATGAATAACTATCATGATGCCACCAATATGCAAGAAAACCCTCCACAATAAGTTATTTGCAAACTTGCAAATAACCCCTTCCATCGGAAAGTCCGGCCGTGAAGGAACAAAGGAAAATCGGCCGGAACGGAATGCAAACTGGCAACTTCAGAAAACTGATCCCGTAATAAATTACAGAAAAAACCCCGCTACTGCATATACATGCCCGCATTTGTATTCCCACTGAACACAAATGCAAAGAGACAAAATCTACACTGTCTAATACTAGGATCCGGCTTAAGCCAAAGCCGGCTAGTAAAATTCGTCCGATCACGATCCGTGCATACCGCACGTATCTGATCGAAACCCTGCCATATCTCCATACGGCCTCTACAGCGTTTCGCCCGAAAATTGAGTAACAGAGTGTGTGGTGGACTCTAAAGACTCGTCAATACTATGGCTGTGGATTTAACCACTAGCACGTCAGAGGTATTATCCATACGTGACGGGCCACCAGCTATTGACCAAAAGGGACGTCGATGAGCGAACTCATCCTGACACCCTACTGAGCCTGTCAGTGACAATATCCGTACAGTCCGGTCCGTTCGTCTATGAGTATCGCATGGCGGGCCTAGGGGGTTGGTAAAAGTCAGACCCCCAATAGTGGTACAAGTCGTGTCGGAGTGTAGCCCAGAACACCCTGAGATACTACTGGAATACCTACCAGTAAATCTCCTGCCTCGGCCGAGGGCTTTGTGTAATGGCTCTCCTAGATACAGCGCGACCTCACCCCCAATACCGGGAGAGACGAACCCCTGCAGATCCGCTCACTGCCTCCATGTGGCTCGGGACTTTACCCAACTAAAACCTGTTTGCACGACTCCTTTGAGCCGTGTAGGGTAGTAATCAAAGCACAGTGGGAACTCACACGAGACAAATGACGATCTCAGGTCGATGAACTAACCTGTACACATGTCACCAGGGAACTGCTATCTGACATCTGGTATAATCCCAACTAGCAGGTTCCCGGCGAGTCCTGTCCGGTGTACTCATAACCCAATGAGCACCTGTATACATCTTAGGTGAACCAACTGACACCAATGGCTTGTGAGACCGGCCACCGCCCCTCGTCGGGTCTCGACTGTATACACTAGTCTACTAATGGAGTATCGATGCCCAGTTTCGAAACTCCCACGACTAGGGACCTTTTAAGGATGTGCTTATAGACTCCAGCTCTCACGTATATG